>JBAMHW010000004.1:23220130-23239371 GCA_037177495.1 Rhadinocentrus ornatus
TAAAGTCCTCTGAGACAACTTTGTTGTGATATAGGGCTATACAAATAAACTTGATTTGATTTGATTTGATTTGATTGTTGACCAGTATGACTAATGTATTGATAAAGGCCTATTTACAACTTAGGATCAGCTTTTGTTCACCTTAAAACACTTAGCTTCTTTGCCATTTCTTGTCATTTAAGATTCTTAGAAGTCCTTAACCTCCATGCCCTAAAGCTATTATCAAAAACATATTATTATCTAAACTAGAAGACTCAATCTCTCTTTTAACTTCAAAATGGAAGACTGACTTATCCTGTAACTTTAATCAAGATGAATGGTCACAAATATGTTTAAACACTTTTAAAATGACTAAGAACTCAAATATGCAACAATTAAAACTCAAAATGTTGCATAGAATTCATTATACAGGACAAAGGATGTTCAGGATGGGCCTGTCACAATCAAACATCTGTTTACACTGCACGGATAATACGAATGACAACTTCTTCTATGCCTTGTGGTCCTGCACACCCGTTCCCAGGTTTTGGCTCCAGGTTTGTGAAGATATGTCAATGTGGTTTAAATGTAATATTCCTGCAAACCCCACACTGTGTCTACTAGGTGACTTGGGTGACATTAATATAGCAATTAACTCTGCACATATGATATGCATCGTAAAGAAACTATCCTTGTGAACTGGAAAACCAAAAATTATCAAGCCATATCTTCAGGCTTCTATCTGATTGGATTGTGACAAACCAAACTATCCAATCAGAGAGCAAACAACTTCCCGTCCTTCCGCACCTCTGCACTCTTAAAGGGGAGTAGGTTCATTTTAAAGATGTGTGATGTTTTTTTATTATGTTTTTTTATTTAACTCTGACCGGGACACTTAAACAACACAATGACGCACATACGTGCAAAGATTGTCTATTAGTGACAGATATCCCACTCCAACATAAACTGATGTTATTCAATCCAAGACTCCAGCAGCAGGGGCTTTGGACTGTCTTTCTCTCAGCAAACCACCACTTTCTTCTCCACCCGGTTGCTCCTCCTCCATTGTTTAAATGGTGCTTGGACTCCGCGGGTAGCCACTGTTGCATTTGTAACAGACGCACTCGCGTCTTTAATAATGTTGAAACTTTACTCCCCTTTAAGAGTCTGCAGCGGATTGAATAGTTTGATGTCTATCAAACTCCGAGCTGCCGGTAGCTTAGAGCTAACTGAGCAAACTCGGATCTGACGTGAGCTAACAAAGCTAATTAAGGTAGGTGGGTTCAAGCTAAGACGCACTCTGGCTAAAAACGCTTTGTGCTACACTCTCCCTTCTTGCCGCGGGTATTGGATACATGCCCATCAAAAGGACACGCCCCTAATTATGCCAGGTTTCGAGATTAAATAACATCCAAATGGATGAGTTAGAAAAAAATTCACCCCCCTCACAGTTGTCCTGAAGATAAACTTGACCTGATAATCCGAAAATGGATTCTTTGTACCAGGCCTTGACTCTCAGGTCACCTTTGGGGACCAAACGTGTACTTTCAGAATATTCCGTTAAATATATCATTCAATTTAAATGCTAATTGTATCAAGCTTGGCAAGGATACATTTTTTTTATTATTATGTTTATAATTCCATGAATTTTTTTTTTCAAGATTTATAAAACAGGAGATATGTACAAGACAAACGTTCTTTGCGTTCGGTACTGATTTGGTCCCAATGACTCCTTATTTTGGATATACTGTTACCCTGACATGTGATGATGTTTTTGTCAAAAATACCTAATAAATCTACACCTTCAACTTTAAAATACAGGGAAAACAGGTTTTAGTTCAGAGGAACAGCTGTCCCATTTTAGGGGTTGCTGTTCATTCAGACAATGTACGCCCTCCAAACCTGGGAAGTACGGAGGCTCCAGGTGTACACAGGGAAGTCTGTTGGAGCACAAAGGGAGTACAACTAAGGCATGCGGGTTGTACTTGAGCTCACGGATGGGCTAGAGGGCCACATTGTCACCACTGATAATTTTTATCTTTTTTTTTTTTTTCATTACAGAAAAAAATGCATATTTTATGTTTAGCTCATTGAAATAATCAGGGTTTTTTATGACAAATGTGCATAAGAACATGAAAAATTCTAAAAATATAATACAAAAAAAAACAAAACTATGCTTAGGTCTGACGTTGTTGAGAAGATCGGATGTGAAAAACAAACATTACTTTAGCATTTTAGGGCATATATTAAGAGCCATTGAGGAAGGTTCAGAGAGCCGCAGGTTGCAGACCCTTGTTCCAGACAATTTAGACCAAATTCAACCTCCAAAACTGAAAAAAACATCAATACTACATGTTAGTTATTACTTTATATTTTAAATGGATCGACTTTTAAAAATCGTAGTTGTACCAAAAGGGAATTAATCCTGAAAATACCAACTTTCCTAATAAATGTGAGGGCGCTGCAGTCTTCATTAGCGATGATGGCTCACACCCAGAAATTCCACTAGGTGGCGGCACGCAACCACTCTTATCCACTTCCGCAAACAACGAACAAGCTAACGTCCAATCAAACCAGACATCAGTTTTAAAATGTGAACTGATAGTTCCTTCTTCGCCCTGATACGGAAAACCATAACAACACTGACACTACCTATTTGTGCCAGGGGTCGAGGTTCTGGACTTTCTTAGATAAATTTTTAACTAACTATTCTGTGGTTTTTGAGCTCCAGCTGCGTTTTGTGAAGACCTGTTTCATGGGAACCCAGGAGGGAGAGAGAAGTAAGGCAGTTGAGACTTCAGTCCGGGCGAAAGCTAAAGACACGTAACGCTAACTTACAGCTAACGTTAACTGTTGGATGCCTTGTGCTTCCCTGTTTTCACTCAACATCATACTAGATAGACATATTTTAGTAGCAGTTTAGTGTGAGGAGCTTAGGTTGTCTCTTAACATTGTCTGACAATGTTACCATTAGCTTACATTAGCAACGTTAGCTAACTATTTTGAGTTAACCGGCAAAGTTCCTGTAAACGATGTTTGAGTTGACGCTACTGTGTCAGAGCGGGTTAGACAGTGCTTTCCTTCTGTTTAGTCGTTCTGAATTTATGAACACTCACACATCATAGGTAAAACGGTATGGATGCCAACTAAACGGGTAGTTTTAAACAAAAACTGAGTACAGTTAGCAGTGTGTGTCTGTGAATACCAAAAAGAGGAGCGAATCCCCGCTCTTTAACTGAATTTTGCCGGGCAGTTTTGGTTGAAATAAAATGATCCTCTCAACACCCTGGACTCTCCACTAAAAGCTTCCTTTATAATCTACAGATTGGGTTGATGTGGCTAATGATCTACTCAACAAGTGTCACATAAACCGGAGGCTAAGGAGACTGACGGACTGTAATGCAGATGTTTTCATTGCTTTGTATGAGAACATCTTCGGGGAGAAGGTTCCAGGTAAGAGCAAGTAGTAGATATGTCATTGTCTGTGACATTGTCTGATCAGGCAATCTAGTAGATTAATTTGACCAAATACTCAATATATCCATTTTTTTGTGATGATTTACTGATGTCTTCGTGTATAGTGATAACACTTTAATCTCTTGAGTATTAATGGGCTCAGATAAAATCATCCATTTAAATCGTCCTTGCATTGATATTTAAAGATAAGGCAACTGGCCCATTTTGCAAAAAAAAAAAAAAAATCTGGCAAGTGATAGGTTTAAAGAACCACAATTTATTGCCATATCAAGCATATTTAATATTCTAATAATTTGGTTACCAACTCTGAAGGTTAACTAACAGTGGGCATTAAGTTGAGTACATGGTCGTCTGAGTGTGCTTAGTATGTCAGGAATGCTTACCAAGACCGAACATGCCACTGTGAAAGTCCCTAAGCTTAAACTTTGATTCTCAAGTACAAAGTGATGAAGATCTTATGTGTGCTTGCATGTTTCTAGAAGTTAAGCATTGTTGGAAAATATAGTATGCTGCCAATTGGTGTGATACTCACAGGCTTTGATTGTTCACGTTTTTGTGTTCTGATATTTGTGATTAGATTATATTGCAGCACCATGCAGTCAAGAGGATGATGTCCACAATATTCAGTCTGTGATTGATTCACTGTCTTTGGATTATCTTCAGATAAGCCTTTCACACATTACAGGTACAGAAATTTTTTTTTTTTTTTTTTTTTTTTTTTTTTGTTATAACTACATTAAGTCTATATGTTGTATGTTTTGCAAGAGGAGCTTATCTTCATCATTTTCTCTTGGACTAAGTATATATTTTTTAACTTACTTCCTTGTATGCAAAGTAGCAAAAATATAATTTTTTCAACGTTAAAGAATTTTTATTCAGAGGATGGCTGTGTGTTTACAGGAGAAAATGTTGTCAGAGGGGACAAAGAATCTATTAAGAATCTCCTGGAAATCTTTGATGGCCTCCTGGAATATCTCAACGAGGAGATTGAGGAGTCACATAATAGTGGTAATCAGATAAACTTTTTCTTTTTCTGTTATCTACTTTGCAGATTATATGCTCTAAATATCTCTGAGCTCGGGGTCTCTTAAGCTCGACAGGCTAATACAATATCATGTCTTAGACTGTCTCCCTGTCTTTATAATATATCAAAGCTTTCCTGTATGATATGCTTCTAAAACATTTTTATTTTGTTTGTGTTGATTCTTTATGTGTGAAATGCATTTAAAAATGTTAGATAATATGTCACAGGAGTGAAAACTGTCTGTCTGACATCTTTTCGACTCTCTAGGTCATACTGCATGCGTTAGTTCCCCTCTAAAATTTCAGGAAGCTCATCATGTTACAATCTATACTATTGCTTTCTCTCTTGAGCCTTTCTCAGTTTGCTGGTCCTCCCTCTGAGTCAACTGTGCTGTTCTTGTTTTCAGAGGAATTTAGTGACACACTTAATGAGGATGACCCTACTGAATTCAAGAGGCCAACTATTAGTGATGTCGTGGAGCAAAAGGAGACAAAGCTGAAGGGGCCATCCATGTCATCAAGTGTAGAGTAAGAGCAAACACATACACACACAAAGGTGATTTTATGAAAAACTAATAAATTTTATTACTTTTGCAATTGGTTATGAGGGGGTTTATACATCACATTAGCTTCTTGAGTGATCAATTTAAATTGCTGATGTTACTTCGACCAAAGTCTCCTGAGATTCCTTGGTTATTGTAGGCAAACTGACTTTTCCTCTGTTTTCCTTTTTGAATTGGTTATATTGGAACATCAGAAAACTGAAGGTCATGTAAGGATTTTGACAATGTGTCTGTTAGTTGACCTTTTAAGGTTATTTAGTCACCTAAATGGACATGTTTTGTAAAATCTACATATTTATCGAAATAAAGTAAAGAATAGGTTCTGCATTTGCTACGAGGCCCTTTTTAAAACCAAAACATTGCTGACAGTCAGGTTTGCTTCACATGACTCTAACCATGTCATTCATTTGTAAGTGCAGATCTGGCTGCACATCATGTTGACTCAACCAGTAATCTCCGAGGAACAATCTAAACACTACAGGTTAAATTAGTTTACTGGAAAGTATTTCAGACGCTTTTAGATTGTCTATGTTTCTTGATTCAGAAAAGTTTTTAATTGATTACATTTCTGCTACTGATATAAACACACCGTATTATGCAACGACTAACACCACAAAACTTTAAAAGTAAAAATAGGACTTTAATTGGGTTATATCACCTCATACTTCTTGGAAACTGTCCTTATAAGCTTGACACAACTTTATCGTAAAAGCTATTTCTCTAAGTAAACATTCAATTACTTCATAAGTAGAGTTGTGATACACATTGTTCCCTTATCATTTAGATCTGCTGTCCAGTCCATTGAACAATCTCTCCAATCCTTGAATGCAGAGGAGGAATCGGCTAGCGAGCTCATTGGGCTGGGAGTCTCTGCACGCACATTTACAGACAGACAAGAAGGTACAAACAGCCCATTTTTGACTATTGAAATTGCTTTGGCATAAATGTCTTGTTGTTTTTATGTATTCAAAATTATTCTGAAGGCTCAGCTCCAAGTTTTGATTCTTCTCTGGTCATGTTCTGTTTTTGAAACTATTTTAAACATTTGATACTTGGTTCATGCAGCAAATAAAGCTGCTACTGTAGTTGTATGCAAGTATACAACAGTTACCTGGCTTCCTTTCTGACTCACAATTGCAACCACAAAAAAATGTTAACAATTCTGCATTAAAAATAAGTTAAATGATTGCAATATCAGTGGACTTAGTTGTGTGTCTGTGTTTTTTGTATCCTGATTTTGACTTTAGTCACCATTTGTGTTTTAATTCTTATCCTTATGCTAGGACTGGCTGTTCCCAGCCAAGCTCCTGATGCAGTCACTCTCTCAGGTCTTATGGACACCACAGAACCTCCACAGACTGAACAGACTCAGCCATCAGCCATCCCACTACAGCCACCCAACCATTGCAACACCCCCAATGGTCCCAATGTGGACTCACAATCTTCCAGCTGTCTTCCCACAGCTGCTGGTCTCAGTCAAGGGCTTGCAGAGGAGGACTCCACTCCTGTCACAAAAAAGGTAGCTTTTTAATATAGTTTGGTGAAATTAATTAGTCAGTTTTAGCTTTTGAAGTAACATACTAACTTTTCTTCTCAGATTTTTATAAATAATCTCACATGTTGATAGACAACACTTCAGTTCTCTTTTGTAAGTCCAGGCATACTTACATTTCCCGTTTTAGTAATCTCCATACTTTACAAGAAGAATAAATATATCCTGACCCAGCCCTGGTTTCTAAATCAAAATACTCTTCAGATTTTTTTTTTAATTATTTCTTTTGACTAAACATACTGTACATTGGTTCTCTAATTTAGTCTCTAAATATTTTGAGTTATCATTTGGCTGTGTTTGTATTTATTTGCTAACCAAGAGTTGAAATCTATGAAATATATTTAAAAGCTGAAGGAAATCAGGAAGTGACATGTTTACTTAGTCTGTCATTGTAAAATGACCAACGCTCACTGGTTCTGACATGCACCTGACGGAGAGTAGGTGACATCATTACCTGGCAATTGGCATTCCCGCTGCACCAACTCAGAAAATAGATGCCTCCAATTTAAGTGCATCTACAGCTATGCAGTATAAAACTAGAGTGTGCACCAGGACAACATTAGCCAATTTGGGTGATAATGATTAATAAACCACACGCTTTCACAAACTTAACGCGACTTTCACAAACAACCCAACTTTAACAACAACTCAGTGCTATTTACACTAGAAACTTAGTGGACACAAAACATATTAGAAAGAAATTTAATAAAGACAGTGGGTGCACAACAACATCCATATTCAGAGTTTCTCATCTTTATTTTGACTTGTCAATCATTTTGTTAATGTGTTACCTTCTTAGTCTTGTAGTCAGTTTCTGAAACTTTTAGAAAAACCTTACTCAGGACAGAAACATCTCCCTCAGTGGTTAATGTTAATTACCTTCATAGTAACTTTTTTGTTGTTCTTTCTCTTCCCACAGTCTTCTAAACTGGTAGCTGACATAGTCACCAATGGAATACAGTCTCCTGCTGTCTGCCCTTCTCCTGGTGAGTCTAAACACATTCATCTTGGATGCCACTGGTCACTGGATCATGTCAAACTTCATGACAGTGATCATATTAATGAATGTTGGCCCTATGGGGTTGCTAACAGATTGTATAGTTTACCTTATACACTGCGCACAGAGGTGTCACTTTTGAATGTCATGTTTTTTGTTTGTTTTGACTTTTAGTTGTGAGTGAGAAGTCTGTATCCAGCCAGCAAAGAGGCAGGGCAGAAATGGAGGGGGAAACATTAAAGGTACAAAAGCAGCACACTTTGCACTGGTGCCAATTCTACAACATGCAATAATACATCAAAGCATATTTGGAATCCAGACAATCCACCTGAAGTATTTATCAGTTTGAAGCTTGCTCTTTAAAATACCACAGCAGAGAAGATTGTACTGGCGTGCATAGTACCAAACAGTGGAAATGCATCAAATGAAAATAACACAAATTGTTTTTTCCTAATCAAAGCCAACTAATGGAGGTCCCAGGAGGGTCTTATTCCGGACCCAGCCAGATGTTCTCATCCTCACCCTGCAAGATGAGCTGATAACCACCACCCCTTCCCCTTCAGACACTGAGGAAGATGAGGAGGAGATGAGCTGTACACAAAGATTTAAGGACAGAACAGGTCACAGAGATAGGATGAGTCTTGGGTAAATCCTTTAAGTTTAGTTATTTAAAAAAAAAGTAAATATAATAATTTATTGTTCTTGTAAATACAATGAAGTAATGCTGTATTTGTTCTGTCTTTGATACCATTTGACAAATTAGTAGCAGAACTGAAGAGGGTTTTGAAGAGCCTTTGTCTTACCGAAGACAGAGGAACAAGCAAGCAGAAGAAGAGCTGCACCATATATCTGAGAAACTCTCCCATCGACTGGAGGAACTTGATAAGGTATGTGTGCACTGGATAACAAAAATTTACTGAAGCCTTGACACAGTATTTTATATTTAATTTAAAAAATGATCCATGATGTGTTTGTTTTATTATTTATTTATTTTGTCTGGTCTGGTGAGAGTTTTTTGCCAATATAGTTTCACCATGATCCACCAACTTTTCAGGGGGTCTGTCTGCAGTCTTCTGTTTTTGTTAAGTGTATGTTTTTGTCATTTTTTTACAAGTGGAATAGCTTTTAATGCAACTGTGTGTTATATCTAATTCATATAGATGCTTAAACGAGTTCTGGAGGAAAGTGGAGAATCCAGTGAGGTACGAGAAGAAGAAAAGCAGTCCCACCACAGTGATAGCCTCATGGAGCGTTGGCAGACTCCCGGACAACAAACAGGTACATGTAAATTCAGGCTAAAAACAAATTTGGCACATTTCTGTACAAACTGCACTTCAAGTAAAGTATTTAAACTACAGCAACTTGTTACAGTTGTTGAAATTGATTCTTGTTATGTCTAGTAACATGTACAGGTGTGATGGCTAGTTTCCCAGCAGTGTAAAAGCAAAAAGATTTGTGAGCTATTAGCTGTAAAATGTTCCAAGAAAGCTTCCAAAATGCTTGCTACCATTTAGGATGCTCTCATGCAGTCGTAAAATGTGTTAAATGATAAAATTTCATAGATGCACGAACAGCTGATCCTGAACCCACCCAGCGGACACACTCCTTATTGCCCTCTCCTCCTCGCGTCCGTCACTCTTTGCGTGGGCAGTCAGAGGAGGCCATGGCAGAGGCCTTGAGCCTGGATGATGGGAGGCAGACGAACCTCACGGTGTCTGATCATGCAAGGCAGGGAGAACTACGCCACAGACCATCTCACAAAAGAAATAGCAAGGTATTGATAGGTTTCTGTTTCAGTGTTCTGTAAATTATAGTAATAGAGCTGTTTCAGTTACCTTCTGTTGAACCAGTGAGATATGATTTATAGTGTATTATAACTCGCTGCAAACTTTTCAACAGATTTAGATGTTACCCAGAATTAGTATTAATGTTTTGAGGACAATAAAGAATTATTAATAATTTATTCCACCCTGTTTAAAATGAATGCAGCTCAAGTAATTCAACAACATTCGTCCTAATTAATGTCCATGATATAACTTAAGAGTTGAGGTAAAATTAGGCCAAACAATATCTAATTTTCCCCCACACATTTCACACAGATAAAACAGCAGCTGCAATTTTCTAAGACTAAAAGTTGCGTCAAGAAGTTTAACTGTTTTCATTCATTGCTGTGACAGCAAATAATTAAAATCCAAACTAAAATGAATAATATCAATGTACATAGTCATTTGCTGCTCACTTTAATCATGTGTTTAAAAAAGGAAATAACTCTGTTTTACAGTATCAGGAGACTAAGGCCTATGAAGATGAACTGAGAAGATTTGAAGATAAAGAACAGACAGAACTACACAAGGCACGCCTCCAAGCTCAGAAAGCTGTAAGTCATATTATATCTGCTGTCGTATGCTATACTTCTGTGTAATTATAAGGTTAAGCAAGAAACTAACAGAATGAACTTATAACTTACAATAGGGCTGGGCGATTAATCGTATTTTATTCACAATTACGATCTGGGTTTTCAACGATCATAAAAATGAAATGGTCCGATTATTTGCTCCTTCGCAGTTTACCCTTGTGCTGTTTTGTGCTGCAAATCGAGCGCCACTGGCATTGCAGCGCTGTGCTCTGCTACAGACTCCTCCCACAGTTCCAGCCGCTTTGGTTTAATTCAACTCCAGATGCGAATACACAAAGAGTTATGGGCTGGACACACGAGAGGCAAAGTCGCTCCTTCTCCATTAAGTTTCTATGGAACTTGCGCAATGACTGCATAACCCATCAGCTCCCAGAGACACAGAGAGATAACAAACGTTATAAACAAACGTAACTTTATTTTCTCGCCAAAGCCCAGCACTCAGCTAACACAGTGAAACAACCCTGAATTTTAGAAACTCATCAACACTTTGGACAAACGGTATCACTGCCATTTATGTAATGTTTGTAAAAGCATTTTCTCAACAATAAATAAAGTGCATGAATCCCGGCATGTGATGACAGGAAATCAAATTATAAATAGCCGTGATATAATATATATCACTGCTAGGACAGTCACAATTTCTCTATGTACCTGTAATTGTTAAGCTATTTGTTGTTGTTTACTAAAGTATGTGTGTTTATTTAGGAACAAGAGTACAGAGAGGCTATACTACAGGATGTTTCTCAAGTGCCCAAACTGTCCCCAGTCAAAACAAAAGCTCAACACAGGACACAAATAGGAAGACATAGACACCTCAAGCTTCCCAATAAAACTCCCCCAAGTAAGTTAACATGCGCGTGTGTGTGTTTGTACTGTATCAATATCTTAATGCAATGTCTTTATAAACAAGTTTAGATTTTTTCTAGCTTGAACTGAGGCACAGACATAACATATGTAACTACCAGAGGTATAATTAGAAATTGTTAGAAAAGTAAAACCCTGCAGAATTGTTTGTGTTCTACAGCAAAGCGATGAGCACATATGAAAATGTTTATGTTCCAGTTCATACAGATCTAAGGCAGACTGAGACTACATGGTGTTGACTCAGGATTCCAAAGCAGGTCTTGTTTAGCAGTAAATTTATCATGTAATAAGCCATTACGTTTGCAGACATTGTCCTTTGGATGTATCTGCTTGGGGCATTTGCTCACCTTATGAATGTTCATGTCTATTTTCAGGCTGCCTGGCCTGCTTGCCAACCTTTTGTTTTAAAGCACCCTCCACTGTTTGCATAACTTTTTTTCTCACATCTTTAACTGACACTGCAGCTAAAATAACTTGGTTAGTAGAGGCACATCATCTCTCAGATAAGCTGGATCTGTATATATGCACGTCACCGATTTATATTGTAAATTTAAACTGAAGAAAAATGTATTTGTTTTTAATCTTGGATGCCAAAAATGAATATCAAGAATATTACAGACATTATTAGCAGATTGTAGATTTCTGCTTTAAGATGTCTCCACACCTCTGCTTCTTTTTTTAGTGAAAGTAAAAGAAAATGATCTCCTTCCTGTGCTTCGAGATGAGCTGCCTCACCTTCACATCTCCCATCATGCCCTGGGTCGGATGTGGGAGCAACAAATGCAACAGGTGGACAGACTCCATGCCCTGTCATCTCACCGTCAATGTCATAGCAAACTCTCCAGCCAGGTAGGCTGAACCGCCAGGAAGAATAACCAAATGTGATGCGATGTAGTCAGGACCTGAACCAT
Organism: Rhadinocentrus ornatus; assembly: GCA_037177495.1. Lineage (NCBI taxonomy): Eukaryota > Metazoa > Chordata > Actinopteri > Atheriniformes > Melanotaeniidae > Rhadinocentrus > Rhadinocentrus ornatus. The sequence continues at coordinate 23,231,913 of JBAMHW010000004.1, forward strand.
CTGCCCCTTTTTAAAATCTGACTTGTAATAAACCATTGCTCGTCTTTCAGGTGGAGGAAGCCCAAAGGAAATATGACCTGCTGGTGGAGCTCATCAGTAAAGATCACGATCACAGCAGACGCTTGGTCAGCATCATCACACAGACATATTCACCTGGGAGCTTACATGCAGTGCTTCATATCTGATCAGTTACAAGCTAACATGTTTATTTTCCAGAGGGATTTTAAGGATCGAATCCAGCAGCAGAAGTCAATACAGAACAGACTGAGGGAACAGAGGCAGCAGATCGCCCGGGCCAAGAAGTACCACAACGATTACCATGTCCAGCACCGTGCCCGTCTGATGAGGGCTCGCACTAAAGAGGAGAGGGTGAGTAGATAGGGCCATTCCTAAATTTTTACTTAGGTCATAGGGCTGAGAGAAAAGAGGGTAACTTTACGAGGCTAAATTTAAGAGTTTATTCAGATCGTCTTTTATTTAGTTCTCTATTAAAACCAATCTCAATTTGTCAAGTTTGCTTACTTTCTGGAAAAAAAATAAGCAATGGCATCTAAATATTTGAGTGTGTGTGTTTAGATAAAGCAATGAGTTGACCATTTGTGTGTTTGTATGCAGATGTTTCGGCAGCTTTTTGAGGAAGGCCTGGAGTTGCAAAAGGCCCAGCTGAGAGAGCAGAGAGCTTTTGCCAGAGAGCAGCGACTAGAGCATCAGAGGCAACACCAGGATCAAATAGAGTCCATGGAGAACTACTACAAAGACCAAGTAAGTTGGGAAAACAGCACACACAGTACCCTAACCTATAGGTAACATGCACTTTTGTGTCATTTTAAAAGTGACTGAATGAAATTAATCTCTTTTTCAGTTTTCACTACTAGCTGAAAAACTTGCACAGGAGCGGGAGGAGATCCAGGTTCGAAAAAAGGCACAAGAAAAGGTAAATACTTTTAGTTTAGAATAAAAAATAAAGTAAAAAAAATTTGCAAAGAAAAGAAAGGGGAAAAAAAGTTTAAATTCTACCTGACCCCAGTTTGAATTTAAGCAAATATTTTAAGAGGTTTGTTTTGCACTTGGACTTCAATGCCTGCCTGGCCTATTGCATATTATACCTATCAGATGATAGGAGCTTGTAGTATGAAAACAGTAAAGTGGCTGCATTTCCTATTATATTGAAAGCTGCTCCATTTTACTGTAACTAGAAATCTGAGGATTTGCTTGCTTGTTTGCATCCCAAGTGGCAGTTAGTTTTGGCACCGGCTGCAGTATAGTAACATATGTTGCATAGATTTAGCTGCAGGCTTATCCTTTAGGCCACACTTATCACGAGTTAATCTGAATGAAGCTTTAAGAAACACCAACATAAAAGTAACTTACAGTCTGACTGGAGTCACGATTATTAGTGACAAGCTATTAATGTTGATCCCTTTTCAAACTAAGAAATCCATATGCTTAGTGCACTTTATTAACCCATTAGAAAAGTTTTTTCTTTTAACAAGACAGTTTAGCAAGTATATTCAGTCATCTTTCCCATTTACTGTTTTTTAATAGGCTCTGCTAAAGATGAAGCGTGAGCTACGTTCCCGGATGGAGCGAGAAATCGGTGAACTGCAGAAAATCATAATCCAGAATGATGAAGACGACCATTTCCAGAATCTAGAGGTCCAGAGGCTACATAATCGGGTCCACATGGCTTCGTTCCAGTACAGCCCTAGCCCTCTGCACTGATGAGGAAAAACTGGCTGGTTTACATCGAAGAGCGGCCACTGACTTCAGCTGTTCATAAGCAACTGTACAAATCTGATGAACAGTACTGTCTCCTCAGGCGTCTTACTCCAGAGATGTGCACAGGAAGAGGAAATATAACTTTGTGCATACTTACACAAATCCTGATTGCTGAATATTAATGAACTGAACACACACTGACAAGATGTAGCTTTTTGCTAATTTAGCTATTTCGTCCTCTTACCTCAGCTGCTACACCTGTACTGAAGACACCTTGGACCAAGTCCCATTCTTGGGTTTAAGAGCTTGTTAAATAAGAATGTTTTAACTTTGTGACTGTGCAGTAACTGTGTGATTGGTTTTTAAATAGTAGATAGTAAATTGTTCCTTCTCTTGCCAAATAAGGACCACATATGCAACGTTAATAAGTATGAATGTCACATTGACAAGATTCACCTTTTCTCTTGCATTTCCATGAGATGTCTTCCTGTAATATTTTAACTATGCTAGATGATTATTTATTTAAATTTATTAGATTTTAACAATTTTTTAGTTAAGCTGTTGGGATCTCTAATCACCAAGGGCAATGATAATCAGTCCGTCGCGACTTCACCCTACCCTTCACCCTCAATCAAACCCAAAAACATTTGTTTTGGACCACCACCATTCAAACACTATCTGCTGACATTATGTAACTAATGAGCACACATCTCTCCTTTGAAAACCCATTAAATGTGGACTCAAATCTTTTATTGCTCTGACGTGTCATTTATGAGATGTAAATGCAGCGTTCTAAGATATGATACTTAGATGCAAATTATTAAAGGCCAAGAATAAGGAAAACATTTGAAACTGCAAAGGCTCTTTACTGAGGTTGCAACTCAGCTGGCACAAAGATATAAAAGAATTAAAAACTGTCTTCCTAAAAGATTGTTCTGGAAAACTTTGTGTGTAGTTTTGCAGAAACAAGTTTTAATCTTGTATCCGCTGATCCAGCAGCCATTTAACATTGGAACATTGGAAATCTCCCACCAGCATGAATCTTACTTAATGACAGTAAGAGGACAGATGAACTGCAATGATGAGCAGAGGCAAACATGTACTTGCAGCTACAAAAGGCTTATAGCTCTAAAATGTCACCAGACAGGAAAGAACATAAGGAAAAGGTGCTGATGGTTCTGTTACAGTCCCAGAGAAAAAACAGCAGAATAGAAATCCACTGTTTATGTTAACTAAAACCAAATATTGATGCCAGGCCTCTAAGACTCAACTTCTATGACTGCTTGGCGATGTTGTGTTCTGTCCTTCAATCTGCAGGTCACTGTCCAGCTTATCATCTTCATCTGGCAGGTTGCTCCACTCAAAGTAGTTCTGACAGAAAGAGCATGTCTGATAAACAACAAGCTTTAGTCCTTTGATGTCTTTTTTAATTGTGCATCGTCGGTTGCATTTCTGGCATGACTTAAACAGCTCCAGGATGCACTCTTCATCAACTATGAACTCTGATGAGCTGAAAAAGATGCAGTTAATCACATGAAAGTTGTTAGGCGCATATATCAAATCTTGTTCAGATGAAGGTTGTATTAAAAAAAAAAAATAGATGCAAAGCTTTAACAGATAAATGGGCAATAAATCATTTTCATCCTTATATTTATGAGCCCACCTTCCCAAATCCACCAGGTGGTGTCCATCAGCAACACTTAATGACGTGCTGAATTCCTCTTCTTCATCTTCATCTTTAACTGTGTCAACCCATTTCAAAAACAGTTGTTTAATCCTTTCCTGACAATTTATTTTATAAATTAGAGAGGCAGTAATGTGAATTTGACTCACATCTGATTTCTTTGTTTTCAGACTGTTCTGTGGTTGTCTGATCATCTTCATTTGTAGATCCTTGACAGGTAGAATCCTGTTTCTCCTGCTCCTTAAAGACAAGAAACAGTAAATATTGATTCCCACTGGGCTGGTAGCATTACTGTAATGTGAAACAAAAATAGCATTTCTAGTAAATAAATTCAGCAACACAATAAAGCAATGAGTAATTTAAAAAATATTCCACAAAAATATTATAAAATTTCTAAAAGTGAACAGAGTTCTTTGAACTTGTTCTTAGTATTTTTACAATGATAATGAAATATAATAAGCACAAAAAAGAAAATAAATTTGTGTTTGCCTGATTATTTCTTATCTTTAGTAATACCAATTGGTGTTGTATTATACATAGTTGGAAAGTCAGATTAGCACCTTTAAAACAAGGTAAACTTGTAAGGATTGTGATTGTGTGGAATGAGAAAAAAAGCTAAACATGATGGAAGTACTCTCAAAAATGGTAAAAATTCCCGTTAATATTCTCTAATTGGTGTTCACTGCAGGTGTGTATAAATCACAGATCTATGACTGGCACTTGATTGATAGACATATCAGAACGAGATTTTAAACTAGTGGTGATTCTGTATCTCCAGAATGTCCCACACAGAGCCAGGATTATCCCACAGTTCCTCCTGAAATTGAGTGGAGAGGATGGAATAGCCTGCTGTGAATGCAATCCTCAACCAATTGTGGACTCAGCTCGGGCATGCTGTACATGCCTAATCGATCAACACAACTACACTGGTTGACCCTCAACAACAACAACAGTGTAAAATTAATTAACTCAATACACAATAGTAAATACCAACAGAAGAATATTGCTGGTGATCTTGGGATAACTATCCACGTGTTTTGCTATTTTGCTCATGCTAGAAGCAGTCCCTACAAGTTATACCTCACTGTAAAGATGACTAATCAGATTTTCCAACAATGTATATTACAACAACTGATATTATTAAAGGGGAGAAATAATTTATTAAACACGTTTTTTTTCCTTTTATTTACAAGTGGTGTATTTATACATTAGAAAAGCAGAAAGAAAATTTTGCAGGAAAAAAAATAACATGCAATGAATTAATTGCCCTAACAGTTCAGAAATAGTTTAGCTATGGATAAATTGATGGACTATTTTCTATTCTACAAGTGAGCTCAGACATTGAAATTTACTTTTTCATGTGTTGATTCCTGGGCAGAAGCAGCTGTGCTGTCATTCTCAGCTTCATTTGATGAACTCACCACAGGCAGGTCTTCAAAGTTCATGCTTTCACTGGATAATGAAAAGGAAATGCTGGTATAATAATTATTAGTTGTAATTTTGTTCTACTAGTATTTAAAAAATGATTTAATGATTACACAGGCCCTATCACCAGCTTTCAGTTGAAGAGCTCCTTTCAAGTCTCAGCTGCTTTGACGGACTCTGTGATATAGTCTGACAATAACTGCAACAAAAACACATGACAGACTATAAGGACATTTACAGGGTGGACAAAACACAAAAAAACTAAGCTGCAGTTGGCTCCATGGGCTCCAAACAGTAACCAGCTAGTCACACAATGCAACCGTTTCTAGGGGCAATGCAATTAAACTTCACCACTGGAAAAAACAGTGCAAGTTGGAAATTTGCACATGGACCCATTTCAGTCTAGTTTGGTAGTCAAGTGTATGTCTAACAATTAAATGTTTTGTGAATTATTGGTTTTTGTGTGTGCTGAAAGGTGGCAAAAATATTTAATATCTGCAGTGCAGATTTCAGGAATATGAGGGTTTATGGTATCGCACAGTTTTAAAATGCCCTTAAAAATTAGAAACTTTACTGGGAATTCTACCATAAGATACATAAGGCCTGACAAAGCAGAATGAGCATGAATCTCACAGGTTTAGTGCAGGACAGAAAATATCTCATTTAGCTGGTGTAATCAACAGCTAAGTTTTTCTCAGACTATAAAAAAAAAAGCTTTCAGCTCCGAGCTGCCATTGAATGCACCACATGCATATATAACGACAAGTTAAGACGAACAATTACTATTCTAATTGTCTGAAGACACGCAGTTGCAATTACAAAGAAAATAAATGTTATTACACTAATTTCAGAGAACTGCTTTCCCGGAGGAGGAAAAAAGAATGCGCCAGAGAACAAAATACGGTGCAACACGATGAAGATGCTATCACAGCCCTCCACAATGAACCGTGGGTTGCAAAGTTTAGCTAACAAAGGCCAGTTGCATTACTCCGCAAGGCCCGCAAATTGTACACCACCTGCAATAATTAAGTTTTGCTAATAAGCTCGTTTTAAATGGACGATATGTAAGGAACATCAACTCTGTAGTGGTTAGTTGACTACTAGGCAGCTAAAAGGCTTCAAAGCAGGAAGAGGCAGAACAAGCATACCAAACAGCTCACGATGCGCCTGCTAATGCAGCTAACATCGAAAACACCGCCAGATGTCTCGATTCCACTAAATGCTACAGTGCAGTCACCCACCAAAACATCAAGCTAAGCATAGGCCCAATCCTAATATTCGCACTCCCACCCTTGTGCCCCTGGATTGCGCGTTCGCGTTGATGGGCGCGAGTGTGTAGTGTGTCCCAATTCTCCAGAGCGGACGTTGGCCCCGCCCCATTTGCACCCAGTCCACACTTTAGACGGCGTCCATGCAGATTCGCCAAAGCATATTACCCACAATGCATTGCTGCATGTGACGTTTTTAAACAAAAAGGTGGGAAAATGACAATGTTTGGTGATCATACATATAGTATTAGGGCCACACTGAGAAAAAAAATTGGGAGTATGATTTTTATTTTTCTCCCTGCCTCCCTTAGAGAATAAAGTCGAAATGTCAAGGAAAAAAGTCGAAATACAGTTTCTAGAATAAAGTTGAAATGTCGAGAATGAAGTTGAAATTCAGCTTCGAGAATACAGTTGAAATGTTGACAATAACGAGTCTTTAAGATAAATTTGAACCAGCTTTACTTTGTGAAACATAATGCCCAGTGTCGATGATTTTGTACTTCAGAGTGGGCTTTAGCAACAAGGAAATTCTTTCCCTTTTAGCATATAAACACAGCATTATAATAAGCATTCGTATTTTGAAGAGACTGTGTAAGAAACTGCAACTATTCAGGAGGAGAAACCACACCAACTTGCAAGACGTGGCCACATTCCTGCAAAAGAAAATAGCCGGTAATGGACAGATGCAAAGATATTGATGGCTACACCTGCGTGCAATACAGAGAAGATATGTGGTATCACATGACACAATAAGACAGCTGATCAAGCTGTTTGACCCTGAAGGAGTTGAACTCAGGCATGCGTCTGACACGCAGGCATTACTACAACAAAGGCCCCAACGCTCTATGGCATGTGGCATTGCCATTAATGGGTGGATTGACGGTTTCAGTCGCTATGTTGTTTGGATGGAAGCCTACAGACTGACAGAGGTACTGGGAACGGGCACATCGAGAACATGATGGTCTTTTTGCGCAGAAATCAAACAGTTTTGCAAGAGACCGAAGTTTCCTCTATGGCCGCAGTACTGCAAACCAGTGGATCGAATCGTGGTGGGGAATCTTAAGGAAACAAAGTGCACAATTTTGGATAAACCTTTTCCAAACTCTCTAAGGTGATGGGCATTTCTCTGGTGACTTCTTGGATAAAAGTCTCATCCCATTCTGCTTCCTAAATCTACTTCAGGTAGGTCTCCAGACATCTGTCATCATATTCATCTTTAGCTTACTGTCTGTCATGACTGCCCCATGGCCAAACCACACTAATCATCATTTTAAAAGGTAAAACCTAGTTTACAGAACAATCGCAATAGTAGCTAAATGCACTACGCTCTTCATGTTGTAATGATATAATAATGATATAATAT
>JBAMHW010000004.1:23239471-23253450 GCA_037177495.1 Rhadinocentrus ornatus
GAGGGGCTCAGAGTAGAGTCACTGCTCCTCCGCATCGAGAGGAGCCAGATGAGGTGGCTCGGGCATCTGGTCAGGATAAATATGAATTTGTTTCTTTTGGAACATTGTAATGCACATGAATCATTTATGCTTAGAGTTTAAATGAGTAAAGAAAAGCAGGCAAAACAAATAAAGTAACCCTAACCACCAGTCATAACTTCACTTAGCTTACCTTTGCAGTGACAACCATGTTGTGCAATGAGGTTGGAGGTAGAGAAAACCGTCGGCCAGACGGTAGCAGACAAAACAGTTTGACTGGGGTGGCTGGTCTCCTTAATGATTTTGGTGGCCTTCCTCCTACACCGCTGGGAATAGAGGTCCTCCATGGATGGCAGGACTGTCCCAGTGTTATGCTGGTTTTCACCACCCTTTGTAGAGCCTTGTGGTGACGCTTGAGACGCAGCAGCCATCCTCGGCGCCATCTTTGATGGATATTTAATGTTGAAATAGCAGCTTTTGTCTTTGAAAAATTACTAGTTTTGTTCTCCATCAGAAGGCTCACCAGAGCAGCTCATTCGCCAGGCATCAGCAAGCAGGGGTGTAACTACCTAATTTCTGAGGGGTATGCAGACACATCAATGCATACTTGCTACAGACTAAAGGTCAAGTCATTGACTTGTGCTTCCCTTTGCAAAAAGTTGAATACTTAAAGTTTATTTTATTAAGTATGCTTGAGTATAACTTTAAGTATACTATGGACTGTGTACTTGTAGTGTACTAGAAAGTTTGCTGACTTAATACTTCTTTGAACTAAATGGGAACATTTTAAGTTCATAAAAATATACTTTGTTTAAACTAAAATGTGGATCAGAATCATATAACTTTTACAGTGGCAGTATATAGCCTAGATGACTGTACTTGTTGTATATTTGAGTTCTTAGATACACCTTATGGTGTAAAAGTATACTTTTAAACTTCAAATGACCTTATAAAGATTCATAAAAGCCAAATAGAAATATAATTACTAGAACATCAGTCGTGGCACAAATTGATGATCAAACGTCCTGCTGTATAAAAATTGCACTTCGTGTTGCATTTAGCATGAAAAGAGCTTTATAAATAAATATTGTAAAATATAAATTTGAATTTAAAATGGTAAAATCCTAAACTGCATACCCACTTACAGGAAATAGAAACATTAAATGATTGTATTTGTCTTTATATGACACCGATTAATTAGAAGTAATTACTGCATACAAAGTTCACGACGGCTCCTCCATCCACTGCATCTACACAAGCGTCAACAAACGGTTGCCTTTAAAATGTGTTGCACATCATCATTAAAGGCAAAACTGCCACTCAGAAATAAACCGGAGTACGACCCAAAAATTTTGTTTTTTTGTTAGACGAATATTGCAAAGTCGAATGAGGGCTGAGAATATTATTCAGATAAATAACGGACTGTAGGGTGAATCGAATGTGTTCAAACAGAAAATCATTGGGATTAAATGTATAAACCAGGTCTGATCAGACTTCTGGTGAAGGATTTGATGTCGACTGATCTTTAAAAAGAAAAAAAAAAGGACACCACGTCTGATCAGCAATTTAGTTAAATTTGAATGTGCAGCCTAAGAGGAGCTGTTGAGTAACGTACCTCTGTTATTGATGATGATCATATCAATTACACATGCCCAAAAGCTGTTATATGCAGAAAATGCATATTTCAAAAATTTTCCTCCATAGCTTTGCTGAACAAAACAGTCCTATTCAAGGGGTTTTAGCCAAGCCTTGTTCTTTAGGTTGTTTGTATGTATATCTCCACAATAGTGTAGTTCTCTGTACAGGGTGGGAATTTCAACAAGCTGCATTCCTGGATGTATATAAGTAAATCTTGTACCCATTTTTTTCCAAATAAATGTAATTTTTATGTCCAAGATTTTACAGACATTGAAGAGAATGCGAATAAAGTATTATAATGTGTTATAATATAAATGTTACAACTAAAATAAAAATATTTGATTATATGTTAATTAAACTATATATATCATGTAATTCTGTACGCTGAGTTTTAGAAGTCTAAATATTGATTTACCGTAACTTGTGCGTGTGTATATTCAATGCACCTGTTTATTATCATATGAAAGTCCAGGATTAAAGCTCTGCTCTAGTCTTGAGTTACAAGTATGCGTTGTCATAGCTACATCTCTGGCATTTATACCTAACCAAATCTTTTGAAAATAGCTATAAAACTGAGCAAGTTATGGTTATTTATAAAGTGCATGCACCATTAAAAAGTGAGCGAGGTAACTGTGGCAAGATGGCCGCCAGCTCGGACGTTCGACCCCATTGGCCATCAGCGCGGTATCGTAGATATCTATGAAGCTAAATACACAGTGATTTCTGCATCCGCCTATGATTCAGAAATAATATCTCAGGGGGGATTCATTTCAACTTTCTTTTACTGGAAAAATCTGGATATATTATTTCTAAGTTCAAACTGACTGTGCAACACACGTGTTCTATTTCCAAGCTTAGTTTTTGTCAACAATTCTCTAGTCGTGAACGCTAGAATATATATATATAATGAGAGAAAATGTTTGCACTTTGAATCTTAACTGTTAGTTATTTATGTGCTATATATTTAAAGCGAAAAAGCCAAATCATTTCACCGCAAGGTTTGCTGTTGTGCACTGCCTGCAGACCAAAACAAGTGTCATAAGCCACACCTCCCTCTACCTCACCATTTTGTGGAATATGTCAAGTAAGGATGCAACTTATAACGTTAATGTTGTTACTTACCTGTCCAAGAGAAGAAAAGCTAGCTCAGAGTCAAATTGTAGCCCTTTTAGCTCTCGCAGAGCCCTCCACCTTGGAAACGCAAGACCAATGTTAATCCGAGTCTTGTCCCTTTCTTTATCAGACAACTTCTTCGCCAGCGACCTTTGTTTTTTTTTAGGTAACGTTGGATCCTGGTTTTCTTCAGGTGAACGTTTTGTTCCGCTCTCCGCCATTTAGTTTCGAAAGTACGCGCTATTTTTGCTCACTGGCCGTAGCGAGGGAGCTACATAGAGAGGGAAGGTCGGGGGCAATGAGAGGAGGGAGGAGGCGGCGATTCACATGAAGTAAATAAAGCACATGGGCTGGTTGACAAAGCGGGGAGGAAAAAAACAACAAAAAACAGCTGTTTTGTTAAGGATTCTAGAGCAAATAACGGTAATTATATCCCATCAATACACTGAGAGCAAAATGAAGAGGCTAGATCTATAAATAACATTTTTCTCATGTAAACAATTACTTTATAAGATTGTTTTGTGTTACTTATTTGTTCTTATTTCTGCTGAAAAAAAAAGGATGAGCTAAAACTAACCGTATTTACCAAGCAGGAGCTGGAAAAGAAAACTGCAAGAAGAAAAAAAAAACTCACCCCCAAAAGAATAGACAAACCTGCTGCAACACACCTGTGCCAATTTACAGCACCGGCTGACCGTTTTTTTAGCGCTAGCAACGCTACTGTACCAGCTGACCGTTAATGTGCATTAAAAATGTTACAGTAAGGCTGAACATTAATTAGCATTAGCAAACGTTTTAATTAACCTAGAAGGAAAGTGGCAACCGCAGCATGACTTTTAAACTCCTTTTTTTCCTTAAGTTGGCACCAACGCTCAAAGTCTTGACCTCTGTTCACCCTTGTCCTGCTTCGTTTTGGGTCCGCTTTAATTTAATAAATATAGCGGGTAAATGCCATTTTTCTAGACTGTCTTATAATTCTGGCAACTCCTGCGCTCCGCCTCACGTGACATCAACCTACTAATGCTATTGGCCTAGAATCCTTTCGCTAAACGTTGCCATTGCAACTAAATGTAAATATTTATATATTTTGGACCCGTCAAAATTGATAAAACAAAATACTATATTTTTTTCATTCAGATTAATACTTGCACCCCTCTAGAAATTCTAGGTATTAATTTTGAAAAATTGTTTTGATAGTAGTTGTAGCTATGCCCTTTAAAGCAAGAGTTAAAATAATCTCGAACACAAAAGGCAGAGATTTCTGGACAAATATATCGAATATACATCTTAACATAGAAATTGTACACATTATGCCTTATGGCTTCAAGACTCGCCCTTCTGTGACGGATACAAATCTGCTTTACTCAGTCCTACTAACAGAGTATGTATATTTGTGATATGTCTATAGCTCACATGTTGTCAAGCTGAATACCATGCTTTCTTAAACTGCATTATTTTTTGTTTTATTATCTGTTTCTTTAGATGGCTGCACATTCATGTGATTGCCACGTCATATTACAGATACATATTCTGAGATGAGGTCTTTTACTCTCCCTTGTGAAATGTTATTTCCTTGGAAAATTTTAACCCTGACTTCTTAAGATTACATACTAGTGATTGTGACAGAAAACTCAGATCATGTTGCCAAATGCGAGAACACACTTTAAGGCATAAAAGTTATCAATGGCTACCTAACATGGCAAAATTCTTCCATCTTTGACTATTGCAACAATAAAAGACAATAATACACTGGGTTCTATAAAACATACTGCTGTTAGATCCAAACAGCATAGTTTTATTGCTCAGTGTTCTGCAAAGGTATAAGAAGTTTATTGTTTTGCGTCTTTATTGTCCTTCCTTATGTACAGGTGACAGTTACAACTCTCAGTGCAGCTGATGTTGAAACTATAAACACATGTATTGTCATAATAAATACAAAACAATAGAAATCAAAAGAAAATATGGTGCTATTCTTAAAACATTTTTGTTACGCACTGACTTCGATCAGGAGCCTTTAATACACTCATACAAGAATTTGCACACAAATTTGCAATGAACCCATTAACACCTAAGAGGCCAACACACAGATGTGTACAGGTACACTCACGTTGCATCGGGTGTTCATGGATTAAGGGTGAGGGCCTGCTGAACAATCACTAGCTTGTTAAAGTTAAAAGTAAACTTTTCTTTTCAGTGAATTTGCTGATGTCTTGGCATCATAAAACCTGCTGACAGAAGAAAGGGGAAATTGTTAAAATGGATTAATCTGGCTTCTAAATCTGGAGAAAGTTTGATTGCCCCCTTGTGTGCAAGCAGAAAAAACTCTGCACGGAAGACTGAACCAGTCAGAAAACAAGGAACCAAAGAGCAGAAGTGGAGTGTGTTATCTGGCCCAACACGTATGTGAGTGCATATTCATATTTTAAAAAAAATGTATCGGGGTATAAACATATACTGTATATGAAATCTACATAAAAAATCATCAGTCCAATAACTATTTGGTAAATAAAAGGAAGTGTTGGATTATAAATTTGAGGCCACATATGCATAACGTGTGAGAAAAACAAAAACACAATGCATCTCTTTTCCATCGCTGAGTAAAATTATTAAAGGTAACATCAAATCAGTTCTCTGCAACTGTACAAGGACCATAATTATGACTCTCTTGACCACAAAAAACATGATATGCATTTAACAGTGATTCATGGTTGCAAATAAATGCAGGCAGTATATATATCTATATATGAAATAAATTTATTTTTTATTTATTTTTTTTACTAGTCAACGTTAGAAACAATTATGCAAATAAATAGACTATCTCTCAAGCATCCATTCATGCAGGTTTTTTTTATGGCGACTGTTGATGGAAAAGCGCCTCAATGTAGCCTCTGGTTTTCAGTGAGACCTCTTTTTGGTTTTATTGTGTAGCACCCATGTTTTGAGTAGCAGTCAACCACTGCGCTTTGCAGCTCCAAGGTTTTATTTTGTAAAAATCCATGTTGCAAACAGAAAGCCGTTGTGCACAATAATATTGTCATTTGTACTATATGGTGTTCAGTGTTGCCTTCTGGAGCAGCAAATATTCACTGTGTTCGACTGAATGTGTGCCACTGTCAAGACGTAAAAAAACAAATTCAAATGTCACTTTGAACTTCAGAGTTTTACACTTTTGTGAAGGTAGAGCCTGTAAAATATCCTCACATATGACTAATGTATGATTTAAAAAAAATTAACCAAAACAAATTTTCCTATAAAAGAAAAAAAGACAACTTCACCTGAGAATGCTTAGACATCAACATGCTTGCATTTAAACTGACCAGACAACAAGCAACAATATACAAAATAGCTATGTATTTGTACATATATATACTCAAAATTACAAGTTAAAAGATGCCTTTTAATTTGCGAATTTCTAATGTGTTTGCAAGCAAAAGAAATCTGATCTATCTCAATCTAACATGAAGGAAGCACTCCTATCACTGCTCTGTTTGTAAAGTGCTCGTAAGTGTCAAGAGAAAAAAGAAAACTTAAAGTGATGTGACAGAGAAAAAACATCTGACTAAAAGCTTTTAATCAAGCCTAATTCTGTGGACAGATGTGCCATTTTCACATGAGCTGACATTGAGGATGCTGGTCTAAGCTTGACTGGATATCGCAGACAGACGCACTGCTGGAGACAAATATGTGAAAATGACAAGTGGAAGTTGAGCCAGGCTCAAACTGTGAGGTTCAATCAGCTGTGCAGTGAGATCCAGGATGGAGAGGAAGAGTAACTACAATGTGTCTACTCACACACACACTTGAAGACACACTTAGACACTCATGCTTATAGGGACATGGCCACACAGCGATTATTCAGGGAAAATATCTTCTTCGTCACCAGAGTCCATCCCTCAAAACACCACAAAATGTCAGGTCTGCACCTGTATCAGTCTACAAATTCCACTCCAAGATGATATGGTCACTTTTTAACTAATTGCTGGTTTGAACAAACTAATTATGGATCAATATTATATATATAAAAAAAAATAAAAAATTACTTTGAGCTAAATAGTCACTCAAAAGATGGTACATGGCAGTTCAGAATGAAACCCTTCAAACATCAAAGCATAACACTGAGGTAGGATGAATTCATGTTGCTCCTAACAACACCAACTCTGCAGCCATGACTGGTAGATGTTTGATTGAGGTTAAGATGGCTACTTAGGGAAATATGTGGCTACCTGCAGTGTTAACTGTTCAGTAGCATGACATGGATCAGTTAGTAAAAATTTGAAAGACAAAATAGTAAATCATGTTTCTCAAGTGTCTCAGAGGAATTTTTTAAACAAACAATTTAGTAATATGTTGAGCTCTAAGCTGGTAACATTTCCCAATTTAGTTGGATCTAAAATTTATTCACTCTTGGGGAAAAAAATTGGAAAATAAAGATGTAAACTGTTAACAGAAACTAAAGCAAAAGGCTATGATGGGATGATTCTTTAGCAGCTGTTTAAACAGATACCTATGAGGGAAAAACAGGGAGTGGTGAGAGACTGGAAGACCGTAAGCTGGATACCACGTTTCAGTAACGATAAGTTTATCAGGATCCTGCACAGTTACACATGAGAAACACACTGTCCAGTTGTGTTCTTATTCCACTGCAAAGCCACATGTCTCCTCGATCGCTGTCAGTAGTTTGTCATATAGTTTATCATAGCTCTCATAGGGAGGAATGTCAATCCGATTGAAACTAAGGAAAGAAAGAACAAAAGAGAACTGTGAACAAATGTAAAATACACTTAAAGCTCAAAAATATTTTTAAACACACAAATGAATATGTATTTCTTTTTTTGATGTGTATGCTGGTATATGTGACAGGTACACACCAGGTGTGGGCTTTGGGCAGATTATTGGTGTTGGCATCAATCTGATGAATGGTGAACAGTCTGGGTCCTGCAGCACCTGCAATCAGAATAACAGGATGTGTCAGCTCTAGCTTTATAATTTAACAGTTACTCACCCTATTCACATTACTATCCACAGACAACAAGTTTAGTAATCCGTTTAGTCCAATTTGACCATTTTATCACTGTAATCATATATTTGTTTGCTTTCAACTCAAAGCGGTTTTTATGCCGAAAGCAACACAAAGTGTTTCACATTACAAAAACTTCTTATGGATGTTAAAATAGAAACAAGCCTTTACACACAAAAGTATATAACAAAGCAATTTAAAAACACTCACTATATTATAATCTCTTTCACAAACACACCCACAAACTAAGCGCATGTACACTTTCCCCATCCCGCCCACCCCAACCCAATGAACTATAGTCCCTCGCTACTGTCTCATAACTGAATGCAGGTATAGAAATCATAGAAGAAATAAACTTCTAGCTTGACACTTGATGCTGCTGTAAGAAAACAATATCTTGGGGATCCATTTACACCGGAAGCCAGCCCACTTATGACCACGTAGGGCTACACCACAGGGACCAGTCAGAATAGGTCAGGCTGGAGTCCACGCCACAGTCGTAGGGCTGCAGTGCAGAGCCCCCAGCCAGCCAGACAAGGGTGATGACCGTGGCAAGCCCCATAGAAAGCCACCGGTGTGGAGGATCCCCATGAGGAAAACACTGGAGTTAAAAGTAAAAACAAGATCAAACTAGAAGCACTCAGAGCACAGACCTCCACTAAGCCATAGGGTTACTCACCTGAGAAAAACCCCAACAGCCCACCCAGTACTCCCTATATTTTGAACCTTGAACTATCTAATGAGTTAAAAGCTGTAATGGCAAAATTATCTCTATCTCCCAAAAGTTAAAAATCTTTAAAAAAAATTCCTGGATCCAGACGGTGATCCGGATCACTCCATAATGTAAATCACATGTTCCTTTATTCTATTTCTGACATTTCCTGAAAATTAAATTAAAATCGATTCATAACTTTTGGCGGAGGTAATAAACCTAAAAACACTAAGAACAGACAAGAGTGACAAGAATAATTATACAGACAAATAAGCTAATAAAGATAATAAAATAAGACTAAACATAAATAAATGAGAAGATAATCAGTAAAAAACTACACTAAAAAGGTAGGTCTTGAGCCTCTTTTTAAAACCATCAACAGTCTCTGCAGTACCAGAGGACCTCAGGGTTCGCGAGGGCTCATAAGATAAAATGAGGTCAAATAAAGACCATTAAGATATTTATAAATGATCAAAAGAACCTTAAAATCAATCCTGAAACACACGGAGAGCCAATGCAGCGATTTAAAAACCGGTTTCTAGCATTTAAACAGGTTATTGGTGTAATCAAGTTTAACTAAATAGTTATTATAACATCCTCAGGACTATTAAAACTTTTTTGTATAATTGGAAAAAAGAAGTGGTATGAGTCAAAGGTTAATGGGGGAAAAAAGATATAAAAACAAGAAAATCCCTCACTGAGCAGTGGTAAGCCAGAAGTGGAAGCTAATGTCAGCTTTCTGAAAGCAACTATCATATTAAGTACCCTGTAAAGCCTTAAATCCTTGCAGTGGGACTCTAGAAGAGCCAGTAACAAACTGCAGAAGCCGGGCTCTTCTCTCTTCATCAAACGACTCCACAGCTTTCCAAAACCACTTGACGATATTGCTGTCAGGGGTGCAGTGCTTCAGGCGAGTGTTGGACTTCCAGTCGGCAATATCGATCTTTCCCAGGCCGCACACAATCAGCTGAAAGCAGAAGCAAAAGAATATTTAAAATGAGTTCATGCTAACTCAGTGAGTTTTTAGAAGATGAAATAAAGACATTAATCCTATCAAAGAGCAAACTAAAGGTAATGAGTGAGTTTTAAAGAGGAACTGTTGGGAAACTATTTGTCTCTAGTGTGTTGTACCTCCAGCTCCTTTTCATCAAAGGCTTTGAGCAGGTGCTGTGGGATGACCTCGTTGAAGCCTTTCTGCAGAGCTAGAAACTGAGCCTCAATGCCATGAAGGAAACGCCAGTTCACATACAACCTGCAATGAGAACAGGCATGTCAGCTTATCAAACCAAAGATACAAATACATTATTTTGAGTCTGTTCACAGTTAGCGTGTAGCTGCATCCTGGATGATCTAATCACAAGTGAACATCATTAAATGTGCATAAGGACACACTCAGAACAGAGTGAGGAGATGTCCAGATCCAATCGCTCAGGCCACATATTAAGTAGCTGAATATCATGCAACCTAAGAATGCCTTATGGGAACAGAACAACCCGATATGACTTCATGCAAGCTGAAGAGTTACCACTATTTATTAATATATTTTTTTGCCCTTTGACTTATTACATTCAGTTGTATTCGTGGTCATCACATCGTTAAACTCTTTGCTTCAACCAAATGAAAATAATCTCAGTTTTTACACTATGTTGAATGTGGCATCTACTTAAAGACACTCGATTCTGAGGAGTCAGAATTTCAGGGGTAAAAGCTGAAGTTGTTTGAAACATTTATTAATAATTCCCTAGAAAAGTGACTTGGGTGAATCTAGAACATGTAAATGTCTGAATACTGATGTAGTTCAAGTCACTGATGGTATCTATGATTTTTTCAGAAACATCAGTAGCCCTGCTGATGTCCTGTTAGTTGCTTGCTGACTGTGTGGTATAGGTTGTGTTAATCCGCATACAGACTGGGTAACTAAGATCTGATCAAACCTGGCCAGTCGGGATGCATGTGGGGACACATTGTGGCACTGGGTGTAAATACACATACTTAGATCTGTCCACTTGTGACTGGATTCCCTTCAACAGATGTTAGCCCCGAATGCGAGCAGGCTCATAAACGCTGTGTTAATGACAGTGCTTCAGAAAACTGAAAATGTGATGTTTGTATGGGCTCCATTCTGCTGTGACCTCCTTGTCTTGGTGTGTGCATCTCATTCTGTACCTGACATATTCCTTCTTTGTGTCCTCCGTCACAGGGATACTCTTTCCATTGGGCTTGAGCTCATGAGGGATGATTTCACCGTAGGCGTTGTGCTCTACACAGAAAGTGTGGTCCAGGACGCCAGTGATATCATTATCCCTGAGCAAGAAAATACAAAATGCATGTTGTTTTTTTTATATCTGGATAAAAAAAATTTAAAAAGAAAAAAAGGAGACACAGACTAATTATCTGCAATAAGCATGATCACGTAAACAAAAGAGTACTGCTTCTGTATTGTTGTAATGTTTCCAAATTCCTGTGTCTAATGATGCCTCAGCAAGTATTATTAATTAAAAGGTTATATAATTTATATAATAATTGCCACAAGTACAACTTTTAAACATGGTAGCTGTTTCAAGAGTGTGTCACAGGGTACCAATGATATTAGGGTTGGGAATTTTTTTTAGACACTGATCTGTCAGCAGAGTGCGCTACAGCCTTAAGAACTGGTTTTACATATATGAGCCGTTAAAGTAGAGCGTTTACAAAGCAATATGCTTTCTGGGGGAAAAAGTGTCTTACAGAATCCAGACAAGGCTGTTGTGGAGGTCAGGGTCAACAGATTCCATATCGTCCAGCGTGATTGGTTTTCCCAGCAGCTGTTTGTAGAAGGGCAGAGTGAAGCCTCCATCAATGTAGTGGCCGTGAAAGACTGCCATGCCCATGATTCGACCAACAAAATGGAAATATGACAGGTGCTCCTGCAGATTATAGAGAGGATATTAATATAGGCACAGCTTTTATTTATTCAGATTCAGATTATACAGCCTAATTCTTTGCCACAATGTATGTTAAGGTCATAGGATATGGTCAAAATACAATACAAAAAACACACAATTCCTTTATAAAATTATGCTGCTGCATAGCTTCAAATATAATATAAAATCGCTTATTCACATTTTTATGTGCCTTTATTCTATTCTATTTTATTTTGCTTATTTATTTTTTAAAAAAATTCTATCGTGCACTGTTTGGCGATGGCTTAATCTCGTTGTACTGTTGTATAATGACAATAAAGGCATTCTATTCTATTCTATTCTATTATATGTAAATGACACTTCAACAAAAATAAATATTAAGTAGCTTTCAGGATGTTTGCTGAACATAACAAGAAACACTTATATGACTCTAGCTTGGATATTTCAAGATGTTACATCAAACAGGTGGCTATGTATCTAAACTCTTATTCATTGTACAGCAGATTGTACCGAGAGAGTTACTAATAATTAGAGTTTCTGCATCATCACAACTCTTCACTTCTATTGTAAACTTAAGGTAAATTTCTTTTCAGTGTGTTTTAGACATGTTTTTAACACAGTTTACTAGTGAGAAACCTGAAAGTGTAGGCTTCAAACAGTAGCTAGGTACCCCCAAAGCGGCAAAGAAAGCCATGGTGATGTCATTTGTACATTCTCTACATGTCTACAAAGTAAATTGATTCCTACTGGGTTGACAGCAGAGTCTGGGTTAATCTGTAGAGTGTAGATGTCATCTCTGGAGTACTGGAACAGGCCGTAGTAAGGGTTCAGCATCTCATGTGATAGCAGGTATAACCATTCCCTGTGTAAACACATGCACACAGGTTCAAATTGAAAATTAAGTTCAGATCACATCATAAATACATGTTTAGAGATTGTTAGAACCACACACACACACACACACGCACACACACACACACACACACACACACACACACACACACACACATACATACATACATACATATATACATATATACATACATACATATATATATATACACATATATACATATATATATACACATATACATACATATATATACACATATATACATACATATATATACACATATATATACACATATATATATATACACATATATATATACACATATATACATATATATACACATATATATATACACATATATACATATATATATACACATATATATACATATATATGTACAGTGAAACATATACACGTAACAAATTACCTTGCTACTCCTCCATAATCCAGACCCTCTTCTCCTCTGAACTTGATCATCAGTCTTTTCCACAGATCTTTTGGGCGCATCTTCATCACCTGCCGATATGACTCCTAAAATTTAGGACAAAAATCAAAATGAAAAATTAGGGTCGTACAATAAATTTAGGCATTTAGGCCCAAGACCTGTCCAACTGAACTTGGACAATGACCCTGCTACCTCTGCTGGAAACTTGAAAACCATTCTTATATGCTGATATGCGGTCTGCAATGTAGTAGTAGAAATTCTACAAAGCAAACATTGAGATTAGACCAACACACACTCTTAAAGACCCTAGGTACTTCAGGACATTTGCAGGACATTTTGAAGACTGCAGGAATAAACAAAAACAACCTGGCCTGTCCAGCTGTATGGGTAGAGTCAATTCACTTTGCTGAGGTAGGTCTTATGTTTACTTTAACATTAAAACATAAATTAATATATCAACTGTCAACAAAAACTATGTGGCACACAGAGAAACCCACTGATGTAATGTTACAATAGCTTATATATGAACATGACAGGCCTTTAGAAATAACACAAAAGGCTGAAAAAAGGCAGCACATCTTTAGATTAATGCTTAAAACATTTAGCTAATATTTTCCAAAATTTCATTTTGCAACATTAAAAAACAACTGTTTAAATACGTCTAAAGACTATACTAATAATTATTACCTGATTACTGAAGCTAAAAATTTTAAAACCATTTGAGGTTGAGTGGAGCCAGTGATTACTGACAAAATGGTTGTATATTCATGTGCAGACTAAAGACTTGACCAAAACTACAGTTAAAATTCCTACAATGTTTAGTTTAAGAATAAGAAGGTGATTCCAGGACTGTGTGTATCTGTTCTCGTGTCCCCCCATCAAACCCTTCCCACTGGTTTACCTAAAAATACAGTTTCCTCTACATTATGTAACAGTCATCTGTCTATCTTTCCTATAAAAGGAATCCAAAAACTCGGAGGCAACCCTACAGCAAACAACTTCCTGCCACATCCACAGAACCGCTGCAAGGGTGAAAGCAAGACAGACCTGTGTTGCAAATAGTCTCCCAGAAAAAGCTAAAAACATCCTAATATTTTAAATTCCCTATATGATATTGGGTCTTTGAGGAACATGACACTGAAGTTAGCAACTCTTCTGCTGCATCCTGGATACCTGTGTAAATCAACACCAATCTTTCTGTTAGGGTGCTGCTGCACCATCTTTTTTACACACAAATACTTTTATTTATAGTCATACACACACACACAT
The DNA here is from genome assembly GCA_037177495.1 of Rhadinocentrus ornatus. Lineage (NCBI taxonomy): Eukaryota > Metazoa > Chordata > Actinopteri > Atheriniformes > Melanotaeniidae > Rhadinocentrus > Rhadinocentrus ornatus. The sequence goes on from JBAMHW010000004.1 coordinate 23,253,440, forward strand.
ATATATATATA
>JBAMHW010000004.1:23264539-23291236 GCA_037177495.1 Rhadinocentrus ornatus
CGCTGGATGGACTACATCTCTTGGCTGGCCTGGGAACGCCTCGGGATCCCTCCGGATGAGTTGGTGAATGTGGCCGGGGAGAAGGAAGTCTGGGTTTCCCCGCTTAGGCAGCTGCCCCCGCGACCCGACTCCGGATAAGCGGCAGATAATGGAAGGATTTAACATGATTTGTGACATTTCAAAAAGAAAACATATCACTTACCACTTAGAAGTTAAAGAAAATCTTGTGCCCTTATGTGTGAACAGAAACCTATAGTTGATAAATAGTTGCTACATTTTTTAAATTACCATAATACTTTTAATATCCTCCTTAACTTGTATTTTATTTATCAGTTTTGGAGGTATATCCAGTTTATAGTAGCTGGTGTGGTAGCATCGGTAATGCTTCAGATATTCTTTTGTAGGTATCTTTAACGCTCTCTGGTATTCTGAGTTTTTACCATTACAGACAAGAGGAAGGTTTCCTAGCAACAGCTTAGCTTTACTTTGTCTCAGAGTTTTTAATTGATGGCAGGAGTATCCAAACTACTTTTTAACATGAAATTGTATATAATTTGTTGATTGTGAACTTTGCCACATCTACAATTAAAAATGAGTGTGCACACATATGCAAGATGTCTTTTCGAGTTAATGATTTCTTATTTGTTTTCACCTTTAGGTTGCAATTTTTAAAAGACGCTAAATGTGTTCTTTAATTTATTTATTTTTTAGCATACACATTTTGCCATTTTCTTGGCTTTAAATGGAAAATGAAAGATAAAAAAATGTGGTATTGGCAACTGGTCAAATGCCTGTTGTTTTCAGGATCAGAATCAACCCATCGACATGCAGTTTCATGTAACTAGCTGCATGCAGGCTGATAATGCAATCGAGTTTTTAAATTGTGTCTGAGAGGTATACACACAGAGGTGTGTCTGTCGTATAAATATTTGAGTTTGAAATGTTTTGTTACAATTACAACTATTCCTGTAATACACATTAAAATGAGCTGTTGTTACAAGCTACTATCAATATCAAACCTGAGACAATACACAAAGAAAGGCAGCAATAAAATACTGGGATGCTAAAATGCCCCAACGCAAATGTTCATGGTAGCCTCAAAAGTACTACCTCCCTACTAAGGCTCTTTTTTGGGCTAAAACCTCTCACTCTGTTTAGCTCCTGTTTCCTGGAAAAGGGATGGACAAGGAAAGGACTTCTCAAAAAAAGTCCTGGAAAAAGTTCATTTGGTTAAAATACAGCTTTCGATTGCACTATGAGCAACCCTGTCATCCATATATCTAACATTGTGGTTTCTGTATTTCCTACTGTTGTTTATGTGCGTACTCATTTGGACTTTTTCCAGTTAACAATCCAGAATTATGTCTGTAGCATTGATGGTAAACACATCTTCACTAATGTGCCGAGTTAGTAAAAAAGCAGAGGCAAAAATTCCAGTTTTTGTTTGTGGATGTTTAAAAAAAGAACACAGATTAAATCAAGTGTATATCTATCTATCCATCCATACATACATATATATATATATATATTTATTACACATACATACATACATATTGGTGTGTGTGTATGATTAAAAAAGCTTCATTACAAATAATAGTTTATAAAGTTTGACCTTTTCAAAGTTCTGAAACATCACCTGGACTCCATCAAATGTCTCCTAATATGGACTCAAGCAAACCGGTAATGATGCTGGTGGGATAATATAGCAGAGCTTCAACTTACAACCAGACTCTGATCAGACCCATATGGATACTATTCGGCCAAGTGACCTGATGCTGGTTTCCTAAACATGTTCATTGTACCAGTTACTGTTTTTGCAAGGAGGTTAAACAAAACTGTTCCCCAAAAGAACAAAAATGGAAAAATCTTTTTTTTTTTTTTATGATCCTCTTATTATATCAGCTTCCACCTCACATGTTGGCAGGCTAAAGGCACAAGAATCTTCCAGACAGCCAAAATACTTCTTCAAACTCTGTTCATGGTGTTGATGTAACTTATAAGTAGGGTTGGGCATCGTTTGAATTTCAACGATTCCGGTTTCGATTCCGGTTCCTAGCAATTCTTGTTTCCGATTCTTCTAAGAGTCAGCATCAAAAAACTTTACATGTTTTAACCTCATCATTCCCACCTTGTCGCCAGCGACCCGGTCGACATTTTGTTCGACAAACTCTAAAACTTCTCCCAAAACACTTTTGTCAGTATAGGCATGCTATGCCTTGTTAGATTCTCTGTAATCGAGACCAAATATATTTATTTTACAGTACTCCTAAACACCAAAACACAGTTAGTAAAAGAAACACTATGGCTAGCACACAGCTAACGGGACTTCCTACTTGTTTCGTAGTAATGTGTTTATATATTTTTATTAGTAGTAGTAGTAGCATTATATTAATTACAATTACTATTGTTATTACGTTTGCTATTATTATTTGTATTATTTTTATTATTATTATTATCATATACCATTGCTGATACAATCATATACTGTTATTATCACTTTTACTATTATTATATTATCATCTTACAAGTGCCCTGAAGTGTGTCTATTGTATTTTTCTATATTCCATCTATCCATCCATCCATCCATCCATTGTATTACTTTTCCACAGAAGGGTCCAGTGTTAAAAAATATCAAACACCAAAACACAGCTGGTAAAAAAAAAAAAACACTGGCTAGAAACACAGCTAACAGTTTCCTACCTGTTTCGTGGTAATGATGTCACATTATCATCTAGTCCATGATCAACTGTATGACTTTTCCTCAGAAGGGTCCAGTGACACAAAATATCAAAAATAGTTTGCCACAAAAGTATTTCAAGTTATGTATTTTCCCAGTATAGTCCTCATGAATGTCTGTCTGCAAACTCCTTCATTTATAAAATCAAATTTGCGGTTCAACAGCTATTTCACCTTTCTGTGAACACAGTGTTGTTGGGTACGTTTGTTTTCCTCATCTTTCAGGCCAAAAAAAAAAGAAACGTGTCCCTACTGTTTTATGTGGCGTTTTCATCCCAGGACACCTGAAGATACATAACAAGCGCTCCCTGCTTGACTAGCCATGTGACCTGAAAAAGTCTGTGGTGATAGGCTGTCATTCATGTCAATCACAAATGCAGCCAATCACTGGGCGGTAAGGCAAACACTTCCGGCGGATTCTTCTTTGCTGGTGTTCGGCGGCTTTGTCTTCCGGTTGGCGGACTAGGGATCGAAAATAGGAATTGAAATTTTAACGATTCTGGGAGAATTGGAAAGTAAGTCCCGGTTCCAATCGATGCTCGATGCCCAACCCTACTTATAGGCCCTGTATTGAAAGAATCTTTGACGATTTTTCTGTTATAGTTTGTACTAAAATGACTGTATCTTCAGGAAGAATACACAAACCAGTGTTAAATTATGGGCAGCTGTGTTAACATGTTTTGCAAATCTCAGAGTGGGGTCTGCATTGCAAGTCCAGCTTCAACAGGGTCAGCTGCCTCTGAGTTGATCTTCAGGGAAGGCATATTGCTGACAGAAAGAAAAAATGTGTAGTCCTTGATATGGACAACCATTGAACTTGAATGATTTTCTCGTGAAAGTTAACCTTGAGAAGAAAGTGCATGTTTTTACACTGACAGTCACAGACTGGATATTTGCCTTTGGAAAAGCTTGACAGTCAGCATTTCCTTTCATAATATTTTAACTGTGTGTGTGTGTGTTGCGCATTTAGGTGCTCTAACTGATTTATACAACCTTCTGGGTAAGTATGAAAACATTGTGTTGTTGATATGCAAGCTAAAGAGTGTGTCCAACCATACTCATTTTATTATCTGCATGCAACTATGTGAGCTCACACGTCTGTCGACACAAATATGTATGTGTGTGTGTGTTTGGGGGTTACCTGAGGTTAGTGTTTTGGCTGTCCATGGCCGCACGGGAACCATTTGGACTTGGGCTGCTGAAAAAAACAGTAGGAGAGAAGGGAAGAGAAGACAGAAAAACAAAAGGGGACAGTTGGAGGAAAGGGTATAAAAACGAAGGTGAATGACACAGAGGAGGATTAGAGCATTGAAAACAGAAATAAAAATAAAAATAAATAGAAACGGGGGATAGGGAAAAAGAAAAAGACATACAGAAGGCAAGGATACAAAGACAGAATAAAAGTAAATTCAACAAGTAAAAGTTACAATAGCACAGAAAATAAGCAGGAGACACAAAAATAGTTCAAAAGAAAATATGGAGGAGAAGACATGAATAAAAAGATAGCATTGGTGAGAGTGACATCAAAAGAAAGATGGAAGAAGACCATCAGCAGAAACATGGGACAAAGAGAGGATAGGAGCAAGAAAACAAAAATAGTTAGAGAAAGTAAGGCAGGAGGGTCATCAGTGCTCATATAAGCTCTTGTAATTCCATCTTGCATCTTAAATAAAGTAAGAGACCTCTTATACTTATAAACAAATTAACACGACCTGCTTTGTCTAAAACATAGGTACTTTGTTGTATTTTGTCAAGGAAAGGTACGCATGTTTTCCTCTTCAGTTATATGCATTTATTTTATATCTATGTCAAATTCTTGAATGTAATTATCTTTTAGCTTTATGATTACCTATATCAGAACAATGGTTATTTAGATTCAACACAACTGAATGTGATAATTAAAATAATTAAAATTCTTTTGCCAGCATGTTAAACTATAAAATAAACTGCACCGTGTTATGGCTCTGAAATATTTGTCTGGTTCTTGAGAAATGATTGATTTACTTACTTGAGTACTAGATGAAGGTTAGCAGACAGTCTTGGGTCTGTGAACTGCGTTGTTCGATTGTTGTGATCAACAAAGTAGACTCTACCTGTGGCAGTGTTTCTGATCTCCCAGCCTGGAGGAAGTGGGCCCAGCTCCTCACAGTTTACATTGCTCAAGTCCCTACACAAAACATAGAAACCATAAATATTATACTTAAACAAGCCTATTGGCCAAATACGTGCAGTGTTGAGTTTAAATTTGTACAATTCCTCTGCAGGGTGTGATGCACTATGCACCACTTCAGAAGTAAAAATGCAGGCAGGAATAATAAGGTAACTACACCTAACATAGAAATGACAGTAAAACCTAACTTCAATTAAATATGATTTCAACTGTTCTGTAGCAACTGACAAAATACTCACTTATTAAAAAGATTTAAAGACATACAAACATATATTTTCAGCAGGTTAATAAAAAACATTTATTAGAACAGAAGTGCACCAATAACAATACTAATAATACTAATAACAACAACAACAACACTGCAATCATCAATTTTGACACAGTTTGTCGTAATTCTTCTTCTTTGGTGTACACTCTTATTGATTAATCGGCAGGCCGGTTAAATCAGCCGATATTAGCCCTTTTCAAAATGGCCAATATCGGCCATTGTTTTGCCGATTATACTACAGTATAATATTACAGTCTGTCTTCAGCCACCATCAAGTCGTCATGTTTCCCTTAGTTTTACTTTGTCAGAAAATACTAACGTGGCAGGCTGTAACAGTGACTCACTATGTGTTAGAATTAGTACCAGACCATTTGTGACCATTATATATAAAATACAACTCTATTAAAGATGAAATTTTTTTGACATTTGAGAAAAGCATATCTGGTTTTTATTTTGGTTCATATATGATATATTCCATGATATATTTCATGACAAAGAAATTGGAGTAAAGAAAATATAATTTAACATTAAAGGGCATCAGAAGGCTGCATAAATAATGTTTTGCTAACTTCACTCATGTTGGTTATATAAAGGTATACACTATATATATTTTTTTACCTACTTCTAATTTGCATCAGCAAGGAGCACAAAACAATATAGAATCAATTCATCATTCATTTATACAATTTATTTATAGATTGACTTTTTTTAAGATTATATATTTTAATTTCCCAGTTATTTATTGCTTTGCTGCAAGTTTGGGGAAATTCTTCTGTTGTAAAGTTAAACACATAAGGACAAAATATTGTGAAACAGTAAAATGTTCTGCATGTAATGAATACTTTGTTGTATGACCACCAAGCGTTAATGAACCAAAAATTAAGTTAATTTATTCTTCTTTTTTTTTTTTTTAAATATAAAATCGGCAGATTAATCAGTAATCAGGATTTTATTTTGCAAAATATCAGAATCGGTCTCAAAAAATCTATATCGGTCGGGCCCTAGTATAAAGTGAGGACACACACCACTCAGAAAGATACAGACTTTGCTTCTATTATCACATACAATGGGTCATTTTAGCAGCTCTGTCCAAAACAACTAAGCCCAGATGGTGTTACTTTGAGGTGAATGTTGTATTTGTGCTTCATCACTGAGCAGAAGCTCAGACACTGCCAAGAATGCAATACAATAGTCTTGCCTGTTATCCTTTGGGGATTGAGTAGAGAACTGAAAACTGATGAAAGAGCATGATTGAATGCTGAACCTCCGGCTTGTGGTACTTTTGAGTTTTTCCAAACATGCTGTTTCGACTCAGACCAAGGGGTCATTATTTGACCAATAACGATGTCTTTAAGCATAAAAACAGCAGTGATGTGGAAAATTAGGCCTGATTCAATCCAGTCAAGTCCAGTTTGGTCCCGAGAATCTGGTTAGTCAGGATACAGGAATTAAGCACTCTGCTGAATTTATCTTGTGTTTAATTTTGTGTTGCTTATTTCAATCCTGTAATGGTTAGATTAGCATAGCTGTAAAAACCATGTTAAGGGAGCCATAGCAAGGGCTTTATACATCTTTACAATACTAATAGAAATTCATTAGCATAACGTAGTTACCTGGGTACCCGTGGGTCATGCCAGGTGCTGACTCCAGTCTGTGTGTGGAGAAAGTACACCTGGCCCTGCTGGGTTGTTCTTTGCTCTAAAACAAAAATATTTTTTTATTTGAAACATGTTTAAAAAAATAAATAAATAAATAAAAACAGATAGAAAGTAGACTTCTAGCTGCTGCTAAAAGTGTTGTTTTGAAGTCTCATCCAAATGGGCACCAGCATGGATAGTGAGCTTGTATATTTTGGAGAGGAGGAAGTCTGTTTAGTACTTATGTGGCAGGCAAGACATTTGGGGTACTGTTTACATAAGTTTTTGAAGGTGTATGCTTGCCAATGATATCAATTAGTTCCTGTCCAGTGTCCAGTAGTCGAATCTCAAGAGGCTGAGGGAAATAAAATGTGAGGTAAACTTATCAAAGCCTTTCATGAGTGAGTTTTTTTCACAGAATGTGCCCAGATGCATACTAGTTTCCATCTTTCAATTAAAGATTATTAAGAGGTTTTCAAAGTAACTCACTCCTTCAATTAAAAAAAAGAAAAGAAAAGTAAAACGATATTAACTATCGAAAAGCTCAATAATAAATTTATTGCAAACAAAGGCAGTGGGTGAGGAACTTAATCATTCATTGGCTTGATGGATCTTTGGTTTCTACTTTGGATAACTGTAGAGACTGAGTGAATGTTGGCACAAAGTGTACACGTGGCTGTAGAAATTGTGTGTATATTAACAAGTTAATCCATCATAACACTTCCAGCCCAACTTCCTCCTGGCACCACTTATTTCTGACCCACCTCTTACTTACTTTCTTTTTTTCTCTTCACACATTCCCTCTCATTCTCCCTCACCACACCCTGCACGAAGTTCAGAGGGTTCAGCTAAGGAAGACAGCTCTTAAGCTCTTGGGCATCAGTGACTCACGTTGTCCAACCTCAACCAGCCTCAGTGGACACAGGAAGATCTTTCGAAAGGGGGCAGAGGTCCAACAGCGCCATTCCAAATCAATGGCATACAACACCACACTTAAAATAATAGTTTACTTTACAGACTCTGTGGGTATTGTGGGGTGCACTGTGGCCGATTCTGAAAAGTATGCTGTTTCTGAAGAGAAAAAAAAATGTTCCTGAACAGCTAAATTTACTTATGTGGCTTGTCCACTATTTTCCCTAAATGTTTGCATGCTTTAAGTAAAGGCAGTATTTGAATTACAGGGAAAAGTAAGTGAGTTGTAGAGCAAACACTTCAGTATTAAAACTGATGCATCATCTTCAAGTTGTGAAAATATCAGCAAAGTCAAAAACTACCAACTCATGAAAATGTTAAAAAGAAAGAAAAAATAATTAGTGAAGCACAGAAACAAAACACAAGTAGTAACTGCAGGTTTCGTGATATGGTGCCTAAAGAAAACAAAGGTTGTTATAGACAAATTATTCACCGTGCACTGGATTGTTAGTTTACCCTTCTAATGGTGTGTTCTTGCAATAACAATTGAAAAGACATAACAGAAAAACAATGAAAAAAAGGACATTTAAAATCCTGCTAAACTCAAATTGACTAAAAGGTTATTTTAAATGCAAACCATTTCCTCAATTGTCTTCGCTTTTTTCTGGGTTGCAGGAATTTCACTTTAACTGACTGTTGTACGACACGTCTTAGCTCCAGTGTGTGCTAACCACATGCTGAGGATAAAGTTGAGGAAAATCATTTTTGCTTTTTGCAGCCAGTGTTTAAAATATTTAGAAAGACTCAATATATTGACCATGTAAAACTTTGTTGCCAGGTAGTGTCATTTCATTACACAGGTAACCATTTGCATCACTTTTGTAGGAAAATGCATAAATTAAACTTAAGGTTATAAAAAGCCATTTGGCTATAACTAAATGTTAGGCAGCCAACACACTCCACAGTGCTACCTTAGTACATGATAACCTTTGTGATAACACATCAATTCTGTTTGTTAGAGCACCTAATATCATCAAAATGTTTAAATAGATGCTATGTAATTTCAATTTTCTTAACAAAGCTATCCACCAGTATACATAATCATGTAAGTATATGTACTTGATGTAATACTCAGTTACCAGTTGAGGGGTGAAGAGGGTCTGTGGACTCACCATAACCCTCGGGCAGGTCAGGTGGAGTGTGTAGGTGTGTTCGACTCATGTAGTTCCGGTGCCGCTGTGATCGAACCCGTCTTTCCTGGATTCGCTGTTCACCTGGGGGGCCACTGGCCACCGCCCCATTAACGGGCGTCATCACCGGCGTGTTCTCATCTACCACGCAGCTTAGCGGACGCCCTGATGGGCTGGAGTACTCTGATGCTGGTCTGTCAGGGAGCAAAGTTCATGTTTATGAAGGCTGTAGTCTCAGAGTTTGTTCATTTTTTAAACATTGTAAAGCTCTGTCTTGCTGCTATGCGGATGAATTTGTAAATCAACGATGTCTTTACTTTAATTACTAGTAACTGAATTAGCAAATGTTTGAAATTAGAATCAAATTAGTGAATGCATATGCGCCATTTATAAAATCTTCTTCAAGGAACATAGTTATAAAGGATGCAAATATGTATATTACTCTCATATTACTACACGTAGCAAAGTTCTGTTGTGTTGTTTTTTATATACACAAAGTAATGTGTTGATGTAATGTTGATATTTTCTGACAGTGTAAATGACAATAGGTTACATGAAAAACAGAACCGATAGCACACATGACAGCAGTCTGTGGTAAAATGCATCAGGACATTAAAACAGATCTTCTGATAAGCAGACATAAACACAGACAGGCTGACTTGCTCACAATTATTGCCTGTGAGTGTGAGAATATATATTATTGTCCAACGACTCCCTTTCCAAGCCAGAGTTACTGACGCTTTGGCTGTCTACAGCCTTGGAACCATAACCCCTCAACACACTTTTCTCCCACCCATTTGCTCTTTTTCCATGTTTCTTTTTCCCCACCTTTGTCTTTACACTGTTCGTCCTGCCTTCATGTTCTACAACTGTTCCCAGTCTTTGAACATTTTTTACATGATGTGTGTTAAACTCATGGAGCAAATAATAACCAATCATTTCCTCCAACCACATTGTCCCCACATGCTCATCGTGCCCTTAAACTTTACCATTTCCCCCGTTCTCAGTTCCATACCACCTCCTTGGTGTCCGACCTCACTCTGCTTTCTGACCAGGGCGACTAGAGATGTCTAGTAAGAGAGGGTGAGGTTTATTTGCTTACTCCCCTAATGGCTCCACTGATAAGGGCCAAGTAGGAAGGCGACTGTTGTTCCTGTAGCAATGAGGGCCAAGAGAAGCCTGGCTGCCGGACTGACTGGTTTATTTAGCTGTGCACGCACAAGAGCATGTTGGGGTGGGGGACCAAGGAAACTGACAGCACTTATTACCAACAGACTGTTATTGTTCTGTTTTAAGTGGAAGTACTCTTTTTCTCACTACAAAAGGGAAGTGGAGAAAAGTACAAGTACTAGCATTACTGCTGTGCATTAAGTAGACTGCAAAATATCATGGATGATATGCGATTGCTCACTCACTCCCTTACTCAATTTATTTATTTATTAATTAATCATATTACACCCAGAGTGAAGGATGCCAAGTTCATAATGTTTATAGATGTACCTGGTCGGTCTCTCCCATTGGGTGGTGCGCGTGATGTGATTCAGGTACTGTATCCTTCCAGAGGCTGTCCTCCTCTCTTCCCAGCTGTTTCAGGAAGATATTAAGATATGTGTTAAAATTGTTTGGATCAAATTAAATGTAAAGCAATATAAATAAAAAAACAAACAAACAAATAAACAAACAAAGTCCCTATGATTCCATTAGCATACCATGCTCAGAGGGGGAAAAAAAAAACTAAAGAAAAAAATAAAATGCTTTCAACATTGATAATAGTCAAAAGTGAACAAATATATTTAAAAAAATTAAATATTCACAATCAGTAAGAAACTAACCCCATGTCCTAATGTGCATATCCACATATGACAATGGTTGACAAACCAGAGACGATACAGCAAATCTTTTAAGAAAACCTGTGATAATACTGACCCGTCTGGTAAATCATTGTCAAACAGACGACTGCAATCTACCACTGGCCCTCCAGTTCCAATGCGATCTCTGGATTGTAGACTTACTATAGTTGATAAAAATAAGAAGGGTAGCAGATTAGTGACATTTTATAGGCAATATAACCCAAATAATAAATCCCACACTGTTATCCCAGATTAGATGATTTTACTAGAAATTTGCAAGGAAACCCATTTTCCTAAACCACTTTAGTTTTTTATTTTTTAATAAAAGAAAATAAATAAACAGGTTAAGTTGAATCAACATAGGCAACCATTTGCCTTGACTAAAAAGTTCAATTAACAAATTTTCTTTATACCCTCTACTTATTTAAATTAACTGTCAAGTCAGATTTACTGAAATTATTCTTTTGAATAAAGACTCACTCTCACAATCACTCTGACTCAATTTCATAGAAAGTCAACTTAAAAGACTCAACGTGTTCCAAATTCAATATTTGATTAATCTGAAAGTAATTTCATATTGAACTTGGCAATAAACCTTTTAATGAACATAATTTTAAGTTGCATCTTGGCATATTTTTGCCAGACACTTGCTGTACAGAACTGCAACCTGGAGAACTGAGAAAAAAAAGTTTTAGGAAATGTCAGTAACCAACATCATTACTACACTTGATGGTTTACATAGATTAGAGGCTGTGGTGGTGGGTTTCTCTTCCTGTACAATCATTCTTACCCATGGTTTCAACTTTAACAATGAAAAGGAGTTGAACTTTCCAACACTGTCGTAATGTAAACATAACATAGGCAGTAAAGCACATAAATTTAAAGCATAGCAATCACAACAGGTTAAATAACTGCTGAATAAGCATCTCCCACAAGTCTTTTTATCTTGGCTAATCATTATTATCACACTGTACAATGTTGAAAAATATTGGAAACAACTGATTTGGTTTAGTAATGAGATGCTGTTTATACAACAGATAAAATAATTAATCACAACTAAAAATGACTAACTCTGAGCTTACAAGGCACAAAGCATTTTGAGCAACTTTGTTTTTCAGAAAAAGAAAATCTTTGATATTTAAACTGTTGTTTAATCCCTTAATTAACATTTAAAAACTTTAATTTATCATAAAGCAAGTGGGCTTTCCTTTATCAGACAGCTGATGTGAAAATACATACTACCTACCTGCTGTAACTCATTTTTGCTTTTTGTTTCTATGCAGATAATGAGTAAAGAGTGCATGCAACTGAAACCATATTTTTCTTACCTACTATCTGTCCTCTCACAGTGTCATTGTCATTTGGGCCCAATTTATTCAGATCCAGTCTCTGATCTGCAAACAAAACAAAAGTATCGATTTAGCCTAGACCCCCTATTTAGAAATTTATAATGAGCCATAGAGTAAATAAACCAGAAACTTCAAGCAGTAAAGGAAATAAAAAAATAAATAAATCTGCTGCACCTAAATGGTGGGAGTGGTAAGGTTACAAAAACCTTTGCAAGGCTCTTTCTGGGCAGCAATGCTTCTTCCACGTTAACCACAACTTATTTGTTTTGCATCTTTGCACAACATTTCCACACAAATCTACAACAATCACCTCATGGCTTTAAACCGTGACTTGATTAATCTTTTACATTTCCACATCCTACTTTGTTTGCTATTAAATAAATTAAATCTGGCATCTGTATCCTTCTCGTTAGATTTCTCTGTTTTTTGTTTTTCATAGGTCTATATATTTAACTATCAAACACAATCCTTACTATCTCCAAGCTACTTTTATTAAAAAAAAATCTACAAACATTTGCAAAATCCTAGAAACATTATCTTATCAGATAAAGATTCAAACTGTACAGCGAAAATCGAAACATGTGAAGAAAACTGCTCTTAATCTTGAGGTATCAAATAAATTTGGGGGATTAATAAATTGCAAGCTTTTTTTTTCTTTTTCTTTTTTTTTAATTAGAAACATCTGTTCATCAAACCAAAGATTTGTGCATAACCATTAGTAGTTGCCACGAACACCAGAGTGTGGGTATGGGCAAAAGCAAGAAGGTAAGGACTGGATGCAAAGGAGTGATTGTAGGGAAAGGAAATAAAGAATTACCTGCAAATTCTAAAAAAAGAATCTACGTATTTGGATTCATTATAGGAAATTATGTGAAATGGTGAGTCAGTCTGCCTGAACCATCCTATAGTTTGTGTGCGTGTGTTTGTGTGTGCACAAGTGCGTCTGTTCCAGATATGTGTCTAGACTAAATAGGGATGTTTTAAGCCTTATTTGGCTAGAGTAGTAAGCAGATTTCTTTCTTAAATAAGAGATGAGGAAAACAGAGAGACAGAACATTTACAGACCTTAAACCACAGGCCCTCATTCTGCCAATTCTCAGAGCTCTAAAAATTGTGTGCTGAAACAGACTAAACCAGATAAATGTGCATACAGACTGACATGGACTACGCAAGTTTGAGGGAAGCTTCATTAAATTCAGATTCTGTCCATCCCATACCAGACTCTGATCAAACAGATAAGACTGTACAACTCTTTATAAGGTGGTCGGAGAGGATCATGATCATGTTCATATTCATCTCAGGACTCTTTGCACATGAGCACATTCTTGTCTCCCTGTAGTATACCATACTGCTTGCACTATTATGTTGTTACTAACCTGTTTTTGTTTGTCTTTGGTACTAACTTGACTTTTACTTGTATTTGTGTAGCTGCAGCGTACTTGAATTTCCCTCGGGATGAACAACGTATCCATCCATCAATCCATCCATTTATACACAATTCTCAATATTTGTGTGTATATGCCTGTTTATTTGTGTGGAATCTTTAGCATCAGCGGTATCACAATCCACAAATAAGTGAATATAATTAGCCAATCCAACATTGTTATAAGTGGAGAACAAAAGAAAACAAAAGGGTTTAAAAGGAGGCTGGTTTACATGTGCGGTAAAATAAGCCATTTTGAAATACTAGTGATGTGTAAGAGAGTTTGTGGGTACAGAAGTTAGGCAGATGACTTGTGTCTGTGATGCGGCAGGAAATCAGGCTCAGTGTAGAGGCAGACAGACTTCTAGTAAACTAGACAACCACACTTGATCCCCTTTTGCAACCCTGTGCAAGAGCCTGTGTAAGTAGGGGAATTAAACAAGAGTTTTTTGTGAGTTTCTTACAGATGACAATGTGTATTATGCATCTGAATGACTTTCGAGAACCACAGCAGTTCCAGTAAAATCTTTTTGTGCATGTGAGCTGTTTTTGTGGAAGTAAGCATACACATCTTGGCAAAACCACAGACTGTAGCACTTAAAAAAAGGGAAAAGAGATAATGTGAGGGCCTGCCATCGAGCATGTCCACTTCATGTAGCTGAGATCAAGTATAAAATGTGCCACATCAGCTGGACAGGCATCTAATCGAAACCTACACTTCTTGGTACTGGACAGTAAGGATATACCTAAGAGGTTGTTAAGTGAGAGACTCCTTTGGTTGTTAAAAACTAAAAAGACAAACTGAAAGAAAAACAGAAACATTTGTGGAAGGAATGATAATTTGATAGCATGGTGCATATATTTGACAGTTAGGTGCATACATGGTAGCACCAAAATGGCAAGGAGAGCTTATAAGCGTTCAGCCTTACAGACAGAAAAAGCAGCTTCAAGCCATGTAGACGAGAAACTGTAATTTGAGTTTGCATCTGTATAAACAAATCAAATATTTTGTTGCCTGAGTTTGCACCTTTCTATCTTTCCTTTGACAGAAAGCTGCATTGCTTCAAAATCAATTGGTTAAGTCCCAGATACCAGATGTCTACAGCAGGAAATATTTCTGATGTGTTGTTTATAGGACTTGCATGTGGGTTACAGCCATAAATTATGTGGTAATGAATGGCTAGAATAGAAGCAGCAGCAGTCTTGCAAACTTTCTAACTGCTGCAACCAAAGACATTCATGGACAAATCATTTCGAGAGTTCACGGACACAATGTTTGATTCTTTTATTGGAAAAGATTGGTCTAGCCCACACGTTTGATAAGGTGACTCATATGATATATGGATTGCTGTTTAGTTACTCATGTATCAACTCTGTACCTCCATGGGGCCTCCCCATTACACTTTACCAACAAGCCTGAAATGGCCATTAGATAAAAGCCATGGCGAGTGTGTGGGAAGAAAATGAAGAGATCAGACACAAGTGACCGATTTTTAGTGAATGCTTTGTGATATATGTAGACAAAAATATATGCAGGTACTTACAGCCTGTGTCTTTGAGTCTGTTGATGGCGTTGGACAGAAGGCGGACACATCCAAGGAAACCTGCACCCTGCTTTTTGTGGATCTTTTTGTGGTTCCATACACTTATGGTAATGGAGTCTGCTTTTCCAATGTAACTAACAGGGGAAGAGTAAAAAAAATATATATGTTAACAAAATATTAACAAGGAAGGATGTCAAGGTAGTTTTGAATTTTTACATTTCTATTTTAAAGGACCAAATGAAAAACTGTGCATGCATATGTAAACATTACAGACACTCAAAAAGACAAAAAAAAAAAAAAGGCTTCGGCTATGAATCTTACTAACTAAATTAAATGGTAAACAAAAGACTATTTGAAACCCAGAATTTTAATGCATAGACAGAAATTGACAAAAAAAAACACTTAAAATTGTTAAATCTCTTCTTAAATATTTTTAAGTAATTACTTTTGTGTGCAGCTGTTTGTAAGCGTATGCAGAACTAGTAAGATTGTGGCCAGTCTTGTTGCGGTTGAAGAACAGAGGAAATCCCCTTGATGTGCTCTACCACTGTCTGAGGTCTAGACAGCTCTTGCAGTAAACACACATTTTACACAACATTCGAATGCACAGTCACACACTGGCTGACATGTATATAATTGCAGCCTAGCACTCTGCTCTCATGCCATCTCTACATTACATTTTATGTCAGCTTCGGTGTGAGGGTTTTTCCTACTAAACACATATAAAACATATAAGTTTGGTATATAAAACAAATAACAGAAGTATTCAAAATGAAGCAGCTGTACCTGAAAAAGAGGTACAGCTGCTGGTTAAAGATTTTTGTGTGCTTTTACTGTTATAATATGCAGCTACTATTTGGTTTAGGACTGATCAGGACAAAGCAGTATCTTATGACACCTTTTCTTTCTAAGTAGAATTATGTTAAGGTCTATACTTTCTTGCATGTGTGCTAAGCAATAATCTTTGCCATTTAACACAATTTGTTTACAAACTGATGCAAGAATAGCTTTTCTTTGTTTTGTCATAAAAGGTATTATGTTTCCCCTTAAAAATCATACCTTATAACCACGGATATAAACTATGCATCACACTCCATCTAAAAGGCCTCATAGGGTATCATACGATATCATATGATGTCATACTTTTAACTTAGTACTATCAAAACATATAGTAGATATAGTAGATTAAACTGGTAAAAAAAAAAAAAAATAAGGAGTAAACTAACAGTTTTGTTTGAGGACCGGTTTTCAAAGCACATAGAAAATGGCAGATTCTCATTATAGGCTAAACTTGCCTCAGCTGCTTCTTTTCTACACACAGTTTGATTTCTTTCCAGATTCCATACATTTTATGATAATGCTAGTTACCCTTCAATTGTTAACATCTCTGAAGGCATAAATAAATCAAAGTGCAGAATCAAAGGTATCTTTTTTAAAAAAATTAAAAAAAAAAGGGTCAAAATGTTTTTGCTTGCTTCCCTTAAAACCTGCTGCTCTTCTGAACCAAGAGTAACATTTCATGTCACTTTTCTTGCTTTTAGACATATGCCTTCCCTGACTGGCAGATTCTGTAAAGCAGCACAGACCTTCACATGAAGTAACTGGGTGGATGAAAAAAAATCTAGAAACTAGAGGACAAGCATAAAGTAACAGGGTGATTATGATGCTTAATTTGTGGCAAGTGGGACTACTGTCAGCATCAGTGTCAAGTGAAAAAAAAAACACCCTCTTAAAGCTGCAGTCTGCAAATGGGGGTGTGGTGACATGGCAATCTGACAAGCCCACACTCCTCATCTGCTTTCTGTGGCATGTTAGCCATTTCCTGAACTAGACGAAGAGGCCAGGGGTCGCTGGTGGGGAAAGCTCCCCCGAGAAAGGGGGAAGAGAATTATGTAAAGAAGGTGGAGATCTGAGGTTAAAAGAAGCATTTAAAAATGAAAGCGGGAGCCCAAAAAAGCTATATCAGTGGTTGCAGGACAATGTGGGAAAAAAAAAAAAAAAGCATGGCATCCTCAGCTGTTTAGATTTTTCTGTCCACTGGAAGCATCAGTTAATTGTGACCATTGCTCATCGAGTCTACAAATTTCTGGAAAATGTAAATAATCCTAGTCACCAGTTTCAGATTCTAAGAAAAAACAGTACCAACAAATAACTAGTCATAAACTTTAACTTATTGGGAGCATCACTGTTACCTACTATTCCCTCTGTACTGATTCTCACTCTACTGGATATACCCTCGCCTGGACCACATGTGTTCATATTTTCTCATTTTGTAATCTTGTAACACTATTTTACTTCATCTCTTACTATTACACAAGTTTTGTTTGGGGGTTCAGTCCTTGTAATGGCCTAAAATAAATTAAGAAATTGTAAATGTGTGTTGGTCAAACTTGACTCTAAAAAAGTTATGCCAGCCAGAAAAAGTGGAAGTTAGACAATATTAGGTTTACAGAGGAGTGCAAAATTATTTTGCAAACGTCGTTCTAATCTTTCAAATGACAAGGACCTGTTTTTTTGATCAAGAAGTAATCCATATTAGCATGAACCAAGTCGTTCCTCAAGTCCCTCATGAATGTGACTTAAGTAATGTATGTAATGGGGAACGTCTAGAATGTTACTATACAAGATGCTTGGTTGTCATTTAAAAACAGATCACCGAGTTTACTGAGGGTTGTGCCTTCCACAGAGAAAAGAGAAAACAAAGTCTTCATTCCTGAGACACTTGACATTTTACACAGTGGCATACCAGTCACCTTATACAAAAGACTCTTCAAAAAACCAAACCCAGGTTTTAATAGTGTTGTTATTGTCCATCTTATAAAATGAAAACAATAAGCAACATTATACATGCTTTTGGAAGTCTGTCTTATTATTTTCAGCAGAATCATTTAAACTCTTCCAAAATAAATAGCTACCATTCGTTTATATGGTGCTCCCCCAGGTTTAGGCTTAGCTACACCCGAACTTTTACAGAATATTCCAAAATCCAGTCCTCCGTTTCCTTGATAATACGCGATTAAATGTTATCTTGTTGAAATGTAAATCTTTGCTCCATGTCAGACACTATGGACTGTGGAAATTATTTTTACTCAGGATTAACTTCTTTCCGTTTTTCATCTTTTATCTTTCCATCTTCTCAGTCAAGTCCCCCAGCTCTGCTCAAGAAAAACATCTCCACTGTACAAATCATTCCACAAAACTGCTTAACTGTAAGGATGGTATTAACGAGGCATGTCGGACTTAAGGATGAGTCATACATGACATACCTTCATGTAGTTAGTTGCAACTTTCAACAGACACTGTAGAACACAAAGTTCTGCACAAAATGCACGTTTCTTTTGTTTTAAAACAAAAACCCAAGCTTGTTTGCTGTTTTTCTTTTTTCTGTTGCTAATATGCTTATATTTTTTAATGAATATTTGGTTCGTCTTTACTTTTTCAGTTATTAGTACTATGTTAATATAGGCAGAGAAGTTCAATAACATTTATTTTTGAAGTGTCCATCTCGTCTTTTCAATAAGCACTTCATTTAAACAACCTCAGGCAAGATTTAAAAGCTGAAAGAAAAATAAGACCCATTTAATAATTATGACATACATAATCCGATTAGCTGACTATTACTATACATTACACACACATATATATACATATGTATATATATATATATATATATTTATGTGTGTATGTGTATGTATATATATATATATATATATATATATGTGTGTATGTGTATGTGTATGTGTATATATATATATATATATATATATATATATATATACATATATATATATATATATATACATATACATATACATATATACATACACACACACACACACACACCGGGTCCTCTCATTCTGTGCATAAAAGGGCAGGGGGGCCTGGGAATGTTTATCCTCAAAAGGGGGGCACGGTAGAAAAAGTTTGAGAACCACTGCTTTAGTTTGATAATGAGGCATAAAGGGCACATGGTACAAGTCTAACTGCCTGTCAGCTCACTTTTAGACTTACAGATCATAATGTTGATTCCACTTTGGGTCAAGAGTATTTCTCACAGTATCTGTAGAGTGGCATTGTCCCGAACCATCCACCACCACCTTTGCAAAGGGATCTGGCAACCCTGTGGAGGCAGACACAAACAAATGGGAAGCAAGTTTAGCAAGTGAACTAAGCTTATGGGGTCACAAATAACTCCTGCCATGGAAGAAACTGGTTTTACAGCATTTACAACCACCATTTGTCTCATTCAGTGAGACTGCAGTGACAAGTTTATCTATTGGCTGTTTTCATACACAATGACTCAAGGTGGCAACTGTGTGTGAGAGTTACATTATACTCTTGCAAGTATGCACTAAAGTTATATCTAAGTAACATTTGTTTGGTCCTGTTTGGTTTTCTAAAACTAACAGAACATTGTTTTAAAGTGTATAAAACATTGTATTTTATTACCAGCTCTGAAAGGAATACAGAGAAAAAGGCCCAGAGTATGAAAGAAAATGAGAATTGTTTACATTCACTGTTCATAGAGCAAACCGCCCACTAAAACATATTTTAATATGTTGTACTTTCCAAAGCCCCGGATTAAACACACATACACAAAAAATAAATAAAAAATTCCCTTAAGCTTGTTACAAACTCCACAACAAGCGAGAACTTCGCTCTTGCTCTCGAGCTCACAAGAACAAATAAAAAAGTTAATCTTGGTCCAGTCAATTCATACTCCATGAGAACCTTCATCCGCGAAGGGGTATTACTGGAGGGGGATGTCTGGGTTTTTATGAGTAATGAACAATTGACCTGGTTATTTCATAATTAACTAGAAACTTCACTCGTGACAGGACAGGGTTGTGCACACATGTCTTTATATACCACGTGTTGTAATAATTTTCGCAATTTCGCACAAACTCCTTTAGCTGTTAATTAAAGCTAACCGTTCAACCTTGCATCAGCAGAAATGCGGAAGTAACATTTCACTTCACTCTTTTCCATGTTAACCATGCCAGCCTCAAAAGTCTAATCCATAACACAATACTTCTCAGAGCCCCACAAGAAGAAAGTTCTGCTCGGCTGATGCGTCGAGAACAAGCAGAAAGATGTCCTTAATCGCATCCTCAAGAACAAAATGACGTCATTTTGTTCTTGAGGCTTCAAGAAAAAGAAAAAACTTTTGCTTCTCGCAGAGTACGTAACAGGCTTTAGATATCCTCATCGATTCGTAAAAAAAAAAAATTGCACACACAAATTCAGTGGCTATATGTACATAGACAGTAGTATTCCAACTATTTACCCATTTCTAAATATGACAATATTTTTTATTCTGATGAAATACTCAGTCAAGCTAAATGATGTCCCCCTGTGCAACTGTAATGTCTTAATCATGTCTGTATCCATGAAAACATAGAGCACAGCTTACTGGGGTTTCTCTGTGCCTCAAATGTGTTTGTTTTTTCTTCCTTTTTTTAATTTTTTACAGCAGCCTTCCTGTTCTGCATTGGACTCCACCACAGTCGGTCTTGTGATAGATACAAGAAACTTAATCTATGAAAACAATCTCTAAACAGAAATTGTGTTGGGGTTTTTTTTTTAAACAAGCCTCTAGTCAGAACAAGACTACATAGCAACTCTGGAGCATGGGAGATGCATTGTAAATTAGCAGTATCTGTCACAAGATGCAGTGGAAATTCTGGTAGTACATAATATTGCAATTATTATGTATATATCTCTACATGATGCAAGTAAGATCAGCGAACTCCTAATGGCTTACGTTGCAGTGATTTATTATGTGTCTCAATTGGGGAAAGTACTGGAATTTTACTGAGAATGTAAACACAATTGCATTGTTGTGTGACACTCTTTACAATCTCCACGTGCCAAGACTATATTATATAAGATGCAATTTCCATCCAGTTCAATTAAACTCTGTTAGTCTTGTGCATCTCTACAGTGTAACTGATGCGCTTTTAACTATAAGTTAGATTAGCAGTGGGTCTCTGTACGTGCCATGGCTCCATGTGTGCATAACAGACAGACAGTTCCTAAGGGACTTCATTTACAGCACAGCTTCAGAAAACAGCAAGCTCTCGTTGCTAACAAAATCCTTTCTAAAGCACGAGAAATAGAATAGGACAAAAATAGCAACACATAAAAAGAGTCTGTACTCACGAAAGAAGTCTTTCTTTGCCAGATTCTTTGCACACAGGACTGGAAAAAAAATAAGACAGACAGATGTTAATAACAGTTAAAAAAAAGGAAAGTTCTACTCAAGGTATATCAGACTTACTTAAATATACGATGCAGACAGGCAGCACTTTAACAGTTATTGAGCCAGTGATTTTACAACCAATGGAAGAAATTTTACAAAATAACATTTTAAAATAAAAGTTGTCATTTATAAGCCATTTTTCCACTCTTGCAACATTCTTTTATTTATCACATTCTATATCTGGCTGTGAAACATGACACAGTTTCTGTTGAGTAGCCATGGCAGAGAAAGCTAGCACAGTGAATGTGATATTTTTTTTTTTTTTTTTTAACTCCCTACTTCGAAGGGAGCTAAAGTCCACATAGTCCCTATGTGGTACTAAGCTCTAAGAAAAGAGGGGGGAAACTGTGTTCAGTCTTTAACTACTATTAGCCATCCATCCATTTTCGTATTTTTTGTGGAACTGTAAAGACATATTCCATCTGCCCCCAAATATAATTCACATCTTTTTCTCATTGTTATTTTAAAGGCCTTGCATTATTTTCTCCTCCTTAACAGAGGCCTGTCTCTAATAAGATATATCATTTCTGTCAAACAAGGCAGTATAGTATTATCCAATAATCACAGCACAATTACAAATTTTATTAAACTTCTAATACATATGGCCAATTTATGACAAAAGCCCAGTCAGACATGATTTACCGTTACTCAATATTATTTGTGAAATTGCATCACTTTGGAAAGAGGTATGGACAGGCTTAGTAAACAAACTTGGCAATACATCCTCTCGATGTGGAGACTTTGAAAATGGTGAAAATAACAGTCAGTCATCTCAGACAAAATCACAACATGAGAAGAGACTATACCCAGAATACACTGAGGCTAAAAGAGAGCATAACCATCAGCTTATGAGGGGAAATGACACTGCCCAAGTCAACATGGATCCTTGCCAAACCACAGGCCAACAGAAAAGTGTGCTTCAATACAAAATGAGTACCGTGTTTTATGAAAGCAAGCGAAAA
The DNA here is from genome assembly GCA_037177495.1 of Rhadinocentrus ornatus. Lineage (NCBI taxonomy): Eukaryota > Metazoa > Chordata > Actinopteri > Atheriniformes > Melanotaeniidae > Rhadinocentrus > Rhadinocentrus ornatus. The sequence goes on from JBAMHW010000004.1 coordinate 23,286,843, forward strand.
ATACAAGAAACTTAAGGGCTAAAATCTTGGCAAATCACTGAAGTACAGAGAACGCAGAGACAAAGTTAACCCACAAAGTTTGGTTCATCACTTTAAAACTTTATCTTAAACATTTATTTATTTTTTAAGTCTGTTTTGTACACAACACCAAGCAATCCCATAAGTATTTTTATTAACAAAGTTCATTTAGGCAGCTATGACATTGTTCATTCAGAGGAACAAAATAAATAATCATGTTTGTCGCTGCAGATATATAAAAGGACATTCACAAGCCAGAAAACAGCCTGGAAAATTACTCAAATACTCCATATTTGAAGTGTTTGGACACAGTAGCAGTTGGCTTGCACTCTATGCTTACAACTGTTGAAGAAGCAACATGGGTTGGAAGCTACCATGCTACACTGAGTACACTAGGTTCTCTGGTTACCAAACTGTGCTAAGACGAAGCTTAGCAGATTAACTTGTCCACTGCCCCACTGTCTCAGCCACAGTTAGCAAAGAAGAAAACGCCTCTCTCATCAATGGCCTCTAACCCACTGGGCTGCCCGGCACAGCAGGCTAATCTTACTGATAATGATATATCGTTAAACTTAAACAGTACTAGGGCTTTTTAAACTTATGCTTAATAAAATTGCCAGGTGTTTTTAAATTTCTTTATAATTTACTAATGGAGATAAAACTATTGCATGTTCAAGCTAATCCTTATGAAGATGTGTGTCTATGTTAAATGCTTTATACTAAAGCTCAGCTTAATTGATTGACCAGGGGCTTCTTATCACTGAAATTTGGAAAAAGCTATATAAACAAGACAAAGCAGCATTTAATGCCTGTAGAAAGAGCACAGTCATCTAAGCTTTATTAAGAACCAAGTTAAAGGTAAAACGAAGTTAAAATTTTTCATTGACATCGTGAGCTGGGCATTAGACAGAAATGGGCTTACCCTGCTTAGTGACATAGCTTTAAAGTTGCTTAGTGACAGATTTAAAGCTCTACTTTAAATCTGAAAATGAACTAAAAGTAGCTTATATTCTTTTGATTTGAGCAGCCATATTTAGCATGTGTGTGCCTAAAATATGACTTTTTTACTGTATAGTATCAACAGAAAGAGCAAGCCAGTACTCACTTGGGCTTCTCTTTGCTTTTTTACATTAGATGATCACTTTAGTTGTAATAATTAGTTCAATATTACATTAAATCAAGACCTTGTAAAATATTTCACTTTTTCCTGGTCAGTGCACCTATTTGGCCCCCATCAAAACTTTTCTAGACCCTCCACTTCATAGCTGTCTTATACTTTCTACTACCTGTCAACTACTTTATGAGAGGAGGGACCTGCTCTGATTTGATCTCAGAATCTGTTCTTATTTCTCTCATCACATTCATGGCCCATAAATTATCAGACCTGTGTCTCCAACATTTGCACAGCAACAACGATTTGCTTCATTTGCTGTGCAACTCTCACTGGATTTCTGAACTTGATCTATCTTCATAGATGTGTGAATGGCTTCCTGATGACTAGTAGATTTTACAGCTGTTTCAATAACAAACCTCCTTAATACTGACAAATTATGACGTGAAGGCAGATCATATTTAAGTGAAACAGGCTACTGTTATTAACATGTTTCAGCTTCACGTGACAGTGACATGGATCTGATTTAGGGCTGGCCGATTAATTGAATTTTAATCACAATTACTTTGTGGGTTTTCAATAATCATAAAAATGAATGGTCCGATTATTTCGTAGATTATTCTTGTGCTTTTTTCAGTTGCAAATCGAGCGCCACTGGCATTGCAGTCCCACCCGCTTTGGTTTAATTCAGCTTGAGTTGCAAACACCGCTCAAGTTATAGGCTGGAGGCGACGTTGCTCCTTCTCTATTAATTTTCTATGGAACTTGCGCGATGAGACGGAAATCGCTGTCCTCCTCCAGCCAAGCGGCAGGCGAGATTCGTGCATGTGAAATGTTGCACTCGTTTATGTAGACATGCACACTGGAGCTTATGCAACACAAGGAAAATAGAAAAATGTTCAATTTTTGTGAGACGCGACTAAATAATGCACCAATTCCCAGAGACAGAGAGATAACAAACGTTATAGACAAACATAACCAGCGCTCAGTTATCACAGTAAACAACCCGGGATTTAAGAAACTCATCAACACCTTGGACAAACGGTATCACTGCCATCTCATCACTATTTTAATTGCATGTCCCTCCCTACCCTGTACGATGAGTGTCGTGAAGGATGCGGCTACAGTCGAATGTTTCACTACCGCCATGGACCTGTGGGCCAAAGCGCACCATACAGCCGAATATGACGGGGATTTCAATGACACGGAAAACGAAATGTCTCCAGTCTGCTGGTCTAAGACAAACAATAGCTACTGGGACCTGGTGGAAAGAAACTAGTCAATATTACAATAGACAACGCTTCAAATATACAAAGGACTTACGAGGAGAAGTGCAAATTCTTCCCCTTTTTTGTCCTTACTAAATAAGTGTTGCTTAACTTATTTTAGCTTTCTCTCCATCTATCAGTTCACAGTAGTCTCACATCAGTGTCCCCTGTATTAATTTAGCGGGTGTGCCCTACACACCCAATGGCAAGGCCCACCACCTCCAGAAGGTCAAGTTTATAATTATTTAACAGCATTATATTCTACCTGCCAAAAACCTTGGTGAAACACTGCAAGTACTGTAGATTTGGATAAATATATCTAAAGCTGCTGATCTTATCTGCGCTTTTGTAGTGTATCACAGTGGCCTTCACATAAATGGGACATCCGGTCTCATAGTGCTGCCCTCTAGAAATCTAGCAGTTGTTTATTGAATAGGTGCCACGTGAGCAAGCGAGCCATGTGGACCCAGGGCTGGGAGAAGACCAGATTCATTCAGATTCTAACATGGAAAGATAGGTCAGCTGGGAAACAGTAAAACCAACAAAAAGCCATGGGGGGAAAACTCCTCTATGTGGTCTGTGAGTTGTCATTTGTAACATCAGCCCTCCCTACAAATACAAAAAAGGGGATAATAAATCTGGATGAACTGTTTAATATTGCAAAGAAAAACAGCAATGGAACACCATACTGACTAAAAATTAACTCATCCTTTGGATGACCATGTTTAAGAAAGGCAGATGAGTAACAAAACAAAGGCCCTGCATTAAATAAACACATTTTTATACTAAAATTACTTCTTTTGTATTCAGTTACCCATTACAAGCCAACCCTGGCTTGGTGAACATTATATATGCGACATGAGCCATGTCTAGAAACATCCTTTAATTCATAAAAAAAAATTATAAAAATAAAAAATATCACTAAACGGTAGAGATTAACTGATTGTAATTTTGATATATTTTTATTTAATCTTCAAGAGCAATAACTGAGAGCCAATACAAACTGAAATTTTACAACTCTTAGAAACTAGAAAAGTTTGTTGGACATTTCTTTTATTTTTTTCCCCCTCCGTTCCTACAGACAATTTCAAACTGTTCTATATCTTCCCTTAAATGAAAGATGGCTGCGGGTGCTGCACTGTTATGTTTGCAGGCTCAGAACTAGTTGCACATAGAGATCTGTTTCATTTATGTAGTTTTGAGGTAGGTGCATCAGTCCTGCCCTACACAGACATCATAAAAAGGGCTATAAAAGGCAAAACATGCTCATCCATCTAAGCAACTTCAATACAATTATTGGCTAAGGGATCTGGAGAAAAACAGCCCTGGGATTGACACTGACAATTTGTCCTTTAACCATTTTCAGAAGTCATTGGTAAAACCCAAACCCAGGGGGAATTACTAAAATACTATTTAAAGCTATGCATAATTTAGCTCTCAAACTTTTGAAAAGTGCATGTAAAAAAGAAAAACAAGAAACTGTAAATAAAACCATTTTTAAGTCTCTGTATGTTTGAACTTATTCTGTCACCACCACGCCATAATATCTTTGCCATGTGATGCGTTAGTAGCTATTACCAGCTAACAGTTGAAGGTGTACAAACGCAGTAAGATTTGTGTGTTATAACATGCTTCACCCACTGCAAAAACAACCTTGTAATTTGAATAAATAAATTCTTATTGTAATGAGAGTTTATGAGCCAGAACAGTTAGGCAAGACAAAATTAGTTTATACATGGCTTATTAATTTGCAATTACTATTTTTTAAACTGAAAATGGTAAAACTAATGAGAAACTGTCATTCAAATAAATTAATTTCAAAACTGTGATAATTATGCTGTGGATTTTCACAGATTGTAGTCCATTTGTATTCATTTCCAATTATGCACCGAGTATCTCTGATAACAAAGAGAGGCCGTTAGAATGGCTGGGGCTTTGTAATGTCTCCATGTGTCTGAATAAAAAGGTCTGGTTTGAGGTTGCAATTAGTTCTGGTC
>JBAMHW010000004.1:23291336-23305167 GCA_037177495.1 Rhadinocentrus ornatus
AGAATGGCTGGGGCTTTGTAATGTCTCCATGTGTCTGAATAAAAAGGTCTGGTTTGAGGTTGCAATTAGTTCTGGTCAATAGGTTGAAGGTCATAAACAGGCCTGAATAGGGAGCTCCTGGGGATTCCCATTTGTTTTCTCAAAGGAATCTCCACAATTTACCATCTGCATTTGTCGATTCAAACCAAACTGACCTGAAAATAGATGAGAAGACCACGGACAAGATACTGAAAACAAAAGCAAACGTTGATCAAGCCAGTGTTTTGGCTGAGGGTGTAACATTAATGTTGGGGATAAGGACTAAGCTAATTGAAGAGCTTTACATTGTTAAACAAATGTTTGATAGTGTTCTATTTATAAAAGGTCAATGAAAAGAAGATTAAGTTCACAAAAGTGTTTAATTTTCACCATTCAATTCACCAGCATTTTCCTAGCTTCTTGTGCTCCATTATTATTAAACCACTTATTAAACCTACTTTGGTCTAGACCAAAATGTTTGCGCTTAGCAATTCCAGGTAATAGCTGTGTGCATTGTGACTGCCAACTCCACATTTAAGAACAGCTATTTTGTTGCCCATTTGCTCAATTACTTATCCAATGACTCTTCAAGGACAGAACAGTCAACCCTGCATCAGCATTATCATCTTGCTGAGCTTGGGTACTGACGTTCTTGTGAAGACCACCTTTATTTAAACTTGAAATTATTTACTTTTTTTTTTTTTTTCAAACATGTTCAAATGTTTTTACATGCACACAATTAAAATTATCAGTTAAATTTTACAAAATATTCTAAAAGTCAACAATAAGATCATGTCAAAAAGCATATTTTACAGACTAACAAAAAAAAATAGCTATTGGCAACAAGATAGATTCAATGATTAAGTACAAATACTACAATACTAGAACTGGAAAATAACTTGGTTATGCTGAATTAAATGTAATCTGAGTAGCTCAAGGAAGGAAAATTGAAGTCATTAGCCTCCCAAGACATTTTAATCCATTCAGACCCCATACAACTAATTTGTATCTTTCTGTCAGAGCTGGATAACAGTTGCATCATGGTTCCAGACTAATCTTTTTTTGACCCCGAACTTAAATTTTTAGGAGCGCAAGCAGAAAATTTAGGGGCGCACACTAAAATCACCTTGCATATCAAATATTTACATTTCCTCTCATTTTTACTGTATTACAGATAAATACTTAAACAATAAATTCAGAAATGTTTACAATGTTTACAATTCACATTTTATGTGCAGCAGCTAACATAAAAAAAAAAACATTTTACTGGCCGCACTAATACAAAACAAGTAGACATAGAACTTGTCAAATCAAATCAGATTTGATGATTTGATTTGACATTCACTTTGTAGTCAAAGCAGAACAGCAATTTTGTGACAATCATCCCGCATAGGGCATAGTATGACTTGTCCATGTAGTTCCTGACAAAAAACAGCTTCAGGGACTGATACTTCTCCCCAGCCACTGTTGCCAACTCCACAGTAAAAAAAGCAGCTATTGGCTGTCCTAGAAGTCGCTAGAAGTCGCTAATTAGCATAATCAGCCTACATATAGTCGTTATGGATGCTGACATGAAGAGGGATGTCTTGGAAAAGGCAAAAACATTTTAAATATTTTTGTCCACACTCTTCATTAATAGACATTACTCTGATGGTAAGCCAGCGCGGGATCATCCAGCAGCAGCTTCGTACGTTTCATTTTCTGCCTGGTCATGAAAAAGAGGTAAATGTCTATTCTGAATACAGCTGGGAGCTGTGTGCTGATGCATAGACCTCGTATGAGTGCTTTTGGATGGGGGAGGGGTCTGCGCAGCACCTGCTCCTCATTAGGAAGAGTAAACTACATTCATTTACGTCAGTCTATAAAAATCTTCAATAATACCAGAAAAAGTTGCTAGATTTGCCGTTAGTCGCATGTTTCTTTGTTTTTTAAGTCACTAGAGGGGTCTAAAAAACTCGCTAAATATAGCGACAAAGTCGCTAAGTTGTGTGAAAAGAGACGGGTCTTTTCATAAGCCAATCAGTCACAGAGGTCGTTAGTCCCCGTTCACACGCACATTGCCTGTCTTCTGCTTTGTTGGTGTTAGTCTCCTTTTCTCGTTTTGAAGTTAGTTTGATTCAGCAAACCAGCAGCTAATTTGCACATTAGTGTGAACTACTGGCTGAAGAGGGGAGCAGAAGTTTGTTAGCGACAAAACAAATTCAACTAACTTTCTGACTCACCAGCCAAGTTGGCCGGTAGATGAAAAAATCCACATACTTTTTCTGGGCTTGTCTCTGGATTCGCTCACTTTCACAGCACGCCTCTCAGCAGAATTTGTGAAAGCTTTTAGGGCGTTTCTCGCTCTTTTTTGTCCGGGGAAATGGGTCCAATTCAGGTTGCGTCTTCGATTGCTCGGACTGATGGCGTCTGCCATTCTCATTGTCCATCTCGGTCGTCTCCACATGAAAGATTTTCAGCTCTGGGTGGCCTCATGCGGACACAGAGTGGGGGTCACTGCTGCGTGTGCCAGGAAACTGCGTCACTGGCAGGTCCCGGCTTTTGACGCAGGGAGTACCTATGGGCCCTGTCCTCATAGGCCATCATGTCCTGGTGAGAACGGACAATATGACCACGGTGACGTACATCAACCGTCAAGCGGAATTGCGCTCCTGCCAGTTACACATGCTGCACACAGATTGATCCTTTGGAGCAGCGATCGCCTCCTCTCCTTGAGTACGATGCACATTGTATACGGGGAATGGACTCTGCACCCAGAGGTTGTGGGACACATTTGGAGGGGGGAGGGGAACACTCTTCACCCACACCTAGAACGCCTGGCACTTTTGGCTTGGCCCTTGAGTGGCTGTAGGGCTCCCACAGCGGGTGATTTCCACTATACAAAGTGCTTGAGCCCCCTCCACTAGATCACTGTATTACTCTGTGTGGGGGGTCTTCGAGGAGTGGTGTCATAGACACGGCCACGTTCCTTTTCAGTGCTCGGTGGGGGTGATTTTGTCATTCTTGCAGGATCTGATTGACAGAAAGAAAGCTTTCTCCACGGTTAAAGTGTCCTTGGCAGCTATCGCTGCCGGTCACGTGGGGTTTGGAAAGCAAACAGATAGCCAGCACCCGTTGGTCTGCTGTTTTATGAAGGCCGCACGCAGACTCCTTCCTGTGTCCAGACCGCTCCGTGCATGGCACGTGCAGTTTTACTGTACTGATTGGATTGGAGTTTCTTTTCCCTGTAGTTTGGTGGACGCTAGATAAGCTTGTCTGGCAATACGGGAGTTACCACATCCCATAGTGAGACATCAAGCGGAGTATTATGAAAGAGAACTTTAGGTTATTTACATACCCCTGGTTCTCTGAGTAATATGAGCGAGATGTCTCACCAGACAACCCTTCCTGCTTGGGCGAGTGAGAAGAGGTGCTTATCTTGAATAAGTTGGTCCGTCCGCATGAGCTATTTAAGGTAGATGGCACTACCTGATGCGGACGGATACGTTCACACATTCACCAGCCAATCAGGGTTGGCGTAATGAGATTAATGGTTCTGAGGGCTGCAGAGAGGCTTGCATCCCATAGTGAGACATCTCGCTCATATTACTCAGAGAACCAGGGTTATGCAAATAACCTAAAGTTTTGCACAGTATTGACACTTTTTTCTCTCTCTCTCTTTTTTTCAGGGCCTAATTTCTTCATTTGTTTTTTAAACAAGATACTGCATGACAAATTTCCAGAACTTGACCTAGAAGGGATTTAACTAAGAAATTTGACATGTTGTTGTAGACACCATTGAAACCTTGCAAAAGTGAAAATGGTCTCCCACAAGTCTGAATTGAAAGTCATTCGAATTTAAAAGAATTGACCCTCAACTTCCCGAAACCTGGCATCTGTGGTGACTCTTGCAAAAGCCCCATGCTGTCTCATTCACAGCATTGTTCAGCGCTTAAACAAAAGACTTCCTGTTTCCCTCCTTACGCCTCTCTGGCGGGCACACAACACACAGACACACACACAGTCCATGTTGGGAAAATGTCAAGTACAGCTACTCTTAGTGTACGTGACTAAAATTGTGTTATTATGACAACTGCACATTGCATGATGTGGCATCATCAAAATGTATGGGTCTACAGATTTAAACAGTCTAACTGACATTTTGCTTCATCTTTAAAGCAATTACTCAATTTCCCAACCTCACACACTCAGCATTTCTCCACTCAAGTTGGGATGCCAGTTATGTCAATCAGTTGAGAGGCCAGTCATCTATAGCTGGACCCCCCCTTCTCCCCTAACAATCCACAGAGAGGAATCTGGAGTTAATGTGGTCACTACAGAGTGAGAAGTGAAGCCAGATTTATACTCGGCGAGCTCTGCGTACGATAGGGCCGGCTTAACTGATGCTGGTGAAATGTGCTCTCGCATTCAAGTGTAAAGTTACGGTGTCATTATGCAGTTTCTCTTCTCAGCTTACCGCAAAAATGTAGCAAGCAGCTCCAGAAATCCGGAAACACATAATCACAGTAACTGTGCTGCAATGAGGGGTGCACGTCGGGTATGGAAGAGGTACATATCAAGCCTCCGCTGACCTACACAGAGCATACAGCGGTGACGCTGTAACCAAACTTACGCAGACACCGCATGAAAATAAATCCAGTTTAAGAAACTCAGACCACACGTTCATCTGGAAGTAGGAATTTACAGTGGAATGACAGGAAGGAAGGAAGGAAGGAAGGAAGGAAGGAAGGTCTACTGGGGAAGAATCAAAAGTCACATATTTGTGGGATGCAGACTATAAAACGGGGAAAATGGAAATGAATACTAATCACTCGAAGTATCAGAGTGATGCTTTTGACAACAGTGAAAACACTTGATCAGTAGAATTTTGTGGCAAAATCTTGTTAAATTTGCAAACACATTTTCAGAAAACAGTAATTACAACAAAGCGATATCATATGTTGAGTAAAATTATTCAGGATAGGAATCATTAAAATGGCATGTTCTACTTCTTTTTACAAACTATGAGAAGGATTGATCTCAGGTTGAGACTCAAGGTAGCTTGAAACAGTCAGACTACAGTTTCAATTGAATCGGTAGCAGTTTAGAGTCTGAATGAGATGATACCACCTTGTCTCTTATTGTACATGTGAGCATTGGATAACCCATATGTCACCATTCAGTGTCTGGGCCACCAGCCCCTGACAATATGGAACAGCCCCAGGGAAAGCGTCATACTATTAGGAGGGCCAATGTGAATGCGAATGCAAATGCACAGATCAGTCTCAGACTTTGTGAAGGCTTTTCTCTGCTAGATCTTTAATTCAAAATCTGAATAATATCTGACTAAGCCCATGTGTAAAATCAAGTAGATAACTGCCCTGAAAAATCTTGGTGAACGAACGTGCATGCTGATGTTTGCTGCTTTACATTCTCATGCTTTCCAAATACAGTACATGCAATAATAATAACAATACATTTTATTTATAGGTGCCTTTCAGGACACTCAAGGTCACTACAAAAAACAAGATAAAAGAATACAGGAAAAGAACTGATTTTTTTTTTTTTAAATAACAAAATAGTGTTGATACTGTATTGATAGACAATGCAAAAACAGTCATTGCTAATGATTGTTAACTTCATACACTGCCATGATGTACATTTAATACTTTGGGAATTGTGTGACATTAGTTATATCTTAAATATGCCAGCATGTAGTAATTTCTAACTTATGTGTTAATGTTGCTACACTATTCATTAGACAGAAGCTTGAGGGCTAAGAAACAGGTTTCATGACTGGTAGATGAAATCGTCAGACACAATGATGACAAAATATCAGTTATGAAGGTGGAACACACATTGAAAAAGAGGAACAGAAGAGATAAGGCAGTGTCAACAAGTTTTAAAAGCATCTAGAGGTCATTTTGGGGTTTGAATCGATTTCTTCATCACTGTGAGAACCATAGAAACTGAGTTTATAGCTCCAAGATCATCAAACAAAACCACTACAGACACTGGATGTGCATTGATTTCAGCTTTATTTGCGTATAAACTGATAATTCAAAGAGTAAGTTGGTTCACTTGAGCAGCTCACAGCCACAAGCTGCTGCGAAACAGAGCACCTAGACGCACAGTTAAATAAACCAAGAGTTATAGCTCGACCTGGCATTTTAACTTGACCACAGTCCTTGTCCCGATAACTGGAGGAGAACCAAGTTATTGTCAGACACTGTAACAGTAAGAACTGTAAGAGAAAAAAAAATTGTGGGGAAATTATTTCTTGTCAATGTAACCAAATTCACAGCAATGACTTTGTCTTTACGTTGCTGACAATGAGGTTAGAAAATCAGGATTTTATTAGAGCAAAGCAAGAGTCTGGAAATGATTTAACTGACCACACGTTTACAGGCAATCTTAATGGGCAGCTACTAAAAACCTCTGATGCATTTAGTCATCTGACAAAAGAAACAGAAAGAAGAAAAAAAGAATACGAGCAGCCTAATAAGAATTTAGCTGTAATAATAAAAACTTAGACCTTATTCATTAACAAAAAGATGCAACTCTAGAAATGCAAAATATTTAGGCATTTGGAACAAATGCAGGAGTGATTCAATTCCCAAATACTTGATCTGGTTGTGTTAGTCCATATTTGAGAGCTTTGAGCTTTATATATTTTTGATTGGACTAACACATTTGTATGCATTATAAAAGCCTAGTTTTGACCGATACATGTTTGCTTTTTTTTTTTTTTTTTTTTAAGTCAAGCAAACTTCCTGACTGACTTAACAGAGACATGATGGAGGAAAGGCAGGCACTAACTTATGGTGACTTTAAAGCGACACTAGAGAAGTATTTGAACCTTAAAAGAATGTGCTGCTTACTCGTTTTAAAGCACACCATCCTTTGTTATGCACATTCCCAGGCCTTAAATTCCACTGGTGTTCTCAGGGGCTGAGACATCACAGCTCACAACTAAGGTTTTTTTAAAACACCGTTCTGCTTTATAGTTACCGTGTTGCACACCAACTACTAGGTAACACATAGGTAATCTTACAAATAAAGTTTTAGAAAATAAATAAATAAAAAAAGAGGAATGGACTGGAAAAAAAAGAATAAACATCATATTGGCTGCTATTGCTGGAGAGAGCACAGAGAAAAAAACATGACAGATGAACACAGAGTCAACTTTGCTGTCACCATCAGTAATACAGCTGTGCATCTTCACTTGTCTCCCAATTCAATTATGATTACGATTATGATTATTCAGTTTGATTCAGCGATGCATCAATATGTACTGCATCCTCAATTACTACTAGTTTCTTCATCAATTAATACAATGAATACAGGTCACATAATTACGAACTCCGTTTGTTTATAACTATCTCAGAAATTAATCTGAATGTCTTGATGTTGACAAACATCATAAGCACATAAACAATGATGTCATTTTCAACTTGATTATTAAACTTTATTTTTCCATTGCCAGAAAATCAAGAAACATTACTATAATGTGACATTTTTTTCAAAATTTCTTGCTTTTAAGCAGTGTTTTTTGTCCCTTCAGTCTTTCCGTAGCCAGTTTAGAGAGAATATAGAAGATTGATATTTTTCATGTTCCCCCTTAAGGCCAGAAAACATTTCCCTGTAAGTATTCTAGTCAATTTGTAATTGAACACAGAATAATGTTGAAGTTAAACATTAAACATTTGTTGATAGACAAAGTTTTGTAAATCCCTTTAGACTGTTTGTGCATACTAACTTCTAGCTTGCAAAAGGCATTTTCCATAGAAGTTAGCCTTAGGCTAACTTATAGGGGAAATTCAAAGGGTCCCGAATTGAAAAATAAAAATGTATTTCTTTCAATTTCTTATATTAACCTATTTCTTAAATTGTAGTGTTAAACTCTTTTAATTGTGGTATGGGTATGGGCATGGCAAGACGACACTACACTAGCCTGATGGGTGAAGGGGAAAAATAGCCATTCTTGGAGGCTACTCATGGGGCACAGTGATCGACATGGGGAGAACTTATTGCATAGTGGGTTGCAATTTCCACGTGCACAATCAACACGGGAAACAAATAGCCAACAGACTGTATTTTCATTCTTTTTCCACGTGGAAGAAAATAAAAAAAAAAATCAAGGCTGCCTTGTGTCTGATGTAAGGCTGCTCGAATATAGGAAAAATGATAATCCAGATTATTTTGATTGAAATTGAAATCTCGATTATCTAACACGATTAGACAAAGAGAGGAGGGGGCATTTGAAGAGTTGTCTGTGGTAATACAGACTAGTTTCTTTCCACCAGGTTCTAGTAGCTATTGCTTGTCTCAGACCAGCAGCTATGTTCTGCCCGGTGTGATCTGGGAAAAATGAGACTGGAGACATTTTGTTTTCACGTTGAAATCCGCGTCATATTCAGCACTATGGTGCGCTATGGACCACAGGTTGCTCGATTCTCAACTGAGAACAGCACAAGAGCGACATAATCGGACCATTTCATTTTTATGATCATTTAAAACCCATTGTAAGTGTGATTAAAATTTGATCAATTGCCCAGTCCTAGTCTGAAGTAACAAGGAGGAGGCGGATGGCATGGATATCCGCTGTTAAGACTCTCAGACATAAATTTTGTTGATATCCCAAACTGGTTGAAAGTGTGCTCACAGTATTTTCATTCTGGTAAGTGTGAACATTTCGCTTAGTGAGACAATTGTGTGCTTATGTTGTTCCATATCCGAAAAAATTAGCAGTAGGTTCAGCTACATGTTCTTAACCTAGCACCAGTCGACAAAGCAAGCAAGCAGGCTAAGGAAGGCTAGTTCAAACATTGTGCGATGAATGAATGGGACCCAAACAGCCCTCAACTGAGCTATTCTGAGAAACTGGATGTAACCCAGCCAGAACTAGGGTTATTTTAGAGCTATTTTTATCACTGTGTCTGTGTATGAAGCCTGACAAATTCTCCTAATAATTCCTATAAGGGTATTTACCATATTAGATCAGGAAGACTGACAAATAGACGGTTTGTAAACTGTACATGAGCCTTCACATTTCTAAACTTAACCTCAGTAAAGGTGCTCACACCACAGTCCAGGCACACAAAAATGTCAGGAAATGTCAGAGGGGGTAAGGCATTGGGAGTCTTGGGTCCACTATTTAGCTAACATTTCATATGGATCATCTCTAAATCGATGCAATCTTTACTGTATAGGGTCTCCTCGCCTTGGGAAGAAGCTTGTCCCTGTAGCAAACATTGTATTTGTTTCTAACTTTTAACATTATGGTTGTTTAAATACTTATCAATCTGCAGTGGTCAGGTTTTTCTCTATGGCCTCAAAAAATGGCGCCAGCATATTGTTTACGTTCCAGAATGCACTGCGAAGTGACATCAGTTCCCAAGCACTAATCCAATTCTGAATATCACTCTTCCTGTAACTGATGCCAAAGTTTTTTTTTTTATTATTATTATAGCACACTAATTAAACAAGAGGCATCATATAAAAAACTAATTATGATTCACCAATATGTACGTCTATTAAGTTAAAAGTGTCAGTGACGCAGATTGCATTCTGGCTGCTGGCATTTTATTTTATTTCATTGTGTCCTCCACTCGCTTCCCCTGCTCCTCCACTTGACTCTTCCGTTTCCTTGAACTCACCTGTCACGCTGTCTGCAATGGGATCAAACATTTAGTCCAGATTTAAAGATTTAGATTTTTTTTTAATCAAGAGCTGGTCAAATGTGGTCTAGATTTCCAAGAATTAAGTGGAATTGCCCCTTACACATATGGCAAGTCGCAGCGTTGTTTATTTACATGTGTTGACAACACTTGAGAGAAGTTCTTTTCTGACATGGCCAGAAACTGACCAATCAGAGCATAAAACACGTCAGCCAGTTTTCACCTCTGAATTCTCAAAACTCCAGCAGTTGAATGAGAGAGGACTGTTTAGTCAAGCATGCAGTGACAGAATTTAGAGCATGATGGTCACTGCCATGAGGACATTGGTCTACTTGTGTACATAGTAGATTGATAGGCTCTCACGAGGGCCAATTCTCTGCTTGCAAATGCTGTGGGTTTTTTCCTCGCAGTGCACAAATGTGTGTTTTTACTTGCAGGTACTAATGTACTCGCTCATATCACATTCACACGTCCAGTGCTTTACACTAATGCGGCCCGTTTTCATGCACGCGGCCCGCCAGGGCTTAGTCAATGTAGGAGAAACACTGAAGTTTCTTGTGCTAGTTACAGTGATTTAAACATGTGTTGTTCAGAATGTATAATTTTCCATGGGAAAAATGTGATAAATGTGATAGTGAGTTTACTGCGTCCTTTCAGACTTTAGTAAAGCCATATCAATCCACATTAATAGTTTGGTCTAATGTCTATACTGCTTGCAAGCAATGACCTTTTTACTCTTTTATTTCCCTTTTTTCTTTTTTATTAAACTCATTTATGATCTCAGCCTGACCCAAAGTTCAAATGAAAACACAGAGAGAGGAAAGATGCAATATAAAAGTAGATGTAAGCTTTCACACATCTTTGTACAGTGGAAATGCTGAGTAATCCACCAGACATGCACATGAAGGTGGGTAGTTTGACCTCAGGAACAGTAGCAGGAGAGGAGTGAGGGGGAGAAAAATATGATCCATTTAAACCTTCCTTCCTTATTCAATTACAATAATAACTGTTAGGCATGCTGCACACCGCAAAAAATTACTAAATTTGTGTGATTTTAGTATATTGGTGATTCAGTTTACAACTGTATAAACTCTTCAAATAAATTTTTGCGATGAAACTTAAACCATAACTTTTACAACTTTATTTCCACGCAAAGTTTCAGATATTTCTAAGTGATTAAAATTGTGCCTGTATTATTTTCTTGAGAGTCCCTGGAATCCCCTCAGTCTCCCGAGAGCCCTTAAACAAGTTTGAAGAAACACAAAGTACAGTGTTGTGGTGAAGGTTTGCTACAGGAAGTGTGTGTATGCATGTTTGCGCTCACATATCACAAGCTGAAAACAGATAAAGAAAAAAAATACACCAAACTGGAGCCACATCGCTAGAGTCGTCTGACAGCTGTCTGGACTAAATCCGGGGTAAGTGAGGTAGAGGAAGGAAGAGAGAGAAATGAGAGATGAGGGACATCCTGTTAAAAAAAAACGAAAATGTAAAAAGTCTGAAAAGAAAAATGCTGAAGAGGCTATTGTTAGACACTAAAACAAGTTAATCAAGTCCAAATTATATAAAGAATTAGCTACTACTTTGATCTTTTATTTTGCAGGACGATTTTAGGGAATAAAGGACAATGTTTTAATAATAAACTGTACCTTATGTTTAAACCTTGAAGTAGTTTATGCTTTAGAGTGACGGAAAAGGGAAGAAATGGCACCACAGAATGTCACCCTAGTCTAGTGGAAACTTCAGGTGAAATCTTTTATTACATTATAATATTCTAAAGGCCAAACAACTTACAGGAACTCCGGCTAGTAGCGACAACAAACCTTGTTTGATAAACGTTTGCTTCAGCAAAAAAGCATATTAAATTACATATTTAAAAAACTGATTAAAACAAAATTATCTTTAAAAACGTTTTATAAATACTCTGTTTACTCTTGAACAATTAATTTCACTCATACAACAGCATTGTTTTATACGTTCTGTATGTTCTGGGTCATGACATAAAAGGGTTTTAGCCGTCTCGTCGCTATATATGAAAACAGGTCAGGAGTAAAAATGATGAGATAGATAATGTTCTTCTAGGGCAGTGGTGGGCAATTAATTTTTACAAGAGGCCACATGAGAAACCTGAATTGTGTCAGAGGGCCAAACCGACAACTTGAACTTAATTCTGCTCAACTTTCTTCCATTGTAAAATTCACTAAATAATATATTACAAATAGCTGGTACTGGTAATCAGAAGAATAAAACTGTTCTGTAAATATTTATAGTAGGCTATGTGAACGTGTGGTGCATAGGTCAAATAAGAAAAAAACAGTCACTGAATCAGTGCAATTTAATTTTAACTCGTTAATCTCCACAGACAATGAAAAACAACAAACAACTTAAGAAGTTTATAGAAATGCAACAATACAACATCTTTTAATGTTTTCCTCCTCATTTTGCCTTTTTAGTGTGAATAATCCAGTTTCTACTGTGCTTGAACAAGGGTATTGAAATCTAGCTGAATGTCTTAGGGGTGGCTATGCGAAGGACAGCTGAGAGGTGGTCATCAGTGATGGATCTGTGTTTGGATTTTTTTTAACTTTATCACTGAGAATGTTCACATACACAAGTAGATCCAAAGAGGACTAGAATCCTCTGAGCATGCCTCCTCAGGTATGGAAAGTTCTCTTTGAGCAGCATCAACATGGTTCATCTTTGAAAACCATCTTACACAACACTTCCTGATGTATAATACAATGCAAAAATGTCAATTTCTGCACAGGGTTAATTTCTGTCACCTCATCCTGCATTCTCTTTAAAAGACCAACATTTTTCAGATTTGGACAACCATCTGTTGTCACACCTGCCAGATTGTCTAATTTCAGTCCTAACTTGTCCGAACATGCATTTACCTCTGTGAATAAGTAATTATCAGTAGTTGTCCCTTTCATTGACTGCATGGCTGCCAGCTCCTCTGTGACTGGAAAGTCTGCAGTTATTCCACGTAAGAAGATGAGAAGCCGGGCGGTGTCACGCACATCGCAGCTCTCATCCAAAGCCAGAGGAAAAACAATCAAAGTCTGCAGCTCTGTTCTTCAGCTGAAGCTCCAAGTTTCCAGTGATGTCCTCAACCAGCCTCGTCACAGAGCGTCGGGAGAGTGACACATTCTCAAAGGCATCCTTTTTCCCCGGGCATATCAGTGCAACAGAGTTCAATAAACACTTCTTAATAAACTCTCCGTCAGAAAATGCCCCACTTTTTCTTGTCCGAACAGCTGCTTCTATTGTGGTGTGAAGTTTGGTAAAAAAGTCCTTGTTGGGTTTGCAGTTTTTCTAGCAACGCATCAGACAGATTTTTGTATTTATCCTCATGTTCTGTCATGTAGCGATTCACAATGTAATCTTTTAACACAGCAACCTGTGTACCACAAATCAAGCACACAGCTTTACCTTTAATTTCTGTGAAGTACTTGTCAGTCAATGTCTTTTTAAAAAAAACGACATTCGTTTTCTACTTTTCTTTTCTTAGTGTGAGTTTAAATCTTCAGAGTAACCTGGCTAGCATCACTTGTCGCTGTTAACCTGCACTCAAAGCTTGCATCACACACACATGCGTCTGTAGACCGTTTCAAAGTTTGCAAACATTGTGACATTTTTGGTGGGCGGAGCTTAGCCTGGAGGCAAAAGCTGAGGCTAGAAGCCATGTTTTCAAGATTCAGCTAACAATTTTCGGTGGCATTTTCGTAAATGGAGGCGATTTAACTTGTCCTAACAGCTGCTTCTATGGTGGTGTGAAGTTTGGTAAAAAGTCCTTGTTGGGTTTGAAATTTTGCTAGCAACGCATCAGACAGATTTTTTTATTTATCCTTATGTTCGGTCATGTAGTTCATGTAGTTCATGTAGGTCACGTAGCGATTCAAGCAAGTGGTTCAGTCTCGGAACTCTCGGAATATGTACAAACACTCACTTTACAGACTGTGAAAGCTATTTTAGAAAATTAAATGGAAGCAGGCTGGCTAATCCATACATCTTACGGGAGTGGTGTGAAGCTCTTTTGGGACTGGCGACGGTGGAGTGGCCAGACATCTACATGTTATATATCCAACATTTTCCTTTATAATGTACAATTTTGTTAATTTGGACTCGATAACAATCACTTAACATTACAT
>JBAMHW010000004.1:23311179-23350774 GCA_037177495.1 Rhadinocentrus ornatus
GACCAAAACATCAGCCAGAAAGCATAGGAACTGAGAAGTGGTCTGTGGTCACCACCTGCAGAACCACTCCTTTGTTGAGGGAGTCTTGCTAATTGCCTATAATTTCCAACTGTTGTCTAAACCATTTGCACAATTATATTTAAATAAGGAAGCTGACTAGAAACATATTGATCTCGTTCAATTTCACCAAATCACACCAATTTACAAACCCCTGGAAGCAGGTAAGTGGCTAGGGTAAACCCTCACAGATTCCAACAATTTATGTTGTTTTTTCATGTTTGACATGTTTGTCATTTTTTTACTTTGGTCTGATTGGCTCACAGAAAGCATATATGGTGGTGAGCAGGAATGAGGAAGTCTTTTTGTGCATCATAATTTTAAAAATTGAGATGGAAATTTAGTCAAATTTAAGAGAAAACCATTGTCCAGCAAATAATTAATTTCTATTTAGTATAGCCAATCCCTGTTTTTTATCACTGGTAAATTAAAGAAATAAGAAAAAAATAAACATGACAATTATGAGACCACCAAGAAAAAGTAAAACACAGATGCAATGTTTAATGTAATGCAAACTTTCTTGGATGCAAATAAAATCTACCACAACTAAACACGTGTAATTTTTTTTTTCAATAAATAAACGTGGAAATGTATATCAATAAATGCAAATGCGTGCAATGAATGCAACTAATAGTCTAAATGAAGACCTTACTTTGCTGATCGCCACAGTAAAAGCAAATATTCTGGTCATTCTAAACATTATATAAATCCTGTGTTGAATGAGTCTGTGATCAGAAAAGACTGAGGTTTCACATTCTTGGGATTCCATCTGAAGACCACTGCAGCCCATCTACCACCATTCCCCCCCTTTATGTTGTGGTGGGACCCTAGGCAGGCAAGAAGTAACTAGTCCATATTTTTTTAGCATTAATAACTCTTTAAAGTTTTACTTCTCAGCTCGCAGCTAGCAAAGCTCCTCATGAAAAGTGAAGTGCCTGACTTTTGAAAATATGCATGTACTGTATATAAACGTAAATATTAGCCCACTGTCTCTCTCCAATGCTGCTGTGCATATTTTTAAAGAAGGATGAAGGCCAAGAACTGGCATTATTTATTAAATGCCATTCATACATATTCAACATAATGATGACAGACAGACAGATAGATTGATTCTTGGAGGAAAAATATTAATTAAGAGAAGCTAAGTGATCAAGCAACCTTAATATCAAAAACATTGTTGTCACAGCTAAAGTCTGCTAACAAGGAAGATTCATTGAACAAAAATGCTTATTAACTCCATTTCGAGGTGCTAAATGTGTTAGCAAAGCCTCACCTGGTTAAATTGAAAACATCTTTAAGTCTTAAAAGAGCCATAGAGTATGATATGATTTAAATACTTGTATAATTGCAAAAAGACTATCAACAAACGTTATTGAGAATAGCTAACGAAAAAGCTCATGAAAGCTAACGTGCTAGCATAACTGTGCGTAAGAAGGGTTTAAAATTTGCTTACCTGTCAACCGCAGCTTGACTGGGCCATTTCTCCTAGCTCCTTGGTTCGACATTCCCTTTTGTATTCCACTTTTATGAAAATTTACAAAATGTGTCTAATTCATGTGTCAACGTATGAGTTTCTTTAAAACAGGTATCTCCCAAATCAATCCTTAGGCTAGCTTGAGGTTAGCTTGTGGTATCACCATAGCAAATCACGCTGACTGTACATACATCATATCAAAATCACATCGCTAGAAAAACACTCTCCACGTGCGCCCATTTCCCGCTAAATAACGCCTATGATTATATATCCCATGTGTCCGCTCTGCAGTGAAAACTGACACAAATCAAGTCAACGGTTTGTCCTCCATCCGAACGGGCTTCCACACTGCCCGTACTGCTAAGACAGAAGTTGGTCGCGATGACAATGACAGCAGACGAGAAAGATGTGCATCCGGTACGATGCTTCAAAATAAAACTACCAAACAGCATTTTATATTGTCATCTAGCTTGCGCTAAAACTTTTAACCACCCAGTCGTAAATGATCCCCACCATCATGTGCCAGCAAACTGTCCGACCACACGATCGGGATTTTTAAAATACAATCGGTTGGGGGAGGGAAAAAGACAATTATCGTCAAGTAAATTCTTTCTAAATTTTTCTACGCTGCTTTTGGAGGCTGTGCTGTTCAAATGGCGTCTCTGTGCACTTTGGACTCTTTCAAGACGTATGAGTTACCATGGCAACGTTTATCAGCGGGATCAACTGATACCCCTACAATCACCTAGATTTATGACTACCTAACAGACCACAGTTTCTGAGATTGAAAAGTTGTGTCTGAGATGGTGATCAGCAGTACTGGAGCACCACAAGTGACTGTACTCTTACCATTTTCTCCACATTGTACGCCCCAGATTTCCAGTACAACTATAGCTAACAGCAGCCAACAAAAGGCTCTGCAGAGGGTGACAAAAGCAGCACAACAAATAATTCACCCCTTCCTGCTTTCGAGGACATTTATCCATCCCTCTCCCTACAGAAGGCAACAAACATCAAGGACCCATCTCATACTGCTCACCATCTCTTCTGTTGTCTTCAGGCAGTAGATACAGAAAAATTAAAGCTAAAACCTGTTTCTCATTGAACTTCTTTCCCAGAGCCATAGCCACCTTAAATGGACACAAGACAGTTATTACTTGAACACTGTACAATTACCCATATACATTTCTTTTAAATGGAATTTTACTCATGGGTTCTTTATGGTGTTTTATAGGTACATAGTGCATGTGTGGATTCCATCTGTGTGTAAGTGTGTGTGTGTGTGTGTGTGTGTGGGGGGGGGGGGTGTGCACCTCCATATGGGCTGGGACAGTGGGAAGAGGTGACTAGTTATTACTGCTACATTGACATCTATTTGTATATCAGATCTGTCCTACTAGTGCTTCGAATTTTGTTGTCCTATGCTATAACAAAAAAAGGAGTACAAGTCTTAAGTCATTTTATTTCTTAAATATGTGTGGGTTCCCCTAAGTACTCCCGCTTCCCCCCACCGTCCAAAGACATGCATGTTAGTTTACTGGTTACTCTAAATTATCCTTGGGAAAGAATGTTAGTGGATGTTTGTCTCGTTGTGTTGGCTCTGCAATAGACTGACGACCTGTTCAGGGTGTACCCTGCCTCTCGCCTGCTAATTGCTGGGATAGGCCCACAGCTGAATTGGAGTAAGTGGTATAGAAAATGGATGGATGGATAACTCTAAATACTAAGGAGTGACATTTTAGGTAAAAAAATAAAATAAAAACTGTAATATTTTATGGGGAAAGGTGTGAAAACATTTATCCAATAGCAAAACAAATGGCTGCAGTATTGGGATACCAGAATTGCACTGGGCTTAATCTGAATATAATAGGCATGATTTATGTAGTAGACATCACCAAGCTCAGCACTTTAAAACATAATAAACCGAGCACCGTAGTATTACCACACCAGATTACCACTAAAAGTTTTATCTTTTAGTACAAGGTAAATGCAGAGGTATGCATTAAACTTGGTTTAGGGATAATTTAACAAATGTGTAAGACAGATGTTTTTACGTAAATCAGTGTGGAATAAAACTGAAAAAATAAAAAATTTCACATTATTCCTGCAAAAACAAAACTTAGGCATAAGATCTCTCATGTTCAACCAAAAAGCCACAAAGCATTAAGAGCACACAGGGTAACATACAGAAAGGAAGGCAACACATATTTCATTCATACTGAAGTTCACACACATAACAAGGTCCCTTCAACATGCAAACAGATAGACTGACTACACTGACATCTAGTGGTGATAAGGACTTTTTGCGTCTCATTGGTTCATTTCTCCACTTACTACTGATTGCACTCCTCCAGAATTTCACCACCAAATTAAGCATGTTTCCTGTTTACAGCACGTTTGTATGAGAAACCACAGAAAAGCAAAAAAGCTACAAATGAATTACATTTAATTTATTTACAAATATTTCTTTTAAACATGGATATTTTGTGTTTGTACTGGTATGTACAAAGTTGAAATGTCTAGACAATACAAAACAAAAAAAACATAAGCTAAGTATATATGTTTTTGTTTGTTTTTTTTGGATGCGGTCCCCTACCCCCCCCCCTATTTAATGTTACAAAGAGAAATGTACACATTAAAACTGGAAAGTGCTTTGGTCTTCAGGGATATGGAAGGCATAGCAGTCTGCACTGGCCTCAGGAACCAGAGAACCTTCTTCATTCTGAAAGACAGAAAAGGGCAAGGAGAAGCATTATAGGATCGTGCAATCCATGGCATGTTTTGTAAATTGTCTTATGGACACAGAAAAAAAAAGATCTAATAAAATGACTAAATTAGCTGTATTATTAAAAAAAAAAGTTAAAACAACCGTCATATTAGGATTACTAGTTCGTATTCTTTATGACAACCACTCTTCAGTTCTCTAATTAACCAACTTCCACATACTACACTAATATATTCAAATTCGATTGCATGAATAAAAACCGGAATAAAACCTACCACTTCAGAAAAGAATTTATCGATTATGTTGAGGGAAGACTTGTAGACTGCTTCATTATCATGAGACTGCAATGCCTCAATCTTATCCAAACCACCCAACTCTTCAATCATCAGGCACACTTTCTCAATTTCACCAGTGTTTTGAGCCATCTGTACACAAAAAAATAAAAATAAAAAAAATAGTCAGATTAACATATGAAATGAGTTATCGGCTGCATAGAGCAGTGGTTCGCTGTTCAATCAACAGGATTTCCCAGTCCACAAGCGGAAGTGTCCTTGGACAATATACTGAACTCAGCACGCGCATTGATACATTGTTCGGAAGGTGAGTAGGTATGCTATATTTATAGAGAGAAAAATAAAGTGCTCAATGTTTGCCCAAACTGGTGAATGAAAATATCATTGAACAAAAAATAATCAGTATCATAAAAAAATGTAATCTCTAATTTCTGACCAAAATCAAGCTCTCCACAGATACATGCAAGTCCACAAACCTCTGCGATGGTTTAAGAGGACTTCTTTAGTTTGATTAAATGTTTTTAACTTACATGTTAATTAAGTAAAGACAATGCAGGCCTTTAAAACTACATAACACCGCAAATACCATGCAAAATTCAAAACTGATTGTTTTATATTTTTTATAAACACATAAAAAATAATGAATAGTTTGCAGTTATTTGTTACATACCTGTAAAATATTGCAGATTGCATCCAGAATGACCAGAATCATTTTGCTGTCCTTGACTGTCAGTAATTTGAGCAAAGGCTCCAGCACATTGCAATGGACCAGGTAGGCCACTTGATCCACTGTTCCACCACTGGTATAATTGGTTACAGCCCATACTGCCTCCTTCTGAGTCTTGTAATCTCCCTAAACAAAGAACATAGCTGAGATTTTGGGCAAGAGGCAAGTATGATAACATAAAAACATACTGGGGGCACAGCACACAAGTCTTCATAAACAAATCTTTACATCATTTTAAATTAATACCCAAGACAATTATTACATTTTTTTTTAAATGTACATGTTCAGCAGGTCACAGAGGTCAGGGGGAAAGTGGGCAACTGTGTTGGTATTGTTGTCTTTTATAACAGAAAGACCAATGCTTTCAACAAATCTGCAACTCACGTCAATGTAAACAATGATGTTTGATTTGAGATATAAGGTATTATCCTCCTTTTGCATTTGTCCAAGAATCTAGGTTCAGATATTGAGGTGTACCTCAGGTTTGGTGCTATTACTTTTTGAGGGTCAAAGTATTAAGTAGAATTAGTAAAAAGTAAAAAAAAAAAAACAACACTGATTATTGACATGAAATAACCTTTTAGGTCTTGTTTTTTTATATTTAGACTATTCTGCTGCAATTTCCTTTTTTTTTCCCCTGCATTCTGACCTGGTGAAGGATCTCTACCAGGATGGGTATCAGGCCTGCATTAATAACTTCCTGAATCTGGGCATCTTTGCCAGCAGTGATGTTGGACACAGCCCAGGCTGCCTCTCTCTGGATGTGGGACTTGTGGTGGCGCAGGAGGCTGGGGAACATTGCCAGGGCACCTGCATTCAGGACACACTGGGTCTGCTCATCAGTTCCAGTCACAATGTTGCCAAGTGATCTTAGAGTTGGAGTCTAGGACAGGAAGAAGAGCAAGTTGATTGTTTGATTATTTGAACTTAAAACCATGCACGAGTGAGCCTGCAGAACTGGAGAGAAAGGGATCATGTTCAACCTAATGGACTTTTTATTAGACAAATTGAAACTGAGACACAGAAGTAAAAACGGATAAAGAAGCTGAAATACAACATGGAATTAATATTTGACAAATATCTGTAACCAACTCATTACTTCTAGAAGACAATAAGACTTACATCAAACTCTATTATGATAACACAAACAGTGGAATGACTGCAATTTCAATTATCATTTTTCCCCTTTGACAGGGGAACATGAGGAAAATACATACATGCATAGATATCCAGAATATGCTGATAACACTCAAAACCACATACCACAATGGAGAGCTCCCCACAGACAAGAAGCTGCACAAGTTGAGGCACCAGTTCAGCATGCATGACCACCTCGATCCTTTCATTAGATCCATCAGTTAGATAGGACACAGCCCAACATGTGTCAGCCACAACTTCCCTATCATCATGGTGCAGGAGCCGAACCAGTGCAGGAAGCAGGTGATGCACTGCCGACAAGGGAGGGGGAGGATTCTTGTTTCGACAGAGATTGGAGAGTGTCCAGGTGACATTGCGCAGGAAGCCAGGCTGTGGGAGAAGAACCATGATATTTTAGAACAAAGTCTCAAACAATGATGAAACATTTCTCCAAACATAAGAAGTTCAATCTTGAACAAATTTTAGCATCCTCCAAACAATGTAACATTAGGGTCTGAGGATTGTTAACAATGTAGCAAGTGTGCTATTTTTCTCTGCGCTGTCTACGATTCTGTTTGTTGTACACACTTCACTAAGCTTACCTGTGCTGTGACGACATCGTAGAACAGTACTGTTCTACTGTATCTAAAATACTTCTCGCTTCTATATTATTCATTCAGCAGGAATAAATTCGCAGTTGGGTTAGATCAGTGGTACCCAAACTTTTTCTGCAGGGCCCCCTTTTTATCAACAAAAATAATGTCATATTTGCATGTGCATGTGAGTTGTGAAAGCATATGCCCAAAAAAATAAAAAAGGCTTCCCTGAAAGCCCCAGGGTAAAACTTTTGCTCCTCTGAATGCTGCTCGCAGAGCGCTATGGCTTCAAGTAATGACACCATTGACTGGGGTCATGTGGCTGCAAAGCTAGTAGCGGCTAAACTGCTGGGTCTACCTTGTGCCAAATTTGCAGCTTAGGAAATTTGCTAGCATTTTTTTATGCTTTTTGCGTAATCACTTAGGTGGTTTTCTTTAAAATGATTTAATGGATTTGTTGTGTTGCTGGTTTTGAGGGCCCCAATCGCCGATATCGGCTTAATTTGCTCCACGTCTCTTCGGAGATATCTGAACTACCCCCACACAACTGACATTGAGTAACTATTCTTCTCAACAATGACCTCATCTTCGCAGCGCAACTCTAAATCATGTCTGCCATCTATTTCGCTTCCCTCAGCTCCACATTGCCTAACTTGATATTAACATCACATGTGATCAAGTAAAAAGGCTCAAGCGGTTCACCGTGAGTACAGACAACACATTTGATAAGACACTCACAGAAAATATAGATAGGTCCGAGGTCTCCACCAAGGCCAGAAGGGGCTGAAGTCCACCATCTTTAATCACCAAGTCTCTGAAATTTGGTCCATCACCTAAATATGGAAAAGACATTCAGTTATCTCTTAGCAATAGTGCTGTTACAGATCAAACACACTTTAAGGACAACATGTTATTTTAGATGATTACTATAAAAAAAAAAAAAATTGTGGTTGAGAATTTTAGGGGTAGAACAAGTAAAGAATATTATAGGTTTTAAAAAGTAATAATAATACAACAAAGCTTTTGATCAATTTTACTATATTCTGCTGTAAAACCTTTAACAGGCAAAAACAAAAATACTGATACAGTGAGGCAACGTGGAATCACCTTTGGACAATGTACCCAATCCTTCAGCAGCAAATTTCCTAATTATTTTTAGAAATATATTTGATACAAGTCAAAACAAAGGCCAAGAACAACTCCAGCAGACACAAACAAACAAATGGCCCACAATTTCTACCTGACAATCTTCAACAATTCTTGGTACTGAAGCCATCTAGGCAGAAACATTGAACATATACCTCAGGGTGTAATATTTGATGCAAGAGAAATAAAATAAGCATTTCAAATCACAAACTATTTTACATCAACCATGAATGTGTGAAAACAAATTTCACTGGATGGACCCTTTTCCAGACTTTACGCAGAAAGTCCCCAAATACACAATCCTGATAATGTCTGACAGAGGCAATATGAGAATGAGATGTTCATATGTAGAAAACAGTACCTGCAATGTTACCCAGGGCCCAAATGGCTTGCTCACTGATGTGCTGGTGGGGTGATGTCACCAGTCTGATGAAGGCTGGAATGGCCCCTCCTTCTACTACAGCGGTGGTCTGGTCTGAGGTACCTGAAGCGATGTTGGTCAGGGCCCAAGCTGCCTCAAACTGAATGGCAGGGCATTCAAACAACGCCAGGAAACTAACAAACCTCGGGATGAGACCAGCAGCAATGATGTTGTCAATTGGGGGCTGCTTTTCTCTGGAGAGAAGCTTTCTGGAAATTAGGGACAAAAATAGTTGGTTGTTAATGAAAGTAAGATGATTTCTGGGAAATTTTAAAAATAAGTTTATGAAAATGGAAAACAAACAAAATAATTTTCCAAGAGAAAAAGGCAAAGTGTTCTCTAAAGTGATGGCTTTCAACTTTTTGTGCCCAAGGCCCCCCCAAAAAACCAAACCACAAAGCAAAAGGACATATGTTACATCATATGGCATATGTCTAAAGGAGTCCATATTCAAGTATTTTACCTAGCAGTCTGTGTTGCCTGTAGCTGAACTTCTAGATTCTGGCTATTTACATTTTCTACGATTTCCTCCACAGACCAGTGATGAGGAGGCTGGGAAAACGGAAATAAAAAGGGATTACTGCACAGGAAATCTGGTTTAAAGAGCAGGTAAAATAACATTTAATGAAGCTTGACTGAAATATGTTCAGGGTCAGACTATTTTATACAGTAAAATAATGTGACTAATTATTTTATAGATTCAAAGACAGCATCTTTGGAGTAACTTTTGGCAAAAGTGTGCATGAAGCACTGCCCTTCCTCCTGAGCAGAGACGCGTTAGTATGCAGGGCGTGGTGCTGTGGGCCATTCATAGCGTAATAAATTATCTAAAGTTTCACACATGGAGTAGACATCAGAACCACCTGTAATTATTTTAGTCGGATCCTATTTTGTATCTTAACCAAGAGAAAGAGACAGCGTGTGAAAGGGGTTACCTGTGCGTTAGGATCTTTCTCTTGAAGAGAGGAGGTCGGCTCGTCCAGAAAGTTCTGAACGTTTCTCTTCTTTAGGATCTGATCATCTTTCTTTGCTTTACGCAGCTCCACGTTGACTTCCGCTCTCCTACGTCTTAGCTCCTGAAGATATTCAGATTGAAATAAATAAGTATGTTTAACGTAATTACGTTTATTTAGTCGTTATTTACTTTATTGGCAGAACTTACATTGGAATCTTTTCCTTTGTTTTTGAACTTGTAGAGTCTAACTCCGCTGTCGCTCCCAGTTGACATTCCTGACCGTTTAGCAAGACAACCGATTCCCGAAACGCTAAGGACAATATCTGCTGAATGAAACGACAACACTTAAACGGTTGTACCAATGGTTGCTTTTACCATCTTGTCGAATTTACTTCACGTTTGATAGTTAGCAGGCGGTAAGCTAGTTAACTGAACGTGTGTTTTTAGTCAAGCCGTATCTAATCCCATGTGGCCCATACGGAACCTTATGTCGTAAACGACTTAAACTTGTTAAAATTAAATGAAACAAAGAATACACTAAATCATAAAGCTAAAGACCGATATGTTGTTAAAATAACAACAGATATGGCTTAAATTTTACATCACTGGACATCAAAACGTGCGACGTTCTTACCTTAGAGTTCTCGTAAATAAAAAAAAAGAAAGAAATTATTTTAAAATGACGTCGTTATAAACGACCCTCTTACCTGATTACTGATTGGTTAAAAAGATTCCAAAGTCCCGCCTTAGTGCCCAGTTTAAATTAAAAAAAAATGCCGTTGTCAGAGGCAACCCCTCATATTATCGCGAGATAAACAAGTACATTTTCTACCTGCTTTACGTTGAGGACTATTGCTGTTGTTTGATATTCCTCTGGTTAATCATACGTCCTATGTAAATAATTTATACATAATTTGCACAACAATACATATCATCTCGAGTTGTATACAAAAAGATAACATAAAATTTTGGCACTATACTACGTAATGACCCAGTGGCCTAATGGATAAGGCATCAGCCTCCGGAGCTGGGGATTGTGGGTTCGAGTCCCATCTGGGTCGCATTTAGGTTTCTTTTAACGCCTCATTTTCAGTGACGGTTAATCCGTTGGAAAACTTCTTGAACAAACTATGGATGAAACCTCCCGCGTGAATACCGTGGTTTGCTCCTCGAAACTGAACGATATGAGACCCACCTATGGATCCACTCCAAATGTTAAAAAAAGGCAAAATAGACGGGATTAAACGGGAAAAAATGACAGAACATGTAGAAATGTACATAGTGTAATTTCAACATGAAAATTCTAAATTTAAAAGTGGGTGCATTCCACATACTCAACCCTGCTACTTATCCCACAAAAACATTTTTCTCACTAATGTGGCACTATTTAAAAAGGAAATAAACAGACTTTCTTCCTGTAGAAGGTTTATTGCAAAAAATTGTTACAATAAAAAATAATCCACCACACAAAAATTCCCTTTCTTTTTTGCGAGTTTATGAATGAATGAATGCTTTTTTTTCCCCCAACTAGCTGCACATAAAAATACTTTTATGTTGTTAACAGCTGTTGTTTTCACAATTATGGTCATCACTGTCAGCCAGCAGGCACTGTTGCGAACTGCAGCACAATTTACATATCTTATGAAACTCATACTGTTTCTATAAGAATATCATGGTAGTACTAATGCCTGATAGCATATTTATTTTGGAACAATCTGTATAATATTCGAATTTACTATCAGTTAAGTTCAGTTTATTTGCCATTTGCAGTATAAAAGAAACCACATTGGAAAACAGTTGCAAAGAGCTCAAAGTGCACTGTCAACGTTTAAACAGACAAATCCTATGAAGCACAAGCCTAAAAAATACAACACATGGACACATCCTAAACACATAAATACTAAGAAACAATAAAAACACTGTATAAATAAATAGCAGTAAAAGAGGTAACTACAACCGTAAGGTGCATGTCTGAGGTATTTCAAAGCACATTGTTCAAAGTAATGACAGCTTGTGGACAAAAACTTTTAGTATGACGAGATGTAGTGCATTTAATAGCCCAATATCGTTTTCCTGAGGGCAGGAGGTCAAACATCTCTGTAGCAGGGTGGCCAAAGGGATCATTGATGTAAAGCTCTTGTTAAAAGTCAAGATTTGTAAATGTCCTCCAGGACTGGGCGGTCACATCCTATTGTCCTGTGAGTTTAAAGTTTTCTTATCTTACACAGTAAGATTACCAAACACAGTGACAGAGCTGGAAAAGAAGACTTTCAATACCACACCGATAAAAGTTTAAAAGAATAGTTTTATTTTGAGTGAATTCCTTTAATTTTCGTAAAAAGAAGAGACGCTGGCTAGCCTTTTTAGCAATGTTAGCAGTGTTTGACTGCCAGCTCAGATCTTTGGAGAGAGTGACACTCAAAAACTTACTTTTATCAACCATTTTTACCTCAGAATCGTGAATGACAATAGGCACGTTGTTCTTACACCAACTAAAATCAATAACCAGTTGACAGTTCGCAGGTTTTAGAAGTGTTCAGAACAAGGTTGTTCTTCACTCCAGCAAACAACATTTTCTACCTCTGCTCTGTAATGTAATTCATCATTTAAACTGATCGGACCGATAACAGTGGTATCGTCTGCATCCTTGAAAATCAGATTGTTGGGATGAGTAGCAGCACAGTCATATGTGTACAAAGTGAAAAGCAACGGACTTAAAATACAACCTTGTGGGGAGCCAGTGCTTCACAAAGTTCATCAGAGACACAACCATTCATTTTGACCTTCTGTTGTCTGCAAGTTACAAAGTTTAAAATCCATTTGCAAATGGCATCACCAAGTCCAAGAGTTTTCAGTTTGTGAATGAGCTTTACAGGAACCAGAGAGTTAAAAGCAGAACTATAGTCTATAAAAAGCATCCTTGCATAAGATTTTCCTTTATCCAAATGTTCATATACAGAGTTCAGAGCAAAAGAAATGGTGTCTTCAACGCTCCTGTTTTGTCTGTAAGCGAACTGGAGTTGTCCACAGACACAGGAACCTGTCCTTTAATATAGTCCAACACCAGTCGCTCAAAGGTTTTCTTTTAAAAAAAAATTTATTATTTATTTTTTCGTCGCTCAAAGGTTTTTAATAAAACAGACGTTAAGGCCACTGGCCGATAGTCATTAAGGCACGTTACAGGTGTCTTCTTAGGCACTGGTACTATGACAGACTTTTTAAAACTAAGTGGAACAGTGCAGTACCTGCGTGACATGTTATACAGGTGAGTTGAAACAGGAGCAATGTTATTAGGTTAAATAAATCACCAAATGATTTTAAAAATACTGTTTGTTATGCCACACTGAAAATAAAACCAGGTTTAACTCTCTTAGCTTGAATCTAAGTCAATGAGTCAGTCATTATTAATAAATAGTGGAAAAGACATTTTCCTAAAATTATAAGGCAATAACGTCTCTTAAAGTAGGTAATTTATTTTGAAAACACGTTCCGGAAGTTTTGGCTGACGCTAACGTGACGAATTCGCTGTTGATGGGCCGTTTTTCAATGTCACCGCCAGAGGGCAGTAAAGACTTGCGTTTACATGCAGTCCGGTAAACTTAACGCCTTTGGATTAAAGCTTTTTACACCGTCAGGAATATTGGGGGATTTTTTCAATAATTGTCTGAACGTTACAAAAGCCACGCACGGAAATCAAACACCGTTTTTTTTATTTTATTTTATTAATATATATATATTTTAATTCAGCTTAATATACCTTCAAAAGTTCACTTTTATAAAAGAACCCACTCATATAATAGATCAAATTAACGCAGAGCTACATTTCACACACTTAGTTGGCACAGTTGGTATTGGCAATTAAGAATTCATGTAACCTTTGAATGCAAGTCTTGTCAACTTTTAGCGTCCCACCGCCTCCCTTTCTATCCAGTCCCATCCCATCCTCTCCCTCAGCGGTTCTATATAAACGCCAGGAATCCCAACTCACTGGTAAACCGTACAGTACACCCAAAACTGAGCATCAAGGATGTCAGGAATTACTCTGGTCTTTTTGTTTCTGATCTTACCTCTTTTCAACACAGAGGAGCATGCTGTTAACGGTGAGTTTTTCTTTTTCTTCCTTTTTCCCCCTCATCATCTGTAACGTTTTGCACTTATTTATTTTTTATGCATTTTAAAAAATTACTTGAAAAATGTTGTTCAGTATTTCATGCCAAAACAGTTAAGTTATGCAATTTACACAAAACTCCAAAGACAGAGTATAATCTACATTAAACTCACTGCTGCTGCTCATTGAAGAAGCAGACCCCTATCAGATTTTATAATTGATTTCTGTTTATTTTAACTACAGAACTGTATACCTTAATAGAAAAAGGTCAGGACAACTTTATGGAGCCTGTTCCGAGCAACCAGAGCAGGTTGCTGCCTAAAGAGCCCTCACTGCCAATCAACGAGCTCCTGGAGAAAAGCAGCAAAACCATTGAGTCCAAATTTAACCACCATCCTTTACCCTCCGCTGTATGGCCGAAGCACGGCGACCTGGCACCCATCCTGCGCCACCACGGCCCCCACAACAAGAGCAAAAAAGGCTCAAAGATGAACCACTTGATAGAGCACAACAGCGAGAAAAGCAGGGGAGAAGTTGTGGGTCTGCTCCCCAAAACTCAGCTGACTGGAGCTAACCGTACCACGCAGAAAACCCACCCGGACACCCAGCCCCACATAAGCCCACCTCAGCAGAGTGAGGTGGAGGGACACACCAACTCCAGAGTCAGGGCTCCAGCCCACACACAGCCTCAGTCTCCACCGCAACAAACGGCCGCCTCCCCACGCAGAGATCTCCCCAACCGAAGGCAAGACCCAGAAGAGAACCGGCCGGGGAAATCCAGCCTTTATCAGTCTGGAATCAGCGTGGCAGCCTGGAACAACAGCCGCCCTCCGGCCGTCTTTAGCCGGCGCTCCTCCAGCCTACTTTTCCAGTTTGACATCCTGAAGCGAGGTATGGAAGAATTTTTTAAAGTTTCTTGATCCTGAAATCTGACCTGTGTATTATTGCATTATCTTATACGAGATCTTTGCATGTACCCCTTCCTTTGGAATATCTCAAAATGATTAAAATTAGGCTATAGCTTCAACCAATGGAATTTTTTTTTAAATATTAATAAATTATACTGTTTTCTACATTTTCAATAAGATCAATAGCAAACAATCAAGATAAATGATTTTTACACTAGTTACAGAAAGAATGAAGCTGAATTTGCATCTGCATGTGTTTAACACAAATAAACAAAATATCTTTTAAACAATATACCTAAATGTGTTTCAAATAATTTAGTAAATAACAGATTTATTTATGCATTATAATTATTCTCTGATAGTTAATTAGCAATCCCTGCTAAGAATTGTGAGCATTTCCTTTACATTTTCTGGTGGCTGGAAATTAGAGTCAGAAAAGACAATGTCCTTCTCATCCTGCTGCATCTTGCTCTGCTTGTCATCTCCTCCTCAGAGTCCGACTTCACACACGATGGCTTCTGCTTGAGCGAGTGTAGGAAGGAGAAGGATGAGAGAGAATATTACTGCTTCAGCGAGTTTGGTACGTAACACAAAGACAGACTGTGTCAGAGATAAAGAAAAAGACAAAATGTAGCAAAAGCTGAAAAGGATTTCATCAGCAAGTCTGTCACTCTTACACTGAGTGGTCCTTAGAGCTATCAATCAATCAACGTTCATCAGTATTTTTCATAAATCATTATTAATGAACTAATTAAATAATTAATTAAGAATTAAAATGTGTAATAATAAACTAAACTGATGTGGTAACTAAACATTAATTAGGGTAGTATAAGCTGAAGCTCAGTCAGTCTCATTAATATCTAGATAAAAATTAAACTACATCAGTCAGCAGCTTGTTAGCTTGGTTTTACAGAAATTCAAGTGAACCATTATTTAACATTATTTAAAGATATTAGCTTATACACAATAAAACAAGAATATAACAATAGTATAAAAACAGGTATAACATTTTTGCTCTGGACAGAATTATCTGCACTTTTTCAGTGATTTCAATTAACTCATCAAATATTTTTTTAAAAGTGGGAGTGGAGAAGATGCTCTGTTTCTCAATTTTCAGTATTTACATAACCTGACCCAACCATCAAAAGTGTATAAAAGACAAAAGAGGCATCAGAACATCAAAGAGCATCCCAGCTCCGAAGGCTTCAGTTGCTTAGGATATTGAAATCCCAGTTTCAACAGTTTGTGATGTTTTAAGACTACAAAACAGAAAGAAGAAAATAAGAAAAATTAGAAAAGTTTGGAGCAGAAAAATAGCATGCAAGACATCTGGAGAGCTTTTAGCTGGAGCAATTTGGAGGGGTACATTTACACTGCAATGTGAATCAAGAAGGACTCCATGGGGGGAGGACAAGAAGGATGGCAGTAAAAAAGAGGGATAACAGAAATGCAGAACAGAAAGTGGTTGCAAAAAAAAAGAGATTTAAGAGGCATTTTTAAACAAAATGGTGCTATCTTGTCAGAAGGTTTCAGTTGTAGGTCTTTTAACAGGATAACCAGAAGCACACAGGGCGTTATAAATACATTTTTAAAAGAAATGAAGATGAAAAGACCACTGATGACATCTGTCCCGAATCCTTTCAGAAAAACCTTAAGTTTTAGCACACCACAGCAGAAGAAGAAGACAATCTTCCAGTGGACTTTAAACTGCCCAGGATCTTTTCTTAATGAGTTAAGAGATTAAACCAAATATGTTTATAATGTCTACTTCTTATATAGTTTTCAGGTTTCTTTTTTTTTCCAGATAAAAAAGAAACCTGAACACTATACCTCAGCTAAGTGATAATCTCCATCTTTTTCACTTTTACTGAGCTAGTCCTTGATAGATTTTTATGTGTTGGTAAACTGGTTTGATTGCATTTGGACAGGATCTGGCTTTCTTTGTATTTCTGTTTTTATGCTAAGCCAAGTTAACTAACTATGAATTTGACAGGTGTAGGACTTCTCTTAGTGAAGTAATTGCATTACATAATGAAATAATCCTGCAAACGTTTTTATTTATCCATAAGCAATTATTCTATAAATACTGAAACATTGAGACATTGCTTATGTGTTTCTGTTCTTGTAACACAGCTGTCAATGGGATTGTCCATGACATTGATTTGCTGCGCAAAGGAATACGGCTCATTACGCTGATGGTCAGCAGTGATGGTTTCTACAAGATGAGTCGTCTGTATGTGACGCCAGGCAGCTTTTTCTTTAAAGTTCGCATCCTGGTCTTGGATACCTACAAGTGCAGCAAGCCCTGCCCTGAGATCAAACTTGGTGAGTTTTACATTGTAGCTTAAAAAATTTTTATGACAAAAAAAGGGCTCTCTTTACAAAGGAATTAGTGAAATAATAAAATAGACAACTGTTGGAATTAAACTGTTTTCCTCCCCAAAAATTACACCAGTCATTTGTTTATGTGGGCAATAACTACAGTAGCCCAGAAGTGTCACAGCAATACAAAAGCCACAACACTCTACAATTAGACATAAACCAACAAGAAAGCTGCAGCGGAAGTTACATTGCTTTTCCCCCCCTTTAAATTACACCATAAAAGTGGGCAACAGCAAATATTACACCACATGCGTGAACAATTTTTTAGTCCCAGTGGATAAAAAGCAAGACATTTTTGGAAAAGCACGAGAAGTGAGTAAAACACTAATGGTAAATAATGTGTATCAATTTCAGCATGTGCTATGATAAACGCTGTTAACTGTGTTGTGTAAATAACAAGTTATTGCATGTTTGAGGTAGTAACTTCCATCGCCATTCCTTGCAACAACAACAACAAAAAAGTGGTTCTGTAGTGCTTCTTTAAAATCCCTGGGAAATTAAAAAAAATGTTCCTTAGGTGGAAAGGATGTTATTGCATCAATGTCACCAAAATAAGTCCGAAGCACAGGTTTTTTAGGCTGGCAACTTATGTAGTGTTGCTTTTAGGCAGGACCACTGCCCTGCAGAGCTTTCCATACCTTATTAACCCTGACTCAAATGAATGTGGCATGAAAGGAACTTAATGAGCAGTTCAGTTAATCTGAATCAGGTGTGCTGGAGTTGGAAAGAACTAAAGCATGCAGGTTGGAGGTTCTTGAGGACCAGAATTGAGAACCACTCCTAAAGGTGGTAAAGCATGTATTTAATTTTAAACTATGATACTATGATTTTAACTCTTAGGCAATTTGTTTGGATTTCTACGCCTAAAAATTTAATGTTATTGCCTAAACTGAACCACAAAGTGACAAACTATCATTATATTCTGTTGCTAAAAAGTATTTAGAAACCAGATTCAAGATTAATGCTAAAGGCTGTTGACATTTTACCCATTAATGAGCAGTGTATGACAGGCTCACACTAACCCATCCTTTTTATGGGATTTGTGAGCCCCATTTCTCTGAAACATGTTTAGTGTAAACATAAAATTAACCTTAACAACCTCTCTGGTTATTTCAAAGGTACCAGATACATCGTAATGGGTCAGATCTACCACCGGAGGCGCCACCTTCCTAGTGACCTCCTGAACTTGCTGGGTGGCAAACTGAAGCCCGGAGATGGCCTCCTGCGAAGCAGCAACTACGTCAAGAGGTACAACAAACGGAGACACCAGAAAGCTCTGGAAGCCACCAGTTCCAGGTGTAGGTGAATCAGATATAAGACTGCTACCCCCCTGCTACAGGGGAAGAGACATTGCAGCTGAAGTCAACCATTCTTAACTAAATCGTCCTTGTCCAAGACAGAGGACCCCTTGCAAAAGACATGGATGAGTTTTCACATGGACTGCTGTCACGTATCGAAATTGCTTTATTTTATATCTAATAAGTTACCAAAATGTTTAATTGTGGTCTTTAGATACAAGCATCTGCAACTGACTGGATCTTTCACCATAATTTGGTAATATTTGAGGCTTCTCTGAGCAAGTCAATTCTACTTCAACTCTTCTTTCATTTAAGGCAACATCAAGTCTTCCTTCATTCATGGCCGGTTCATGAAATCCCTGAATTAGTGTGTACTTTCACTGGATTACTTTTAAATACAGATTTATTTTAATATTTGAATTATCTGAATATCAAATCCAAAGACTATGCAACAAAAAAATGGGACAAATAGCTTTTTTTTTTCCTTTTCAGAAACGACTTTGGATATCTAAATTTAAAGGGACAGTAAGTGAAAATTTATCATTTCTAGATGGAATTAAAAAGAAGGAATAAAAAAATGGCTATCTGAGGAACTAGAGGTGTAATTTCATCTGGATTATAGCTTGATCTTACTCCGTCTCTATGTTGATCTACAGCCCCATGTTTACCTGCCAGTCCGGCCACAAGTTCATATACATTCATGTGATGCGCTGCCTCCTCTCTCCCCACTGGAGCCCTTGGCCCTTCCGGCATATGTGAGCAATGGCAGCTCATGTTTTTGAAGCAGAATGGTGTCTAGCGGAATGAAATTTTCACCTGCAAATGACCAGGATCTGACATTATCCTAAATAAAACTGGTTGTTGGCAAAGTTGTTAGATAAAGAAAGGGACCCAGATTAAGATTGGCCTTGTATTTCCAAAGTGGAGAGCACTGCTAGAGCTAAAGAGGCTACAATTTGACCCAGAGCTGGCTCTTTTTCTGGACAGTAAGTAACAGCATAAACGTTAAGTTACTTCAATTTGTTCCACAAAATGGTGATATGGTTTTGGTCAGTGTGTTTGCACATTTGTTCACAGATGAGGTAAATTGGGGATGGGGAAAGAGGTAGAGGGAGGTGTGGCTCATGACACACTTTGCTTAGGTCTACAGGCAGTGCACAACAGCAAACCTTATTGTGAAACAATTTAGCCTTTTGCCCCTTTTAAAGCTGATTAATCAATGTTTTGAAATTGACATTATTGCAAAACCATTGCGCTGCACTGATCTGTGAACACAGTGTACAGCTTGGTGCTTGATGACACTGTGGCTGATATTAGTGTGGAGAAAGTGCATTATTAAGGGTTGAAAAAGCAGACACAAATCACAGTAAAGGGGAAAAGCGAATGGCAAAAAAAAAAAAGAAGGAACATAATAGGAGCAGAGTAACTTTGCTGGTCATGAGAGCGGCTTATTTTTCTAGCTTTAATTGTGTCCATGATGAAATGTATGCCTGACATCTAAAATGGGGCCTTGCTGAATGAGGAGTAAGAGGTGTGGTTTTGTTGGGACTAAGCCTTGAATCTAATCACAGAAATCTGATCCTCTACACACCTGGACACTCAGAGAAGTGACTCCCTCACAACTCCTTTTCAGGATGCCTCTTGCTGTTTTCTTGCTTATACACAAACTCTGTGAGGACCAACACTCAGTGGGGGTATTTGAAGTATGTAGGCAGGTTCAGAACAAAAAGGGAGGTGGGGCAAGGTGGAGGGGGGATAAAGGAGGTTATGTAAAAAAAATGGAATGAGATTTATGCCATGGAAGGTCTGTCTTTCTAAAGGAATTGTCCTGGCTTGATTGTATTATGACCATGAGCTCATGCTTATTATGAGGGAGAAAATTGCACTGAACACTTGCATTGCTTTGCTTAACATGAACTCAATAAAAAATGTGTTTGTTTTGTACTTATTGGGCCTGTGAGGGCTTTATTTATCTTTAAACCAACCCTGCACTCATACAATTACATGCATCCACCCACTAATCTTTATCATTGCCAGTAACTGCATGAGAAGGAGTCCCTAAAGTAAGACTACAATTAGAGTTTAACAACTATATTCTCAGCCTGGCCTCTGGACAGGCTGTACTGAGCCTCTTTTCTCCCCCTCTGCTTGTCTGTCAGCTCTGGTCAGTTCCCAGGCTCGATGAAGCCTGTATCTAGGATCAGCGCTGGAGGGAACAGATGCATGCGGGCAGGAAACAGGAGCCTGCTCCACATTGCGGCTGCTATCGCAGCAGGAGGACATTCCTCATTGCAGAGGATGTAAAGGAGGAGGAGAAGGGGAAGGGGGAGGT
The DNA here is from genome assembly GCA_037177495.1 of Rhadinocentrus ornatus. Taxonomy (NCBI): domain Eukaryota; kingdom Metazoa; phylum Chordata; class Actinopteri; order Atheriniformes; family Melanotaeniidae; genus Rhadinocentrus; species Rhadinocentrus ornatus. Next base: position 23,331,739 of record JBAMHW010000004.1, read on the forward strand.
TAGGTGGGAATATCTCAGAGTTGCTTCCTGTGTGAAAGCTCCCAAATGACTGTGGGCTTATGGTCATTTGTGTTGCTCTCAGCTTCTATGTTGATATCTGGATCCATTTAGTGGTTTGGGTTGGGAGTTAAGAAGGTGGAGGTCAAGGGCGGGGCGTGATACTTCAAAGCTGGAAGACACTGGAGGTGTCATACTAGAAATTTGATCATAACAATAGTGTGCACCATAGAAGAGTATTGACCAAGTCCATCAGTGCTCACTTTTTCAATCGAAACTACAGTTGAGATGAGGGATCAACTTGCTGTGGAAGGCCAGATCAACTCAATGAGCCAGGGCACCCATGTTTGGACTTCCATCATGGCTGTCCCAGTCAAAATAGTTGTGATAGCTGCAACAATAAGATTTTTATTTGCACTTCTATTAATTTGTGTCTTATAAAAATTTGTCACATACAATAAGCACATTATTATGGTGTTTAAAAAAAAGTGAATGTGTTATTAGCTTGTTTAGTTGATTACAGGTAGCTCAGTCAGCGAGCACAACAAACACAACTTAGACCTGGAACATCAACTTGGGAATAACGTCATTCTCAACTCAAACTGCCAACTTCCAAGGCAAATGACGCAGAGCATACATACCTCCTCTCACCAAGCTGTTGTCATGGTCCATGCGTTTTGTTGTGTTCTCTGTCTTAGTGTTAACCTTGTTTTCTTGGGGCTCCAGCTACTTTATTCTAGTTAGCTTTGCATCTTCTTTCATTTGAATTCCTTGTGTAGGTGTACTTTAGTACTTCCTGTCCTAGTTTCAAATCAGACTTCGCTTACTGATTACCATACACTTGTTACATTAGTCATCACTTCCCTCAGTACATATACTCCAGGGTTTTCTGTTCCCACTTGCCTGATTGTTGTTTCCATTCACACCAATATTACCCACTTATGTTCCCTGTGTTGCTTTTTGAAATCTCTGCCAACCTTTAATTCTTCTTTTTTCTCACTAGAGATACACTGATAGGCTTTGGCTTAATAATGCTATCCTATTCCATTTTGCCCAGTCATGGCAATTATAATTCATTTTATATTATTATTATATTATAATTCACACAAACACTTGGAAAACATCCCTGACTCCTCAACAAGAGAACACAACTTTGATTTGGCACACACACTTTTATCCAAGACAAATTAGGAATGAGAAACACATCGGAGACAGTGAGTGTGGGGTCCAGTATTCTGAACAGGAAAAGATGGATATGGAACCATAAAACAATGTCCCTACTGTTTGACATGATTACGAAAAATATGTGATATGGAGTTCTTACACATTCGGAAAGAAATACAACTTTTTTTCCTCAGTCCTTTTTAAAGTTTCTGATCACAGACCTCTCACCTTAGACTTGATGTTGGTAGCTGCCGCTTATACTTCTGTATGTCTTCCTGCTGAAAGAGTCAAGACTTTCTTAAAATATTTTGCTACTTAATTTGTTGGTGATCTTCTTCATCGTGCCTTTCATACATCCATTGTCTCCTGTACCAGAGACAGCAAAGCAGGCCTAGAGCATTAGCACCTGCATTAGTTTATAGTAGGCAGTTCATACTTGACTCCATCATAAACAGTGATGCTCTGTATTCCCCAAAAGTTTCCTTTAGTCCTTGTATGCAGAAAATATCCCAGAAAGACTGTAACCCATCTATGCAAGCCAGACAAACTTATGAAATACTTTGAAGAATTGGCAATAAATACACTACTGTCAAAAATGTCCCATTGAGACACACAGGCTCATTTAGAAGTAAGACCTGTACCACTGTGCGGCCCACAAGGTCATGGTTTGAATTGCAGAATGAACATTTCATTCTGCAACATGTAAACATGAATGGGAATTCAATGTAAGGTAAAAATAGGCTTCTATAATTTTTACATTCTCTGTCAAGTTGAAACCACAATGTATTAGTGTTGAGGTCAGGGCACTGAATGATTTTTCACTCCATAAGACCCGTTGCCACTGGTATTCAATCCTGTTTTTGTTCCATTTTTCTTTTCTCCACCTTTACCTTCTTTAAGAATGACTTAAAAAAAAAAAAAAAAAAAAGACTTCTTGACAGGCCTTCTTCCATGATGTCATTTCTGTTCAGGCTTCAGTGAGCAGTAGATGGATTGACTGAAGTTTCAGATGCATTTCCGTGACATGTTCAATCACATAAAAAAAACCCCAAAACTAAATACATTGCAAGTTATGTGGAGTTAAGCCACCTCTTTGGCTAGCAAGTTTTAGAATGACCTTCTTGGTTTGTGTATCTAAAGCTTTTATTTGGCATTGCTCATTGACACATAGGAGGAAATAGGAACAAACTAAGCATCTCTATTATTGACTGCCTTTGCACTACTATACATAACATATACATACAACTCTTTGCTTGTACATAGTACCACAACTTATACATACAACTTAGCTGCTACTTTCAAATCAAACTGTTTACCCCTTTTTGTTATTGTTACAGTTTAGGATCAGTTAATGCCTTAAATCTTTACGCTTTATTTATAATCACTGTGTCGTGTCAGATACTTGTTGTGTCTGTGCCCTTTTTATTATTTTTTTTATGGTAACTTCAGTGTTGTCAGTGTTAAAATGCCCTGTCCTGTCTTCACCGTGGGACAGTGGGAAACATAATCTCAATTCCTTTGTATGCCTTCTACATGTGAAGAAATTGACAATAAAGCTGACTTTGACTGTCCAGCAGAGTGAAAGAAACTTTCTAAACCTACAATTTAAAATGATGTGGCCAAGTTTTTTTGTAGTCTGATAAACTACTGACTCATTGAAAGCAAAATATAAAGAAATTAGAGATGGATCAGGACTTTTACATGGTACTGTGATATTCTTTCAGTTGTGTTTTTGCATTGAGAGATTACTTTGTTTGGATTTTGCAACATTGCTAGTTGCATTCATTTTCAATATATTGTAAATGTTGTATGGAGGATCCAAATATTTACCAGGACTGTAGATCATTGTAGAAGCTATGTGTAAATGTGTGGGAGTCATAACAAAAATAAGTGTCAAACTTCCCTCCACGGTGAACTTGATCCTCAGAGAAAAAAAACATAAGACATCATGTCCAAAACATTACTTTTTAATATCTAGGATGAAATGTCCTATCAAGTACAAAAGAGAATCTCTTCAGAGTGGCCACAATCTGTTAAAAACATAGAGCACTTTTTTTTTTTTTTTTATCTGCAGTTACAATTCTTCATCATCGCTAAAAAACAAAAACCCCAAACAAAGCAAAAAACAAACCCTTATCATGTATGCGAATAAATAATACAAGAAATGCAATGCCATTACAGAAGTTATGCTGAACTTGTGGATTTCTTACAAAAAAAAAAGAAGAAAAATCTGTACAAGTTACTGTCACTCTACTTTCAAAACTTTTATGCTCACAATCTGCAGCACTTTATTATAAAGGGCAATTTCACCTAAATGTAGAGTCCACTTCAATGAAAGAGAAAAAATACAATTGAAATATACAGGAGGGCTTTGTTGCTGGTTCAAATAGTGAAAAATAAAAGTTTCTACTTCTCTAAAAATCTTTTCTCTCTACATATTTGGACAGCTATAATACACAATGCAGATTACAAACAGTGGTAAAGCACATCATCTTCTTCAGATTACAAAGTGACTGACATTTGTGTTAAACACACAGAGAAGAAGACAGAAGCCACGTTATCTCTCAACTCTGCTTTAATGCACAAAAATGTAAAAACTTTGGAATTAAAACAAATATTTGCCAAATATTTAACAGTTTGTAACAGGTCAACTTAACGAGCTGCTCCCACTCCTACAAAACTGAAAAATTACAAATATGTTCCCAGATATGCTTGAAACAAAAAAATGCAGCCATAAAACTTTCATGCAAACCCCACCATACAAAGACTCCCCAATCCCTGTTCAGTGTTCTCCACCAACTCTGCCGCAGACCGCAACATAACTGAGCTGATGCTGAGTGGTAAAGTCCATTATCCAATTACTTAACCATTCTTTGAGAGAAGTTGAGAGACATAAGTGAGCCAACCTGTCAGCTTCGATGCTGGAAGACGAGGCTGAGATAAGGAGACTGACTAAGACAGAACTTTGATGAGATTGTTTATGGAGGAAGCTACAGTACTGCAAGTCAGCTTGTACAAGTTTGACCTTCTCTAAAGGTTTCAGTCTCTTTTCCTCCTTCATATAGAGCCAGTTTTTAAGCTGCATTTCAGAACACTAAATGGGGAAAAAGGTCAAGAGAGGGCCGGATGCAGTGGGTGGGATGGGCTGTCCGGGGTGTTTCCCTCTGGAAATGATCATGAAAGCATTTTTGCCTTTAAACACCCACTGAATCACTCATCTCAGCATCAGGCTGCTTAGACAGGGAATGGTCCACTGATAGGTGGCTATATTTGCTATTAAGTGATTTATGAGGCTGGATCATGCTTCATGCAGGGCTACACACCTGAGGGTTTTATCAGAATAATGATGAAGTAACACTCATACTCATCCATCACTGGCTGAATAAGGTGGAATTGTGATTTTAACGACGTGAGTGACATTTGCTTCTTATGAAGTGACAAAATGCTGCTTTCAGGCATGCAGTGGTTAAACATGAGAACTCCAACTCAGTTAAAGCTCCATGTTCTGCACTGGTCGATGGTCGAAGTGCACATTTATGTCTGAAGCAGGACCCACCATTGGACATGATGGCAATCCAACAGGATAAAATTTAACAAACCTGTGAGTTAGAACAACAAGAAGCTGACATTTTGCCATAGAAGATGAATAAAAATGAACCCCACAGAATGAACTTAGAAAGTCTGCTGTTGCCGTCAGGTTAGACTACCACTGATCATCCAACCAGACCACTTCTTCTGTCATCTTGTCTCCCTCATCTTTCTTCTAACAGCACGGCTACACTGGTTGGGGCGTGAGAGACCCTGAAGCTTTCCTTCCCCTCGTCTAAAGGAGGAAATGGGGGCAGGCTTTCAATTCCTTTCTTTCCCCTTTAGCACTGCAGTGGACGTGGTGGAGGGTGGGACACTTCATCAGTGTTGGGGAGGAAGAGAAACTTGGGTTCAGGTGCAGCCTGACTCGAACCACGGGTCCTAATCATTCAGTGCTGTGCCTTTCTGACACTCGGTTTTAAGAAGGAAGCTAAGAAGCTGCTGATTGTAGTTTGTTGTTATGTGACCTACAGAGATGGGCAAAGAGAGGAAGAAAAAAAAACGTTGGAAAACCTTTTGTTGTTTTCTTTTTATTAAAAGCTTTACAATATATGACAAAAATATGACTAAGGGAGAGTACAAAAAAAGTAACAAAACAAAAAAACATGTTTTGGATGCCAGTGGGTCAGACAATTTAACATAGACCAAGCAGCCATGTTGGTTAAATGTCACTGAAATTTGTGATGCAACGTCTGCCCAACAATTTATATACAACTTTGTTGTTCTAATATGAAAATAGCCAAGCTTATCTTATTTAAAACAAGATAGCTAAACTATATCTATCTTTACACTTTCTACCATTATTTCCTTTTAAACAAAAATATAATCCTTAAAAAAAGAAGATATATTATTAACATAAAATAACAATATACAAGAGTACAGCCAATAAAAAGAAACTAAGAAATGATGCATGCTTTGTTTAAATCATTGGCTAAGAAATGAGGTAAAAATGTTTTTGTTGCAGCGTGTTATGACCAAAATAATAAACAGCTTTATCAAATTAACAGTAAATTATGTGTGTATGGAGCTTAAGTCTGTTTATACAACCAAAACTTTAAAAAAAATTTTTTCCTCCTTAAATCTCAAATAGATCATATCCAGCTCACACATAATCAAATGTCATCTAGTGTGATTGTAAGAAAATACATTTTCCCTTGATTGTTTTGTGCTACCAACATGGCTGCAAATATTGAACAGTAGAAATGTAGTTTTCTTTCCTTTTTGTTTTTAAAAAAAAAAAAAGAAAAAGAAAAAAAAAGAAATCATCACACCTAACGTGTGAGCTTAATATATGAACTTGCTTACAAAGTTTTAACGCTGTTTTAATTGAGTAAAGAACAGCAACATCCGGGATAGCAAATTATTAATTTTTGTTTAAAAGTGACCCCGGCACCCAGGAAGTTTGACATCACAATCTGCAAGAGAGAGAAAAGAATGGATGGGAGTCAATCCATGCAGGTGAAGTAGATCACTGTTTCAGGCACATAAAGATGGATGCAAACCACAGTAACTTGCTGAAATCATCCAACATTACCAATATTCTGATATGAAAGAGGGCCTCAAGTTATACACATCCTGAAATGTACTCAAGACAAATCAATCACAGCATGGACATCATTACTGAGTAAATTATACATTTCTTCAATATTTTCAACATTTTTAGGACATATTTGTCTGTTCCATCTACCTTGTTTGGTTCTGCAAGGTTGTTTTCAGGTTTGGTTCCAGTGATGTGTGAGCTTCATGGAATTCCTTTTGGCTAGTCAAGTTATTTACAATAAGTACAGTTCAGGTTTAATAAATAAGGTGTTTCTACAAGAATTGTACAAAACAAAGATATTACACTATTTTAGCTCTATTTTTAAGGTGGTGCTTTTTAGAGTGCACACAGCAACAGATTTAACTTTTTCATCCAACTCTTAATGTGCTTTAAATTGACCTTGTGGTGTGCATCCATCCAAAGAAATCACATGACACAGGGAGGTGAGTTTAGAGGCATGACCAGACCCAAGCAGTGTCGTGACAGTGAAGCAAATTTGAAACTCAGTTTGAAATAAATAAGTTCAACTCTTTAGATGATTACCAATGTCTCTAATGTAAAATGCATTGTCTAAAAAAAGCCCACCAAAACAGCAAATGAAGTCAAAGGTTGAGAAAACGTAAAAGGGTGTTGGCAAACCCTTTAATTATTCAAGATCTTAAACAAAACATAATAAATGATGATATGTGAGCAGTTGCAAAGTATATTGAGTAGTGCTGGGCAATGATCAACAATAAGTACTATCCATGCACCTTTAGTGCTTTATTATCCAGATATCTTGACTATAAATTCTCCAACTTTGCATTCTCAGCTTGACTTTTTGGCTTAACCTCTTGCACATGCACCCTCTGCTACCGGGAGTTAAGGGGTTAACATCCGATTTCACGGGTGTAACGTCAGGTCTGTTAATGTAACTATAAACATGTGTGGTATCAACAGAAAAGTCCAGAATCTCAGCTAACAGCTCAGTAAAACCACTTCTATGACCACCAAACACAGTTAAGACAACTAACAATTAAAAGATCAGGTACACTAAGTCTCCAAAAAATATGTTAACACAAATTATGACTCCCCGTGTCCATCCGATGGCATGAACACGGACAAACACCTCTACTGAAAGCACACATCTCACAGATTCCCAAACTCTTAAGTATCATCTCACTATGATCAAGATTTACCAAACCAGAGACAAAAGGTGGCTCAATTTATGCTTCACATTTGTAAAATATAGTCATAAAACATGTCTTTGCTGTCTTGCCCATGAAACCGCATTTACTATAAAATAATAAAAAAAAAAAGGTTCTCATTGTCTTTTGGGAGCAGTTTCCTGTCCAAAAATCACAATTTTCTTAGCATGGGTTTTGACGGACAAAGAGAAATCTCGGTTCTTTTTCTTCTTAAGTGCACAAGAACATGCCTATTCATTTAAAAAAAACCTGCTCTATCTTAATAGTTTACATGAGACGAACCGCTGTAGCAGGACAATACATGGAGGAAGAGGTGTTAGACTGCAAGCCTCTGCATGTGGTTTCTCTGTGTTCAGAGCCAGTAAGCAAAAACTTTGACAAAAAAAATAAACGATAGAAAGTGATAAAATAACGGCGTTAGTTAATTAACATGCTAATGAGATAATAATGCATTTATGTGCCTACCCCTGATATTAAGTGTTACAGACTTGCTCCAAACTCAGAACAAGATCAGTGAATGTGCGAAGGTTCGGTCTCGACCCCAAAAAGTGGACAATTGCAAGTTAAAAGAAGCAGAAAATGGTGATAAAAAAAATAAAAAAATCAAGGAGTCTATAAAAATGTCTCCTTCTGTTTTTTTTTTCATCTTCATCAGCTGTCAGTGTTGAACATCGTCACTGCCACCATCTTACCTGCTGGCTTTAAAGCCTTTTAACTTCTGGACAAAGAAGTTTTCCAGAACTTCGGCACACTGGTAGAAGGGCGAGTCGCTGGGGTTGTAGTATCGGCAGTTGTCGAAGATTTTGGTCATGTCGGCTACAAACTCTGTCAGCTTGACATACTCGCGTTTCTGTAACCTCTCCTCCATGGTGGACAGGTCTGAGAAAAAAAAGCATTTGAAAATGTGATTGGTTAAAGACTGAATGTGGAGTATGTAATATGAAAGCATTTAAAAGACCTTACAAACTTCAAGTAAAAAATTTTCCCAGAGGAAAAAAAATCTCATGCTGTGGGAAGCAGCAGACAAATATTTGGGTTTTTTAATTGACATTGTGCCAAATATCCGTGCGCTAGCTTCACGTTAATTGCAGCACATGTGGTATGTGTTTGACTGACAAAGCACAGTGCATCACTTTGTATGCGACAGCAAAAATTCTAAACCTCTGCCAATTTTAACCTCAATCTACTCAGGATTACAGATCAGTTCCTGAGATGCAACCCATCTGTCATTCCTGAGGAAAGCATCATTTCTGAAGACACAAAAATAAAAAACCAAAAATGGATTTGAAAGTGCAGCGAATATCAGAGTTTCCTTTTCTAGGTTTCTTTTGAGAAGGAGCTTTCAGGGTCAGTAATTTTGTGTAAAAAAAAATCTGAATGCATTAGCAAGGAAGCTAACAGGAAGCAGCCAAGGTTTCATATAATCTACCGCTGCCGGTGGATTGATCTGCACGCCATCCTCAGGGCTGCCTTTCAAGCAAACATATCTGACTCTTAGCCTCTTTAACCCCCACCCAGCTGGCCAAAGACTAAATTTCATGGTCAGTATCAAAGAAGTCCTTCTTCTCAGTCATCAGATTTCATCTCAAAACCCTTCATAAACTACCAATGGCTGCAGCCACAGCAGCCAAAAGCCCTTTTTATTTTATTATTTTATTTACACACCAACAAGGTTTTTTTTCTGTTCTTTTTGCGGTGGAAGGGAAGGGGCAAGGACTAGAGTTTCCAAGACCAGGCCAACAGGAGCTAAGTGTGGGGCTGGTCCCTTCCCACAGGGAGCCCAACAGACCCGGAGCTGCTCATTAACGGTTTGTTTGTGTGGAAGTTCAAAAAGGTCCTGTTGACGCAAGTCCCCATTTACATGGCCGGTTTGATCTGAGTTGGAGGGCTTCCTCCCAGTCAGCCTCCTGGCGGCTTTATTTTAATGTTCAAGATATAGTGGGTGGGTATTACTTCCCGAGGCTTAAAGCAACTATAAAGTAATAACAGCACCACTGAGGCAAATCTATCTCCCAAACAGAAACTGCTCCTAAACCCAATGATATACTGTACATAATGTATTACATTAAACGCTAGTTGGCATTAAAAACAATAAAACCAGCTCATAAAATGATAACATGTTTGGCCGGTCGAAGTAGCTTAAAATGGCCATTCCTGGTCAATTATTTATTCATTATTTGACTGGTGTAACACAGAAAAACTAAGATAAATACATTTGGCTACAAATAAAATCATATAAAGGAAAAGTGCATAAACAAACCTGACATAAAAATTGATATGTTGCAGAATTTTTTTGCATGATGTAATGAGTTCAGCTAATTTGAGTATGACATTAATATGCTTTCTAATTTAAACAAAGAAGTGGCTTCAAAAGCAAGTGAATGGCAAAACTAAAAATGGGGGGTGTTGACAAATGCACAAAATGCTAGAAATATTAAAGTTGAATAAATGCTAACCATCACTGGTATGAGGAACACAAAAATCATGCTTGTTTCCAGACTAGATATGATTGTAGATAAGTGTTGTAATTGTCATTGTCACATATCTCCTCCACTCACCCATTGGTTCTTTTATAACCTTGTAATAGTCCGGGGCGTCATTTGTATCCACTGGTTCCAGAAATGGCCACGCCATTTTATGTGCCTGTAGAGAGAAGGACAAAAAAAAAAAAGGAAATAGAGATACTTGAGAAAGCTCAAACCAAAGTAGAAAAACAAACAGCACCATGAAAATTACACTGAAAGCAGGTGGGTCAACACAGATGTTCTCTCAGGCTTTCCACTCCATTTCTCGCCGTTTCTCCCTCACAGAGGAGGAAAAGAAAGAAAAGAAAGGGAAGTTAAGAAGAAAAAAAAAAAAAGCCAGGGGAGCCCAACCCATCAGATAAGATGGACACAGAGGACTTTTGTTTGTGCAGCAGTGGGGCTACTGGGAGCTGTGGTGGTGTTAGGCCTACTGATGATAAAACTGTAACAGTGCTGCTGATGCTTCAGCTGCAGGTGTTTCTGTTTTATTTAGAGTGTGCACAATTAAGTAATGGAGAGTAAACCTTTCCAGAACACACTTTAATTAGTGATTACTTGTCTCAGATCACATCAGCTTGTCTAGCAACCGTAGACTCTGGGCTCACCTGTAGGGAACGAAGGATCCTTCGCAGGCCTTCGTAGTCCTTCTCAGTGAGCGGTGTGAAAACCGTCATGGCGTCCTCTGTGGACTGACACTGCGGACACACGTACTCATCGATGTGGTTGGCCTCACTCTGCAGAATTCCCACACATCGACCATGGTACCAGTTCTGACATCGATCGCAGCCGATGTAAAACCTGGGAAAATAAACGGTACACATGCTAAAATTGTGACCATTTGGGATGCTATTACAACGTAATCCACCAAATTTAGTAATGTAATACAGAAGAATGGAAGTCAGTTCACTAATGAAAGCAAGTTTATTTCTAAAAGCAACAAAATGTGAATCAACAGAAGCAAACAAAGCAATAAACACAAACAAAGCTCCTTACTGAGACTCATCATATGGAGTTTGACAGATGCAGTACAGCTCCTCTGTGCTGCTCTGCTGGCCCCGTTTACACTCCACACAGATGTAGTCGTCCATTTTCTTGGCCTCTTTCTCTGTGATGCCCACACAGTCTCCATGATACCAGTTGGTACAAAGGTCGCAGCCAATATAGAACCTTTACAAAAAACAGGGATAATTGGTTTGTAAAGTTTTCTGATACCACAGAAGTACCATTTCTAAGCCACTGTTTGGTTTTATGTAGACTGACAACCTGCTGTGGATTGACTTATTCTTTATGCAACAGTGTGAGGCTTCTGTCACATTTAAGAGAATGTTTACACTCAGTAACTAAATAAAAAAAACATGACCGCAGAAACTAGCCAGGGCCATTGAGTAATTTATGTTACAGTGTTAATTCTGCACATTTGCTAAACATTTGCATACTTGGTCTCATCGTAGGGTGTCTTGCAGATGCAGTACAGCTTTGTATCCTTCTTGCTCTCCTTTGTGCTTGTTGTAGAGATCATTTTCTTCTTCTTGGACTTTGCTGTTGCTGTCATCTCCCTCTCCTCTTCCCGTTTCCTCTTGTGTGTAGATACAGCTGTGGTTAGATGATGCTGAGAGGAGATGGCGTGCGTGTGTGCCATGTTTTGCTGTTGCTGCTTTTGGGCTGCAGCAGCAGCAGCAGCTGCCGCAGCCTGGGCTGCCAGGTGGGCCGCAGCCTGAGCCCTTTCTTTTTCCCTCCGCATGCGCAACAGGTCCTTCTTCAGCTCCTCCTGAGAAAAGCAATACCAAGAAAATGGGGTTAAAGTCAGTCATTTCTGTCTAATGTTCACAGCAATAACAGTGCTTCCAGTGCCTAATAAGTATCTATGCATCCTTTCCTCATACCTGAGCCTCTAGCTGCAGCTCTTTATCGAGAAGGGCCCGCTTCTTCAAAATCTCCATTTTGAGACTCTCTTTGTGTCGGTAGAGGAGTGAAGATAGCTTGCTAGCATTAGCCAGCCTCCTCTTAGCCTCCACCACCTCTTCCTTCTTTTTCCTCTTGGCTGCCTGCCTCTCATCTTTGTCTATCCGATCCAGGATATACTTCATCACCTGATTGCAAACAATCATCCTAAACACATAGAAGAACAGATTAAATGACAAAGGAATTCAGAGTGGTGAAAAAAAAAAAAAAAAGACAACCAGCTAAATCTATCTAAGGACCTATACAAAAAAAAAGAAAAAAAAAAGGATTGATTTTTAAAGACAATTAATACACACAAGAGTAAGGCTGAGAGAAAAGGGAAGGATAAAGGGGCCATAGGAGAAAGGATTAGGTCCCAAAAGCAAAGATGTTTTCTTTAAACAGCCAGTATTGATGTTTGCTGTTTAAAACGTTAAACTTAAAAAGTTGCGTGCTTTACAGATGTTAAACAAAACCCACTGTATGAAACTTGCTTCAGTATTAAGGTAGTGGATATGCAAGTTGGATAACTAGGAAAGAGATGGTAAGCGATGGGCAGCTGAAAAAAAAAAAAAAGAGGACGAGGAAGGAACAAGGTCAGATAGTCAAGCAAATGACCCATTTTAGTTCAGACACAATGTTTGCAAGCTTCTGCCTTTAGAGTCTGGTTGCAAAGGAAAAAAACATGACAACTTCCAATTGAAAGCCTTCTGTAGAATTTCTCGTCTGAAAGGCTTTAGAAAACATTCAGGTTTTGTTTTCAAACTCATTTTCAAACTTTTATCAAGCTTTGGAATACAATTTTAGAGGATGCATAGTTTTAACAGGCTAAAATGCTTGGGAACAGCTTGCTACACGAAGTCTCCTGAAGTGGGCAGTGATTTACAGTCCTGCAAATTAAATGAAGGCTAAGAAATATAAGCAACAAAAAGGACAAAAATAATTAAGACATGAAGATAAAATCTCCATTGAGAGCATTTCCTTATGAGCTAATGTCAGTCTATGACAATAAATCTATATAATTGATTACCCTCCATCTCCAGCATGTTCACATGTGTTTGCTAATTTTTGCGACTAAGATAGAAAGTTGGTGCCTTGTTCAGTCAGTGTGCATCTGTGTAAGTAACGCTAACACGTAAATGACTGCTGAGGTCAAATAGCGGCCAGAGTTCCAGCAGCGATCGCACAGAGATAAACACAGCAAACACAGTGTAAAAGTAGAAAAGGCCAAAAAACGACAGCGTACAGAAAAATGAGTCGATTTCGATGTTAAAGCAGCAAAATTACTGACAAATGTGTTTTTAAAAAAGTGAGGGATTTTAAAAAAGTGTGAAATGTGAAGAAATGGAAAAAGGGTGAAAAATAAGGAAAGACAACAGACAGAGCTGCTGTAGTGATGTAACGGCAGTCTGGGTTTGGTATTTCAGGTCCGTGTGAATGGGCTCAGTGTTGACACGACGTGTGTGGACATAAACATATGGTTGTCAGGGTCAAATATTGGTCATTGTATAATCTATCTGCATCAAACAGTACAAGACCAGAGAAGAAACTATTTTTGTTTGATTTTTATAGATTTTACAGCCTGATTTTTTTTCTTTTCAAATTAATAAATAATTTATTTTTAAAATACGTTTTAATCAGTAAGGTTACAAAGTGCTTCACAAAAAGACTGAATTAAAGTCACGTGCATGATAAAAATATTGAAAATTCATTCTTTAGCAGGTCTAAAATATAAAAGTTGCTCTCTGTCTACAAATCAAAAAGTATATGGGAAGACACCTCGTGTGTTTTATTGAGCAATTCCTGTCATTAACATATTCTGTCATGTTTTTGCTTGTAAGGTCACAGTGAGGACACATTGCCATCGGTGGTTACACACCTAAAGCTGTGCAGTACCTCCCAGTAAAGTGTTAGAAAAAAACTCAAACAGAAAGAGGAGAGGGCATTGGAGAGGCAATGTTAGAGATGCATACGATGAGACACGGGTACATGTAGAGGGCAGATTTCAACGAAAATGGAACAGTCTCTGAGATGGAGGAAGCATAATTTTGTGCTTCCACGAATATATTGCCACACATGATCAAAGGAATCACCTCATTTCAATATAACCCTCTCATGCTACTGAAGCTTGTACATACTCAGCGAGAAGCAAGAACTTTGCTTTTGTTCTTGAGGCCGCGAGAACCAGTTTGTATTGGTCCAATCAATTCGTACTCCACAAGAGGCTTCATCAGCGACAGGGCAGGGAAAACTGCAGGGGGGACGTCTGTGTTTTTATGGGCAATAAACAGCCGACTGGGTTACTTCATATTTAATGAGAAACTTGGTCCATGGCAGGACAGGGTTGTGCATGCGGGGTTGTCCGTGTCTTTAAATCCCACATGTGTTGTATACACAATACTTCTCTGAGCCCCAAGAGAGGAAAACTCTGCTCTGTCCATGTGTCGAGGATTGTCCCCAGTCACGTCTGCGAAAGCAAAATGACGTCACTTTGTTCTCGTGGCCTCAAGATCCAGAATAAAGTTCTCGTTTCACGTAGCGTATGTAACACCTTAAACCAAATATCATTCCTGCATTTCCACAAACAGGCTACAATAAAGAAACTCTGAACACAAACCTTTGATTTTCCTCTCTCTCTCCAGGCGTCATAGTCTTCTTCTGTTTAAGGTGCTCGATCACAGCATTTTGTTTCATGACCACCTAAAAACACAACAAGGGAAGATGTCAGCAAAAACTACTGGGCAGTCTTAAGAAAAAGAATAAGAAAACATTTATTAGTCTGTCAGTGGGGAAATTGCTGTGTTGCAACAGTACAGGTGCAGTAAGCAGAATTACACAGGTCATATCAAACAACCACTAGCATACCACACACTAACATCTTACCAGGTCAGAGCATGTTTTTTTAATATATATATATTTTTTTTATACTTTATTAATCTCAAGCTGGGAAAGTCTTCTCTGTATTTAACCCTGCTCTCTGCAGTTGGCTGCCAGATTCCAGTGCCCCGGGAGCAGTTGGGGGTTAAGGGCCTTGCTCAGTCGCTTTTACCACTAGGCTACCACTCCCCCTATTCCTCTATATGGTGTTGCAGCCTCCGTGCACTATTACCCACAACAAATTTTTCCCAGGGGAAAATAAAATATATCTTATCTTATTTGTATCACATATACAGTGCCATCAGATCACTTATATTGGAAGAGGGGCTATAAACAATAAATACCTGAGTCTATCCATCAAAAAATATATATTAAAAAATATATATTACCAGACAATACAAACACTTGAGCATGAAGCAGAGCAGACAAAGAGACAAGGGCAAAGCTGTAAGAATAAACCTAGTAACAGCAGAGGGTTAGAAGGTGGCGAATGTTTATGTACTGATGGCAGGAAGACAGGGAGTGGACTGAGATGACGACACACACCTGTTTCTGAATAATGTTGCTCTGGTTGGCTGCACTGAGAGCGAGCTCTCTCTTTGCTTCTGCAGCTTGTTTCTTCTTCTTCTGCTGCTGCTCTCTGAGCTGCTGGATCCTCTGCAGTTGCTCTTGCACAGATGCTGCCTGGATGGTGACTACATTTCCAATCTGGGCAAAGATTGTTGAAAAGTGATCAGCTTGTGCTTTGAACGGAGTTGGATTTATGTGATTTCCATTTAGTTGATTTTGGTTCAAATGACAATAAAAGAGGATGGATTTAACATGAGAGCTGATACTGATAAAGGAACTTCATGTAAAAGCTAAACTAATTGCATATTCTACGCATCAATCGTGGGCTAATTGATCATTTATGAAACCATTAAAACATATTTAGGTACACTGGCTCTGCTAATAAGTACAAAACAAAATCTAAACTTGTTTCTATTTTGCAAGCGTTAGCATAACTTCAGCACCTTTCACACATACACTTCTTTCCATTAATCATTTATTAAATTAATGTTTTGAACAGCAGCTAAGCTTTATTTGAAATTTCATAGATAAGCAACATGTTATAAGAAACTTAAACTCTAGAGGGACATACAGAGTTTTAAGCTGCAGTGGGGCTTTTCATAGGACAACAGAGGCCATGGAGATAGTGACCTAAGAGCTGATAACTACAGTGCATATAGTTTAACTGCAGTGCACTTGAACCCATACAAGTATGACACTGGTTGTTCAATTCGCTTAAAGATGCAGAAAAGCTGTATTTTCAGCTGCTTCCATCCACCACTGGTTTGTTTTACGCAACAACTGAATGCTTGGTACACTAATATGATCTGTTGTGGCCATTATAAATGCTGTTGTCAGACTATCTCACTTTCTTTATAGTCCAAACAAATCCAGTGACCCCATGATATCCTAGGTTACTTTTACTGGGATGTGAGAATGAATCATGATGGAAATTAATGCAAAAGATACCAAGTGTCTGAACGTCGGAATTTTAACAGACTGATGAAGCCATGATGGTAGGCATCTTGTTTCTGAAAAGGACTTTAGGCTCCAGTAATGTAAGCTAAATCTGATACCTGTCCGCCCTGAGCTGAGGTAGTCCCACTCTGTTGTATCTGGATGGGAAGCTGCAGTTTGATATGCTGTGGCAGAGAGCCTCCACCCTGCTGGGCCTGCAGCTGAGCCAGCACCTGTCAATGACACAGACATTTCAAAGATTTAACACAAACAAACAAAAGCAGGGCAGCGCTTCTGCTTGTACGCTCAAATTGGCCAAGATACTGAACTACACCTGACAATAAGTGACTTTTAGGGGTGACGACTAAGTGAGAACTTGGTTAAAATCTGCACTTTTTCGTACCTGTACCTGCTGCTGCAGTCCAGACATATTGATGAGCTGGGGTGTCTGCTGTGGCTGGGTGGTTCCCGCCTGAGTTTTAACCTGCAGCGAAGTGGGAGACTGGATGGGCATATGGGCCTGGGTCTGTGGGGGTAACAGGCCCTGAGGCGTGGCTGATGAAGGGGTGCTGGTAGTGGCCTGTGGGGTCGCCCCTGCCTGGACTGGGGCGGCAGCCTGCTGTGCGGGCTGTGCTGGGGTTTTGTTTGAGGTGGAATTGGGCTGGCTGGGAACTGTTGTGGCTGGAAAAACGAGCAGTAAAGGGAAATGTTTAGAAACTAGCAAGAGAATACCACGATGAAACATCAACACTGTAACATCATCAATGTTGCATGTATGACTGGTTAAACCAAAGCAAATTCAGATTAGATGTTCAAATTTATTTGTTTCTATCCTAATCCACCTTTCTGTCGACTGATCCATTTTATGAACTTTTCATACCTGTGCTCGATGTGGGTGTGGCAGCTGAAGCCAAAGGGGTGAAGAGGAAGCGCTGCACCTGGCCATTGGGCAGTGTCGCCTGCATGAGTTGCTGGCCTGGTCCTGGAATGACGGTGACGCCGTGGGGTATGACCTGCAGCTGGCCTGTGGTCTGACCCTGGCCCTGAACCATTACTGTCAGAGCCTGTTGGGCACCACTAGCACTAGTCTGTCGGTCCACACTGGACCCAGCTTGCTGCTTCTGTGGGAAGCGGACGCGAAAGAAAATACATGTGAATCATTAAAAAAAAAGTGGCAAATTTTCTCCTCTGCTACATGACAGGAGAAAAAAACTGTGATTTTATGGTATAAATCTCTCGTGTATAAAGTGAATTAGAAACATAGACAGACTTGTGCTGTGTAGAATCACATCATTTATAGGTTTGATTGAATTTTTCTTTAAATCTACTGACTATGAAGTTGTACAACCCAATAAAAAAAAGTTTATATCATCAAGTAATGAAGTCATTCAAAGTGCCAAATAAAATCTAGATAACACATTTTGAATTAAATAAAATTGGGTATGTTTCTCTTCTTTCACTACTTTTTCCATCAGCATCAGTTTAAAAGACAAAAATTTAATGAAAATTAGTCCCAGCTGACGTACTCTAATATGAGCATTTATGTATTTACAGATGACAGTAGACTTTCTAAACCTTCTGTAGGCAACAGACATGAGAAGAGTGTTTATATCTGACTTGGCGTCACAGGACGTCCTGAGTTTCTCCTCACAAACCTGCGTGAGTTGTGTGAGCTGGGCCATGGTGAGTTTAACCTGGCCTTGGCCTTGTGTCCGTGGGATGCCAGCTGGTGTTTGGCATGCTGTCTGTCCTGCTGCGTTTGGGCTGGCCACTCCCTGACCGGTTGCCGTGGTGACAGGGTTGGCAGTCGATATTGCAGTAGAAACCACCTGACCACGGATGATCTGTGTCACTACTTGCGGTCCACCCTGACCTGGAGGAGAATTTTTATTTAGAATTTAGTAACTGCTCCACTCCCGCTAGGTTGTGTAAGGGAAATGGCATCAATCATACGAAAGGACATAAGGCGGTGTGTTACTAAACCCAAACACACAAAGAGTACGTTACCTTGATGGACTATGAGAGGTGTACGTAGTATCGTCTTTCCCATTGGCCCTGTCTGCTGGATTGGTGTTCGAATCATCGTCATACCTGGACGTATCTGACCACCACCTGCCAGAACCTGGAAGATATTTTCATAAAGACAATGCTGATAAATATTTCAAAGGGAGGATCTACTTTTCAAAGATCAGAGGTCAAACATCAAGGACAGAATAGAAGCACATAAGGAGCTTAGTAAAATTAACAAAAATATATAATCATTAAAGGTACAGTGTGTAGCTTTTTTGGTATTTTGATAAAAATCAAGAATTGCTTTCATAAATACATATTTTACCAAAGTCCAATCACAATGCATCCAAATGAAAGTGTTCTTGTAGCTTAGAATTAGATGTTTATAAATACATAGCAGCTGATGAGGAGAGGGACTTCAAAGCTAACGTGGAGGTTGCAGCTTTCTGCTGGATAGGTGAGTTAATGCAACCTAACAGTGAAGTTTATTTTGGCATTATGTTAGAAACAGGGCAGGGTGGTCCAGCAACTACTTTGTCCTCCCGTTTAAGTCGGATAATTTACTGTTACTTGCTATATAAAACGGTAGAAACGGCTAATTTGTTAGTTAGCCTACAGTAGGAAAGCTACGTTGCAACAATTTTCATTTGTTACTCTTCACAGAAGTCATACGAGCAGGCGACCGTGCGCATCTTTCAGAC
>JBAMHW010000004.1:23350874-23364747 GCA_037177495.1 Rhadinocentrus ornatus
ATTTATTTATTTATTTATTTATTTATTTATTTATTTATTTATTTATTTATTTATTTATTTATTTATTTATTTATATTCATTTTTCTTTTCTTTTTTTTTAGGTTATGTTTGCTTTGTCTTGTTAAGCCTTCGATCTAAACAAAACTGTATCTTATATTTTGGCAGTGTTGCCATCTGTGTTCCTCATGAGGTCGTTTCTCTACGAGCTTGAACTTCCAGCATTTATATGGACCGTTAGACAGGCTTTTTTTTTTTTTTTAAACCAGTTCCTTCTAAAACAAAAGTGTTGTTTTTTTCATGTGGCACAGGTTCAAAACCTGGCATAGGGCCCTAAGCTGCATAAAATTCCCCACTATTGTCTGACCTCCTTTCATGTCCAGATTTTTTAAAGGCCACCAACCTGTGTTGAATAATACAGGAAATATTTATGTGATGCTTGTATAATTTTAGATACAAACATAGATTTCAGTTGAATTTCTAACTGGTGTAGGATTAATCCAAGCAAATTTGACTCTACTTACAAAACATTTGCTTTCAAGGGAAGGACAATAATTGATCTGATGGAATCTGATTAAATTTAACCAACAAATATCAAATGTGTTAATTTAAATAATATAATCAAGGATGGGCTGTTGTACTTGATTTAATTTTAAGGAAAAGTATGATTGTGTTGTGTTTTGTGATAAGCCTTCATGGGGCACTCACTTAAAATCTTGGAAATGTACAATTTCAATTTGTTCAAAATTTTAAATTTCAGTTTGGCTACTTTTTTAAAATTATTATTAATTTTCTAAAATGTGGTGAGTATTAAAATTTTCTCTTTATTTTGGTGTTAAAACCCAATCCCACTAAATTATCTGGGATGTAGCCTGATGTTTGATGAAGGAAAGTCCATGTGGTTATACAGTTTCATGGGGGCGGCATTTGAATGCACTTTGTCCAATTAAGAGTTAACAGTCACATGGTATTTAAAATAAAATAAATAAATAAAATATTTAAAACTCAAGATATTTGGGAGAAGAGGTGTGATAGCCATTCCCAATTAGTCTTTTAAAAAAATAGGTCTCTTTGAAATGGCCCATGATGACTTGTTACAACCTCTTTCACTTATATTTACATTATCTGTGCATCAACTGAAGCAGCCCATTGTTAATACTTTATGGGTGAATATGTACATATCACCATGGAAAAGCATTTTCATTTTGAATAGATTGTTATGCAGTGGGTTACAATGCTGATATCCACACTGATGTTAAGCCTCAAAAATCAAATTCTGCCTTAATGTTTTCTGTTGATGTATATATAATTCAGTGAGAGCAGTGAGAGCTGATAAAAGGATTACAAAAGAACACATTATAGTATAGCTTGAATGAATGCACTAGATGTTGTTTTCTAATATATTCAGAAAATATGCATGATAGTTTAATTGTTTCTCACTGCAAAAAAGTTAATTTGCTGAATAATGCGGCATAACGGATAGCTACATAAAGTGATGAGTAAGCAATTATTCTAAAATAAATAAAATAAAATACTTGTGCTTATTATTGACCTCTTCAAGGGAAGTTCTAAAAGTGTCACGAATAAAAATGTATTTAAAAGGCTTCTAGTGAAGCGGAAATAGATCCGCAAACGTTTGTTGTATCACAGAATTATTTGATCTGAAAAATTAAGAAAATGAGCGTTATTCCCCGGTGTCTCAAGACACCGGGGAATAACGCTCATTTTCTTAATAAATAACAGATCTTAGATCTACTTAAATAAATTGCACTAACCTGTCAAACAGAGCGGAGCCATTCTAACTTAATTCAACTATTTAGATAAAAAAAAAAAAAACAATGCAGATAAATATTTTGGTCACCTTCCAACTGTGAGTGTAGTCATCAGCATTGGTAAATTGAGCAGCTTGCAATGACAAAGTAGGTTTTCCTTGTCTAACAATGCAGCATTTATTGCTGGCATAATGTGAGCATGCTTGCAGGGGAGTGAAAGGGAGTGTCAATCTGGATGTTGTGGTAATGTATCAGTTAATCCCAGCTGTCTCTGGCAATGATCCTCATCTCTCTATCAGTGTGGTTCTGCATAAAATTAATCAACTCTTCATCTACTGACTGTAGTTACTGCTGTATCTCTTAGAAAGGTCTACAATGCTCTTACCCACGAGATGTTGTATTGGTCCTTTACAAAATAAAACTAAGGTGTAACTCACATTAGAGCTGGGCGGATCGATCCCATCGATCAGTATTATTGATACCAAGGCGAGTATCGGTATTGATTGATATTTTCTGTGCTTTGGGGGCAAAAAGCCAAAGGATGTGAATAAGAGCCAACCAATAGTAAGTTTTGCTTTTGTTTAGCTTTGCACTCCTGATTTTATTTTTCCCAAACAATTGTGTGTGATTAAAGGGAATAACATAGATATTTTATTATTTTGTTACATTGTTGATTTTGTTATTTTATATTGTTTACAATTTTTTTTTTAAAAAAGCTTAAATTTAAAATGTTCTGTTCTGCCATTCAGTTTGGTAATGAAAAATGTTTTATTTGACAATAATCTTTATACTCTGTGTGTCGCTTTTTTGTTTTATTGTTAGCAAAAATCAAATATTGCTTATATAAATACGTATTTTACCAAAGTCTTATCAAAATCGCATCGAAATGAAATCGTTCTCGTATCTTAGAATTGGATGTTTATAAATACATAGGTGGCGGCGCACCCAACTGGAGGCTGCCATCTTGCATTGCCATCATTGAATACAGTAGCCGAAAGAGGACAAACTTGTTAGCCTTGTGCGTTTTACCTGTTGCGAGTCCCCACTGTTTCGGGGGTAGAGGAAGGGCGTGGGGGTGGTGTAAACAAGCCAAGACGACTGTGGATCATTCAGCTTGCCATCTTACATACAATGGAGGACCATTTATACTCATTGCCCCCGAGACGGAGATAAAAAATAACCAAGAAAAGAAAAAGAAATAATAACCGGGAGAAAACGAGAGTTTACATCGGTGGAGCATTTACCAGATGGAGGCAGCTGATGAGGAGAGGGACTTCAAAGCTAACTTGGAGGTTGCAGGCTTTCTGCTAGCTAGGTGAGTTAATGCAATCTAACAGTGAAGTTTATTTTGGCGTTACGTTATAAACAGGGCAGGGTGGTCCGGAAACTACTTTATCCTCCCGTTTAAGTCGGATCATTTACTGTTACTTGCTATATAAAACGACAGAAACGGCTTATTTGTTAGTAAGCCTACAGTCGAAAAGCTACGTTGCAACGGTCTTCAGTTGTTGTTACTCTTCAATTCATACCAGCAGGCGATCGTGCGCTTCTTTCAGACGTATTTTCCGAGAGCTTTTCCTCGTGTTTAATATTTTCTTTGAGCTGATTTGTCAACGGGATGGGGGTAGTTGTCCTCCTTCCAGTCAGACAAAATAGACCAAAGTAAAACCAGATTCTCGGTGTGATTTAATCACCAGAACCACAGCATTCTAACGCAAAAATATCTCTCAGATAATTATTATTTTCTATAAATATGTCGCCCACGCCCCTGGATAAATCAGCTGAATTACATGTTATTAAACACAGAATAATGTTACAGCAGCGCCGACAGTCCACTGCCCCTGCTTTTACTCCCTCTTCCTCGTCCTCTCCCTTCATCAGATGATCTCTGAGTCTGCAAGTCACAAAAAACGATTTAATACGATAACATTAGCTATTAGCAGTAGCTTGGTACTAAATACCATGGAGGGCACGCTTGTAATTTATTGGCATAAAAAAATAATAATTATGTATCGTTCTGTTCCTCATCACCTGACAGAACACTCGAACTGCACATTTATGAATCTCCGTGGTTTCCGTAGTTGTAATAACGCTCTTAAACGGTGAGGCTCCAGTAGAGCACTACTCGGTTGCTTGTAATATATTAGCCCACCACTAGATGGGAGTAATTCTTACACACTAGTCTATAACTTGACTATGAATGGATCAATCTACCAAAAAAAACAAAAGGAAGAAAAAGCAAACAATTCTAACTAAAACTGTGACCGAGAGACCCATATACATGTACCTGCTGTTGGGAGCCTGGGGTATTGGGTTTGATGTTGAGCGTGGTGGTGTGGGGCTGGAATGTGGTGTAAGTTTGGGCACAGCCTGCTGTACTGGATGGGATGATACCCAACACTTTCTGCTGAACTACACCTGCAAAGAAAATAGGAACAAGAAATACACCTGAGCGAGCAAGTCAGAGGACACCAAAATAATAAATCAGTCAAATAAAATCAGTCAAGATGAAAGATGAAAAGGTTTAATTATGCAACATTGCAAGCTGGCTCATCTTATGAGAGATTTGTTATATTTATTTGTGAAACAGCTGCCACGGTCTATAACATAAAAGACACATAACTCCACCCAATAAAGCTAGGAGATTTAAAATGCTCAAAAGGCTTAACAACACTTAGCGATGCTACAAGTGAGCAGTAGCACAGACGGCTTACAATAAAACTAAATCCATTATTTGTGGGCATCTCTCTTTATTACAGGGCCTGCTTTAATACATATTAGTTGAGTAGGTCAACAAAATCTTCAAAGTCTCACTGAAAGCTAAGTTGGGTTTCCCCCAACATCCCTGAACTCCCTCATAAATTATGCATTACATAAAATCCAACTTCTTAACTTCAATCTGACAAAGAAGGTATTTCATATCGGCTCTTTGCCCTCACAGGCTCACGTGGAACTGATGGAGGAATTGGAAACCATGAGTGTGGCTCTTTTCCTGCCTTTTTTCTGCGGTTCTGCGACCATAACCAAGCAGGTAAACCTATACATCAAGGGTTTCCCTCTTCAAATAGAGATGTTAAGCTTGCTCGTAAGACTGGGGAGTCGCTGCTCTGGTCACACACATCAAACACACTTTTCTATGGACTGACTGTTTGAAGAGGTCGAGGAGTCGGGACTCTGGTGAGTGGAGAGGTACACTTATTGAAAAAGATGGAGGGGGGAAAAAAGAAAAATGGAATCCTACTATAGAGGGCTACCTGTCTGGGAAGCAGACCTCAGGGAAAACTTGTTTTCCTGCCTAACTTCCTGAAGCCATTCCAAAACAAACAGGGCACCCAGCAGTCATGCTAGATAAATACACGTGTCCATTAAATGGTTACACTTCACCTGAAGTTAGATTCTCCTTTATGATGACTTAAAAAGAAGAAGAATCACTTTCTTTGTTTCCTTGTCAAAAATATTTCTTTGAATCAAGTTAAAATCAATTTTGCAGACCTGCATTAGGTTCCACTGTTATTGTAATTTTAATCTATATTTTTGCATTTATTTTCACTGTTATTTCAGCACATTTGAGAGTTATGGCTTCTTGGGTTGTTTTTACCTCTTTTATCTAATGGCAATGGCACAATTTAACTTAAAATACTACATAATGACAACAGCACCATAATATTTCTGGTAAAAACTGAACAGCCAGCAGCTTTAATGAAACATGTCCGTGTGGCAGAATAGCTAAAACCATTGTTCAAGAAAACCATTGTCTCAATATTGTCAGAGGGTTGAAAAGCACACAAGTAAGTAAGTTCTGGGTCTGCAGTCTGGACTTAGAAGCTCAGACTACACAAGTCCACCATCCCCAAAAGCCATCAAACCAAAATAACAGCCTACTAACAGATTACTATGCCAACAAGACACAAGCAGACAACATGTTCCACACTAAACTGGGCAGCTGACTCATGAGGCCAGCACACTTCAGGCGCTACAATAGATTTAATGCCAACCAGGTTGCTTCTGCAGCACAAAGCAGCATGCAATGGGCTGCTTCTGTAATGGCATCTTTTCTTGCATTTGCATATGTGCACACACACACACAAACATATTTATTACAGTTTTATACTATATTTGATCTATTATTTTTATCTAAATGACTCTCTCTTTTGCAACTTCTTGCTCTAGTTGTGGCTTCTTTTTATCTAATTTATTCTATTTATCTCATGCATTACACATGCATTCAACAGTACAAAGATACCAGTCTGTAAAACATTGCATCAAATGCTGAATAAGTACAAAACATATTAAAAATATACTTATGCAACAGCTGTTAATCTCTTAAAAGATGTGACCAAATGATTTTTTCTGTACTTTTCTTAAGTACTGAGGGTAGCACAATTAAGGTGTAAAAAAAGCTACATTCATCACCTTATAATCTGATACAGTAGTGCACATTTACATCTTCAAAACTTCAACCTGCTGCAGCCAAACTATGTGGCGATAATGAAACCAAGCTACAAAGCTTAGAAAAACTGATTAGCATAAATTCATCACCACATGTAATTACTTTGTAACATTTAACACACGGCTATGAACATAAGCCACCTTTCAGTGAACTACCTATTGTCTAAAGTAGATTGTCTTGCTTTAGAATATTTAGATAATAAACCCACTGCATAAAATAACCAAAGAATGGTGAAAAACACGATAAATCTAAACCAAGACAAGTTAAGCTCTTTGAGTCCATTCAGTTACAAACATATTAAGAAAAATGTGGTTGTATCACGACAGCTCTGTGGCCCATATTTCTCCTTTTTTTAAAAACAAAAACCTGCATCTTTAAATGCGAAACTATAGTCTCCCCAAGTTGTGGGATTTTATAAAAAAAAGAAAGAAAGAAAGAAAGAAAGAAAGAAAGAAAGAAAAATGTGTATTTGCTCATTTAGAGTGGCAATAACAGGCAAAAGGAATGTTTAATTTGTGCCAAATTTGTGCAGTTCAAAATATTTGGACCTGTGGTGGCTGGCAACAGCATTTAAAATGAATGAAGACATGTTCAGTCCTGCAAAAGCTCTGTGTGCGTGGTTGGCACACTGAACTACTTACAATGGCATGCAGCTAATGAGCCAGATCTAATATGACTTCTTTGACACATCTTAAATGTCCCAGGTCTTGGTCAGAGGTATGGCAACAAAAACAAACACGCATGCATCCTGAAATGCTCATAAAAAGGAAAAAAAAAAAATGTCTACACTGACTGAATGTAACGTTTACTCTCTGTCCACCTTTGAGGTGTGATTTAATAACAACCAGCCATACCTCCTTGTGTAGTTGGCACGTTGACTGTGACGATCTTGCTGTTTGCGGGTAAAGGCAGCTTGGTGGTCACAACCTTTCCACTGGCTGAGGTTCCTGTAATGTGTAAAGTGTGCCCACTAGATGTGGACACAGTGGTCTCAGCACCCGCTCCTAATAAAGAAAGCAAACAAATAAAACAAGGCAGTAAAAGATATTGTTAGTAGTAAAAAAAATTAAATATCTACCATATCCTGAAACACTATAAAATGTACAAAACAGAAAAAGATATTTGTGATGAGCACATAAGAGAGCTATAACTTCACAAGAAAGAGTGAACATATCAATTATGATTTGTTCTGGTATCTTTTGTGACTTCGACTCCTTAACGTACCTTGCGTGCTTTGACCCTGCTTGACCCAGGTCGCAAATGACTGCTGGAAGTTCTTGTTCTGTTGGAACGTGACAGGAGAACCCATCTTGGTGGACAGCACCACCTTGGCGCTAGGGGTGCCTTGGCCTGAAATCGAACCGACAATGACTTTGGGTGTAGCAGCAGGTGTTGCAGGAGTCCCGCATGGAGTAGCTGTGACTGATCCTGGTTTCTGTTCGAGGCGTTTCTGAAATGGTAAATAAATGTAGAAAGACTCGTGTATTTAAAGATATCCAACAGCAGCAGTATCTTCCCTGCAGCAAGCAGCAGTCAGAGCGCTCTTTGTTTGGAGACTCAGAGAGAAATTCTGTTGTAGGAGCAAATCTGACAGGTACTTGGAATGGGAGCGACAGAAAAACACATTTTTGCCATTTAAAAAAAAAAATCCACAGCAGCTCTAATAAATGTTTAAAACAGTGAGTTTTACAGTGCCGACAGTTATTTACTTTATCACCATTTTTCAACTGAAGATGGTCCATGTGTCATTGGATGAACAGTTGTCCCCCATCCATTTGCTTTTCAAGGCTTTTCATTCAATTTTACAGTCTCATATTTGGAGTTTTGGGATAAAATTCACATAATTGAATCACAGCTTACCAGTAGCAGGATGATAGGACTACCTGTTTGGACACTATGAAACGCAGCTTCATAGTGTTTAACTGTTGAGAATATAGAGACTATCTAATGCAAAAGTCTAAAAATCACCATATAAAGCAGCATTTAGTCGGATTGCTCTTATTTTCTTTAGGTTTGAGTTGTTTGAAATGGACAAAATTCACATTTCTGCAGCCCCCTTATGAGCAGGTTAACTTTGTTTCCATGATGAAAATCTCTCCCTGATTTTTTTAAACTGAGAGCGCTCAGACTGCCATCAACTGCAGGTGAGACACTAACAGCTTCTAGATACTTCAAACAACCCCAGTTCAAAATAACCAAAATATCCTCTTTCAGAACTCACTTAAAAAATACTGGCAAAAATAAAAACAAATACCAGCTGAGGTAAACCACACTCACTTTGGCCTGCTCTGCAGCCTGAGCTTTCTCTTTCTCCACCCTGTAAAATACACAAAGACACTTCACATTTGTCAAAGAAACTGTTTTAGAAATGTAACATTAAATAAAAAAATTAAAGTAATAGATAAAATAGAATCAAAATATCACATGGATTAAAATCTGCCTCTCCAGTCTGACGTGCTTCTACACTGTTCGGACAGGCAGCTTATTGTGTGTTTCCTGAGACTCTCTGACCTTTCTGAGAAGGCTCTGATCTCCCAGAGGTCAAGCTCCTCTTCAGCCACCCAGGTCTCGATCACCACAGGACCCGTCTGTTTGGCAGGCTCGGGCTTCTTGGGGCGCAAGGCACTGGAGCGCAGACCCTTCCTTTGAGGGGTGTGTGTTTCTGGGATATTCAACAGGTGGGCAGATATAAAAGTTAATAATGATAACACGCTGTTTCTGTATGTCTTTCTTCTAAACATTATCTGACTTCTACGTAGAAAAACAGCAATACCTGTAATTATTCCCAGTAGAAAATTTTTAAAAAGATTCACAAACCTTCCTGGAGCAGATCTTTAACTTAAAGACAAATGTGCATTTTACCTTTTGGAGTCTCAGGCACTCCCAGGGGGCAGATGATTTTGCGGATGCAGTACTCTGAGCGAATGCCATAGGGTCCCACATCACGCCGCTTTATGATCTCAGTGGTGGTGATTTCAGTATCTGACGTCTCTGTGGCAATGAGTGGGGATAGGGCTGGATTGGTATGGTGATGAGAAGAAAGCCCGAAAAAAAAGAAAAATAATGGAGGAAAGGCACTCTAACATAAGACTAATGACATCTTAATAAGACTGAGAGAAATCATTTCAATCTGCACTGTAAGAGAAAAGAAAGAAGAGCCCAAATATGTATAGCAAGAAGGCATACCTGTACGGGTGGTGCCAACAGCTGCCGAAGGTTTGACAGCCATGTCGTCCCATCTCAAACAGGCCCACAAGAGCCTCAGCATTAGGCTCACTCCAGCCAGAGACTTCACAGTCTGCAGCCGGTACCTTGACGTAATATCCAAAGTAAGTATTAGTTGTAAATAAACGCAAGCAAACTTTTCCAGAACTGAATGTCTAATATGTGCATTTTGCTGTGCATCAGTAGATACTACCGACTGAGTAAAACTACTAAGTTTTATTGTAATTACTCAATTACTGTTAGAGTTGAACATAATGCTGCACAATCATGGGATTAAAAGAGGCTGAGTTGAAACAGACGGAAGTTGTTGGCAGTGCTGCAGTCCTTGAAAACAAAAAGAACACTGACTTCCAATTTTAATAAATCACTGTATGCACTAATCTAGAAGTGGGAAAGATTTTATCTCATGCTACACAGCTCATCAAACAACAGTTCAAAGTGTAAGCTTGCACATATTTCACTTAGCCCTTTTAAATTTACATCGACGGGATGTCGTCCATCAATGAATAATTTCCAAAAGACGGCATAAATCTTGCTAGCATTTTTACAGCTGGGAATGCTGTTCGGAATGAATTTGGCACAAGATATGGTAATTTAAAACATCTTGAACATCTACAAAAACATAACTATTACAAGGATGTGAGTGTGTATGGGGTCTGGTAGATATTCCTCTACCCATGTGTAACCACGGGCGGAAAAATGTACATGGGTTGCCGGGTTTGGTCAGTACACAAAGTGAACATCATGACACCTCTTAGACCACCGAATGATTCACGTCTGCTGCGGAACTCTGAGGTCTGGTCAAATAACCAGAGGTCCCTGTGTCACACCAGACTCTGAGCTCCAGCATCACCCTGGGCCAAAGCCACAAATGGCAGACATGGAGGAAGAAGACATAATGAGCAATATATCAACACGGGATATGGCACTGTGACAAAACCCAGACAAGATTTAAAGGTAAATAATACTAGTTTTAATACTATATTTGCTTTTAAAGATTACAAACACCCTTTTTAAGCTATAGCAGTTTAAAGCAGTGTGCGTCTGGTTGTTAATAAACTGTATTACCTCATTTCTGTTCAAGAGAGCACAAAGCACAGCAGGGGAAGAGCTGATTCCTGTGGTTGTGAAGGAAGCTTAATTTTCTAGAAGTTGCGTCTCAGTTCAACCTCAGTAAACATTTTCCTTGTACCTTTTTAGTCTCACTCACTTGCTTTTATACTGGTTTAAGGTGGCATGATGTTCTTTTTATCAGCTGTGGTCACATTTAGAGTAGAATTAGATCATAATACATGGTGTGTTTTGATGTGGTGCTGATTAACAAGTCAGTATTCAGTGGGTGGGCATAGATTTTTGAGTTTTTTGTAAAATCCATTGCCCACTCATAATGTCCACATTCAACAGAGCAAGAGCGGATGTCTTTAAAATGGCAATCCTCAAATCATTCACTAGAAAATCTGAAGCAATCTTTTGAAAGCTGCAAAAAGGAAATTTCAGACATTTCAACTGATTGG
Source organism: Rhadinocentrus ornatus (assembly GCA_037177495.1). Classification (NCBI taxonomy): domain Eukaryota; kingdom Metazoa; phylum Chordata; class Actinopteri; order Atheriniformes; family Melanotaeniidae; genus Rhadinocentrus; species Rhadinocentrus ornatus. The sequence goes on from JBAMHW010000004.1 coordinate 23,361,833, forward strand.
TTCGAAGCAAAGAGACTAGGCTGTGGAGTGTCATCAGAACGCAGTGGTGCAGGTTATTTTGGTCATCATTGTAATTTAGTAAAAGCAAAAGCCTGTGTTAAGACATGACTGTCTGCCAATAAGTTACATGAGCTTATAGGTTGCAGACTCCACTGCAAAGACAACTTGTGATTCACATGATTTTAGACATTGTAAGGTAGAAAAATGAACTGTTTCTGTGGATAAATCTTTAACAATGTTTCTGTCATTTATTTTGTTCTTATGTCATGAGAGGACTGGAGGTTCTGCCGACAAGAACACAGTTGGAATAATAATTAAAAAAAAATACAATGGAGCTGTTCTGTTATTGGTATCTTCTTTGAAAATGTTTTCCACTGGGCAGGTGGTCATACAATAATAGTTCCAGTGAATTATGTCGTGATAAAGAGAGCTAAGGTGGAGATTTTTTTTTCTTCCCCTTTTTTAATGCAGTAACTACAAATCAAGCCTGAGAATCCTAATATATATTTAAAGTGCATTCAATTTTACATTTGAATGTGCTTTTTTACCCCTTTCCTCCTTTAGGTATACAATGTTGAAAAGTACATCCACAGTGATGTGTCTGTCTCGCAGTAAAAAGGTCTGCCTTTAGCCTTGTCCCATGTGTGTGTTCTCTGTGTTTGGACTGGCTTTCTACACTACAAAGACCACTACCCCCGCTTGTCAAATAGACAAAAGGGAGTAAAAAGTACAGAAGGAAGATTAAGCAAGATAGTGAATTTACCTCCAAGTGACGCCAAATGTGGGCCTGGGAGAAGGATATGGCCAGATATCCAGTGCCGGCTTGGCGTTATAGCTAAACACCAACACCTCGCGGAATCCACCTCGCCTTGCCAACACCTTCAAGTCATCATGTGGCAGTACAAAAATACTCCTCTGGCTGCTCTTGGTGACAAACTTGCAGTAAGAAGGAAGAGCTGTGTCAGAGCGTGTCTTCTTGGTGCGGGAGAATTTGAGAAGGCGAATGCGGCCTTTTGTCAATGACGAGTCTTCCTGTATCGTGGCGATAGATGACACTGATGTTTTACCACTGGTGTCAGTTGCAGACTTACTGGCAGAGAGCATGTTGTGCTCTTGCATCACAATCTCACTCTGACTGTCTTCTGACTGACCATCAAACCCAGGGGAACTGATTTTGGTCACTGTTGTTTTGGTCATGGTAGAAAGGGTAGACACTGCGCTGCTCGCCGTTGTCACCACAGGCATCGTCGCTTCTCCGGATGACTTTAATGGCACTTTGGCTATTCTTGTTTCGGTGGAAACTACTGTTGTGGTGGAGGTTACCTGGGTGATGATGGTCTTGAATGGTTCTGTTGACCCACTGTTACTAGTCTCCTCTTGAAAGTCGTCGCTCAAACTGGACTCCTCTACAGAGGGAATAGGAGAGGGGGCCATTCTTATGATCTTGACCCCGGGGCTGTGTTTGTTTTCCACAGAATTAAAAGCTGAGGTGCTATTGTTCTGCAGAAAGATTCCAGTATCAGGTCCAAATGTGTCTATGTTGTTTTCAAGCTTGGTAATCTTTACTGGAGGTTTGTAATCCTGGTCCGACATCGTTATCTCACCCTCACCCTCTAATGTAGAGCCGAGACTTGGCTCTTTTCCTTTATGTTCTACAGGATTGTTTACAGGTGCCAAATCTCCATTCACTAAAGGCTTTTGCTGAGTTCCATCTTTCAATGAGACAACCAGCCTTTGTTCCTCAGCTTTACCAATGCTGTTCAACTTTGGCTGGGGTCTGCTTGTGAGCACACCATTATTAGAGCTCATTGAAGAGTTACTCAGTATGCTTTCACTTCCTAAGCAATCATTACCATTTACCTGAGGCTGAGGAGGAACTGGCTTGGAAGTTTCATCCCCTACTATTCCATGATGTCTGATGTCTTGCACATTTTCTTGGTTGTCCTCTGGCTCAAAGCCATTTTCCTCCATGCCTGAATGCACAGAGCTAAAAGTTTCTGGGTTTTGCCCAACGGGTTTATAAACGGATGTGTTTTGACTGTTTTTTTGGTCAAGACCACTTGAAAGTGTCCTTACAGAGTCAGACCCTGCATTTTCATGCTGAGCCTTAGCTACATCTGATGCAACACAGGCTATTTGTTGCTCTACTGAGCTCTGAATCCCCCCAGCTGCCATCTCTTGCACATCAGACAGTTTGACACCCTCTTGCCATAAACTGTCTGAACTAATTTCTTTTGGCCCTGTAGTCCTTTCCACCAAGTTTTTCTTTTGTTCTTGGGATGTGGAGGTGGTTTGATGTTGCGGTGAATCAGAATGTTTACCTGTACCTGTATTAAAATTGTCTTTGAGTGTGGAGTCTGAAACAAGATTGGGAGTGTCAGAGAGTTCAGCATGTCTCTCTCCTTCTTGTCCTCCAGCTTCTCCTGACTCTGGAGCTTGTGTTGTGGAGGATTTCTCCTCCACTTTTACAGGGTCGCTCAGTTTGAGCTGCGTCTGTGCCAGAGTGTGGGGCTTGAGCGGTGACCGTGGCCGAACTGGAGTGCTCAGAGCAGGAGCTGAAGGGGATGAAAGTGGAGTTGGTTCCAGATGTTTGGAAGCAGACATCTGCTGTTGTTGCCTCTGCTCCATCATGTGCTGCTTCACTCTGCGCTCCAGCAGGCTGTCCAGCTTGGACATCTTCACCTTCTTCTTGTAGGCAATGCGGGTAAGGAAGCCCTTGCTGACATCTACAACATTGTAGTTGAAAGGTTGCTCAGTAGCCTCCACTTTCATGGAATCATTATCTTCATGAGTGATGGACCCTGGAGAGAAAATTAATTTAGATATAATTTAGACAGTTCATCACATTCTCCTTATCTTGCGTTATAATTCATTTGAATAAACATTTGTATTAAAACATCAGGGTCTTTTGTCTT
>JBAMHW010000004.1:23364847-23375211 GCA_037177495.1 Rhadinocentrus ornatus
TCTTCTTTCTTTTCTTCCTTCAACTTCTCGTGAGGCTCTGCGTCTTCGGGGAGTGGCTTGGAGAAGCACGTTGAGTTTTGGTTACCTGTTTCACTGCATAAGGCAACGCCACCCGAAGCCCCTGGTGAGGCCACACTGGGACGTCGGCTCAAGTCCAGCAGGGTACATTTTTTGCCAAGTTTAGCATCTTTAACAAAAAGAGATAATGAGCACCATTAATTAGTTATTACACAACAAAACCTTTGAGATAATTTGTAGCAGAAAAAAAAAAAAACAACCATAAGTAGGAAAAGCAAAAACCCTGTAAACTCCACCAATTTCTTTTTAATTAATTAACTCATAAAAGCTTATCAAAGTTTGGATATATCCAAGTAGGATTTTAACATCTATTTAGAAATTATAATGTGTAACCTTATGAGATCCAAGCTAAAAATAAAAAGGCTATAATGGTCCACCAATGAATATCAACAATGTTGTCTTCATCATAACTAAATAACATAAGATTTGAATCATGGACTCAAAAGAAACTTTAGTTAGAATTAATTAAATAGAAAAAGCAAAAAGAAAAAAAACACTTGTTAGGGCTCAGAAAGTCTTTTGCTCCAGACCTTCCAGTTCTTTGCGATAGTTGGCGTTGGTGTTGCCAGGAAGCCTGGGGACGAACCGTGGCACATAAGTCTTACTGATCCAACTCCAGCCCCCATAGCCTGTAACACGGTACTCCTCTCCTTTCTGCTTCCACACCTTCATATAAGACGGACAATAAGATTGTAGTTAAATTTAAATGTAATGAAAACCTTGGCGGGAGAGAGAAGGAGGCATCACAGAGGAGAACCTGAAAGTTTGGAGGTTGTTCACATACTGATTGCTAATTGCTAAAGGAAATGAGTCACAGTGGCGCACAACTTGCTGAATCAAAGAGCCCTTCATGGTCGCTCATGCTCAAAATACAGAGCAGTGTTTCCCACTGCAATGATTCATTTTGTGTCTTTTAAGTTTTACTGTAGACAGAGATTACACAAAATCATTATAACTGTCATCCTATTATCAGATTATACAACGTTTAACTTCATATGGCTCGAAAAACAGATAAGGATGGTTTGGTGGTGGTATTACACAGTATATAAACACCTACTAATTTCACTGCTGCAACTATAAAAAGTTGCCACAGAATGTTAAATACTGCTCCCATTTTTAAGCAGCACAAACAGGAAATGAGTATCTAACAACAGTGCCCATGTTAAACTTAGTGGTGAGTTCTGGTCTTTCTGGTAGGCGCGGTGAGCCAATCTGTTATATGTTTAGTGTCCCAAACTTGCTGTGTTAAGTTTTAAATGTTTAATTTTAAAAAGGGTAGCTCTTGAGTATTTATATGACCTACCTGGTGTTTAATTGGAAAGGTGTATTTGACCCAAGTTGCCTGTTGCATCGTCTCCTCATCCTCCAGCTTCTTTTCCCTCTTCTTCACTTTCTCTTTCTCCTCACGCTCCATAGACGTCATGCGGTTTAACCTGAGAGATTTTATGAATGTTTCATTTTAGTAAAGCATGCACTAATTTAATCTTAAATGATTAACTGTTTATAACAAGAAAAAAGACAGGAAGTTATTTTTGGATCACTTCTAGAATACAAAATGAGAGCAATGAGGACAATTGCTTCTTCTTCTTCATGGTACGTTGCATAGAAAATACATAAAAACACATCTTTTAATCCCTTCAGCTATTTCAAAACATCTCTTACTTCATTTATTTATTTTTTTGCTGAAGTATAATTGAATGCCTTGATTTAGTAAGAGAAAATGATCTGCACTTTGATTTTCATGAAACACAAAAATACAGACTTGTCAAGTTTCCTAAACACAGGTTTCACCCTCACTTCCTTTGATGATTACATTTCAGACACACACACACATTCTGGTCCTAACCTTACGAGATTTCAGACAATCAGCTCTTTTTAAAGAAGCCCTCTGGTGCTGAAGCAGTAGTAAAGGCAGAAGTGGGTAGTGTTGGTTGTGGACCTGCAGTCCAAATATTATTCTTCACAGCTAGGGTGGGCCTTTTGATCTGATCTGGTTATGATAGTTTCTGCTCGCTAAACTGGGCGTACATGTCAGTAAATGCTTTCAGTACGTGCACTGAACGCATGTTTGAATTTATAAGTATTTGAAAGTTTTACATTTTAAATCTGTTTGGGAAAGCACAGACACATACAGAATGTTTAAAGAACATACACAAAAACAAGAACAGGTATTCATTTACCTGGTATGTCCCAGTGAGTCTTTCCAGACAGGCAGCATAGCCACAGGTTTGATGGCACACTCCAGGATGGCCAGAGCCAGTGCAAACTCTCTGGCCTTACTGCACATCTGAACAGCTTTGATCCAATTGGTCCTACAAAACAAACAAATATTTAGCATGTTACCACTTCTTAGACTTTACTTACTCAGTTTGGTCATGGCTTCATTTGCCATTTAACAGAAATCCCAGTGTTTGCTTTCATTTGTACACAGAAGATGACAGAGAAACTTAATTGCATTAATCTGAACTACAACTTATGAACTGAAACTAATACTCACTGAAAATTTTGCAGGGTTAAAGAAAAAAAAAAAGCTCCAAAGAGGTGTAAAATATCGTACCTGTGTGAGGACCAGTTAGGGTGCATGAACGGTGTTGGAACGTTGTTTTCAAGCTGGATGATGGTGAGCCTCAACGTGGAGATGGTCAGAACCTTTGAACCATGAATAGACCCATTCCATTTGAACTCTCCTGCTGGTGTCATACAGAACTTGTGGGAGAGATGCCGCCTCTTATCATGGTCCTAATGAAAAACAAATGAATGGATTTCACTCAGAAATTCAACTCAAGTGTCTAAAAGTCAAGTGTTTAGCCAATGATTGACTCAAACTGCTACAAAAATTAACCTGAAGCCTATTCTTTATAAACACACACCAAGACAGACATTTAAAATTGTTTGCAGTAATGAAGAGTAAAAAAAAAATAGATAGAAAATAAACGTAGAAGATAAAATCCTGAAAGGGTTTTACAGCCACAAAGTCATCCTGTGGAGTGTATTTTCATGACAGATGAATTGGTGACAGTTATTGGCAACAAGTGATTGTGCTACTTGCCTCTCTGTGCTGGTGCTTGTTGAGCGCCAAAGCATTCGTGCTGTACTGGTTATGATAGACACGGTACTTGCCCTCCTGCCCAAGCTTGTAGTACTGGCTGAGGGTCCCCTTCATCACCACCTCCTTGCTGCTGCGTGTGCTGACACGGGTGATGTCGCCTTGTGCATTTACTACCAATACCTACAGAAGTAAACACAAATTAAATTTGAACTCAATGCAGGAATTAGCTCTGATTAAAGTGTTTTATGTTGAGGATTCAGAAGACGTTAGTCACACATCTTGCATTTAAAGTTGGGCTCAAAATTATTTATACTCCTGACAAATTAAAACTAAGTTGTTTTTTTAAATGGACCAACATGTTTCTTCTGACTGGAAAGGAGATTGATGTCTCAGAATATGATACTAGAATGTGTTATTGACTTTAGTGACAAAAGAAACTATTTCTAAGCTTGACTGCAATTAGCATGTCCAAATGTATTCATACCCATTGTAAATTGTCAGTCTATGGGAAAATCCTAGGTTCTAGACAATTCCAAATACTTCATGCTGCTCTAAGGCATTCCAATTACTCTGATTATGTCTCATGTTTGACTGTTTTGTGGTTAGATGAAACAAAAATAGAATTATTTGGCTACAACGATGTGGCCTTCAATTGGCATAAAAAAGGAGACTCATCCTCCCTGTGGTCAAGCATAGTGGTGGGCAACCTAATCAAAGTAAATGGCATTATGACAAAAAGAGGACTAGAGTAGTAGAGTAACTTGTCCTTGGAGCGCACTGGACATTTTAGCATGACAATGACCCAAAGCACACAGCAAAAGTTGTTGGTTAACGGACAAAAATATTAACAATTTGGAGCGGCCTAGCCAGAGTCCCCGACTTGAACCAGAGAATCTGTGGAAGGAACAGGGTAATGGTGAGGAGGCCTTCCAACCTCCAAAACCTGGAAACGTATTGCAAAGGCTGAACAGTGAAAAATACCAGTGGAGTCATGCAAAAAGCTTGTAAGAAGTGTTTGATTGCTGTTATAGCCAATAAAGGCTTTTCCATTGATAATTGAGACGAGTATGAATAATTTTGCATGCCATTTTTTCTTTATATCTAAATAAAAACATGGAATTTTTTCCCCGCTATGATACTCCTTGAACATTATCCTATTACCTTTTGGGAGATGCCTGTATTATTTCCAATCAGAACAAAAACTCCTCGATTGAATAAAAATAACTTAAAAGTCTAGATTTGCCAGGGTGTATGAATAATTTAGATTCTAACTGTATTATCAACAAAATAGAATCATTTTCATTTGTGGTCCTCACCTCTTTACCCTCCTTGAAGCCCCTGTTGGCTTCATGAACAGCAGCTGCAACCTGTTGATTTTTCATCTGGCTCAGCTTGCTGTCTGGGTTCCTCAGTCGGGTCACCATGCGAGTTGCTGAAGATTTCTTACCGCTAAGACTTGCCAAGTCCCCACTGGTTGAATCTTTGCTGTCCCCTGCAAATGCAAAAACAAATTCAGCGTCTTAAAATTGTAAATCGTACAGGTCTGATAAACTTTTCTTTGCAATATCGCTATAATATGCAGTACATCACTACTTTAAAAAGTTACAATGTTGTAACAAAAGGACCTGCGTCATCAAGGCTTGCCAGGGATGACTGGGAGGACCTGTCGGCTAAGTCTGGAGGTTCAGGACCCGTGGGTGGGACACCAGCCCCTATACTGCTGTTACTGTTTTCCTCGCAGTGCTCGCCAAGACTGGGAACACCATCGCCACAGGCAGGGATGGAATCAGATGATGGTTTTTCTGTTATTCATTAAAAAAAAAAGAAAAAAGAAACATATCATTAATGGAACTGAACAGTAGACAAACATCGGCTGCAAGCTTCTGTGCTTTTTTTTGTCAGGATTTATTTTAAATATCTTTATTGAACTGCTTTAATCAGCATGATTCAACCCATGTAAAATAATCAAACTAGAAAATAAGTAATAGATGTTGAAATTTAATAAAAGGTTGTGTGCAAATAAAAACTTCTTGTTGGTGAAAAAACATAACTTACCTGTATCATTTTTAAAAAAAAATTGTAAAGGTTGTGGCTCCATCTGCTGGTAAGCCATGTGTAATGCATGGATGTGCCACTTGAAGTGGCTAATTAAGCCAAGACAAAGCTTTAACAAGAATTGTGCACAAATGGTTTTACAAAGCAGAACAATTAAATGGTGAAGCTCTGTAAACTTGAAGCTTCAATGTGTGTAAGTTGTCCCTTCACAATTTATTCAACAAAAGCAGCAACTTCATAGAACAGTGTATAATCAAAGCCATCTATTACCAGCAGGAAACCAAAAAAAAAAGCTTTTTTTAAACATGAAGACTTTCCCTGGTTGTTTGAAGCTCCATTTTAGTCATTAAAATGGTATAGACAATGCCATGTGACTGCAAATCCATCAAATGATAATCAGCTTTGCAGCTCTTCAGAGAAAAAAGCAAGTGACAATTATAAGTTTAACATCAGCTGAAGGCAATGTTCAAGAAATAACTATTTGAGAATTGAGCACAAAAGCTGCAGATGGAATGAAAGCCACATGCAAAGAAGCAGGCTGAAAAATGATAAAGAGTGGCACCAAAGCACTGAGGGAATACGGTGAAATAAACCCAAGAGATAAAAAAAACTCTGTCCAGTGTGGTTGCAGAGAGCATCAAAAAAGCAGATTCCCAAGAAAAGCTCAATCAGGGCAGTTTTATTCTTGCATGTTTCTGTATACCTTCAGTGTTGTTAGACACTTCCACACTGGAGCATCCCTCTGTTCGAGCTTCTACAGAGGAAGCCAGGTGCTTTGGAGCTGCAGTGGCCAGACTAGAGTTCATAGTGGAGCTTTGTGTTGGCGAAGAGGTTTCTGGGTGTATGGGTCCCTCTGAGATACTACCGCCTTCTTGGACAGCGGGTGGAACTTCACCAACTACAGATCAATAGCAGTAAAAGTGTGAATATTGTTGGCAATAAATAAAAGAGTTGTAGACAATGAAGCGAGGGGATGGTTGGGAGTGGCAGATGGATAATTACTTCTATAAAGGTTTTGAGTTAATTCACTTTAGCCAAGTTGTTAGTGTTTTCAAGCTTTACATAGAAACTTTTTTCTTTCTTTAAGCTTATTTTTTTACACAATGTAGAATATACATCAAGATGTAGTTAATAAATCAGAATTTGAGCTTTTACAGTCCCAATTATGTAAAAAACAACAACAAACAAAAAAACAAACAAACAAAGAATTTCTGACATTTCTCTTTTTTCTCAAGGCTCAAAAAACCTAAGGCGGAAAAACAGAATCAGAAAGTTTTTTTCTCTCCATGTTTTTAATCTTACTTTTTCTTTTTTTTTTTAACACATTCAGTCATATCCTTATGATTTTGTGAGATACAAACATAATTACCTCTGACACCATCCCTTTTTTCCTGTGCAAGTTCTTCTTTAGTCCCCTGGTCTTCCTTCATCAGGTCTTTTGTCTTGCTCTCCTGCTGTCCTTCATCTGACTGCTTGACATCTTCATCTTCCTTCTGCACATCTCCCTCTTTCTTCTCCTTCTCCAGTCGTGCTTTCTGGGCCTCCTCAGCAGCCCGTCTTTTCACCTCTTCCAGTTCCTCCTCCTTCTTGGCTCTCAGTCGGTCCAGGATCTCCTCTGGATGAGAAAAGAATAGGAAGACTTAAGCAGAGTAAATAAAAAAAGCCGTGGGAACAAAATAAACTTAAGGGCAAAGCACAGAAAAAGCCTGGGAAAAGTGATAGATGGGTGGATCATGTTAAGAGAAGTCATTGGGAAAACTATAAAAAAAACTAACCACAGACTAGGCGTAATATCAGAGGATTTTAAGAATGCTAGTTTTTTGTTTTTTTTTCTTTACAGGGGTTTTGAAATGAACCATTCTACATGCATTGAGATGTGGACGTGGAGAACATAATCAATTATAATAATGTAATGTATATATTCTGCCACTGCTTGCATGTGCGGCGTGATCTAGCTGCTGCATTAGCTTACAAAGTTTTATTTAGCCTTACTGTCATAACTCTGATGACCCCCCAGTTTGGGAACCACTACATTATAGTAATGTTTCTTGATTTTCTGGGAATGAAAAAAAGAGTTCAATAATGTAGTTGAAAATAACATCATTGTTTATAAGTTTATGATATTTGTCAATATCAGGACATTATGATTGACATCTGAAATAATTATAAACTAAAAGGGAGTTGATAATTATCTGACTGCTTGTATTCATTGATGAAGAAATTAGCAATGTACAGTGATAAAAAAAAAAAAAAAAAAAGGGACGCAACTCAAAATGATTCATCACTGAATTGAATCATTGACAAGATAATCGTTATAGAATTGATTTGTAAGGTCAGTGAAGATGCACAGCTCTACTTTTTTTATTTAGAAATCTGCACACTTTTAAAGATCAAAGTATCAAACCAGAACTTAGTCCAAATCTTGGAGTATTAACCATGACTAAAATAAAAGGAATTTATGAAGAGCTGTAACTCCAGGAACTTTAGGACATATTTATATCTTAGCATTGCATTTATTTGAGCAGGACAAACAGAATTACCTTATAGCAGATACTTCAGTAACTTCTTCTTTAGGATTTAAATGCAATCGTAAGAAATGCTGTGTAAACTGCTCCCACTGTCACACATCAGAACAGGCTCGAAAAACAATAAAGTGATGCACATTGAGGTCATTTAGTTCTTAAAGAACTTTTCTGCCTAATCACTAGTTCATGTTGTAGAGCAAGTGTTACACCCAATGTCTTTTCTTTTAGAGTATGCTAGTTAGTAATGTGCACAAGAAAAGGGGTACAAAATCAGATGGAGTTAAAACATTATTGTCCATTTCTATGAAGGGGAAAAGATTCCAGTCTTCTGCTAAATTTGACTTTTATGTGTGCACATCTGATACTTGTTAGAAGTGCTAGTTTCCACTCAAGCCGTAGCATCAACTTAGGGCCATATAATTGCACCTTTTACAGTTAAGAAGCATTTTCCAAAGCACAATTATCACAAATGTCCATTTCAAGGACAATCAGATTTTATAAATATTATGTGATGATGATTTATGCCCAGAAATTAATCATTGTCACATATAAAGTGAATAAAAGTCATTCACAAACTACTGGTTATTCAACAGGGAAAAGGGAAAGCAATGAATGACTGGGGGGAACGTGAAAGACTTAGTCACAGACCAGAGTAAGGTTACACAATAGCTGAGATGACTCCTACGGCCTGTCTATGTATGACTGTGTGGCATTCGTTGATGTTGCCCAGAAAGTAGGCAGAGGTATGAGCAGAGAGTGCAAGATAAACAAGAGATCCTTATCCCCCCTGTTAAATCTGATTAAACTCAGTGACAGAGCACCCAAGATTCCACAAATGCTTTCGAGTGAATAAAGAAAAAATGACACGTTTTTTTTTTTTTTTTTACCATTTGCAGCTGTAAGGAAACACTTGTTGCTGCCACGAGCCTTGTTGGTTAGATCCTCAGTGATGTCCATATGAGAGTGCACCTCTTCCCTTATCTCCTCAAGTGCTGCATACAGGTCTGCCTCCCAGTACTCTTTATCCAAGCGACCTATTAGCTCAGCTAGCTGGACCTGAAACAAACAGAGTTTACATCATTTACTTAATATTATGACAGACTCATTTTGCAAAAGCAAAATATTTTTTAAAGAAAATGTTTGTGACACACATATACACTAAAAATATTAATATGTCCACAGGAGAAAAAGATTACCTTGGTGCTGTAGTACCAGATGGTTTTGTCCTCCTGTTCGCCATCCTCCTCGCTGTGGGTAAGACATTAAAATTAGAAGAAAAAAAGGCCCTGCTCCCTGTATTCTGCTGTGTGGTTGTAATCCTATTTTTACAGCCCACTTTTATGTTCCCTCTACCCAAGCTGTGCTTTATCTTCATTTGTTTTATGTTTAGTGATATGGATTTAGTGGTAGACCACCACTGACTGGAAACATAGTCCAACTGAATACACCCTCGGCTGTGGCAGCTCAGGAACAAGTAAAAAATACTTCTTCACAGCTTATATAACCGTGCTGCCTGCTAAAGGTAAGCCATTACAATACTGTCATGCTCTGACATGACTTAAATTGCAGCAATTTAATTTTCAATGAGGTCCATTTGATCCTCACTTTAAAAGAGGATTCATTCATGGGCTGATGCCAGATGCTTGAGATGAAAAAGACTGCTCAACTGCAAAGTGTTTTAACAGGAACACTGACATCTGTAGAGGAATTGGGATTGGAAACTGTGACGACACACATTTGATATGCACAATGCTTTTGCATTAGAGCTAAACACAGAGGAACTGGTGGCAAAGATCAGTCCCAAATGTGAGCAGACTTTCTCAGTACGAACAGTATGCTGACAATGGCCATGTTTCGTTTGAGCCGTCATGAAAATGTGACAACTACACAAGACGCTTTTCCATCAACTGGTTTGGTTGTGCAAAGCACCAGAAGTACATATATGTTATGGACAGAGTAGAAGGCCCAGCTGATGAAACAAAATAAAACCTCAAGGTAGAAGACAAACAAAGCCAGTAGTCTTTGACATCTAAAAAAGGAAATTGAGATTAATATAAAGTTTATCTAAGAAAACTATTATCAACCGATGAAGTCTTGCTAACCTGCTGGGAATAGTCTTGTCCAGGACAGCAACACCCCCAGCTATAGGGAACATGGGTGATGATGAGAGTTAAATTAATGGATTTTAGAAGCTTTAACTTCTGCAAAACCCATTTTCGCAGCTACAGGAGATTTCAGACAGTCTTCACCTCAATCGTCAAAACACTAAATGAGAAAATATCTTTAGGTGCAACGATGCTCTCCCTCTACTAAAGTTTCACAAACTTAAAGAATTAATGCCAAACCAACTGAAGCTGCTCTGGCAGCTCATGGTAACCCAACACTGTACTGACACTTGATTTCTCTGTCAATTTGTCTTTCTCTGGTTCACAGACTCCTGTTGAGGCAGACATAGATGCACGTTGTCTTTAATTGTGATGGCAACAATAAGATGGCCATTACAGTGCCAACTATAGCATTAATTCATAATAAAAGCCATTTACTTGCATGCAGCAGTTGTATATGTGCAGTCAGGGTGCTGGCCAAGTGTTAAAATCACTGTGCTCCTGAACTGTGCTGGTTACACGCTGTCAGAGGTAAGTCTTAAAATGTTCTGC
>JBAMHW010000004.1:23376167-23399207 GCA_037177495.1 Rhadinocentrus ornatus
CAAATATATGCAAATGTTGATGTAACTTCTCTATTATCTAAAAATTCTACTTGTTACTTTATTAAACCACACTTTCACAGTATAGTTGAAGAGCAGAGGAATCATAGATATATGAAGAAGATGGTCTTCCTTAACTTGGCCATCCATGAAAATGGGTGCGCCTCTTCTTTACTAAAGGACACTGACGTTTTGTTGCAGTAGCAACAGAGTGGACAGCTTCTTGCTCAGCATAATTATTGCCTTGACAGTGTGAGGCCTGCAGCCATGTAACAGTAGTGTCTATTCAGTAGCGTTCCTTAAGGCCATGTGTGCAAAAAAACACACTTGCTACACAAATGCAGATCCAGCCACACTTTTTTTCTACGTCCACTACTACACACAGCCTTTGAAGGGAATCTGAAGACTGGGAACCCAGCACCTGCTTGAGCCAGCATAAAGCAGGAAGACAAGAAAGAAAGAAATTAAAAACCTCAGGTCACCCAGCCTTATAAATCTTATATTGTTTGGCTGACCCATTCTCCTTACAGTTTATGTAGCAGACTGTCTGCCTCTGCTGAGCCAGCATACACACCATCTGTTACTGCTAAAAACCAATATAATTTAATAACATCCAAGACCAATGCTTCTGATGACCAGGTCACGTTTGAAAACAATGCAGGGATGAAGTCTTTTTTGGTGTATTAATGAGTAATTTTCAATGAAAACATATATGCACTAATATGCAAGAAACTCAGCTACTGCTATTCTTAACTATACACTTAAATGCTCACTTTTTTGTCAGTGTGGACTCATACTTGTGGCCTATAGGAAAATGTACAGTGCAATTATTTATGCTGTTCCCACTCTGTGTGCAGTGGAAAGGTTTTAATAAACATTCAAACAGAGTGAATCAATGCAGGCCAGTATCCATGACCATCTTCACCAGGCCAGAGCCCAGTTTAAGCCCTCACTTTGAGCTTCATGCCATTCTGCAGGGATGGAAATTTGATTCAGTCTAATTTATACTGGCGAAAGAAAGTTAATGAACACTTCCGTGGTCAGGTCATAATTTGCAAAGAAAAAAATGTTAAAAGTCGTGTAAATCACTCAGAGATTGGCCTGTGAGTATATTTTCTTGTAAATGAATAAAGTAAAGCTTAAATCACTCACTTTTTTTTAGATGCAAAGTACAAATCTGAACACCACTGGAAAACACTGAACTTACACAACAATCCGGCGGTTCAGGAACCAGTATTTACGATGGTGTCGGTCGTAGCCAACTGGTAACTGACGAATAAACGGTCTGCTCTTCTGCACTTCAGGGATGCAGTCTGCAACACCGGGCACCTTGTGTGCCACACACACCTCACACTGCCACTCATCCTCTGGTACTTCCTGCAATGGTGGCTTCACACACTCCAGATGGTAAACAGCTGAACATGTTTCGCAGCACAGCAGGTCACCAAGGCGATGGCATACCCTGCAGTGGTCGTCGTAGGCGACCACCCCTTCAGACATAAGCTCCTCCCGAGCAATGTTAGTCGCCAGGAACTGGTCCACCAAAAACTGAAGGACTTTAATTTTGCTCTCCAATGGTTCATACGGATAATCCTCACTCTCCTGAAAAGGGAGGATGTGCCGGTATTCTGGGTCACTCTCACAGTATGACCGCACCACCTCCGGCCATGTCATACCATCCACAAAGTACAAAGTGGAGTTAACGGAATCCTTTACATCAGCAGGACCAAACGTGGTGTTGGAAGTGTCCTCCTCTCTGAGAATAGCTTTGAGCAAAGAGATGTGGGTCTCTGCCAGCAGTGTGCACTGCTCCTGACTGGCCAGAGCTGCAGAGAAATCCTCAAAGCGGAATGGGGAGAGCCTCAAAACGGTGCCAAAGTTGCACAGGACCTCGTAGACAGCAGAGACATTGAGGAACTGTAAAGTGGGAACCAGGAGGTCCTCAGAGGACTTTGGAAGCTCCAAGGGAGGAATGTCCTTTGCCTCAAGAATCGGGGAGCGCGGTCGCAAAGCACGACTCCGTTTTCGGCCTGCAACAAATAAAAGGAGGAAATAGTCAAGCGAGAGTAGGGTTGCATACAAAAGAATAAAAAATTAAAAGCTTAAAGACGGATTCAAGTATTATTCAGTGTTTCCAATTAACTGCAATACAAAGTAAACAGGAAACAGTTGAAAATTTATAGAGAAAATGAAAGTCGCCAAAATGAATCACCAGAAATTGTTCCAACAAAGCAAATTTACTTTTATGGGAGTGATATAGCAAACCAAATGGAGGTAGCTTCTTGATTACAAATCACAATCACACACTTACACGGACACAACTTGGATTAAATGAGCTAAAAAAAAAAAGATACAAGTATAGATTTTTATGAATTGGAAATGCATTCCTATAAAAGAAAGGACTATACTGGATTTATAATGCAAGGTATAATAAGAAAAAAAGTGGCACAAAAAGCATTTTTCATACACTCCAATAATTAAATATGTTGTTGAATATAAAATGTGATTGCACATCATTTTTACTTAATGATTATGTTAACATTGCATTTATAAAAATCACTGCAACACTGTATTGAACTTTGTAGCATTTCCATAAAACACTTTTACTATTATTATATGCAAAACTTGCACACAGTCCCTTACACATACAGAAGAATTGACATACGTAATTTGGAGAACTCACTTGCTGTTACAAATGTGGACATTTTATCTGCAACATGTTTAACAATGTAACATTTTTAAAATGTAGACACGCACATTCTTGCATCAGGACAATAAAGCTAAATGCCACAAATCTTATTATAAGCATGCTTTTGTTTTTGCATGTGTAATATATGCATATCCTGCAGCATATATATAGTACCAGAATTTTCCCTCTGAATTATGTTTCTTTATACACTGTAATGAGGAAATAAAACTTGAATTAGTGGTTCATTTAAATGGGCCAACACAGGTTCTCTGAGGGAACCTCGCAATCCCACTGTTAAAAACAGGCTAAGTGCTAGTCAATATTATCACTGGGAGTCACGGCGGTGTATCAATTAATACATAGTATGTACTGGTGTGCACCGCTTCCTTTCACCTCTCAGCCTGAGATTTTTTAACATCACTAGTCTTAGGTTGCTACATTAACTTTTCATGAGAGCAAATAAACGAACCCCACAGTCCATGGTGCTGTATCTTCACTGTAAGCTCTTTTGTGACTACTAATAAACTAGTGGTGGTTTATTGTTTGGTGAAGTTATATGATTCTCTGGTCTATCAGTGGTGTCTAAACAGTGAAAGAACAGAAGACCTAGCAGAGCTGGAGTAAAAAAATGTACAAATAATAACAGAGTTGATGACTAAATCAGGAGTGACTGCAGGATCAACATCAAACACAAGCAATTCATGCGAAATAAGTAGCCATGCAGGTGCACTGGTTAAAAGCAGTATATAATGCCAAATTACTTATACAAAATTATTGTATAATAACTATTGTATATAAGTATTGCTATGTATGTCTGTTATATATGAAATATAATATATATATATATATATATATATATATAGATGTCTTAGTAAGCTACCTCAGGTTTTAATGTCTTTTATATTGCACTAAACAACTGTGCCTTTATTAAATAAGGGGGTGTTGCAATAGCTGTATTATATACTATATATTATATTTTACACGTTATATATTATATGTTGTGTAAAATATTTTATATTATACATTATACTCTGGCAGCTATTACTTATTTCATTGTATTTACTTTTTTGTAGCTACATTGTATTTTGTCTATGTTGTTGCAAATATTTTAATTTTATTTTATTCTATTTATTATTCCATTTTGCATTGACAGGAGGACTTTTGCTACAATGACAAATAAAGTTCTATTCTATAAAATGAATGTGTTGTTGTTGCTGTTGTATGTAGAAGTACTTCCAGTATTTGCTGCACTGCTTACAATGCACTACCTTAAATAATAGAAGTGGCAATCATTTCTTTGTCCATAATTATGAAGGACAGACCTAATTTCTACACCTGATAGAGTGGTTACTATGGTAACGATACACTACGTAATGAGTCAGTGTTTTCAACAAGTGAAAAAAGAGCGCTTCTTTTCAAAACACATGCCTGTCAAACTCATTTAGCAGCATTACGCAAAGAAAATATGTTCCTTAAATATGAGGTAAATAAAGCATGTGCATTCACTGATTGTGCATTTAATCCAAACAATAGTTATTTAAATCCTTATAACTTCGTAACGAGCTGCTGTTTGAGGAAAAGTGGCATTAAGCCTGTTAATTAATTAACGGTTGGAAAAAAGGTTTGTAAATTGTGTTTTAATACGGCGTAGATTAAGCAGTAAACTACATTTACTGTATAAAAGTACTAAGCTGAATGAATTAAATTAATACAAAGTAGAATATTTCTGACATCCGGTCCTTCCACGCTTATGTAAACAAATAAAAAAAATAAAGCGCACGATTATTAGCCAGGTTAAAAAAATAAATAAAAAAAATGCTAAGTCATAATTACAAAATGACAAAAAATGTGCTGATCCGACAAAAGTCAAAAACACAAGAGCCGACCGAAGCGTGGGGCAGATCTGCAAGATAGCGGACAGCAGTGCACACGGTAAACAAAGGCCTGTTTCTGAGTGCAAGCTCCATTTTGAACAATGCGGCTTGGTTTCTGTATTGAGCTAAAAATAAAATTCACACTTTAAGTAATGCAACCCTGCTTTAATTAACCTGGTGTACTTCCCAACGAACGTACCTGGGGTGCTCCCGAGCGTGCTGTGGCTTCTAAAACTACTCTCAGTACAGTGGCTGGCATCCTCATCATCTGGTAGGTCCTCCAGATAGTCAGAGTCGTTTCCCAAGGCCTCTTCATCTTCAAGATCCGAAGATGGGTTGTCGTTCAGTTCATCTTCGTCAGACCGATAGCTTAAATTATCATCTTCCTCGTCGCTGTTGTCGTCGTAGACCACCTTGGTTTGAGGCCGTCTCACTCCGCCTCTACCGCCGCGGCCGCCTCTGGATCCCCTGCCTCTACCTCTACTCCCTCTACCCCGCGATGCCGCTGCAGCCGCCGTGGTGGAGGCTCCAACTTTCCTACGGCCCCGAGACGAATGAAAGTTCTCTCGGCCGGATATTTCTGTATCAACATCCACGGAGCCAATGCTGCAAACGCCGCTACTTCCTCCCCGCCCCCGGCCCCGTCCTCTGCCTCTTCCCCGTCCACGCATCCCTCTAGTCCTGCCACCCCGAGAGCCCCGGACTGGCCCGGGTGAACCTTCCCGCATCACGGCAGCTTGTTTGGGCGGCCTTCCTCTCCTTCCCCTCATTGTAGGAGGGAGGCTCTTATGTTCCGCTTCAATCTCGGTGCTGGAAAAAGCCACGCACACCGGAGAAAAATGTGGAAGAAAGAACGATGAGGTCTGGCGGCGGTCCCCGATTGGTCCCCACCAAGCCCCGGTGTCAATTTCGAGGTGCAAAGCTTAAACTGAATGGCCGGTGTCCC
Organism: Rhadinocentrus ornatus; assembly: GCA_037177495.1. NCBI lineage: Eukaryota > Metazoa > Chordata > Actinopteri > Atheriniformes > Melanotaeniidae > Rhadinocentrus > Rhadinocentrus ornatus. The sequence continues at coordinate 23,381,674 of JBAMHW010000004.1, forward strand.
GCTCTGGGTCGCCTGCAGACGCCATTTTTCTTCTCGACTCTCCCTCCGTTGAAAACACAGCAGGCCTCAGAACTGCGTGAAGTTAAACTCAGAGAACAATGTGTAAACCTGAAGTCAACCAGTCTATCCTTCAAAGTTAAAGTGTCTAAAATAAAATTGTAACGCAAAAAGATAAGAATCGTTATATATTTTGCGATATTCACTATACTACATCGACGTTAAAAAGAATTTGTGTGCACTTTGATAATTTATTAATCTGAAAGAAGAGCTTTACACGACTTTGTTGCGTGAGGTTCATTACAACACTTCCGGGAAAGTGATATTCACCTCCAGCTTAACAGTAGGAGACCTCAGTCGATGTGGGGTCACGTGACTATTCCACAATAGACGCAATAGCCGTAGTTCATAAAATTAGTACTCCATGCGAATGCTTAGTGCCAATAATACTTAATTAGCGCTCCCTGCTTCTGGTTGCTGGTTTAAATCACAGGTGGGTCAAGTATATTCAGTATATCACCACGGCTCTATTTCGGCCCTGTAGCCATTGTCGTCACAGACAGCAAAGCGACAAGATAATACCTCCGACATAGAGCTCAAGACATAAATAAGCCGTCTTTAGTTCATGCCACAGATATATTTTCACGTTTAAAAAGCGTGAAAACAGCAACGGAATAATCTCTAAAATAGAAAGACAAATAATTGTTATCTAGATACAATAAACTGAGTATTTTCAGTAAGATAAATAAATTCGTTATATAGTTGAGCTCGGAAGATCAGCTCAGCTAGGCATAAAAATTAGAGTTACGATCTTCTGGGTTTGGGTTTTACTCAGTTATTCACGTGAATTAAAGTTTACTTTTATGTTTCCATTTTGATTGCTTATAATACATCCTATTGGTTTTAAAGCTATTTCAACAACAGATAAATAAGGACTGAAATTAGTACCGAGACAGTACGTTCTCAGATTCCCAGAATATCCACCCCAAACTCCACTATCCACCCTGTCAGTTACGTATACATATGTATGACACCAATTGGTGTCGGTTGTCGTGGCCGAGTGGTTAAGGCGATGGACTAGAAATCCATTGGGGTCTCCCCGCGCAGGTTCGAATCCTGCCGACAACGGAAACTTTTTTATTTATACAGTCTAGAATAGAAATACATATCAGAGCAGGTAGAATTGGTATGATCATTCCACCAAAATCCAGGTATTATATTGACTTACCCAAGACATTAATGACCGTAGACATTAATGAATGTTGTGTGTGTTGATAGTGAGAGATTATGATTAGTAGGGTTTTTTTTTATTGTTAGTTGTGTTTTTATGTAGAGTATTTTCTGCTACTTTATGCATGAAACGTGCTGTATAGATCAAATTTGACTTGATTTGATCAAATTGTGACTGATGAACAAACAGGACTGTGCACTTAATTAATAAATCCTCGACTAATAAATAAAGCACCCTTGATACTCTGGTTTTCTATACTTACAGTGCAGACTACAGAGGTGAAGATACTCCTGGCCCATCTACCACTGTAGCACCAAATTCTAACATGAAACTACAGACATTAAGAAGAACAGGGGAGAGATTTTACCTTAGTGCTACATGTCCCCAAGACGAGATGCAAAGCCTGCTAACTCTTCTAGCAAGTGGCCAACCACACTACATTAGGATTTACCCTCTTGTTTTTGTGTGTGTTGCCGGTAAACATCTTTTAATTATCTCTTTCACGCAACTCTTTCTCTCTTATTTTGCTGGGTTGAAACTTCATTTTTCGCATTTTATCTTTGTTTTTATTTGTTTTATTTCCTTAAAAGTTTGTTTTTAATGCACTTCTTATTGCTTCCTGCACCCAGCAGTAATGCTTTTAATTTTTAATGTAAAGCACTTTGATTTGTCTTGTACATAGAATGTGATATACAAATTAATTAGCCGTGCCTCGGGATAAATCACTGACAACAAAAAACATACTCAACACCAATCTCAGGCTGTTTGGATGTCGTGGTTCCATCTCCTCCTCAGGAGAGCTTCCTGTGATTTTAACAGCTTCCAGCCACTATAAAGAAACTTTTTTCTGGACATAATGAACATTTCTCATGTCTCTTATCTCTGAGGGAAAAGTGATGTCTGTAATTCCAGATTAAAACTCTTCCATTGTTTTCTGAGGACTCACCATTGTTGTGAGCGCTGTGTTCGGCTGTGCACACTGGCCCTCATTTATCACGGACGTGAAAGCACATCTGACGGTACTCCGGCTTCCTCCCACCGTCCAAAGACACTCTAAATTCTCCCTAGGAGTGTAAGCATGAGTGGTTGTTTGTCTCTGTGTTGGCCCAGAGATGGACTGGCGACCTGTTCAGGGTGTACCCTGCCTCTCGCCTGCTAATTGCTGGGATAGGCTTCTGCTTCTCCGCGACCCTGAATTGGAATAAGTGGCATAGATAATGCATGATGGAAGGTCATGTGGCGACGTATGATGGAATGGCTGTTGGCAGGTAATTTATTATAAATTACCAATAATTATTCTCAAGAAAGGCCACAGGAAGCCAGTCTACAAAAAATAAATAAATAAAATAAAGCCCTTGAGAAAAAGGCACTTTCGGGTCAAGGAAAAAGGACCCAAAAATGGTCCAAAAAATGGACCCAAAATCAATGGACATAAAATTGGCAGCAGTTTGAGGAAAAAAAATAAAAAAATAAACACCACACCTGCTGGAATTTTTTCCTCATGTTATATATTTATATCCAACATACAAGGCTTTTATGTGGAAACAGTAAAAAGTCCAAACTGACAGATTATATTCAGCTGTGATGGGAGACATACACACACACACACACGCACACACAAAAAGAACACTGATTTGTGTGGTTAAAGTTTCAAATTTCTATAATAAAAAAAGAGAAACTTTTACAATAATGTTGTAGAAGGTAGCTTTAGCATGTATTTTACTAAACCATAGCTACTCATTCAGGCAAGTGTGGACTGAATCTAACATGCAAAACATATTATCAGAATGGCAAAAGTTCCACCACATTACACAATTTTACAAAAGAATTTATAGACATCTGCAGCAAATTTAATGTCCAAGTTACATCAGGATTTTCGGTCTTATACAGTAAAACCTTTTTGATAGGAAGCATCTGTGCCAAAAAGCACTTCATGACAATATGCAGCCTCTAAACCACTTCACCGAAAAAATAAGGGGACGTCAAATTTGATTAAAATAATTCTGTACACTTATTTTTTTAAAACAGCTCAATGACTTCAATGGAGTATTGTCCCACGTCCTTCTTTACCTTCATCTTGTTGAGCTCTTGGAGGCTGCCCTCTATCTTTCCAAGCTCAGAGAACAGCCTCACCTGAAGACATGTACAAAAAATACTGTTTGTTTTGTTTTTAACCCCAAACCATCATGCAGTCAGTTACAGAGCAGCAAAAGGATAAAATAGTTACCTGAACCCTAACAAAATTGAGGAGGTTCAGCAGTAATTCTTTGGCCTCTGGAGTCATCACTAGCACTGTAAAATGGGCATCCAGCAGCATACATACCCAATCCATGATCTGCAGTCAAACACAAAGGATCACAGAGTTAAAAATGTAATCCTTTTCAAACTGGAAAATCTGATTTGCTGCATTCCACTGTTGCATTTGTGCACAGCTACTTTTTGGAAAACAATTAATACATGTAATGTACTTGTATGCGTGTCCAAATGTGGCAGCCCGAATCACAAAGTCCGATGGAATACAAACCTGATTTAGACTTGGTGATCTAAAGCTGTGCGTCTGTGGAAAATCATCTTGGGAATATCTTAGATAGAGAAACTGTAGGTACTTGAGGAAAAGCTGGTTGACAGAAGACAAAACAGCTGTTTTAGGAGTAAGTTCAGTGCTGCCCTGACTTCATTTAGAACAAAGTAGAAGTGACTAGCTTTTACTGACAACAACATGCTCAGAGGACAGATCCTTGAGGTGTGGGAGGAGGAAAGTGTCACTGTACGCCGTCTGCAGAACCTCATTTCTGCAGAGCTTGAGTTAAGATCTCATACTTCATATCTGAGTGTAAATTTAGTGGGCACAAGGTATAAAAACACAAAAAAGAATTAGCATAAACTTGTAAAGTGTTGTATTTGAGTAAAACCGACTTGAAGGATACAGTAAAGCAGCCTTATGTGATCCCACAGGACAGGCATGTTGTGATGGACTCTTGGTAGTCTCTTTTTGGACACTTGTCTGTTGGTCATTGTTGGCATCTGAGAGGTCCTCAAAAAAAGGGGGTCTAAAACCGTTCTGCAAGCCGAGTCGGCCATGTTCTTTAGATATTAGAGTTTCCATGAACGAGAGACTGTCAGGCTCCAGGCTCAACTTCTCTGCATCAAGATCTGGCAAACTGGAAGAGAAATGATTAGAAAGCAAGTCATATATGTGTCAAACATCTTCACTTTACAAGGTTTCAACAATCTCAAAGCAGCTCCATCTAACTAAATGTACAGCATGCCAGCAGTTTCAAGACACCATGTGTGGAGTTTTAAGTGTTTTACTGCCCCCCTGTGGCAATATCTAAAGTACACAGGCAGAGATAATGTCCCTTCGTTTTTACCTAATGAACGCCTTGAGGCAGGCATAAGTGACAGCCTCAGGGATGTCAGGGAAGAACTGCAAGCAGAGCTGACACAGAAAGTAGTCCTTCCTCTCAAGAGCCAGGGGAATAAGATCAGGACAAACACTGTTGAAGGTAATGATGGTACATAGTTACAATTAACATAAACACCACTGGCTAAATTAATTTTATAATCATGATAGAACACGGCTTTGATCATTCACTTCAATACACCATTCAAATGCAGGTTCAGGTTTTAACAGGAGTATAAAACAGAAATGCATTTTGAAAACTGAAGGCCAATAAAACAAATTTTGAGTTAACATTTACAAAATTCCGATCATAATTTTTTGCCTTACTAACCTGTGGCAGAGGCACTGGGTGTGCACAAGCTGTGCTAGCATGCTGGGTGAGTAGAAGGCTATTTCAGCCAGGCTCCGGGACACAAGGGATAAAGCTAGCTGTCCCAACAAGGGCTGCAGATCTTGGACATTGTGCCTCAACAGAAGTCCCTCTACTTCCCCCTGGACCTCCTCTTGTGGTGCTGTCTGCAGGAGGAAAGCAGAATTGTAAAAGTGCTTGGTATATTTTTTTTCACTCAATTCTGTCAATTTATGGAATGCAAATACAAATATTAGAGATCCATGAAAACTCAGATCATTATTTTCATTATTAGTTACCTTAATGAGCTCTAGTACTTGGTCAATTGTTAAATTTGGAGCTGACTGAGTCTTACGGGTTGTTCTCTGTAGGGTAAAAGAGAAAAATCAAAACGAGGATCTTTAAAAAAAAACAAAAACAAAACACTGCTGCCAGATAAATAATGGAACTATTACTCCACAATTTAAACTTTTAAAACGGCATAAAAAAAACTATGCTTTGCCAGATTCGTTTTTTAATTCCAAGAGGCATTAGCTTTTATGATTCCAACTCCTGTACAATTCTATACAACTCCTGTTTCAGATAAAAGACAATTAATAATCACAATAAATAAGTGAATGAAAATGAACGTTATTGAACATACTGTCTTCCTTGTCTCTATTGTTTTTGTAGGCAGAGCTGCGTCTCCATGCAGGATGTTATTCCAAGATGGGACCGAAGCTGGAGGCTTGGGCTCTGTGATGGTTTGAGAAGCACAATTAAATGGCTGAACATAAAACGTTTCTAAGGACAGCTGTCATCTGCTTTATGAAGTTGTTTTTGCTAAAGTGAAAAGTGTTTCTGCTCACCTTCAGTCTTGGGCTGCCTTAGTTTTCCCAGGGCAGAGGCAAGGGAAGATTTGGGACATGCAAATCGTATAACAGAGAGGAATTTTCCATGTGGAATAAATAACTTGTTTGAAAAACTCCATAGCTATATTGAAGAGGGAAAAAACAAAAACAACTTGTAATAATGGTACAAAGTAGGGTAATGTAACTGAAACAATTATAGATGTCTAACTAGTACATTAATTTAACAGTTTGAGGGCTGTAAACTGCTATAAAGTTGTAAGGAGGGACATTAGCCCTTCTTACAGTGGAGAACAGATGCAATGCTCTACCAAAGTCATACAGTCCTTCATCAGCACCCAACAGCTGGGAGGACAGGGAGACCTGGCCTGTAACGCATATTTCTAAAAACAGCAGCAAAAATGTGTGATCCAAGGCTATAATGTGACTAAAAAAACAACTTAAGAAACAGATTCCTACCTGTCCATAGATTTGGCCCGCCATCTCCTTTCCAGCTTGAAGAGTCTGAAAATTGGTATTCCAGATGCAAAGAAAGTCTACAATGGAAAGGAAACTATTCAGAAACAATAGACATACACAGTAGATCCTTCCAGTCTTCTTGTCATGAAAACAAGTTCACAACTAAGGCCTAGCATTCAGTCATGTCTGACCAGCATTTACCTTTACCAGCTCCAGCACAGGGATGTGGAGCCCCCACAACTGCCACATGAGCGTCATCAAGGACCATGGCTGAAGCTGCTTCTAGCAGGTCTTCACTGACAGGAAGGCTCAGCACTAGACTGCGAGGCAACTGAAGAGCCTGTGTTCCTTCATCAGCCCCTGGACCCTTCATGGAAATCAGACTCTGGTACACGTGGCCATTGGGGTCTGAAAGCCAAAAAAATAGGGGGGAAAAATAAAAGAAATGCAAGTAAATACTGAATTAAAAATCTTGGAAATCTTCTTTAAAATAATGAGTCTTCATACAGGAACAAAGCCAATGGGAATGTCCAAAGCTAGTACTGTTAGTGAATGCAAGTTCCTAGTTAAATGACTAAAGGGATGATTGAATCAATACCTGATGTTTCTTCTCAAATCAGATCATCAGATTTTCAATCAACAAAGATTATGAAGCTTTCTCTACAACATGGTTAAACATGTGCCAGTATAACCTATTAAAGCAGCATTGAGGCCACTCAACTGTAAAACACCTACTATACATACTAGGTAATCAGATTTGCATGCCATGTCAGCATGTATGTTCTTTAAAAGGAACCAAACTAATACAAATTATATGTTGTAATTAGTGCACATTTTAAGTTAAGTCTTAACTCTTGTCTTTACCTCTTTGTCTGCATTTGGGTTCAAATTGAAAAGGCTAAATGGAAGTCATATTTATTCCATTATTCTTCTTTGCTATTTCTTTAATACTACACAAAACAAAAGACATCTTAAGCCTGTTAAGCATTACATCTATATATCCAAAGCCATTGTTAATCTGATGAGCCATACAACTTGTTTCCCATTATGTATGAATCTTTCCTCTTCCATCAAACACAAACATTAAAAGTACTTTCACATAAAATTCAGACTTACAGAGATAAAGTAGGCAGATGTGCTTATCCCTGTAGGAGGCAGAGAAGCTGAGTGGGGAGAGACCAGGATCCTCTCCCTCCAGCCGATACCTCTGTAGGGAGTTGGGGTTTAGTCTCTGCAGGTAGAGGAAATGATGTCCTTTCTGTTGGCAGACATAAGCAATTATCAAGACAAACAGGCAAAAATTAGTTTGTTGACTATTTGTAAATGTTCACAGTAAAAACAAGGACATTACTGTCTTTATAACTTGACATGAAACTGAAATAACTTCCAGATTTAGGTTTAGGTTAAAATGGTAAAAGATTAAAATCTGTCTTGTGAGGAAAACCACAAATGCAGTCAAAACACATTAAAGTAACAAAACCTTTTTTCTTATCTGTCTGACAAAAAAGGAAATAGAGACTTGATAACCTGAGTGGACAGAATGAGCCTGATTGGATGATTAAAATGATGTTACCAGTTCAGTTGTGAAGACGACAACCGTCTGTGTCTCTGCCACCAGGCTGGTGCTCCACCTTCCCATAAATTGAGAAACATACATCAGACAACATGGCACAGTACTGACAAAAACCTTTTTCTTTAAAAACAAAAAAAACAAGCTCAGAAGCCATTCAGTTGTATGCACACTGCACAGACGAGCTGTATGTATGAATCCTGCCAGTCATAGTGCTACCTATGTCCCTAAAAATTGAGATAATTTTGAGATAAAACAAAGACAACATATCAGATGTAAAATTGAGGACTATCATTATGAATTGAATTCCATTCTTTCTTGAGTGCATTAAAGAAGATTTCTGCAAAGAAATATTTATTTTTGGCCTTTTCACTCGCCTGTATACATTCACCTGCATCTTTTAATTAGTGTGAAATGATCAAATTTCTTGTATTTTGCTCATTCCCATCTTTACTTCTGAAAAAGTCAACCTTTCTGAGATGTTTTATTGTCCCTTTTCTTACAGCTTTAATCATCTTTTAAGGATATTTTTGCATGCTATTTCCTGCCACCTGTCTTGGACAGGTCATTCTTGAAAAGATATTTAAAATCTTATAAGCTATAATTTCCTGGTTAAATAAAGGGTAACAAATAAACAAATTAATTAAAAAAAGAGAAGAAAAAAAATGTTGCCAACCTGATGGTCTCCTCTTGAGTCAGGACTTCTTCGATTGGCTGCTGGGGAGCAGAAAGCAGTGGGTCCAATAGTCGTACAGCTCCTCTCTGAAACAAGACCACAGGCTCCCCTCCTCGTGGACAGTGCACCTTCCACACATCTGTTGACACCTGCGAGAAAATACATAGGAAGCAAAAGTGAGAATGTGATACGCCAACATCAAATAAGGCCACAGATGATGTTTTAGGTTGATTACTCTTAACAGTATGGACTATTCCAACAGTATCGGCTAAAATGAAGAAATATCAAATTTAACATTAACATGATTACACAATTATTACATTAGAAACTACATGTCTGATCCAACTGGTCCATAAGATGGGAAACTAAAAACTATATTCACACTTACTGTAGCTTTGAAAGCCTTGTCTAGTATGATGTCTTCTTCCTTCCAAATTCTTATCACCTGAAAAATAAAAAGATTTTAATAAATGTGGCAGATAATTCTGTGTTTTAAATATATGCAGCCAACATCTGTTTTGTTTTTAATTCAAATCTGGTTTATAGAAAAAGTATTGAGCTAGAAAGAAGCAGCTGCAAACAAGTGTACTGGCACTTTAACAAACATTGTTCTCAGTTCATTAAAATTTACTATTTACTACAGTTGCTTGGAATGGACAAATGACCAGCCTTTGGGTGAAATCTGATTAGTATTTTGTTGAATCAGTGTGGCTCCATAATGACAGTGCTGCATCAACCAATATTTTACTTGGAAAAAAAAATAAATAAATTTTTTTTATTCTTATAAGAATAAATTCTTAAAGAATCTTTCTGCTCAGCCTGCCAATGCAATGAATGAAGCAGTGTACCTTGTTGTCTGAGACTGTAACATATTCCTTGGTCTGTGAGTTAAACACTGCTGAGCAGGTCAGTACTTGTCCTTGTTTCACCGTCCAGCTGCCCAAAGGTTTCTGGTCTGAAACCTACCAGAACATAAATAATACCAGCAATTAAGGACGCGAATGCATTTTAAGTGATTTTTCTATAACCAAAAGCTTAGATGAATAGAAAAGTTGACAGTTTAGCTAAGTCATTATAAAAATCGTTTTAGCTAGATGTTCATCATTTTATGTGTTGCTAACATTAGCAAACCTTTGACCGTCTATGAGGAAAAGGAAAATATATGTCCCAAACTAACATATACTGTCTTTTTTTTTTTTCCTTTAAGGAATCACTGAACTCTATGGATCATACATTTTTTCTTTTGAGATGTTATGGTTGTGGCAGTTTTCTTAGACTAGTCGAAGATGCTAACACGAGTGCACAGGTCGCAGCAATCAACTGGCCTCTACGGAAGGCAAATAAAGCTCAAACGTTACCTTATAGAGAATCACAGATCTGGTCGTGTCGGTAACGATTACATGGTCGCTATCTCTCTCTTCTTCGATTCCCTGAATACCAGAAGTTAACTGATTTTGACCTGGAACAAGCCCGCACAACGTGTATCCCTCATACAGCGCTGCCATGCTGTACAAGAAGGAAGCCCGCTTGATCTCGCGATAATAGACGAGAAGAAACTTGAACTGCCACAAGAGGGCCTGCTTCAGCGTGGTGTTTAAATTAATCATGTATATTTCTTTAATCTATTTACTTGCATACCTACTACGCTGGTATAACTGATATAACTTAAACTTTTTTATTGACTTTTGACTTTTTTTTTCATTTCTTGAAAATTATTTTCACCATTGCAATGCCTCCTTTAAAGTGCAAAACAGATTGTCTTGTTACAGTACATTACTATGTGATAAAAAAAATAATTTTTAACCTTTTTATATACCAGTCAACCCCACTTACAGGCAACAGTATTGTTCTTGGGTTGCATCGTAATATCAGAGAACTCTGTGTTTGAAGGGCCTAAATAAGAAAGAAAACAACAGAAAGAAACCCATAATGAATAGGAAGAGACCCTTGGATGGACAGGATGTCCTCTGGCCTTGTGGATTTCTGTGGTGCAGCACCTGCTTGGATACTTGCGCAGTGCTGGCCACTTTTAATGCATCACACTGTTTTAGGACAGGCAAAAACTAATCAAGTGACAAATTCAAATGTAGGTTAAACATGGCTTGTAGTTGGCAGTTGGTGGTATTGTCGTTGTTCTCAGCATCTATACAGTATATATAACAAAGCTCTTCCCTCACCCAACCTCTCATCCCCCCTGTGTTTTCTGGGTGGCTGTTCATATTAAGCTCAGGTCCTCTACCAAAGACTTGGGAGCTGGAGTGTCCTACGCAGCTGTTCCTAGGACTGCACGCTTCTGGATGCAGATGCCTGATGTTTTTCCAGGTATCTGTTGAAGCTCAGTGCTTAATCCCTTGGGGCCAGCTTTCTGATGTATTCATGGAGCTTGGATGTTTCATCTAAAATATGTGCAAGATACTGGCAGGCAAAGAATACATGGACCGCTCATAACCAAGTAGACACATATGTCTACTTGGTTATAGACATTATATACACATATGTATATAATAGGGCATTGACTTGCTGAGGTCATTACCTAAAATGGCACATACATTACTCTGCATACAAATGTAGCAAACATTTGCTTTTCAAAGACACAGGCTTTTCTTTTCCAAATAAATCACAAAGATAAATGTATACTTGTTTGAAACAGTTCATGTTAATATCATATCATATTTGGCTGTGGAAAGACATTGATGGGACACAAATTTTATGTAAAATTCATATCTTTAAGCAGCAATGATATTTTTACATACCATTACAAAATCATATTAAATTTCAATAATGAATTTATCAGAGCTGTGTTTTTCATTTCATAAATTAGAAGACACAACATGTATTCCATACTGCAGTGGCATCATCTGAAGTGGGATGTGTCACTGTTTTAACACTGTTCAATTTCTGATGGAAGGGAACTTGTATGATTTTTATAATCAAGCTCATTGGGTTCTGAAAGAAACAGACACATACAAACAGAACAGATTATAAACCTTTTCCAGAAAGAAAAATATTCTAAACCATCTTTTGCATTTATCATGTGACATGTCCTTTTGTTTATTTTGAGAAAACAAACACAGAAAACCTATATGTGTTCTGATGGGCTTTTGCTGACTTTGCAGGGTTGGTTGAATGAGTCTGACCCAGTCTGACCCATTTTCACCCAGTGGCAAAGGCATTTTTGCACTTTTTTATTTAAGTTTGAATGATGTTTTATTAATAATCAGTTTAAATGATACACAAAAAGGGAGCAACAGGTGAAGCTATGACTCAGTTTTGCTTTTATTATGTGGTTAATCCAGACAAAGCTGTGTCAGCTTAAGCTCTAGTTTATTTGACTTTGGGTATTACTATCATTGATAAAAACAAAGCTTTCTTTGAAACAGCTCTGTCCAAGGATCAACAGAAATTAGCTTTCAGGTTTGGGCTGTGTTCTTTTTATTTGGTTGTTTTCTCTGTTTTATAAGTAAATGAGCTTTACCTTCAAAGCATTCTGGGATTTTGAGTTTTCCATCGATGCACTGTGTGGACACGGCATAACCACAATTCTCAGCCTTGTCTTTGCAGTATACTGAGATGATTTCTTTGTGTAAGACCACGTTTGAGTTTAGATCTTTGATCCACAATTTTTTTCCTTTGTAAAAGACTTTTGCTCTCTGGATGCTTACAATGCACGGAGCTATAAGTCACAAAAGGAAAAAGAAGAAATTATTATTTGAACTATACTTTAGAGCATTTTGACTGAAACTTGGAAATACTTAAAGAGAAGGACAACTAAACTAAACTCCTACAAGGATAGCTGTGCAAAGTATTTGTATCACAGTCTGCTGTCCTTTGCAACACACCTGATGGCAGGCTAATATGTCATTGCGTGATCCTTATAAGAGGCTAATATCTCATATAACATGCAAAATATTCTATAATTGAAATAAAATCCTACCTTTGCAGGATGGCTTTTCTGACCAATTCCCATTCTGCTGGCAAACAGTCTCCAAATTCCCTTCAAGTACATAGTCGCCTTGGCAGTCATATTTGACTCTTTCCATGAAGTCATAGTCACTCTTGTTATTGTTTGACATGTAGCCTCTTTGAATGTTCTCTGGTGGAGGACATGTCACCACTGTAGGGAAATAGTTTAGTACATTCAGTACACACTGTTTGAAAACATGGACATCTTCTGTTGGACTTTTAAATTTATTTATTTTTTTATTGTTCCAGTTAACAAAACATGAGTCAACACAGTTGACCTTAAATAGCCCCACTCCTGTATGCTTGGTGTGGATGTCTTATAAGAAAATATCTAATCAAACCTTAAATCTTATTTTTCCACATATCAAAATTACGTCACAATGAAGAAGACCCAGATGTTATCCTAACCATTAATTTTTCCTAACCATTAGTTTATATAAATATAAGCCTAACCAGTGACAGACAGCACAGTCAAAAAGTACAAAGTCTTTGAACATGAGAACTTGTGTTTAATTTTGGGCGTCTTCCCAGAGCTTCTAAAAACAGCTGTAATCAAGCCTCTGCTAAAAAGGGACAGTCTAGACAAGACTCAAATTAAAACTACAGACCAATCTCAAATCTTCTGTTTCAATGTAAGATAATCGAAAAAGCCGTTTTTCATCAGCTAAATGCCTTTTTTTTAACACAAAACAACTGCTATGATGTCTTACAGTCAGGTTTTAGACAGCATCACAGCACTAATACTGCTCTGACCAAAGTCATTAATGACATATGTTTGAACACATACAATGGAAAAATGTCAGACAGGACGTCTGTGCTGCATTTGATACAGTTGACCACAATATATTACTTAAACGACAGGAGAACTGGGTGGGCCTCTCTGGCGTTTCACTACACTGGTTTAAAACTTATTTAGAGAACAGAAATTACTTTGTGTCAATAGGTAATTTTACATCAGAGCAGACAAGAATTACATGTGGAGTTCCCCAAGGTTCCATCCTGGGGCATCTTCTGTTTAACATCTACATGCTCCCAGTGGCACACATCATAAAGAAAAAACTAAATTAGTTACCATAGCTACGCAGATGACACACAGATATATATTGCAATGTCACCAGGAGACGGAGGCCCTGTACAGGCTTTTGGTAAATGCATTGAAGATATTGATGACTCGATGTGCCTGAACTTTTTTCAGTTAAACAAAAACAAAACGGGGTGATTGTCTTTTGAGCCAAAGAGAAACAATTAAGGTCACCAGAGAGCTTCAGTCTATACACCTAAAAACCACCAACCAGGCCAAAAATCGGGGTGTCGTGATGGACTTAAACCTAAACTTTGAAAAACACATTAAGGGAATCACAAAGTCAGCCTACTATCACATTAAGAATATATCAAGGGTAAAAGATCTGATGTCTCAGCAAGACCTGTAAAAACTAGTCCATGCTTTCATTTTTAGTCGGCTTGATTATTGTAACAGTGTTTTTACAGGTCTTCCTAAAAAACAATTACAGTAGACACCTGCAGCTTTTTCAGAACTCAGCTGGTCAAGTCCTTACTAAGACCAAGAAAGTGAGCCACATCAGTCCAGCTCTGAGGTCTTTACACTGGCTGCTTGTTCGTCAGAGAATAGACTTGAAAGTTTTGCTGCTGGTCTATAAACCTCTAAATGGTTTAGGACCAAAATACATCAGTGACCACTTGACCCAATATAAACCATCAGGTCATCAGGATCCAGTTTCTTATCAGTTCCCAGAGACAGAACTAGACATGCAGAAGCTGCATTTAGCTTCTATGCTCTACATGTCTGGAAAAAAGCTGAAACACTAAGTGTATTTAAATCCAAATTAAAGACCCACCTGTTCTCTGCTGCATTTCAATAGTTTTATTCAAAAGTCCAAATCTGCATTGAATTTTTTTTTTACTTGATTATGTTTTCATGCTGTTTTTCTCCACATGGAAACTTATTTCTTGCATTTTATCTATTTTATTTTAGATTGTTCTTTCTGTTTTTATTTAGCTTATTCTATGGTTTGTTTTTTATTGCTTTGTTGTTATTGCTTCCTACACCCTGCTGTAATGCTTTTAATGTTTTATGTCAAGCACTGGTCTTGTACATGAAATGTGCTATAGAAAACAATTTGCCTTGCATTGCCTAATGCAAGCTATAAGAATGATACGTCCTGATTTTAAAAGGCAACTGGAGACTTACCACAGTTTTGGAGCTTAGAAAATGGAGTAGTTATATTTAACTAATTTTGAGCCTTCGTTGCAACACTATAGGTTTTGAGGCGTTGATCCACATCACTATTAGGCTACACATTATGGAGCAAGACTGTGTTGTTTTTAATCCTCATACCTCGACATTCAGGTGTCTTAGTCCAGGTGCCATTTGCAGTGCATTCTGCTCTTGGGTTGCCAAAGACAGCGTATGGAGGGCGGCATGTGTAAGTCGCAGTGATGCTGTAATGAACAGTGTTCCCTCTGACCCTCTTGTCATAAATTACCATTCCATACTGTGGGACTGGAGCAAGACCACAGGTCACGGCTACAACAAGAGAGACACCATTTCATAAATTTAAACTTGTTAGCATATATTTAACCAGTGTTTATCTCCAACTTAAATACTTTCTCTTATGAATAAGTGGTTTAGCTAATGTGTTACTTTGCATATCTTACTCAATTTTAAAACCTAGTTGCAAACATTTCTTGCATTTTCAATGATTTAATATCAGTTTAGTATTTTTTTCAAAGCTAAAGTATTATGAAATTGAATGTATGTTTAAACAGGATACAAGAAATTACTTTATAAACTATAAAACAACTAAAAAGATTCTTTCTACAATTTCCTTGTTTGGTGGAATAAAAAAGTAGCTTACTTACGTGTGCACTTTGGTACAGGTGTACTCCATGTTCCATTAGCTTGACACACAACAGTGCTTGATCCAGTCAAAACATACCTGTGAAATGACATATTATTCGGTTTATGCTTCAAATGAAAACAAAGAAAATAATTGATTTGAATCAGGTTATATATATCCAAAGGTCAAACACTGATCAGTTTAATGCTGCTAGCTAAATTTCTTAATCTCATTATTATTCTCCTTATTAAAGGTTCTTTATATCTACACAGAAATTGCTATTTTTTGATCAAGGAGCAAGTCATATACTAAGCAAAGAAATTGAACATAATTTTATTGCTTTACCCTTCATCACAAGTATAGTTGATTGTACTCTGATACACATTATCTTCAAAGTACATTTTTCCATTAGACAGTGGATCAGGAAAAGGACATAGTTTTGCTAAAAAAAAACAAAAACATGGAGAACAGGTTCAGTCTTTGTTATATGTATGTATAATGCAAACAAGAATTGACTTTGTAAATAAACTGTGATCCAACAGTGTACATGAGTAGTCTTTCAATTTATTTTTGCTAAATTTAAATAATATCTTTTTCTGTCTCACAGAATAAACAGTTAAATTTTGAGAAAGAATATGTGCTGGCATATGCTTTTATTAAATCCAAATTGTATGCTAAGAATGCTTCAGATTACATCAGTTGATGTTCCTGATGAACATTTTACCAAAATCTCCCTTTTTCTAATCACAAAATACATGATCAAGACTGAAGATTTAAATAGTTCCACATAAACTACATATGTTATAATAGAAACATGGAGACTTACGAATGCACCGCAATTTTGTTTTTGTCCACTCTCCCCTGTCAGAGCAAACAATCTTGCGAGGACCCAACACTGGGGTGTATCCCTGTTTACAGGAAAGGGTTAACGCCACACCTAGGCTAAAAAACCTCTGGAGCCCTTCCATTTCAATGTTGCCTGACAGCTCAGGTCTAACACATACTGCAATTAGAAAGAGATAAATTTAAAAACATGTAAAGTTGGTTAAAAGAAAAAACACTCCGAAACATTTACATTGCATTTACATCACATAAACATTTGACTAAAATCACTACATACTGATTCAGCCACTGTAAGTATGAATATTTACATTTTAAGCATGCATTATGAAATAAATACCAGTAATACCATTGTCCTCTTCTGATGTCACAGAGGAAAAGAGCAGAACTGAACACAGGAGAAACAAAGTCAAAGCAGCTTCCATTCTCAGTAGAAAAACATGAAGTCTCTTCTGTTTCCTGTGCCTCCTGGTTCAAATACTGACAATCTGGTCCCTTTTCGTAGCTGTTTTTCCCTAAAGTAAACAGATAAGAGCAGCATGAAATGTGTTGTCTACTCTCTCTTTCTCTCTCTCTTTCTCTCTTTTTTTTGTTTTTTTTTTTTGCTTAGTGTTGTAATCCTTTTGACAATTTACTAGAAGTAAAAGAAAAAAAAAGTGGAGCAGAGAAGCATTTTTGTTATGATTATTAAATTTTTCTTGTGCTCATTTTACACTTGCCGAGTCATCTAAAAATAACTTATATAATAAGTTAAATATACATATAGTTGGAATAGTATTTTTGGTAAAATAAGTAAATAATTTTTTTTGACAAATTACCATGCAATAATAAAGGAATTTTAAAAAGGTTTCGATTCCTGTCATTAATCAGGATGTTCTCAGTTCCTCATACAACACCATGAAGAGAATGAAAAAGTAGTTCTTACACATGTGTGACATGATCTCTGGGTTTTCGTTTGGGCTTTGTTGGATTTTCTGTTTCTGTTGCCCAAGTTGCTCCTGGTTTCCTGTTTTATTTTGTAGTCCATCCCCTTGCACATTTTGTTTTACTTCCTGTTACCTAGACACATGGTTTTGCTTCCTAAATTTCTTTACCTGCTCCTTTTTAGTTTGTTCTCCTCATTGTAAGTTTACCTCTTGTTTTTTGTTTGTTTTCATTGGGCAGCTTTCAACCAGAAGGTTGGTGGATTGATTCCAGGCTTTCCATGACTACATGTCAAAGTGTCCTTGGGCAAGACACCTAACCCTAGGTTGCCTCCCGATGTGCCTATTGGGGTATGAATGTGTGTGTGAATGGGTGAATGTGACAAGTAGTGTAAAGTGCTTTGAGTGGTCAAGCTG
>JBAMHW010000004.1:23417612-23434886 GCA_037177495.1 Rhadinocentrus ornatus
TTGTCGTGTTGCCTGAGTACTTGACTCTGGCGTTGCAGATTTTACAGGCTGCATAGCTTTTGTCACAGTCTTTACTGATCCCGTTTTCAGCCATAGTTGGGTCATTTGTTAATAAAAGAAAATCGATTCAGTGCTTTTTTGACATCGAGATAATATCGTAACACAAAATCTCGCAATATTTCAGTATATCGATATTTTCTTACACCCCTAGTCTGTCCTGTCTTCCCACTCTGATTTCATGTTGTCTGTGAAAAATGTCTAAAACGGCTCCCAGCTTACCAGATTCCATACAAATAAAAAAAAAACCCCAGCAAAAACCTGCCACCTTCGGCCAGTTATGTTTATAGACAGCCAATGAATTGCAGGTAGGCAGAGACCTCTAAGACAACCAGTGTTTTTTTTTTTCTTAAAGAACATTCAGTAGGATAACAGCTGCTCCCTCTAAAGAGCACAGTCACAAAAGTTTGATGTGTCAGGCTGGGCTCTCAGGCACCATTAGTAAAACACCAGGTCATGAAGATTTATTTATTTTTTTTAATTTTTTGAAGAATGGTGTCCCATCATCTCAATAACACTCAATAGACTTTAAAGAAATTCATGTCAAGTTACACTAAACCGGCTCATCTCGCAAATGGTTTACTAATGTTTTATGTAGATTTCTTTACACCTTTCTGACTACTGGAGTTTTAATAAAGCACATCAGATAATATCAGTTCCATACTATGATTAAAAAAAGATTAACAAAGCTAAACTGTAATCAGAGAAGTAACAAATGTGTTTTTGATACAACTGAATGAGGTTTTAAAAATAATTCCGTTTTACAAAGCTGTGTTTATTCAGAAACGGCTTCGTAAGTAAAGTGTTTAGGCATGTAGGATTTTCCTGAAAGCCTCTCACCTCTCTTCCTGTTTCATGACAATCAATCCAGAGCAGCTGCATTAAGATTAGACTAATCCATCATGACGGCCTGCATTATTTATCACCTTAATTCCCACCATGCATTTGGAGGGAATGCTGCATCGGGTTCAGAAATATTCCTCATAGTTCTAATGTGTTTGCAGCTGTGTAAGTAATATTTGAATGGGAAAAGTGTGCCGTTACTCATATTACAATGAGACTATCTTTGAACATGTAAATCAAAATTATTTCAAAATTAGCAATCATTGCAAATTGTCCTTTAAACTACATGCTGGTATGCAGATATGTAAATATTTTATAAGATGTTTTGATGTTTTGCTCCCTTGGTGCAGAGCTTCTAAATCTGGGTGAGACTGCTTTCTTTGCCTGCTTGGAGATCTTGACCACACACATTGGTGCATATCTGTTTGTATCTTGGCACAGGACAGATCCTGCTTGAGGGAGATGCATCCTCTGACGCCTGCATCTCATCATGTGATACTCGAATTTTGTTTGGTTCCTGTTTGCATGCTGTAATGATGTAGCCCAAATCTGCTTCACAGTTTGATAAGGGGATTTCAGTGCAGGAAGGGGACCAACTGAGCAATCACAGGTGGGTTGACGTCAATGTTCCTGCTGTCAGGCTTATGATGTGCAGTTTAAGTGATCTGGATTTTCTGTCACTCTTCTGTCAGTTAGAAAACATGTCTATATTGTAGCAAAACATGACAGGAACTTTGTTTTACATGCAGTCAATTTTTTTTTATTTGCAGAATGCAACAGTAATTTTTTACAGAAACTGCTTCTTTGCTTAGCTTTTGTCTATGGAAAGATAACGTTAGACCCTCATTGTGATATGAGATGCCATTCTCTGTACAGTCACAATGTCTGTGTGTCTGTTGTGAAAGAGAGGATGTTCCTGCTGCAGCTTTGTGTTTGGATGCTTGCTCAGTGTTTGCCCAAGGAAGTGTTTGGTTGCAGAGCCACAATGGATTCATGTTGAGAGAATCCAGAACCAAATTTATTCATTTATTAATATATTAAGTTTAATAAGACTTGATGAAAAATTATTATTTAACATGAAACATTTTTTTTATTCCAATTATACGTACTTGTGATAACTACCAACCAAACATAAAATGTGTGGCTCAAACCTACATTGATCCTCCAAACCAAGATTTTGAAGTTCTGATTGTGATGTATTATCAGGGGGACAACAAAACATGATATCTTGGACATGCACTTCCCAGTTTTTATCTTGGTTTAGGAATTACTTGGTTTAGGTAATACATAATAAAAAAGGCTAAGTATGTTCCTTCTTCCACAGCAGCTTTTGAACCATATAACTTATTATGCTTTCCTGCAACATTCTTGTGAAATTGGGCTATGCTGAGAACAAATATAAACAACAAGTGTATGAGTCTAGTATTCCACACTATCTGTGCATACATATGTCTATAAATGCATGGCTTTGTGGCTGATAAACTATCTTACCTTTTAGACTGACCCATTACAGCCATTCCAATGGTTTGTAAGTCACGTGTAAAGCACAGCTGGGTTGTATGGGAAAAAGCGTTGCAAGATGGGAGGAGTTGGAAATATTTTATATTCCAAGAGATACCTATGTTCATATATGGACTTCTAATGAATGTATATGAATTTTTCTTTTACCTGCTAAGATATTATTGCACTTACAGTAATGGTCATGGTTGCTCTAAAGTCATCTTACTTCACCTGGTTCACAGGCAATATACTTGGCCTTTTAATGCTTATTTGACTATAGCACAGTAAAAACAACAACAACAACTTAGAAATAACTATCATTTATTTATTTGCCAACATTGGTCAGATTGCATTGTGACTTTCGACCATGTGACTAGGTAGTCCATTCAGAAAAGAGTGTGATGTAGTCAGATGTAACTGATTAATTTAAGGTAGTAAATGTCCAAAAGGGGCATTTGGCTGTGGTAAATTTTTTTCTATGGTTGACACTGATAATTTTAAGTAAAAAATATTATCATATGTGCTTAATGGGAGATTAAAGAGCATATACTGGAATTGAGGTCTCTGACAGCTTATTTCTTTTTGTGAATCAGAGCACCTGTTGTCTGTCATTTGGTAATAGGACGTGTGCCAGATTACTGGAATTAATTTTTGGCAGGGTGTGAGCAGTAGGAAGTGATCCTTAACAGCACCTCTGAATTGATGCTGCAACATAGACGAGTTGCAAATCCCGTCAGGCAAAGAAGGTCTTTTGGCAGGCTACAGTGCCCCCAAGATAGATCAACTGCCATGCTATTTAACACAGACCTCATGTTGACCTATGCAGTTAAATAAAGCCCTCTGTTTTAGTGTGTGAGCTCCAGAAATCCCTACAGGCTAACATCTAAGGGCCAAACTATCTTATTGTTAATTGGTAAGTGTTGGTTTTTTCATGTCGTTCTGTATCTATAAGTGCATATTAGTTTGATAATACCATTTATCCTGTCACATTTAGAAAGCAGGCTTCATGCTAAATGTCTTTTTTCTCAAAAGAAGTAGCATCAATGTGATCAGGAATCGATGGCTGTAACAAATGGAGACATTTTCTGAGTCAAAAACAACCAACTTGGAAAAAAACTCTACCCGCAGTCACAAACATCAATTTCCTGTTTTCACTTGATCTGTGGGGTAAAATGTGTATACATAGACAAGCTATAGGGCATATCTGAAAGGTAAGCATGTTCACAGCCTCCTACATATTTCCTTGAACAAAGGTGGAGTAAAAGTTATCTCACGAACCGAGTCTGCACTTTCCCTCCTTTGTCTACATTTATAAAGGTTTAACTCTGCAGCTGCAGATGGATGGAATTGTTAAGTGGTTTCCAGCAAAGTTTGCAGACATGCTAAAAAGTCATAATAATCAGTTGGATTAAATGAGCTTGGAGGCTTTCATGTTTTACTCATGTAGATCTACTGACCCTACTCCCCCCTTTGGTACATTAAATCATAGCAAAATTGCCAGATCGCTGCAGTCGGTTACACGGAAATCACTTGTGGATTACAGACTGCTGAATAATCCCGGTAATGATAAATTTTTTTGAGCTCCATCATCTCAGTCATCAACATTAGTTACAGCCATATGCGAGTTTGTAAGCCTGAGCCAACAGTATACATTTGGCCTCTGTGTTCAAATGCACAGTATTTGTCCATTCTGCTATGTTAGTATGCTCCAGTTTTCAGAAACAAACACAGAGATGTACAAAGACTTGCTAATACACATGTACTCACACAGGGTTTTAAGTTGAGGGCTATTTAGGGCAAAATGTATGTCAGCTTCTGTGAGTGAGTGATGTCTGTCAACTTAATCAGTACTGAAAATATGCTATAAAAAACAAATATTTTTGAAGCCCTCATAAAAATATAGATTAAAAAAAAAACTTTTTAGTTTTTCCAACAGTCTGACAGGTTGTTTAGAAATTAAGGCAATCGTAAGCTTCTCTTTAATGTTAACGAGTGCAGCATCAAGAGAACACTTAACAATAATGGTGTACATGGTGGAGCGATGGGAACAAAGCTGCTGCTGTCCTAAAAGAACATTTCTGCCCATCTGTTGTTTGCTAATAATGGAATAAACAAAATATTTTTGTGCACATATGAGAGTGAAGTTTCTGTGGCAGACAATGCTTTAAGATAGATGAAATCCTATATCCATCAGAAATGTTGTGGGGGGGGACTTGAAGTGCTTAGTTCATGTAAAGAAATCCACCAGCTTCCCAGGGCTTGAATCATTCTGCATGGAATATTAGGATAAAATATCTCCAAGCTGATGTGCAGGATGGATTTAATAGTTTCATAGAATGTGTGATTTGAGTTGTTTGTGTCAAATCATGTGTCGCTGTGTTGGAGTAGATAACCCTAATGCAAGCAATAATCCAGTCTGGCAGGTGTAAAAGTAAATATAGCTTTATTGGCTAAGCATAAACTCTACAAAGGCAAGAATACCAAAGAAAGAAAAGCGAAGCGTGACTGGAACAAAATCAGCATGGCGTGAGAAAAGCCAAGACGGCATAAAACAAAGATAATGATTTGGCAAAAGACAAATAAAGACCTAAAACTATATATATATATATATATATAAAAATACAGAGGAAGACTACAAACAGGATTCAGGTGAGGCAACATGCAAAGTAAGACGTGTCATTAAACTAGATCAGACCACGGAAATCAAAAGTTCACAACACTTTTATTACTCTCAGATATGTCATATTTGAGTATTTCCTCAGTAAATAAATGATAAAAAGTTATATTTATGTCTGGTTTGATCATTTTCCTTAGATTTATTTATAAGTTTTAGGTTGGTGAGTTTTTAAGTCATAGCTATATAGAAACAACATTCTAAAGAGTCACAAACTCTACAGTAGTAAGTAGTACATTAAATACACACCACAGCTCAAAACATTTTGTTCATTGGGTATTAATTCTCTTCATGGTCTTCAAAATATTAATGTCTTTTTAAAAATAAATAAATTGTACCATGTTTCCCATAACACATAGCTACTGCAGATGAAGAGGAGCAACACATATAAGGGCAATGTATTTGCCAGCAGATTTGCTGTCTTTCAAAACCAATATGGTGTCCCTTTTTGTCTGTTTTTGTCTTCACTCCCTGACCGATGCTCACTTTTACTTCCACGTCACCATGCTTGTGGGATGTAGCTCCCTTTTTTTCTGTTATGATGTTTAATTCTTTCTGACTAAGTGAAGATTAGTGGGTGAGGTGAAAGTTAAACTGCTTAACCTTTGTTTTATCGATTAGAAAGGGGTCTGCTAGATGGGAAATTTTCTCTAATGTTGATCAGCTATGACAAACTAGTATGCAGCGATAGAGGAATTAAACTCCGACTGACCTGAGTGTTCTTCTTGCAGACTTACTGACAGAATAATGCACTCTAGCAAATGCTGCTTTTCTAAGTGACATCAAATAAAAGGTTTACCTTTCAGAGGTGAACACCACTTTGGTTGTGGATCAGAATGCTTTTAAAACTGAGAGGGTTTGGTTAATCCATGGGGAGGTGCCCCTTTGAACATTACTAAGGATTAGAGAAAGATATTACAGCCTGAATGCATTAGAAGTGTATTAGATGGCTCCATGATGGAGCAAAGACTAATGCACAGGCTCTGAATTATAGCATAATCTGCATTTAATTGCCACGAGTTTTGTTGTGATAATGGTATTATCTAATGGAAGAGCTCTGGAAGAGTTTGTCTGAGGAACAAAAGGCAAGGCAAATGGAAAGGGCAGAGCTGCAGTTACAGATGTGGGACTCCCACTCTGGGGTGATTATGCAGTGTGGTAAACTGCGCTGTTTTGTTTTTTCTAAACCCTGATTGCACAAAGACCCTTTTTGCTACAATTGAGAGGTTTTTAAACTCTGAAAATGCCAAGAATGTAAAAACAGGATTTTGATTGAATGCAGCGGAACAACATTGTACTGCCTGGAAAATACACACTTTGTTGTGTAATAGGGCCTAATTTATGCGGAACGTTGTGCTTTTTAGTATTGTCAAGATTTACAGTTTCTTCCTGTTACATTGCATACATTACACTGGCAAATTTCATTAATATATCAGGTTTTGCAGTTACTGTTTGTTTGAAGGAGCTGAGGGGCCATTTTTCTACTTTTCTACATTTAACTTTTCTAACATTAGGATTTTGAAGAGGAGGAACAACTTGTGCCAGCTGTCTTCCATTTAATGTAATGTAGTGATCTTCTAATTTCCTAATTTTGGTCCTCTGATGGAAATCACACTTAGATTTTTAACTGAAAACAATAAAGCTTCCACTATGAAGTTTCACATCCTGGACTTATTCTTGTTTTTTTGGGGGGGGGGGGGGACTTGCCTGCCTTAGGATGCGTTGTGGCTTTACTTCCCAAGCTCATTGTCCTTTTCTCTGACTTTAATGCAAATTAAAACTCTTGCCAGTCCTATAACATTTCTTGAGAGTTAAGAACCATGTTTTATTTAGGACCTATTGATTCTTTTTGTTTTTACTTCTTGGAAGCCTGCCTGTACTCATCTCTTGTGTCAGATAAGCTTCACCTTATTCAAACATATCTATCAACGAATGGTGATTGAACAGAATGACTTACTCTTATTTATTTAGTAAACTTTTGCTATTTTGTCATAAAGACCACTGTATTTAACTGGGAATAATATCAAGAGTATCCTACTTAATTCTCTCTTTTAAACACAAGTAAGATCACATGAGCTCTTTCTCACAGCTACTGTGCTGCTGTTGGCTTGGCAGAGGTCTATCATAGCTGATTCAGGATTTGGAGAAAGATTCAGTGTGAGTTGCTAGACAAGTCTCAACCTGCCTGTAGAAAACTGATAAAAAAACAATCAAAACAAAGGTTTTCTCATTTTTTCTCTCTCTCAAAACAGCTTTGACTCATAAAGAATGAGTAACACATAACTGAAGGATTTTTACACTATTGAGTAGGATCGATAAATTTGAATGTACTTGTGAAACATTACACTTACAAATCTCATGGATAAATAATCAATAATTTAGCTATAGTATGCTAGACTTCTGCAAAGTTTAAAATACCTCATTGTTTTCTTTTGTTATATGGAAGTTGAATTAAAAAATGCTATGTCTTTACTGTGTGTAAATATTTTTCTCTTGTAAAAAGGCAGTATACAATCCTTTCTTTGATAATCTCCCTTTGTTCCTCTAACAGATGTCTAAATGCCCTGTTAATCCTGTAACAGATTGTGTTTTAGAATCCATTTGTCCAAAGATAAAAAGAGACTTAAATGACTTGAAACATTTAAACTAAAGAAAAAAGAGAAATTGCAATGCCTTTTCTCAACATATCTGCAAATAGTGACCAGGTTGTTAAATGGGATGAGCAGGCAGCTTGTCTTTAATGCTGCTCTCTGTGAAAGGGAGGAATAAAGGATTTCCACCAACTGAAAGTCCTCATTTCTCTCTACCAATCCAAGCATGCATTAAATATGTAGGCTATTGCTGATGCATAGTAGAGAGTGAGCAGAATTTGGGCCATCTTTGGGTACAAATGTTAAATTTTAGGGTAGTAAAAATAATTCATTTGTATTTTCATGCAATTCTAGACTAATGAACACAGTTATTTATATTGGACTCATAATACATTGTCTTTATTACATAATAGAGCTTTTCTGGGTTTAGTCATTAATGTATATGGCAGGTGTATGATTTGACTAATAAAGAGGAAATTGTCTGTCAGCTGCCTTCTATTGAAGACTTGGAAGCTGTCAATATCAAAAAAATTGAATTCCGAAAAATTGCTGATGGTTTTGTGCAAAATAAGTTGAAAATCCCACTCCAGTCCTATGCAGGTACAGATCTAAATAATAAAATTAAAGATATGACTATTTTGTCTTGACGCAACATATGGCAAGTTTAGTGTTAAATATAATTATAATAGCATGGTGATCATATTGAATTTTACAACAAATTTGTACATACTAACCTCCTCTTTGCATCATTACAGCAACTAGGCCAGTTGTTCCCAAAACGTCTTTGAGACAGCAGTCACCCACCTGAGCAGACTCTTTAAAACCACCCAAAACAAAGTGCTTTCCGCTCAGAACTGAATCCGAAAACCGTAAAAATGGAACCTTTGGCATTTCAAAAATAATTTTATCACTTTCACTAAAGTTTAATTCACTTGTCATGTGAATGGAAACTGTTTTATATAGCTGGAATCACACAGCATTTGGTTTTGTTCGGAGGTTCTTTGAAAAGCAAATGGGCTCATAAAGTGAGATGAGAGTTCTTGTTATTGTCCACACTGTGACTCAGCATTTGGTAGCCTTTGGAAGTGAGTCATTTTGTGTATACGATGTGAAGAGGAAAAGGTGTTAAAGTTGTTTATTTGGTTATGGGAGGTGTTTCTGTCATAGCTTTGGTTATCTGACATGTATTGGAGTTTGCACCACTCCTTGGTTCCTGTAAAAAGTAGAAAGCCATGTGTGCCTTTTTGCTAAACACACGGCCTCTTGTCATCTCTTTTGTTTACTGCCAGTATGACTCTATAATCCCTATTTTTAATCCAGCACTTCTGAGGATTAAGGCTATTGGAGTACAGCATTGTTAGGACCTTAACAAAGGTCTTATTGGAGAGGAAGGACCTCAGAAAGGTGCATCCTGGGATTGAAGTGGTACAAGGTGCCAAGTTTCTGTTGAGCAGTAGCTTGCTTCTACTTTATATTTCTTTTACATGGGGTTTTGGTAATTTACAGTCCTCTCAGTGTCTGAAATTTCATTTGTATGTATCACAAGTACTCCACAAACTTGGCACATGCTTCATTTACTATGCTGCCTGCTAGATGCTAATGTCTTATCTAGGCTTCATCACACATACAGTACAAAGAGTTTCTTAAATCCCGGGTTATTCACTGTGTTAACTGAGCGCTGGTCTTTGGCGAGAAAAAAAGTTATGTTTGTTTATAACGTTTGTTATCTCTTGGAGCTGGTGGATTATCTAGTCACGACTCACAAAAATTGAAAAGTTTTCTATTTCCTTGTGTCGCGTCATAAGCCCCCGTGTGCATGTCTACATGAACGACTGCAACATTTCACATGCACAACAACAGCAGCAACAGAGCGCAGAGCAGCAATGCCAGTGGCGCTTGATGATATTTGGGAGCAAAATAATCAGACCATTTCATTTTTATGATTGTTGAAAACCCAGATCTTAATTGTGATTAAAATTTGATTAATCACACAGCCCTAGGATGTATTACACCATAGCAGTGAAAAATCTTCCTTTACACATAGAAGACTAAAGCCTGCTACATACTCTGCGAGAAATGAGAAACTCTCGATTCTCGTAGAGTATGTAACAGCCTTAAGTGTAAAGATTAAACACTATGACATTAACTGCTATCCTCACTTTTCTACTCTGCCGCTGTCCGTTGACATTAGAGTTAGGCAATATGAACAGAAATTTCATATGTCAATATCTTTTTCCTGAATCACGATATACAATGTATTTCAATATAATTTTTTTTTTTTTTTGTCAAGTAACCAAAGAGACAGTTCTAATTTACATTTAAATGTACTTTAGCACTCAAATAAAGATTAGGCCTACCTCTGAGCTCAATACAAAGCACAATCAAAGAAAGTACTCAGGGGTGTTGCTAGACATAGTGATGTACAGGCACAGGCTGTCTGACTTTACTCACATTTTTTTATATTTGCAGAAAAAATATTATTGTAAGTGATTGTTGGAAATGTGCTCCAGCCAATGTTTAAAAAAATTACGTTTGGAATTTATTCTCCAGTAAATGTCCACTGAGTCATGTTTTGTAATGAACCTGTTATCTGACTTTGAACTTGTGTGTCTTTTAATATGCAGGATGAACACTTTATTTTCTAGTTGACGCATTGTATTAAGTAATGAAATAATTACCCCATTATTGTCATTATTAAGAAATGGCCCTTTTTCAAGATAATGTAATTTATCATAAGACATTAAATCTGACTCATATGCACCAACAGTCATATTAATCAGACTCTCCCTTTTTCATATTTTATTAAGGCCTTAAAGTTGGAATATTCTTCTGTGTTTTATTTGATCATTTTTAACCCAAGATCACTTAGAGTTAACATGATGGTGTGTTTTAGTCGGTTGCCTTCAGTTTTTCAGTTCGAGCGATGACAGTGGCATCTTTACAATCCTGAGTTTGAGAATTCACTAATACTAAATATGTCCTGGTTGATCACTGGGAAAGGGATAAAATATTGACACAAAGCCGAAATGTTTTACCGCAATGTGCAGAATGAAATAATTAGAAGTAATAACTTTGATGAATTTCTGATTGTATTTAATCGTGTTGGTCTTAAATGAATCCTAACGTGCTGCTAATATCAGCTCAAATGGTGTTTCTTTAGGTGTGCTGCTCACCTCTATTCTTAAAAGAAGACTGGAAGCAGCTGCTTCTCTTCATTTCTTCTGCTTTCTTTTCTTTGCTGATAGCCTGATTTTCCTTGATGAGAAAAGACATGACTTTTCATGCCCTCTGTGACTCTTTGATCACTCATCAGCAGGATAAGTAACTCAGTTAAAACTCCCTGTGCACGTGTGGACTAAACCATTATGCGCTGTTTTAAAGGGGCGAGAGGGGCTCGAGACCATCCAGAATTATTGTAAATGGAAAATTCAGAGTAAACTGGAGCTTTTATTTCCATGAAACTGCATTGTTTGAATTCACATATCAGTCTAAGATAACTGTCTTCTGTCCTTGTCACTGTTATATCATCTTATTCTGCCCTACTGGATGGTTAACTCCTGAGATTCAATTGAATGTATAAAATTGCATTTAAAATTGCTATGACAGTTTATTTAAGCTTCATCAATGAATAAAGGAAATCATGTGTAGTTGATAAGCTCTAGTTTGCACACCGTGCATGAGAAGTAAAATGAAAAAACCCTCATGGCAAGCTGAACTACTGATGTGAATATAAAATCATTCCTTGTGTGTTTTCAAACTTCCTAAAGTTGGCACTGTTACCTCCTACACCACTTCTCTCCACATTCAACTACTTCCTTGCAGGCACTCTGTCAGCCTTACTTAGCCTCCCTGCCAGTTCTTACCATTTATGTGAACATAGTATACGCATGCCCTTCATCTGCTATTGCAGCTAATCAGTTCCGACTGCACAATCATAAACCAATAGACCACCGATTCTTTCTTTTTTTCCTCGTTTTTGTGTCACCCGCCTCAGCAGTCATTCTGACACTGACAGGCTCTTTGCCCTGTGTACTGCTTTTATTCCTGCACCTTAATATAGCAATTGAGCCTATTCTGCCTTGAGGGACATGAATGCGTGGCATATAATACAGGAAGGAGTTGGGAAGCGGTAGCAGAATGAGGCAGAAGAATTGTCCTGCCAGAGCTTTGGCCTTTCCCCAAGGCTTTTTGGCTCTAGAAAATACCTGCTGCATTGTTAAGTCTTTATAAGGAGGCTCTCCCTTCACAAATGAACTTTGCTCAGGGCGGTGGTGGTGAAGATAATGATGTGTTATCTGTGTGTCTGTGTGTAGTGAGTGGAACAGGAAAAGGTCAATGTGCAGAATCTGATAGAGAAGTGTGTTTAGCAATGGGTTTCTGTTTTTTTTTACTGTGATAGTTTTGTGTGATCTCTAAGAAGTAAAGTCCAGAAAAGTTATTTGTACAAAAGAAAAAAAAAAAAAAAAGACAAATACTTTTTCCCATTATAAACCACCAATTCTAATTCATTTTTAAATGCGGAATCTCCTAAACTGGAATTTATTATGAGCTTACTTATCTTTAGATCTTAATGCTAGATATAAAGTTGCATGCTTTTTTTTTTGTGCGATAAAGTGAGTAATTAGGATTTTTTTGGACAGGGCACAAGAGATATGTGAAATTAAACAAACCCTTCATTAAAGGAAGAAGAGAGAAAGATTTGGAAAGTGAGGAAAGATGGTTTTGCCAGATGACCTGATTTCTGTGGAACGGCGAGTTGACAACCAGCATGAGGTCATCTGTCACTTTCTCACTCAACGCTAATTTTAGCATCATCACCCTCATCTTTCTCCTGACTTTTCCCACCCCACCTCACCCCCCTCACACCATTTAACATCGGCTACCGCACGCTTCCCTTTCTGTCAGCCGTGACTTGCTGGTGGTTAAAGTGTGACATGTCCAACAGCATTGGCTGTTGGTGCTTTGGTTTGTGTTTAAGACCTACAGCAGACATGGTGGATTGAGTGTGAAGTTTTTTCTCTGAGTGTTGACATACTTAATAGCTTTGGTCATATAGAAAAAAAAATGTATTGGCCGCCTCAAGAAAGAACAAACCAGGTCATGGTTGACGTTTACTCCTGTGTCTGATGTCTGAGAAGCTATTTGCAAATAGAAGATTCCTTCCTTTGAGAATAAGCTTTCAGTCCATGCTGACATCTTGCTCTATTATGTGGTAAAAAAACACACTATGAACACGCTGAGATGCTAATAGAACACTTCTAATGCACAAAACTGCATCAAATTGCAAGTAACACTCCCTTTAAAGAAATAGCTTCTTATGGTTGGCTGCAACAATGTTACCATACTATAGCTTGGAAATATTATTTTCATAGAAATAATGCTAAAACAACAAATCAGTCAACATTTTAACAAATGAAAATATTAGTATTAGATTCTTTTCACTATCGATTTGGAGTAGAATAATTCTCCAAATGTTGCATACAATCCAAAAATAAGGCGGCTGCACAGCACAGGACAAGAGGAACTTAGCCTGGGTGGTGAGGACAGCTCATGGGATTGTTGGCTGCTGTCTACTAAATCTGGACTCCACCTACACCGCCCGTGTCCAGAAGAGGGCCAGACTCATTGCAGCCGACCCCACCCACCCAGGCAATGCATTGTTTGTACTGCTTCCATCAGGAAAGCGGTACAGGAACATTAAAACCAACTCAAAAAGACTCAGAGACAGTTTCTTTTCCAGAGCTGTGAAGCCAATAGTCCCATTGTATTGTAGTTCAAACATTAAAGATACACACCCTCTCAGACACATGCACACACACACCCACACACACAAACACACACACACACAGACTTCCATCCTTGCACTAGGATGTACTTTATCCACAATACAAATATTACTGCTTGGAATTCTTATTTTCTGAAAAAAAAGGTGTTCTTTTAGCTTTTATATTTTATATCTTTATTTTTTACTTAATTATGTGTCTGTTTTATTTCTATTTCTTGTTAATATGACTCCTCACAAGTTTTTTACGTTTGCATAATGACAATAAAGATCTTGAATTGAATTGAATTGAAGGTAATGGCCAAACTTGAAAGAGACTCACTTATTTTATTAATCAACTAGGGTTGGATGACATGAACCAAATTTCACATCTGATATTTTTTTTTACCTAAATCACGATATACGATGTATATGTTGATATAATTTTTTTGTCCAGTAACCAGAGGCATTTCTTATTTACAGCCTTGAGAGCTAAATGCACTTTTATTAAGGATGAGCAGCACATGTGAATTAAAACAGTTGACTGAAATCAAAGTAGCTGTAAATTAAATTGAAACAAAAAGAATGAAAAAAAACTTTTCAATGACCATAACAAAATACAGTTGTGCAAAATATAAAAAGAAAAGCTACTTTTAACTCAAAACAAGCTATCACGATATAAACAATATTCCCTCATTTGGTATTGCATGTGAAAAAGTCTCGATATATTTAAAAATCTCAAAATATTGCCCAGCCTTATGATCACATTCTGTTTTGTACGACATGCATTGGAGATTTTTATCAATTCATTTGGAAATGTTAGTGGTCTGCCTTCTTAAGAATTCAACATGGTACATCATTTGCATTTACATTGCTCAGTGCTGCTTGTTTAGTCTGATCAGTTTGTGCGTTTGAATTTACTTTTTTTTAAGCTGTACCCTTATAGTTAAAATTGTGTCTTGCCTGCATGAGAAAATGTACATGAGATTGCATGAAATATGTCAATTAACTGAGCTTCATATTCGGCACATGAGCACTGACAGCTCTGTGAGCAAAGTTATCCTGTTTGTTCTTAGAATGTGTAAACAGAGGCATCCTTCGTCTGTCAGGATTGACAGGCACTTCCACCAAACATTTGCCTGGTCTTATCTGGTCTAAAATGCAGCCATATCAATAGCTGAAAATGCCATGCCATTAAGTAAAGCCTCAGGCATTGCCCTGTTTCTCAAATCGACCATTGCATAGTCCTTTGCATGTTTTACTGAACTTCTGCTCTGCAGTTTAATGTTACAGCTACATCAAAGAAGTGTGTGGCAGCCAGTGGCTTTGTGTTTAGGTTATGTTGTGGTTTAGCTAAGGGAATTAATTATTGTTAGGAGACAGATTTTATCAGCGACTTCCAAACTAGTTAGACACACCCAACGACTTTATTTTTCACCAACTTCTTACATTTTCTTTCATAATGTGGTCAGTTTCTGTCTTTGTGTTGCACATCATTGGCTGTCTGGTACTGTGTGATTAATCTGCTTTTAATGTCAACCACTTATCCAGGCAGTGTGACATTTGACGGCTTGCTGTTATGAAGATGAACTAGAACACGCCCATTTCCTGACATGAAATCAGTCACTGCTTCCTCAGCACAAATATCCTCCTTCCTGCTCTCCCATTATTGGTTGTTTGGCAGGAAGTTATAGGACAATACAGTTAGACACAACTGCATGTTTCAGCGGCTTCTGTCAGCATCCAATCAGATTGACGCTAAAATCTCCAACTTGTGCACACAACTCCCACAGACACAGCCATGGATCAAACTAAAAAGTTCATCATCTGTTCTGTCTGAACTGAAATTTGCCCATTGTGGCAGATTTCATTAACTGCATTCCTTTAAAGATTTTGTGGGCTTCTTAAAAAGAAGGTAAAAATGGATGCAATTTTATGGCAAATGCATTGCTCTGTACTTAACAGTTATGCTGTGTAAAATCACATGGTGACAGTATTAGCTGCAGTGCTTTGCTTTTACATAAAATATAAGTCCATATTTAGTTTAGTCAACAGAAGAAACAACAACTTACACATGCTTTTCAAGGCCTACAACAGTACCAAACAAACATAAGTCTAGGGCTGTTTGCAAAGCTGTCACAGCAGTCACATGACCTTGCTATTTGCATGAGTATGTGTGTGTTTACTTTGCCTTTTGCAACATTTACAAAGGATGTGGTTGATTTCAGCAGGATGCTGTAAGGCATCCTCCTCATAGCTGTGCTGCCTTTGCCTGTCTGGGCTAATGCAATTTCTCAAAACCACAGAGTAACTGTTATAGCTGTTCCTGCCTTGGCATTTGTTGCATTCTGCTGTGACAGTGAATGTAGCTGCAGCAACAGGTTTTCTTCAGTCTTTGTGCTAACAAATATGGCAAGATGCTTGAGATGAACCTACTGTCAGAGCAGAAGGAGATGGATGGAGACTGTGGAATAAAGAAAGAGAAAGCACATGTGGGGAAAAAAAGAGGAAATACAAAGACAATACAAAGAAAGAGGCTCTTTTTATG
The DNA here is from genome assembly GCA_037177495.1 of Rhadinocentrus ornatus. NCBI lineage: Eukaryota > Metazoa > Chordata > Actinopteri > Atheriniformes > Melanotaeniidae > Rhadinocentrus > Rhadinocentrus ornatus. Next base: position 23,433,587 of record JBAMHW010000004.1, read on the forward strand.
TAAATGGTAATTGTCCTGTAGTAAAATCATGTTTTTCAGCTTTGTGATGAACACCTCCTCTCATATTCACACACCCCCACCCACACAGACCCACTCAGTGCAAGGCTGTGGAGTGTAATGTCCTGTCTGACTGTGAGCTGTAAAACCACAAGAAGAATGGGTTTTCTGGACAGCTGACCGCAGCCGAAGGAGCTGAAGGAACAGAGGAACTACTTTCTGAAGAACAGTAATCTGCAACAGGCTGCTGTAATTATATAGTCATGGCAAGTTCAACATAGTTCTTCATCTTCTTTCTGGGCTCTTTTCATTAGCCTATTTAACCTCAGGTGACATTAAAGTTTTATTTTCTCATCAGTCATATGCAGCTATTATTTACTCTCTTTTCCCAATATTTGTCATCTTGTCTCTCTTTTTGACCCTTTCTTTCTCACCTCTTATGTGCATGACTCTTTTATTCCATCTAACATTTCCATTGAGTTTAGAGCTGGGTTTAAAAAATAGTTTTATTCATTTAAATCGATTCAAACTTCATAAATCCAAAATCGATTCATAAAACTTGAAAATCTATTTTTTTTTTAATGTCCTCATTTTTGTCGTATCACGGTTTATAATGAATCCAATATTCATTGTAGGTTTTATTACATCAACACGTTTTCTGAGATCTAAACTTAAAGACTATTTGAAGCAACTCAACTGAATGAAATTATTTCATCAGGATTTGGAAATCCCGATTTCTGCCTGAGTTTTATTTTTTTCCATCACAGCATTTATGACTGTAAATCTGGGGAAACGCTGTATTGTTATAGTATTTCATGGAGATGCATCAGTCAGATCAAACTATTACAATTATCTGATTACTACCAGATAACCGATTGAGTAAATTGATTCATTGTTTCAAAAAAACAGTCTTTAACTAGAGCTGGGTATCGATTCAAATTTCAAGAATCGATTCGATTCCGATTCTCAAGATTTAGAATTGATTATCACTAGGGCTAGTATCGATTCAAATTTCAAGGATTGATTCAATTCCAGTTTTCATGAATCGATTATCACAATTTGATCCGAACTGTTCTGATCCGATATTGTTTGAGTCAGTGTTATTACAAAAGTTTTTTAGCTATTACCTGAATTACTTTGTAGTTATGCAACATATTGCTGTGGGGCAGGATAACTAAACAGATCCAGGGCAGCCAACAGAGGACACCAGAGGGGGGGGGGGGGGGGAACACAAAACTAAAAAAAGTTTATACTTTTTCAATGTCCTGATTAAACCGTTTTGAGTCGCTGTAAATCTTTTTTA
>JBAMHW010000004.1:23434931-23444934 GCA_037177495.1 Rhadinocentrus ornatus
CCCCCACCACCCCACACCGCCCCCTCCCCCCACACACAAGACTAAAAAAAGTTTATACTTTTTAAATGTCCTGATTAAACCGTTTTGAGTCGCTGTAAATATTTTTTAAGTTCAGATCTCAGATAACGTGTTGACGTTAATAAAACTTACAAGGAATACTAGATCCATGTAAACTCAGAAATTTCTTCAATGACGGTAGATTCAACTTGATCAGCTGTGCGTGTTCCCGTGACAACCGTCACACTATCAGCGTAACACCAGAGCAGGAGAAATCCTTCATCTGCTCCTCACTGGAGCAAGATTCTTCCATCTCCACCTGCCTGTCCTCTGACGGAAACCTGTGTGTGCGCATGCGTGTCTCTCTGTGTGCGTGATCTGACTGCATGCCATGTCATGTAAACCAAATAAATAGCATCAAATTGTTAACAGTTTGATAAAAGGATGAAGTGTAAACTTGTTCTGAATTAAATGTGACTTTAAATGAGCATATCGGATTTATTTTTAATAGGGATGCACGATATATCGGCATTAATATCGGTATTGGCCGATGTTAGTCATTCTTTAACATATCGGTATCGGTCCGATAAGCAAAACTGGGCCGATATTAACAGCCGATATTTATTTTATATAACAGCGATGCAGCACTGCATATTTCATTGTGTTGAAATAAAATATATATATCGACATCGGTAAATATCGGTTATCGGTCAAAACGACAATATTAATATCGAATATCGGTATCGGCCAAAATTTTCATATCGGTCCATCCCTAATTTTAAACTACGTGCATGGTGACATCACTTCCTGTTATATGCGTGCCGCAATCTTAGCGTTAGCTGCTAATCTGAGCAGTAATATGCTGCAGAAGACTTTAAAGGTGAATGTAATTCACACTGGTGAATGAAAACATCTGAACTTGACATCATCTCGGTAAGAAAAGCTGATTTGGGACAGAGACAACACAGGAAACCTGTAGTGTGTGTATATATGTTAAGATCTTGCTAAGTCACGTGAGAGTAGGGTCACGTTACCGGAAACGAAGACATATAAAAAAATTGATCTCCAGTTTTATGAATCGATATTGGGTTCATTTAATTTGAATCGAGTAGAAATCGGTGAATCGATTTTTTTAAAACCCAGCCCTATCTTTAACTGCATGCAACTGTAAAAAGTCTTTAAATTTAACTCTGTTTTTTATACATTTAAGAAAAATAGGTGGTGTTACACAATTAGCTGTAAATGAATTGACACCGATTCAACTTTGGATTTAATCCAAATCGAATGAAATAGACTGTTGTGAATAGAATCAAATTGATTCAGAAAATTAGTGACGGTACCCAGCTCTAATTAAGATGTTTACTTTCTCTCACCCTGTCTGTAATTGTCTGCTTACTCCATATTCACAAGGTCAAAGATTTAGCTCTCTGCTTTTTTAATCTCAATATTAATTACTAACTACATGCTGCATTTTTACATACGTGTGCAGTTCAGGACGATTGTTCCTCTCAGACATCCTGCCAAGTTACTCAGCTGGTTTACAAGAATCATGTCTTATGTCACCATCTTTTAACATTTTACCTATTGGTAGAACTTCATTTATTTAGCTATTTATTTTAAATCTAATATAACCAGAAATATGTTTTGTTTATATGTCATCACTGCTGCAGTTTCCCGCCCAAATATTTCCCACAGTCGACCTTGTGTCATTGCTCATGCTGAGCTGTCATTCAAAAAATCTTATGTGTGATTATATACTAAGAGCAATGGCCATAAAAAGATGATTTCATACATTGCTCTAATTGAATGGTTCCCAACCTGCGGTTCAGGACCCCCCCAACAAGCACAGTTGGGAGACTTTATGGTGAAAATCTCACTTTGAAAGCGTTAAACCAAGCATGGCTACAGGATGGGTTGGCTTTTTAGTATTTACTCGAAGGGGTTCCCCAATGGCAAAAAGTTTTGTTAAATCACTTTCAAACCAGTTTCAGTGAATTAAAAAAAAAAGAAAAAAAAAAGAAACTAACAGACAGACAATATATAGCTGTGGCCATTCTACTTTCTTTCATGATGCTATGGAAAGCTCAAAGGCTGCCTATCCAGTTTAGTAGATCTAATGAGATGAATCTAGAATTCATATCTCCAGATCTACAGACTAGTTTCTTTCCACCAGGTCCCATGTAGCTATTGTTTGTCTCAGACCAGCAGCAGCTATGTTCTGCCCGGTGTGATCTGGAAAAAATTAGACGTAAAAATTAGACATTTCATTTTTACGTTGAAATCCGCGTCATATATATGACCCAGATCATAATTGTGATTAGAATTTGATTAATCGCCCAGCCCTACTTAAACACACTTCCTAATTTTGCTTACATGCGGCTGCCATGTTATGCAACAACTTGTTGCTGTATTCTGTCACTCTAGTTTAAAGGTAGACACCAGGACTCCTTTATTTCTGTTAAATAAATTAATGCTTTGTGTGTGTTGGGTCTCGTGCAGGTCTGACTGTGTGCAATTATCTGCAGGGAATAACAAATGCTTATTAAAGCCTCTACTTATGAAAATCTGGCCAAATCTTCATTTTTAAACAATATCTTCTCAAAGAAGTATTTCTGGCATTGCCAATGTCTGGATTTTTCATAAAAGGGGAGAAAGAGAGGATTGTGTGTCATACAATATAGGGCCAGGAGTGTTTGTTGGAATGGCTGCTGTAAGGGCAAAGTCTTGGTTTCTAGTGTCTCACATTTTAATAATGGGTCCACTTTAAGCTCTAATGGGCCTGAACTTCAATTTGGAAGTTTGTTTGAAATTTTAACATTTTTGTTTAGCTGTATATTTTCTTAAATGCATCTTAAGCAATTTGTTGATACATTGCTGGATAACAAATGTGACATGAATTGGGCTGTTTACCACCACACCCAGTAATCATGGATTGTTATTTATAGCCTTTCCCATGCTACGTCCCCTGGGACGATAGAGGGGTTCAAAGCATACCAATCTGTGTGTGCACTGTCTGTCAAAATGTCCATTTATGCTTTACACTACAAACAGATACAGAGCCTTCTGTCCGTCTCCTGCACCCTTTACATGCGTAATTTGGTCCGTTTTCAGAGAACTTGTGGATGTATCCCCCAGCGCAGCAAACAGGGCAGTACTACCGGAAACCATGAAGGGAAGTGTTGAGCAGTATAGCTGATGTGCGACTAGCAAAAGGAAAAATGAAGAAGCCGTCATGTATTTAATGGCTTAACAGACCGCCGCTGTATATTCTACTGCCATTTTGTAACTCTCTCTCTGAGAATGTATATTGTTATAATCTTCTCCACCTTTGCTGTTGCCTGAAACTGATGTCGGAACTTGGAGGTGAACTCTAAACTCTGCACTCCCCTCTGTTGGATGTATTGGATATATGTATTTATGTACCTAAAGAGAGCATAAATGAGCCTTAAAGGGGTGTCAGTGTAGATATTATTACCATGCTTTAGCATCTTTTTATGTGCACTGCTGATATTGTGATTTTGTCTTTCTTATGCTGTATTTTGGGCTTTGTTTGACTATAGTGTGTATCAAGATTACTTTAACAAGCAGTCCTCATGGTAAGAAAAAACAATATAGTTAAATTTCCCTCCCTTTAATGACTACTTATTGTTAAGTACATTAAACAGATCTAGATTCCTGTGTTAAGCAGTCGGATGATAGTTTGTGTTATTGTCTAGTTCATCATTTTATTAGATTGAAATGCCTTGTCTTCAAATGTAGTAGGGGTTTCAGATGCCAAGCAAACTTGCTCACAAAACTACAAACACTCTTCCACCTCTAAGTGCATAAAATATTCCATGGGAGGAGTTTTCTGTCATCATCTCATCCCATGAGCTACACTTTCTTGCCAGAGAGTAGTTTTGCATACTGGCCGCAACTTAGAAGAATAAAGTGTTTTTTTTAGGCATTTTGAGGGTGTTGGAAAGTAATAAAATCCCAGTATGCTGCCAATAAAAACAGTTTTTCACTGAAAGGGTGTCACAGTGTTTTCCAGTTATTGGTCTGCTCTGTCGTAGTGTATAATTTATAACCCGGAGTAATATCAGGAACTGCAGGAACATTATCAGAGATCAATGTTTAGGGCTCCATCTGGAGCTGTAATTCAGGAGGAAAGATCTACTGTGTATGAAGCATCGGCAGAGCTGCCTGTAAAGATAGAAATATGTTACTAATGATGGCAGTTCACTTAGGTTCTCACTCCTGACTCCTCAACTCAAGGCCCCACTGTTACTGAATGTGTACCTGTGAATCAATGATGCAGTCAAAGGAGTTTTACATTAAAACACTGGAAAACAAATATAGTGGCAATAGTAACATTAAACATAATGTCCTTTAAATAAACTAATCACAAGAGAGCATGTAATATAAAATTCATTCATAAACATAGAGATATACACACAAACATATCTATAGACATGTATACTGTATATACACACTCCAAACACAAATATGCAGGGGTATAAACCACAAATGCAAACCAGAGCAGAGAAAAGCCATATGTCAGACACACATCACATTCTCCTTTATAAACCTTGTAGATTTTGCTCTTCAGGACATGCCAATTATCACACCCAGCCATTCTTCTGTGGCTGTTTTTAAAAGAGTGGTCCCCCTAATTTGCTCCTCTTGCTGTTGGATGTAATTGGAGAGCGTTGGGAGAGATTGAGTAAAGAGCTTAAACTGTCTGTCCCTAAATTCTTTGTCTGTTCTCACAATTGGAGATTGCAGGTCCAATTTCAGACTCAAGCTGATTTTATACAAGAAACTCATTTCCTTCCAGTTTGCTTAAACTATATAGAGTACCACATTCATTTAACAATGTTATTTCCTCTTCCCTGCATTATCAAGCTTTCTTCTCGCAGTTGTGCCTCCCCCTTCTATTAAACTTAGTTGTTGATCCAAAAGGAGGCTTGTGTTTGGCTGTTCTTACAACACCACTCCCACTAACACTGCCACTGACCCATAACTGTGCAAAACAGACAAGCTGCCTAATTAGCTGGGCAGATAAATAAGAGATCCCACTGCTTATATATTTCCCACCCCAGCACTCTTTTAATAGTAACTCAGCACCAAAACCAAAATAGTACCTTAGCAGAGTGTGATTCTGAATTAAAATATAGACAAAAGAACAAAATAGAAAGACGACAGCTATCCCTGGCATTATTACCCTGCCCACAAAACAGTGTTTTAGGGGACTTGGAAACGAGAACTGCAGCACCATATAATACTGTTAAAGGAACATGGCATATTTTATGTATATGGTTAGTGTATAACATTTAATATTGAATTGCTGCAGGGACTTCCTGTAATGCACTAATCAGAATTAAACCACAGAAACTCAGTAAATATTTTGTGCACTCAACACATGCAATATAATCACTGAAAATGGCCACCGTACAACCAAACACCATCGTACTCCCAGCCTGATTTAGGCCTTTTAGGTATAGATCAATGCATTGAAAGACAAATAAAATTGACATTTACAGCAGGACCTAAAACTGTCTTTCTCTGCTTCACAGTTGTGTCATCTAAATGCAGAGAAGTGTCTCTGTATCACTCTGTTAAGGTGTTTCCCATTATGGAAGGGTTTAAATGTCAGAGCGCAGCAGTGAATTATTGATGGGGATAAAAATTGATCCCTTTATCATCGAGACAAGGGAAGTGTTTGCTATTATCAGTAGATAGCTAAAATAAAAGTGCCTGTCTCGATAACAGAAGTCTGTTTACTTTTCTGACTAGCAGAAATGCCAAATTATCATTTCCAGGAATGGATAAACAGCTTATTCATGGAAGTGATTTTTGAGCTGCTTGCATGATTGCAAAGCAAATAGCCATGCACTGACATGCACAGGGCTCAAGTTACTGTAATATTTAAAACTCTTCAAAGAGTAAGTGAGCTCTTCTTACTTTAAGTAAAAAAATGTTTAAATAATAGCTTCAGTTCCTGCATATGGGAATATTCTCACAGACTGAGAGGATTGTGTGATGCAAAATAAAACTGTGGTTGTTTCATCATTTGCAAAAACATCTCCACTGAAAGCTTTAGTTTTTCAAAAACAATTTCTGTTCAAACTGTGGAGTTATTGCTAAATTATTTCCTCATTTCCCTCTCAAAACATTGTTTCTATAATAACTAGTGCAGAACTAGTTTGCTTCATAGTAATATTGTTTTACTGCCAGCAGAGTCTCATTTCTTATATCCCTGGGGTGTATTTTCCTTGTCCTGCTGAGAGATTATAGGCTGTGCTCTGGATTAGTGCTGCCTTTTCAAAATCCCATTAAGATTCTACCCTATCAATTACCACAAATCTAAGCCAGGGCAAGGTTACTAGTAAATTCACTCAATAAACCAACAACCACCAAATTTCAGTGTAATTTAGAACTAAATGTTTACTAGGGCCTGTCCGACATGTTTTTTTGAGGCAAATACCAATTTTATATTTGGCAGAAAAAAATATTCCAATTACCAATTAATCGTCCGATTAAAAAAAAAATAAATATATATATAATGAAAAAATTAACTTCATTTTTTGTTCAATAACGCTTACACCACCACTTTAAAACAGAAGAATTTCCAAAAACATGCAACAAAACATTAAATAACTGGGGAAAATAAAATATATAACCTTAAAAAAAGTCAATATATAGATGAATTATATAAATGACTGGTGAAAAATTAAATACATCTTGTTGTGTACTTCTTGCTGATGCAAATGAGAAGTAGGTTAAAGTACAGGTTGAAATATATAAGATTTATGTCTCATATAACCAGCATGAGTGAAGTTAGCAAAACATTATTTATGCAGCCTTCTGATGTCCTTTAATGTTAAATTACCTCCAATATTTTCTTTGCCATGAAATATATCATGGCATATATCATAAATGAACCAAAATAAAAACCAGATAGGCTTTTCTCAAATTTCAAAAATATGTCATCTTTAATAGAGTTGTATTTTATATATAATGGTCACACGTGGTCTGGCACTAATTGTAACACATAGCGAGTCGCTGTTACAGCCTGCCACGTTAGTATTTTCTGACATAGGGAGACATGATACCATGACGGTGGCTCAAGACAGACTATAATATTAATAATAAGTTTTCGGTGCTGCAGTGAATAAACGTTCTCCCCTCTGAATTCACATCTCTCCTCCTAAAATATGAACGCTCGTTCTGTACGCTCAGATATTTTGTACACTTACGTTATTTCTGCAGTTACTGGCTACTTAGCTTATGCTATGCTAGGCTGGGATAAAAACAGCTATGTTATTGCCAAAATAGATGGGTGTTATGACTTGCCGTTTTTTAGGAAAACTTAACCACACGATGTGTATGAACTGCCGACATCAGTGGGTTCTTGGCTAAAAGTCACATTGCAATGCTCTAACATTTTACATGCACATCCTGTTCTGGTGCTTCACACTTCAAAATAAGAGTTCCGTTTTCAGCAGTTAGCCAAAACATTACAACAGTAAGTGCCTTAAGCTAATTTAGCACACTTTTAGCAATACGGCGTAATTAAAAAGCTGACCGACAAAATAAATCACGCGTCACTCGTCATTACACATGGCAAACAGAGATAAATGGAAACTGGAGACATGCGGAGTCATTAATTTCACAACATTATTGTTAACTTACATGTCTGGAAGGTCCACTCTGACCACTGCTTTGATGTAACCTGGCTGTAGCTACTTGCTAACCCTGTTGAAAAGACAGGGGGATGGCTGTGGGATTGAATGGAGTCAGAGCTCTATCTAGTGGACAAACGCCACAAGGACATCATTCTGCACGATTCCGACACTTAACATTTACTGTTTTATGAGAAAGCAAGACTAAATCATACTAAATAATCGGCAAAACAATGGCTGATATTGGCCATTTTGAAAAGGGCTAATATCGGCCGATTTAATCACCCTGCCGATTAATTGGTGGGGCCCTAATGTTTACTGTTACAGCTTTCAGTTTATGAGAAACATACACTCCAGAGTGTCTGTTTAGCTTTGCTGCAAATGCCCGGTTGCTGAGTCGTCTGTGCAGACTTCGTACAGAGTCTATTTAGTCTGTGCTAATTGTTAGATGAGTCAGTCTAGAGCAGTTTCTTAAAGAAACAACACTTCTAGTTAGAACAACTGTATAGAAATAAACCAGAAATGCATCTTATGACAAAGGACTGCAATGCAAACTTTTGCTGCCAAGTATTTTTCAGCTTTGTTTACCCAAGCCAATGTATACATTGTGAACATCCAACATTTTTTTAGAGACATTTTAGAATGAATTGTGCTGTTCAATAACTATGGGCAAAACAAAAAGATCTGCTTGGCTGCATTTTGGCTGTGGAGAAACAATCCAAGTTAAAGCCAGCTGTGTCTCCCTTCTTGCTAACTCAGGGCTTGGAACAGGAAGCAAGGCACACCCCCTGAGCTTGCTGAGAGGAAAGTTACGCAGTTGTTTTAAGGTCCTCTTCTGGAGAAAAAGTGCAGCGGCCTGTGTTTACAAAGGGGAGCTTTCATCTGCACTGGACCCAGTAGCTAAAGCTTTGTTCACGGCTGTGAAAATTTAGCAAATGATTGATTGTTTCATTCTCTTCATTTTGCTGAAAAATGAATATACATCTTGTGAAGAAGAGGAATGTGGGGTTGTTTTGGGTTTGTAATATTTGCAACTTTAGTAAAAACACGTAGACTTTATTTGGTTATATATGTGAAATAAAAAAAACAGTTGTGCCAACCAGCATCCAAGATGGCTTTTGATCTGTTCAATTTGGGTTCCGCATGACCAAGTTGTGGCATCACATAAATGTCTCCCTCGAAAAGGTTACTTCTCACGCAAACCACAGCTGCAAGGATGAAATAAGTGAGGAAGACACATTTTGAGAGCTTTCGCAAAGCCAGATCAAGCTCATCCACTCAAGTACTTGACTTGAACTGTTGAATCATTGACAGCAAGAACAGTTTTATTCATCCATACTCTCTAACAGACTACTTTACACAGTAATCCCATACTAAAGAGTATACGGGTACTAACCTGTAAATGTTCTTGAATATTAACAATTTGCTAAAAACTGTATAAGTTCAATTGATGTGCAACAGCACACCAGTTTTTCGTTTACATTGCTTTGCTTCTTGTTTTCTCTCTCTACACATGCAGTGAGTGTGCAAGCCATTCTTTTCTCCCATATTGTGCATCTTACACGACAAATAAGCATTGGTATGAATATGTACAAGTGCTAAAAATATGTCCCTATTTTAACTTACTGTACACAACCAACAGTCTATGGAGGACCGAAACTACCAAAATTAAAAATATATATAGAAATCTAAAAATGGCTTAATAAACAAATTGATGTGCCAATAAATGATACAAATGAATGTAAAAATAGCTTTTCTGTTAAGAAATCTATTAAACATGACACAAACTTATGTTAATTTAGCTATTTTCATCTGTTTAAACCTAACTTTATGTTAATATTTCTATTTATTAACTTATCTATGTCATTTTTAGGTCAATTTATTAATTTATTTTGTGTTTTTTTTCCTTCTTTAATTTTAATGTCTGTATTTATTTTTGTACTCTTTTCCTTTCACATTTTCTTATCCTCAAAGTTGTTTATTTCTGTAGTTTATTTTAATCTAACATTTTATTTATTTATTGACACTTTCTTTTATTCAGTCATATTTATGCCCTCATTATTTCCAATCTTGCATTGTCTTTATTTATTCTTCCAAGCGTATTTAATTGTCTGTCTCCTTTATACATTTCTGTATGCATCTGCCTCATTATGTAAATGAGGAGGGTGGCCTTTCAAGGCGTGACTTGGTGCAGATACTCAGCAAGAAAAGGTCAGTGCATTCGGTCAGTCCAACAACTAGAATTTATTTATTTTTCCTGTATACAGTGAGGAAAATAAGTACTTGAACACCCTGCTATTTTGCAAGTTCTCCCACTTAGAAACATGGAGGGGTCTGAA
>JBAMHW010000004.1:23448560-23458776 GCA_037177495.1 Rhadinocentrus ornatus
CAGTCAGTCAGTCAGTCAGTCAGTCAGTCAGTCAGTCAGTCAGTCAGTCAGTCAGTCAGTCAGTCAGTCAGTCAGTCCGTCAGTCCGTCAGTCCGTCCGTCCGTCCGTCCGTCCGTCAGTCACTTCGCTAAAATAATGACAACATGACAAGCGATACCGTCCAACGTGTTGATGACTTTCTTTAATTACAAGTTGTTCACTGTGATAATTGAGCACTGGTCTTTGGCAACAAAAAAGAAAAAAAAGTTATGTATAACTGACTGCATCTATAAGGAACATTTCAAGACTTCACTTCATGTATGCAAAGGTTTTTAGAGAAGTGAAGGTCATACATTTAAATGCAAAGCCATTATTTTACATCTTTTTATTTCTTATAATAAACTTATAATAATTATAAATTATAAATAATTATAATATTAATATATATATCATATTAAACCATCCCCAAACTTTGTCCAAAACTTTGTTTTCTTCTCATGCCTCCTTATCAAGGACTTTTAAGTGGCTTCTTTAATTTCGAGCCTGCAGCTCAAGAAATCTCAGTTATTGCTTGTTGGAACATCATGTTAATTTTACAACTGGCACGAAATAGATAAACATAATTTTCTATGTGAGGAAACACTCTTAACATTAATTTTTTTTCCCTTGAATACAGTCTTTGTTTATGTCAACCTTAATTAATGTAGGAGTAATTGTGAACCTGACTGATCTCTGGTAGAAACTTGAAGTCAGCTCTCATGTTCTACTCTCCTCTAGGCAACAGGTCCACTCCTTAATGTATATGCCCTGAGATATCTCAATATATTATCTCATATAATATATATATGAGATATCTCTGTGTTTTATGAGTTCAGAACAGTTGCAACTAATATTTTGTACAGAGAGTCCTCAAGTATAAAGGAGAAAGTTAAATGGCAAAATATTGTTTGTGTCTACCATTATATAATTTCAGACAATTAATTATCCTCCTGTTAGGGATTTTACATGACTCATAAAATGATGATCCACAGTACTATTAAATTTATAATCTATGACGGGGGTAACATTTATCTTGAGGAAATCCTGTTTGGATGATGACACAACCACCTCAGTGTTGCTTAATTGCAGTTTTATCGTGCACACACACATAGTGCAAACATTAAATAACTGGTAGCACTGTAAAGTTCTTTAACATGTGAGCTGACGAGGCCAGGGATCCCTCAGGCTTCCGATGGATGGATAGGTGCTTCTATCTACTACTTCCTGCTGCATTTGCACAATATGTAGTAGTTTCAAAATCAATGTTTGTAAATTGTGAGATGGTAATGCAGTCCAAGGCTGGGAAGTGCCTAAGTAATGTGATGAAAATCAAGATGCATGGGTATCAGAATATGTGGAATTTTGTAACATATTTTTATAGCATATAGACCTAACTATATACATGAACTCAAACTCTAGGATTTAAGCAAAAGCGTTCAGTACAAAAAGTAAGGCTGTTGGAAAAACTGTACTGGACAAGTCTCAAAGCAATAGTATCTTATATAAAAGCCTTCAGTTTCATGACGACCAATGGATTAGCAGTTTCCACCACCCTCTTTGTCCTCTATGTACCTTAGGAAACAATAGGAAGATGTTGATAGTGAACACCATTTAGACTGGAACCGTTATGGAGATGTAATGGCAACACATGAAAGTAATTAATGAATTAGATCTATTAGTTTGGCTAGTTTTTCTGAACCAAAGAGCAGATTGAGTTAAATGTAGAGATAGCTTCCACAATAATCTCAGGAGGCTGTTTTTATCAAACCATTTGATGCAACAGGTTGGTTTAAACATGCACTAAACAGAAAACCTAGCATTATTGGATTATATACTGCAACACGTGACTGTATTCATCAGCTGCATACTTTTACCCCAATATAATATTAAGTTCTGTACCTAGCCGTGATACTACTACTTTCTTTAGAGACAGAATTCATATGAAGTTTTAAGTCAGTTCTTAAAATGAATGTCTAACATTTAGCATAGTCAAAAAACTGTTTTTTCCAACTGACAAGCCAAAATAGGTATATTTTATCAAAAATTATCAGAAAAACCTTACCCAAAATATTTCCATGTATAGTGCCTGAGCTTTGTATGACTTGAATTGGTTCTCTGATAATTTTTCTTATTCATCTTTTCATGGCCATGCAGTTATTGTCTGATGACAATGATAGTTCAGCCATTCAGCTCCAGGAACTGATGAAAATGTCTGTCTGTGACGACCGTTTTTGTCAAGTCCAAGGTACCTTGGACTGAAATCACATCTAAATACACAAGATCTGATGAAAAAAAAGCTTTCTTTGTCCATACTTCCTGCCTATATTCAAAAGGAAAAAACCAAAGGAAAGAAAAACAAATTCAAGGAAAGGGCTCCTATGAACTTTGAAAGATTTTGAAAAGAATTATCTTCCAGAGAGGGTACTGGAGTGGATCTCGGCCATTCTGTCTTTTGGAAATAAAGTAACTGAGTTGCTGTGAAAGGCAATAAGTAATGTGAAAACCCTCATCACTCTCCCATTTGCTGTATAATTAACCCTGTCCTCACACTGAGTAAATTGTTAGGTCTGACGCAGACTAATATCTTTGGTTACCCCAGAACCCCAGAACGTTTTGCATTCAACGCTTAGTTTTCACTATCATTGCCGTCACCTTTTTTTTGGGTTAACCACAAAAAATTTGCATTAAAAACACTGATAGAAATGCGACTGTTGAGCACAAAAGCATTTGTAGCAAATGTTTATTTTTGCTGTCGGAGAGCAGTGACTACTAAATGATGAGGAATCTAGCACCATCAGAAACAGTGGATTTATATCTGCATCTCTCACTGTATTATTCTTTTGGTCCTTATAACCTGAAACCCAGTCCTATCAGCTTCATAATAAGAGATGAATTATGGAGTTTCTGTGTTGCTACAATTTATGACCTATCTGGTTGGTGGTTTTGGCAGTGATGTGAGTTATGGGTCATGGTTTCATGCTGGCTATGGAGCTCACTGGCTCATAACTCCTCTGAGGCACAAGGGAGTAGAGCTGAGGTGATTTGATATCTGTGTGTGTGAGTCTTGAATTGATTTTCCATAATTAGGGTTCACGTGAAAGCAAACATGTTTGCAACCACATTCTTTCTATATTTCTAAATGCAGAACAAGAATCGATAAGGAAATATTTGAATATAAATTTTTATTACATTTTTTTTTTAGATTGTTACCATGGTAATGTGTATACAGTGTCTTTTTTTTTTTAAGGCTATTATCACATGCAATGGCACTTACGAGTAAAAAACAAATAAAAAAATAATCCAGCTATCTCCATGACTGCACATAAGCACAATCCATTTTGAGTGAATTATCACATGTTCTTTACATTTGTTTTTTCAGTGTTTTATTCAGCTGAGATTATAGGTCAGGTGATTGTGGATGACAAGTCATGTTAGACACTGGAACACCCCACCACTTCCCCTCTTGTGCAATAAATCCCCTACAGGCTAGAGGTTTGTTTTGGTTTATTCTCCTGATGAAATACAATTAACACATTACAGATAGAATAGTATATTACTGCAGAATGTTCTGGTTTCTCTGATTCATTATCACACCTCCGTCTTCATGTTTTAAGGTGAGAACCACACGTGAAGATGCCATCTGTTCACCATTTCTGCCTTCCATAAAGACAGAGCTAGCACCAAAAATATCAAATCTGGAATTATTAAACCTGAGTATAGACATTTCTGATGTTTCTTGGTCCAAGCAACTGTCTTTTTCTTACTGACCTTCATCACCAGTTGTATGCAGTAATTAGTAATTATACTATAATAATTATAGTAAGATGGTTGGATTAAATTTAGTCTCCTGTTAAAAGATTTGTGATAAACTCTGGAAACATAACACAGACCCCATTCTGAGGTGATGTTGCTCTGCAATTTCAGAGACTGGTAATAAAGTCATTCTCAGCTGGAGAGGCAACCTTTGATGTTACTTTTCTGTTGGTCATAAAAACCAGTTTTACAGTTTAAGTAAATTCACATAAGAAATGTATAAAATTTTCCAGATTTTTCAGGTTGACTGACATTTAAGTTGTGAAGTTGTATCCATCATTCTGTTTGCTACAATGCTGCACACGACAAGATAAAATAAAAAAAAATAATAATTAAAAAAGTTGTGCAGTTAATTTCTTTTAAACTTCTGAACCAGTGTTCACCATGAAAAATTTTACAAAAAGCTTTACCTCTATACAAATCCACATCAAGAGCAAGAAGTTGTATCAATTAGTAGCTGAACAGGCAAACTATTTAATTCCACTTCACTAAACAGGCTAAGATATTGCAGTGTGCAGAGTTGTCTTTTAGGAAATTAGTGACTATTTTGGTTAAAATGTGTTTTTTAACAAATTCTTTTCACTACTTGCTTGAGTGAGTTGGCGTGTCCTTTTGACTTGTAAATTCTGTATAATATTAACTGTACTGCATTGCAGTGCTGGAGCAAAGAGCATCCTCTCATAGAAACACGTCCAACTACTTGGTTATTATGGGCAAAAGCCATTAAATGTTCCAGTTTTTCCAGCTATCCAAATGAAATATTCACAAAAAATGATTCATCCATCCATAAATTTATTTTCCCTAATTTTCTATGTTTTCTTCCTACTTTTGCTATTTTTACATTAATGATTGTGCATGCTTGTTTTTAAGAATATCTATGCTTTCACCGTGTTTGGTATGTTTATATGGTCATATGTGTTTGTTTATGTACGTCATAGCAATGTCATGTTTGTAAATGAGAATTGATTCTCAAATGTTTTATCTGGAAATATAAAGGTTAAAAAAAAAGTACATTATTAATGTCTCAGAACATTCCCGTATATTTTTTAGTCACGTGTTTAGCTTTTTTGGCAGCATGTGGACGACCTTTCTAGTATTAAGACAGTGGTCATAATGTTACCTCTGATCATTTATGATCTGATCATTCATGTTTAAGGTTTTAGACTATACCCATGAGGATTTTATGATGATGTATTTTATTGGGTGTTGAAAGTTAAAATTAAACAAGGTCTTGAAAATGCATCACATAACTGATGCAATTTCAAATCACAAATGGAGCTTGCTCAGGTATACGGGAAATAAAGACTATTGAAAACTGCCAGTTCCGATGCTTTTAGCTCATGCAACAAGCACTGGCCTTGAACACATTAAGTCCACACAAGAAGAGGTGGAGTCAAATCTTTTTAAAAGACAAGTACAGAAATAACATTTACTGTATCTAGGCAAATATGCTCTTAGCCCATAAATGTTAATAGAGGTTTTGTTTCTTTATGATGACCAGATAGATCTTTAGCCTGTCTCATCTTGCTGTTTTCTGAGAAGCAGTAGCAGACGCTGTCCTACACATTGACTCAGCTGCCAACACTGGCTGTACACTAAAGTGTACTCAGTGACCTCACACTTAGACTAAAAGAATAATGGTGCTCTCTGACAGCGTTTAAGCATATGAATTCAGTCTGTAAAACTGTTTGTTTGCATTTGAGTATGTTTAATGTGCGTATACAAATATCAGTGTATATATCTATGTATGTATGTATGTATGTGTGTGTGTGTGTGGCTTACCTCCTGTCAAGTTAGTGAGGAGGTGGCACAGCACTGTGCAATAAGAGCAACCAGCCTGCAGGCAGGACTGGCCATTTGGAGACATGACAAGAAGCCCAGACATTAGTTTTCTTTTCAATCCCTCATTGTGTTATCAGATCTGTATCTCTTCTGCTGTCTATGTATCGTTCAGTAGTTAAACACTGGATTTTAACCATGTCACATTTTCTCTTCTTTTTGTTATCTGTCTTTCCCATCTGTCTCTGTGTTTCTTTCTTTCTGTGTTTCTCTCCCCACATGTCTACTTCACATTCTATTTTCTTTCCTTGCAGTTTGCTGTTTTGTGGTCCACAAGAGGTGCCATGAATTTGTCACGTTCTGCTGCCCAGGGGCAGATAAGGGACCCGACACAGACGTAAGTAACCGAATCCCAGCTGTTCCCTCTCATGTGTGTCGCTGGGGAGGTGCATTTCTTGTCATTAGACTGAAGGATAGGGTGGCACCGGTATGCAGTTTTATCAACCAGACCTCTTCACTGAACACACTGGTGCTCTTTAACAGCTGTACAGCTGTCATGTGTCCTTATCGTGGTATAAAGTAGCATTTGTTGATTGGCAGAGGGACACTGAAGTTTACTTCTACAATTTCTAAACATTTATTAAATGTCAGTCTTAGCTATGTCTGGATAATGTTATGAAACTGAAGTTTTCACATTTTGATGACAACATATAAATTAAGAACATTACAACTGGGTAAAGGAATTAGTATGTGATTTAAATTTATAATTTTTATTTATTATATTTATAATTTAATGCACCACCTGTACCGTCAGACCTTTTTAACATTTCTTTAGTCAATTTGATTAGACCTCAGTAAAAAAACATCTCTGATCCATGATATGAACCACTTGGTGCAGATTCTCTGCTTCTTCCTATGGGCCCAAACATTGCCATTTCTGTAACAATGTTGTTAGTAACCACATCTTCAAACTACACACAAACTTTTGTGTGTGATAAAGAGCAAACATGGCTATGTTTACATTTTTCTTTTATCATTTTTCTTTGTAAATAGCATAGATTACAGCTCTGTTGTACCTGCATTGATGGTACGTCTTTGTTCCCACTTGGATAAGGGTTTTGTGGTGTACTAAATGCCATTTGTTTATCCAGAGGCTAAACCTCACAGTAGGGCTGCTCGATTATAGGAAAAATTATAATCACGATTATTTTGATTAAAATTGAGTTCTCGGGGGGGTTTAGGGAACGTTGGGATTACGCGAAAATCCGCGTCATCTACGGCTTTATGGTGCTGCTTGACTCCAGGTCCGTATGGGTGGTGAAACATTGGACTGTAGCCACGTCCTTCACAACACCCTCATGACACTCATCATACAGGGCAGGGAGAGATGCGATTAAAATAGTGACGAGATGGCAGTGATACCGTTTGTCCAAAGTGTTTCTTAAATTCAAAAAAAATTTTTTTTGTTTGTTTATAACGTTTGTTATCTCTGTGTCTCAGGGAGCTGGTGGGTTATTTAGTCACGACTCACAAAAACGGAACGTTTCTTGTGTCGCGTCGTAATCCCCCGTGTGCACGTCTGCATGAACAAGCGCAACATTTTACATGCACGAAAGTCACGTGTCGCTTGGCTGGAGGGCAGCGATTTCTGCCTCATCGTGGAAGTTCCATAGAAAATTAATGGAGAAGAAGCGACTTTGCCTCCCGTGTGTCCAGCCCATAACTTGAGAGGTGTTTGCATCTGGAGTTGAATCAAACCAAAGTGACTGGGACTGTGGGAGGAGTCTGAAACAAAGGGCAGAGCAGCAATGCCAGTGGCGCTTGATTTGCAACTGAAAACAGCACAAGAGTAAACTGCGAACGAGCAAAATAATCAGACCATTTCATTTTTATGATTGTTGAAAACCCAAATTGTGATTGTGATTAAATTGCGATTTATTGCACAGCCCTACCTCACAGCACCACCAGGTAGCTAATTAGATACATTTATTGTCGGTGTTCCTTATCAAGTCACTGTGAACCACCTTTCATCGAGAGTTATATTAATATATTTTGTAATCATTATATTCACAAAGAAAATTTAACTTTAATCTTACCCTTAAAATGTTCCTTGCAATCAGGATCATGATTCTTCCCTCAAACTAAACATTTAAACACAACAGGGGGCTTAGTAAACTCGTCTAATAAATCTCAATTATAAATCACACATTATTTTAAAGAAGAGTGGAACATAGTTGTGCCTTTAAAGATGGCCCGATCAGGTCTAGAAACATATGGGAAATGTAAGAGAAGTCCCACCATGTTTTTCTTGCACTCTGTGCAAATAACAGTCTTAATTACTTTTGACAAAAAATAACTGACGTTGCAATGGTTCCAGTTTAGTCTGTTGATATTATTTGCTCAATTAAATTATATCAGCACTATTGCAAGTTTCTTATCAAATTTAATCCAGAATAATTTGTGATGCGTGATTGAAATTAGAAAACCTGTATGGCTCTTTGAATGAGCTTTCCTGTTCCATCCTTCTTAGGTTTGTAGTACTAACAATGTGCCATGAGCCATTTCTTGCCTGATGGCAAAGTTTTACACTCTATTTCCATACCTGCTTTCTTAGGTTGAACATTCTTAGCCTCTTAGCGTTACAGCAGCACAGCCTGGTCTCTGTAACTGGAGATATGTCAGTGTGTCTTTCAAGATCATCAACCCAGACTCTTTAAATAGAGCACTCCATGGATGACATGGAAGCCGTACCAGCATAAAATAGTCTGGGCAAGGGGATTCTTGATCATGAAAGAACATCAGGTTCATTGTTAGCAAGTTTGTTTTAATGACCTCTAACATCTCCATGTTGGAGAAACACCACTTGCTCACGCTTGTTTTAAAGAGAAAGCATGGTCACATGTTAATTGACATATTTGTAATGGAATATGATCTTCCATTAGCTTTTGCCATTTCATGTACCCTGTTTGTCTATCTGCTATCCATGACAACTATGGACTGATTCTTAATAGTAAATCTGGCTTGTGTAACTTAACAGAGTTGTTATATATATATATATAAATAAATATATGTATAATAATGTTTTTTAACCAGTAATAAATGGTCAAAAGCAAACAATAAATGTGTATAAATACACACAACATGACATGAACTTATGCAAAGAAATCCAGTAATACAAGAAGACTTCACATAAAGCAGTATACAGTCAGTTACTCTGAGCCGTTGTTTATGTAGGAGTTTTTGATGATACTCTGCAAACCATTGCATTTGCATACCAAATCTCCGTCTTTTAAAATTTCACATTATTATTTTCACTTCTAAAAATTTGTTACTCCTTTTTTGACCCATTTCTGTGCACTTAACAGCTACAGTGTGGTTGCCATGGGCAACCGCTATATTACATGGCTTGCTGCCTCCTGGGCCTCCAGTCCAGGAAGGCAATAACTCCCTTGGCCAGCAAATATCCTGAAGATCTGCAGCATTTAAGCTTTATGCATCTTATGACTCATGTTTGTTTTATAACTCCCCTACTGCAAGAAACTAAGTGTGCACAACAGCCAAAAGTCCTTTCACCAGCGATTAACTTAAGTCTGATGTGGCAAGATTACCATGAATGCATTCTTCCTCAAAATAACAGCCGCAGGGTTTTGTTTTAAACACAAGGGAGGCTGCAAAAAGGCTTGTAATGATAATTTTTCGGTAAAGCCACTGAAGTTTACTGCCAGCACTGCAATTTAAGGTTTAATCTGAGGATGCTTTCTCATCAAAGACCAAGATTGAATTCACCCATCACTTTAATGTAAAATTGAGCAGGTGCCCGTCAAGTTGTTTATGTACTTAACAGTTAGAGGATAATAGCGCTCATGTTAGTGTCACTAAGTCAAACTAAAGCTCCTAGTGTAACAAAATGTTTTTGTTAGGCTTTTGGGTGTAATGTTTACTTGCAGCTCCAGTAAGTTCAGTGCTTTATAGTATAAGACTATCAATAATGAAGGAGCTCTTGGTGTCACTGCAAGGGCTCAGTAGATGAAACTGAGAGGTTTGATGTCCTGTGTTTGTGTGGCTGTGCAGCTGTTGCATCATTGATGTCCATTTAACCAGTGCAGCACATTTGACCCGAGGCAATCTGCAAGTCCGTTTGCACTGATTTCCTCTCTTCTTACACATACATGTACTCTCAGACAGCCACCCCCCAAGCCCCTCAGGCCTGTTCAGTGCACAGAGAGCTTTGACAGAGTAACATGGTTAAGCAGCAGCACAGTGTCCTCTCTGTCTCATTTGCTTGGAAACCAACAGAACTGACCTGTGGGTGACATGGCAGCCAGGCAGATCATACACAGAAAATATACAGTTATGTCCAGAAGCACTTACACAATTATTGTTATTTTTGTTTGGTGACTTCTGTGAGTCACAGGAAATCGGCAAATATGGGCTTAAAGCCATATTTGTTAAGCAGGGGAAAGGTCTTGACTTGATTCAGACTTTGGCATTTGCATTTGGAAGTTGTACCCCAATATGTGGTCAAATGTGGTCTGGCACATAAACACAAAGACTTCAGGCGGTGACTGTGAAGAATTCTTGTCAAATATATATATATATATCTATA
>JBAMHW010000004.1:23490332-23500857 GCA_037177495.1 Rhadinocentrus ornatus
CTACTACTACTACTACTACTACTACTAATAATAATAATAATAATAATAATAATAATAATAATAATAATAATAATAATTTTGGAGCATCAAAATAGAAGGCAACCTCACTTGTACACATGAAAAATATCAGTATTCACATATGTGAAACTCATGATTGCTGTTCAAAGTTAATCAGGATCAGTATAAATCCAGGTGTGTGTTGATCTGCGTCTAGAATGTTTAGACACTATTGAGCCTCAGGACTGCGACACAAAAACATTTTTCCTCATGGAGACTATGGTAGCAGGTAGACATTTTTTCATTGTTTTTTACCCAGTGACCTGGTGGCTTGATGATGTAACCATTGGTAACTATTCTCAATCCATGACGGGATGGCTCAGCTGGCTGACAGATGTGACATATATGCAAATAATCACAGAGATGAATCTGGGTCATAACCCTGCTATCTCCTCTCACACAAAACTCTCAGGAAAAAAATCCTTTAATATTAAGCCAAAGGTGAAATGAGATTGAAAAATGTCAGAAGAGATAGGTGCTGAAATAGGTACATTAAATTAAATCTAGTAAGAATTTTTAAATGACCTTATTGCATGGGGACATTAGACATAAAAAATATTGTAAGCACACTGCTTTTTGAAGGCATTTTATTGCTGTTTTATATTTATTTATGTATGAAACTGCAGTGAGGAGGGATCACAAACCTTATACGGTCAAATCACTTTTAGTGTTTTGCAGTGAACAGTGACAGTATGCAAGTCTGTTCTAAAAATGGTTTCATTCAGTTTTATTTATTTGGATCAAATGCATCAACTCCCTGTTCCCTTATGTTTTTATCTCCCCTCTGTGTCCTGCTAGCCTGCGAAATGAATGTTCATAAGCAATGTGTTATGAACGTGCCCAGCCTGTGTGGAACTGATCACACTGAAAGAAGGGGGCGTCTTTACCTCAAGTGTGAGGTCAGCGTGGATAAGCTGCAGGTCACAGGTAAGCATAATCCCCCTCCCTTTCTTTGGAATGCAATAAATTGAATAAAATTGATCTAAGTCATGCATTTAAACAGTTTTAAATGATTTTTGCATTAGTTGTTTTGTGTTTGTATAGCTTGTAAAGATAACTGTATAGGTTACTAAAACTACTGTTTTAGTGCCTGGATCAGTTTCAACACTTAACCTTTTATGTTACTATTTCCTGATTATCTCATCACAAGCAAACAATTACTATTTATTGTATACTTCTATTAGCCCAATGTCAAATGAGTTCACTATTAACCCCCTCTAAACATTCCCTGCTTGTAGTGAATCTAACTTCTAACAGCAAAGCACCTTGACTGTTGGATATCAGTTTACAAAATCCATTTCCTAGTGGTGAACAAATCAATTGAGCTTCTCTTGTTTAACATTCTTTTATAAGATTCAGTTTCTATTTGTGCCATGTTTGCAAGGCAATCCCAAACTTAATATGGTCTCCAGCAGTAAGTAGTGTGTTGTCTTGTCCTGTGTAGGCCTCATTTTGTTACTGTTTTTAAACTGTCACAACTTGCAATGTGTTGCCTGCAGCTTCTGCCATCACTGAATTGTCTGTTAAAAAAATAATCGAAGACTTGATTTATTAATTTATATCTCATTAGAATTACACAAAGATAGTATCTGAGTACTCTTGCTTGTAAGAAGGGTCATGGCTTTATGTTGATATCGCTTATTTATTAGAAGGCAGTTTTATGTGATCATATCATGTATTCTTGCCATTTTATTCATCAGAATGAAATGAGACAGCATTTTTAATCTAATGTGATGAAGGAGGATCTATTACTCCATAAATTGAGAAAATCTCGGGAAATGCTAATCTTGAACGATATCATCTGAGAAATATAAACAAAAAGAGATATACATGAAATTATATCTGAACCTCCAACCCTTTATTTCTTAGATTCATCTGTGTTAAAGATGGCTTGGATAACTGCCAAATACTTCCACTGTAGACAGAGGTTTTTTATTTAGGAATCACATATTGTTTTGGTTAACTGTTGACTTTGCAGAGAGTTAGCATGTCCCAATTCAGGCTCTATACACTTTAAAATGCACAGACTACATTGGCTACAGAGTGTCCTACGTAGTCTGTGCACTCTGACGCAGTTTACCATTCGTGAAATGAGACAGCCAACCTAGCCGACAAGAATGTCCCAAAGCAGCAATGTAGGACATTGGCAGAAAACCAAATGCGGATGTTGATCATGTTATTATTAACAATATTTAATTAATCATTAAATTAATTAATAAAAATACTTATAGAATAATAAATGTATATGATATAGGACACTTTACTGAACATTAACACCAAATGAGTTGGTTCTTTCTCACAGTTTTAATTGAATAATGTAAAACAAAACATAAAAACAACAAAAAGGCTATTTGAGGCTGTGTGATTCCAGGCAGTAAACAGTCTTAATTAACACCTTAAAAGCCCACGAATATAAACCATGTTTTTTAATGTATTTGGTTTTGACACATTTCTACTAAGGTGAGGTAAATGGAAAACATACTCTTTGGAGCTTTGTTACTT
Source organism: Rhadinocentrus ornatus (assembly GCA_037177495.1). Classification (NCBI taxonomy): domain Eukaryota; kingdom Metazoa; phylum Chordata; class Actinopteri; order Atheriniformes; family Melanotaeniidae; genus Rhadinocentrus; species Rhadinocentrus ornatus. Next base: position 23,492,892 of record JBAMHW010000004.1, read on the forward strand.
ATCCGCCGCCATCTTATGCGAAATGAATTCTGGGAGAAAAGAGGCTGCGATCCACCACCAGCTGCCTTCGCTACGTGCCAGACAGAGTGCGGGTTTGTAGGGTGGATTCGGAGGCGTCTTCCCAACAGGACACGTCTTGACGTACCTTTGTGACGTATGTAGCCGAAGAACCTGCATTTCGAAATACGTGAACAGGAACACAGTCAAAAATATAAAAATTTTTTCAGATCGAATAATGGCTGACCAGCTGCTGTGGTTAAGCCAGTGGTTTCCAAACTAGGGGGCGGGCTCCCCAGGGAGGGGAGTTTTGGACAGGTCCCAGTTTTACATTAGTTTGGAAGAATCTCTCAGGCTGATCTAGATAGAAGTGAAGACGTCTGTTTTTTGGGTTTGATTGACTCTGACCTTGATGTTCTTTAAAAGATACACACACACAGACAGATGTGTGAAAAAAGGAGAGGAACTGCCTCCTCAAATTATAGCTGCACTGTTCTGATCGAGGAACAAGATAACAGATTTTGGTTGCACTCTGGAGCCCTGAAGACTGACAGGAATTACATTTTAATACATACATACTGTAAATGGCAACAAACAAAACAAAAAGCAAACAAAAAAAAAAACCATACATGTAAGTAAAAGTAAAACTCACTTGGCAGTTTTATCAGTTAAGCTAACATTTGCTATTGCAGCCCCAAGACTTCCTCACCTCATCAATTCATCAGCTCACAAATTTTGTATAGAAACATTAATTAATTCACAGTCAAGTCTTATTCCAGAGGGCGATGGCTGCTGTTAGAAATGACCTCTGTACTTTTCTGTGTTGCAGCATACCTGAAAAATTCTCTCACTTAATACTCTCCAGACAAGAATTCTCCACAATATTCGGAAACTTGCACATCACTCTGATATTTACAATCAGACTCAGGGGCTCCAGAGTTTTTCCCAGCCCAGAACCAGCCTTCTTGGTCAGTTCAAGTCTGTGGCTCTGATGCTGCTGCCCCAACAGATGGCTACAAAGCAAATTTTACTTTTAACAGACTTGCAGAAGGATCTCAACTTCCTCAAAAGTAGTATCTGCTCTCTCCTTTCTTGTTGATGGCAGTACATCCTGGTAGCTTTAAAATCTACAGCAGCTAGATTCATGTCCTTAATTATCAAGCAACAGTTTGTTGTTCCAAAACTCCAAAGACTTGGGTTAAAAGTGCTCCTGTTGATTAAATAAAACAGATAATAGTATTGCTGAACACAAACTGTAGTTACAGCTAAATACAGTTATACACTCCTTAAAACTAATGCTTCAATGTGTGCTTCCACAACTGCATACTCAAAAACTTATCTGCCCCTCTTTCTACTGTACAAAGGATGTGCAAAAAGAATAATTGGAAAAACACAGTGCATTCATACTATCTCACTCTATTACACCATCTGCATAGTTTTGTTGCAAGAGATTATGGAGAGGGAAAAAATGCAATGCACTCTTTGTGATGGAACCTGTTTCGCTTTGCTTTCTAGCATGCTGTAAATCTCCCCAGGTGTACTAATGTTTGAACAACAGTGATGGCAAAGAGCTGACAGCAGGCACCCATAATCATTCAATTAACTATCAGGCAGGGGTCAGTGTATCACAAGACCCCAGCATTGAACCTCACTGACTTATTATTGTATTTAATTGACTACTTGAAGTAACAGGAAGAAGATAGGTAGCATCATGGTCAACAATGTTTGGAAATAAGACTTAGGCCTGATTGACTGGCATGGTTTTGTCACTGATGTGTCACATTCATTTATTTAGCATACAGATAAGCCCAGACTAATGATGCATCCACTGTCATCACACTTGCTATTTACTTCTGCATAAATTAAGGAAAGATTAAAGGGAAAAGATTGTAAAAAGATAAGAAAATGCCATCTAAAATAAGGCAAATGTGTGACTCACCTTGGGCAAGTTTGTGTTTATTTTGTCAGCTTATTTACAGCATTTATCAAACATACTCATATAATCTAGTTTTATACTTTACCTTAAATTTATTAATTTGAGCCAGTTTAAAAAGTTGTATGTCTTTTCTGGCTCTGAAAGGGAGATTTGAAAGTTTAACCTCAAAAGCTTTACATGTTAGTCCCCCACAGACAATAAAATTCCTCCTCTTGTTATAACTTGAATCTTATACAAGTAATTTGGCTCTTAGTAGACTCAGTGCAGTTCATACTGATGAGCCGAAACATTAAATCCACTGACAGTTGCAGTTTAACATGAATTATTTCTTCAAACTTCAAATGTGATAGCAATGTACTAAATCCAAGTTGGACATAAAACATTAAGTGCACTCTGTAATCATACTATGAACTGCAAAATAGACTTCTGTTGACAAATTCCATTCCTGCATTTGTATAAATCAGTCTTATTTGGTCTCTAAATTCAACAACCAATATGATTTTACTTGGCTTCTTGGCTGGATCTCCCTCAGCAACATTCCAGTCTAACATTTCTTACAGTTTTGTTCCCTTGTACTCTTGTACAACTATCAACTCAAGATGATACCAGTTAAGGATAACAAATATAGTACATGGGTAGTACATGGCTTAAATATTGTTTAGTGCCTTTGTTTAGACATTACCAGGACTTGTGTTTGGAAGGAGGCCAAAAACTGAAATTAATAAAGTCATTCTGTCGGTGCATTTTTATTGCCAAATTTAATCGTGATACAGTGAAATTGTTTCAGCAATAAATTTAATAAATAGTTGATAGAACACCTTTTTTAGCCAAAGCTAAATGTTTAGAATTGTGTTTCATGTGAAACCTGTTGAGCTGTATGTTTTGCACGTTACAATGGAAACAATGCATTCAGGTGGTGATACACAAGAGGATCTGCCTTAAAGTTTTGTCCTGATTTGACAGCAAGTGTATTATTTATATAGCTGATATTTGATCTAACACAGATTAAACTATTTATTAGTCTACTTATCAGGAAATATTGGCTTAATAAATCTAATATTGCGCGGATGTGGTCTGAGGTTGAGGTGACTCCACATTATCACGGGACAGTCTCAGAGCTCAGCAAACCCCTGGAGTTAAAAATTAACAGCTTTATATTCAGCTCAACAAATAGCAGGCATACAACTTTATCATGAGTTTTCTGCTTGTAGTCCAGTCTTGTCATTGTTGCAGCAGCAGAGAAGCATAGACATCCCTTTTTATGTGAAAGCTCACAAAGCCTGAAGGACAAATTTTGAAAAAGAAAGATCATAACCACCATTGTAGTGCTTGTTATCTTCGACTAAAGTTTTAGGATTTAGTTACCACAAAGACAGCCTGACTGTGCTGAACTTGCATTGTAGAACACCCCCTCTGAAGTGCTTTAAATCTGGCGTGTCGTCTGGGATTTTAAACTCAAACACATTCCTTTTGTTGCTTTCTTTCTTGAGTCAGTTTTCCTCCTTTGTGCCATTAATTTAGTCTTTGCTACATCATGAATGGCGAAAACTGTATAAATATTCATGTCTATAAAGTCAAAATGTTTGAGTCAGCCATAGTATAGCACAGTGGTTCCCAAACTGGGGGGCCCAGTGCCATGACAGGGGGGCATGGCACTAAGTAAAACATATAGTTTTACATTGCCAGCAAAGCATGGACAAATATTTGAAAGTAACAATGGGCAAACAATGATGAATCAATCATTTAAACAATGTCACACTATAGAAGATGAGTTGATCATTCCTTCTGCCACTGACATGGTTTTCACTGTAGTTAACGAAGAAGCAGCAAATAAACTAAAGAATATTTCGGGGCACATTTCTTCATAAGTTTCTTTTCAGCTTTGGGGTGCATGTGGTACTGGGATCAGGGGGGCTTGACATTATTGTTGTAAATGAAAAGGGGGCCCTGTAAACATAGTTTGGGAACCACTGGGTATAGCATGTACACTACATTTGAAGGCCCATGTTTGTTTTACACTTTCTTGTGCTTTGAACAAGGAAATGCTTAGAGTTCAGTTTGGCTAAAAACCCGCAGACTCTTGGAAATTTGTAATTGTGTAGTATTTCTGGTGTGGATGCATGCATGCTGTCATGTTTATGTGTTTTGTTACTTACGTGTAGGTGTATGTCTGTAGAACTGCTGTACCAGCCTGCAGCCCACTCAAGCCAGATTGCATTGCAGATTACATTAGCTGTTGTAGATGTCTTGCAGACAGCCTGCCGACAAAATTGTATTACGTAGAGGGTACCAAGAAGATGCAGTTTATGGCTGGGATGGATGAGACTTTCTTTACAGTAATTTCTACAGTAAAATTCTGTACAGATAACTGATTCTTTTGCAAGGATGTCAGTGCATTTGCTGCATGAATATTTGTTTCATAGAGGCGCATTTAGCTAGCAAGCTAAGATGATTCTGATGAGTGATAAATATCTGGTAACTGAATGTTAGCTAAAAATGGTAGTTATATTTCAGTGTGAACTATTTACCTGCCACATCTATGCATATTACAATGTTCACATTTTTTACTTAAAGATTTCAGCCTCATAGATTTTTTAGAACAAAATCATCTGTTTACTTAATCAGTATTTCATATAAGAATAGAGCTGTTATGATGTCACGTTTTAATAAATGTTAAAAAATACTATATTGCTTTTTCATTTTTTTTAAATCTCCAGTTGTAATAGTTTATTTTCACTGAAAATAGGAAACAAACCCCAATCTGCAGTCAGTAATGTGTTTATATTATGAGTTGATATCAAAGCACTATTTAGTTATAAGTGTATTATCTACATGATATTATCATAAAAAATTGTATATCCCAATAACCATGGATACAAATTCTCTACAATATAAAATAAAATTGGATGATAAATTTTAAATGTGAGGTCTGAGTAATGCAACATTTTTTGTGGAAAGACCAAAATGAATGAGTTAGTAAACGCACACAAGCAAACCAACAGTATTCACACACTCTGCTTTGAGTGAAGAATGAATACATTTCTTTACTGGACAGAGCTAAAGTGTCTAACAGGAAGTGACATAGATGCCAGTGGAAGCAGCTGGTCTGTGAACTCCATGCAGACCAACAGACACAGACAAACAGTCTTTTTGGCAGCAGACTCTGAAATCGCTGAATTAAATAATGAGTCAGTCAGAAACAGTCATTTTTGTGCAGTTTCCAGAAACATGAGTTTGTGTTTTGTCAGTTGGAACTGGGGACAAAACAAGTTCTGTTTTTTTTTTTTATGCCGGACAGGCATCACTAAGCTTGTTTTCTGCCTCTTATTCTATAGTCCTGCACAATTCTCTCCTTTGTCTGTTGGTGCTGTGGAAGCCACCCTCCTGTTTGTTTCAGCAATCCCATTGTCCATTGATTCTGTGCAAAATATTCAGAGTAGGGTTTGTCACTTGGGAGAGTGCATTTTCACATTAACTTTCTCATTTCTACTCATTCTCAACCCTGTCTGCGAGTATAAGACGTGAACACACCCCTCTCTGCTGGCTGTTCCCTTGGGATTATGTGAGAGATAGTGGAAATAATTACATTTGTGCACCCTCATTGACTCACTCAGTTCTACAGGAAAGCACCATTTACAAGCCCTCTCATATCTCTGCTTTAACCGTTTCATTAGACCTTTCCTTTTGCCCATTTTCAAATGTGCCTCTGGTATTTTTTACACAACTTCTGCTGTAGGAGTCAATATGTTTAATGTGTAGGTGCATTGTGGGTGTGCGTTGGTCTGTTTGGTGTTCAGAGTAAATATGGATGTGGGTGGATCAAGGAACAAAGATTTAACTATGGAACTTTATGGAGGAGTATTGATACTTTACATTAAGGGAATGTTTTTCTGTTAGTATCTTTTGGCTTGTTAAGCTGAAGTAGCAGAAACCTACCAAACATTCTGCTTTTTGGGTTTTACTGTTACTTGTCTGCTTTTCTTATTACTGAAAATAATGGCCAAAAAGTTGACAGTAAGAGCTTACAAACATTTGTAAACGATATTGTTACACTAAAAGAATACTGAAAGATTTCTGTTATGCTTGGTGTCTGTGGAAGAGAGGATATCAGAATGTGCTGCAACCACAGGTTTCACATCTTTGAGAACAGATCGTAGGCTGCAAGCAAAAATATCTTCAGCAGTGCAGGAAACCATTCTCTGCAAATTCACTTTTTATATCTGGATAAACTGTCTGCCTTTTATGTAAATGCACAGGGCAACTGCTCAGTATTTTTCCTGGATATGTAGGAAATCACTGTGGATAAAAAAAAAAAAAGAATATTTCATGATACATTCTGTTATTACAGCCAAGTGACAGTCATGATTCAACAATGGGCAATTCAAAGTGTTTTATATAAAACATAAAGGCACTAAAGTACAACTTACAAAAAAGTAAGAATGGCATGAGAGGTACAATGCTGTGAAAGGTATAAATTAAGGTCCTTTCATTCAAGTCTGTTCGAATTAATAAACTTTTCAAAAGCAGTGGTGAACAGGAAAGTCTTAATGTTTGATTTAGGTGTTGATGTAGATCTGCACATAATATGTAGTTTGTTAATATGTATGGTACATAAAAACTGACTGCAGCTTTTCCATATTTAATTCCATCTATGGAGAGAGAAAGCAAACCTGACCCTGATGACCTGAGATATCTTTAAGTTACATAAAGATCTTACATATTTTGGCCCTAGATCATTTAAACCTTAATAAACTGCAGGCAGTATTTTAGAATCATCATATAGACACAATTTAGTTTATTAATCACACATCAGTATTCATTCATTCATTTTCTATTCCACTTATTCCAATGAGGGTCACAGGGGAGCTGGAACTTTTCCCAGCAATTAGCAGGCGAGAGGCACAGTACACACTGCACAGGTTGCCCGTCACAGAAAGCTGAGGATGTCTTCTTATTTAGTCCTCCAGTCATTCAGAATAATATTCAGAATAATTCAATAGAAAGGATATGGCTACTCTCTGAGTGCAGGAAAGACTTGCTGGAAGGCAGAGCTGGGGCTGGATCAAAGCTTCATCTGGTTTAAATCCATCCAGCAGGTTTACAAATTAATATTATAGTGCAATGATTGGACGGCTGCTGTATCCACTCTGCAGACTTTCTTTACAGTAACTTCCATTTCTGTGTGGTGCCTGATTCAATTTGCACAGGATCCAACAATTTCTTGCCAAGAGAAAATTTACTTAATATTCAGTTTTTACATTTTCCCAGTGAGTCAGAGTTGCCCTGAAGCAGCTGACGGCACATGTGGTGGTACCAGTGCCAGAATTTTTCCAATGCTGTGTCTTTGTCCTGAGGTTCTGAAGTGAGCTCTTTGGCTTCCTTTAAGGGTTTTCAGTCTTTTTAAAAGAGATTGCATTTTTTTTAGCAGTAAGTAGCCTAAAAACCCGAAAAATGATCTCTTGCCCTAGTGTCTTTTTTTTTTCTTTTTCTTTCTTTTCAGAGTATTTCAGTAACAGTAACCTTCAGAGGCAAACAGAGTTACTTTAAGAGGGAGAGCCAAGTTCGTAGTGTAAAGAATGTAGGCTGTGTTTTAAAGGGATGGGTGAAGAACAAACATGGCTGGCGTTACTTTTAAGGCAATCTTATCTGGAGTCAGCTGAAGACAAGGCCTTCTGTGTTTGTGTGCATGTTTTCAGAAATTAGATGAAGTCTAAATAAAGATTACATCATACCCCATAATTATATTGAGAAGTTATTTCCAGAATCACCTTTAACTGGTTCAGCATTACACATCCAAATATTACAAAAAATATTATAAGGTACAAAAAAAAAAGAGAGAAAAGCACTGATGAACTGAAAAATGCAATAACACATTTTAGATTTGATCGAACTTGCAGCTTAATTTGTACCATTTAAGCTGTTAGAATGTGACTTTCAGCCATCTTATATGGCATGTGTCTAGATAGATAGATAGATAGATAGATAGATAGATAGATAGATAGATAGATAGATAGATAGATAGATAGATAGATA
>JBAMHW010000004.1:23501114-23515151 GCA_037177495.1 Rhadinocentrus ornatus
TATATATATTTAAGTTGACTTAAAAAAATCTAAATAGTTTTTGTTTTTTTGTTTGTTTTTTCTTTTGCTTAAATGCTACAGTACAGCAAGAGATCTAAAGAGTAAGGCTCATTTTGGTACTGCAACTGTTTTCCACAAATAACTGAGGAATGGGACTTTGCAGTAGATGATGAACAGCCCTTTAGAGGTTAGATGCAATTTCATGATGCAGTCGGCTGAGTACAATCTTTTGTAGTCATTTGTAGTAATACGTTAAATATGTAATTATATATGAAATTATACAACATAATTTAATACTCTGCATTTATGGTTGCATTTAAAACTAATTTATTTTAACATATATTTCACCTTCAACCAATAGTTAGAAATCACTTTGACAGTTAGTCTGTCACTCTGAAGCCTCAGCAGTAAGAAATTAGGACTGTTTAGAATATCAAAGCACTGTACCAGATGGGACAAAAAGACAGCCTATATTACCCCCTAATGGTAGTAGCTGGAAATGCAATGCTTAGTGATTAAAACAGGGATCTTAAGCCCTGGTCCTTGACGGTCACTGTCCGACAAGTTTAAAGTATTTCCATGCTCCGACACACCTGATTTGAATTAAATGCATCCATTTATTAGTTGTCAAGTTCTGCTCAGTGACTCATTAATCTGATTAAGTCATAGGTCTTCTGGGATATAATCTGTTTCCATACTCTATTAGCTGATTTAGACCAATACACTGAGCAATGTCTCTTTAACAGTATATGGTTTATAAATTTTCATTCAGATGCAGGTAAACAGACAGCCTATGGAATATTCAAATTGGGCCCTTTATTATATAATAATTGAAAGATGTAAAAGAATTTGCATGAAGTGTAGGATTTAAAGTTTGTCAGATTACCTCGGATTTTACTCAGACTGCGTAGATACTTGTTGCAGGGTGAACGTATGGTAAATCTCATACAGATTGATCCCAAATTACAAATGGATATTAGTATCTACAGATTCGATAAATTCCTTAAATTCTTTATGATCCCTGACACATTCTTTTGGTCAGCATACAATAAAACCACCCCTATGTACATAACATACATCAGAGCTGATGATAATGAATGATGTTGCATTCACCTGTTTGTGAAATAAAAGGAAGTGGGCATAAACAGGAGGCAGCATAAATCATTCAATGTTTTGTCCCCCCTGTTTTGTAAAGTGGCTCATGCTACAATGCTTTTCCCTTCAAGCACAGCATGCAGTTCCTCTGGCTCATCTGCTGGTTTCTAAGAAAACTCAGGGTTGCTAGTTTAGAGTCATCTTCCCACATATCAAGATGCATCTGTGCACATCTTACTGTCATCAAGTGTTTTTCCACATTGATGTGTTAGCTCTCCAGCCTCTTCCTTCATCACTCATCTAACTTCACACCTTACTGTAACGTGCCAAGAATAAAACTGAGAAATTGCTGCTTTTTAATTTGGAATTTGTAAAACCTCATTTGATTCTATTGATGTACACAAATAATAATTCACAGATGAAAGTAAAAGCTTTTTTGTTGTGGCTTCACATTATAAAATGACAGTATTCTTTTCAAGTGTATCAGTGTTGTTCTGTTTCCTTGTTGTAGCAGTAAGTAACTCAGCACTGACAAGCCCTTATTGATTATGTTCATTCATTTTTCTGAATTCTGTCAGTACTTTATTATATCCAGAGTAAAGACACTGATTTAATCCATTCTGGCTTGCATTCTTAACACAATGCCTTAGCAACCATGCCCGTCTCCTTGATAATGGTCAATGCTCAGGCCATCAGTGTAGTGTCACTGGCAATTCCACACTGTGAGACTTATCGTCTCTGGGGTTTGAGGTTTAACCAGACAAGCAGGACTTTATGCTGTCTCTGCGGGAAAGCTAGGTGTGTGTCAGTAAACATGTGTGTGTGTATGCATTTAACTGTGTGTATGTATTTGAGGATATACATGTGTGTGTTTGCTGTACTGTAGGTCATGTCTGGCAGTGCTCCAATGCTCAAGGCTAATGGAGTGCTAATGTCCCCCGTGTGCCCTGTTTACTTAATAGCTACACACAGGAAGACAAGAGGAGACCCTTTGCCTACTTAAGCATGACACAGCTTGTCGTTCTGACTCACTGTTCTCATAACACTTCCTACATTTGCTCCCTTTGTGACTCAGGATTGTAAGATAATTCTCATAGCCTGTGAATTGCTGCTTGATCCTGAACACCTTCACTTTATTCCACTGATACTCACTTTTGATTAAAAGAAATTATCCATTTTTTTTTCTCCTGACTAAAGCATGTTTTTCCTTTCGAAACCAGTCCGAATAATAAAGAGGACATCACTGTAAACAAAAGAGGGGGAAGTTATTTTAGAAAATATGTTCAGTTAAGCATAACTTTATTAATATGTACATGTCCTATGGTTTATCACTGTCTGTTCATTTTCTGTTACCTCTTTTCCTCAGTGGGTGAAGGCAAAAACCTCATCCCCATGGACCCCAATGGCCTGTCTGATCCATATGTCAAGCTCAAGCTCATACCAGATCCCAAAAATGAGACCAAGCAGAAGACCAAAACGATTCGTTCCAACCTCAACCCCACTTGGAATGAGACATTTACTTTGTAAGTACACAATAATGTGTCCTACAGTGAGCTACAACACATTGTTAGATAATTGATTTGATATGAGTTAATATAATAAATGTAATATCAATTTACAGTTAGAAGTAACAGTTGTAAAGGCTACAGTATGAGCTAATCTATAAATTCAGATATTGCTTCTCCTAGCGTTAGTAAATCTTTACTTTCTTTAATTTCTTTTTTTTTAGTCTGTATATTGTTTATTTCTGTCTAATAATCACTGTATGGTGTGCAGCAAACTGAAGCCGACTGACAAAGACCGCAGGCTGTCAGTAGAAGTGTGGGACTGGGATCGAACCACCAGGAATGACTTCATGGGAGCTCTTTCTTTTGGAGTGTCTGAGCTAATGAAGTCTCCAGTTTCTGGCTGGTAACGTAGAATTTTTTTGGGATCAATTACTGAAATTGTAAAGTTTGAAAAAGAGATAAAGTTATCAGTCTGAAGCCCATCAGATATAAAAATAAATGACCTTATTATTAATAAATATTTTCAACATACTGCAGTTTAGTATTTACAGTACAGTCATTTGTGTTGATTATGGCAAACAAACCCAGCACTCAATGACGTAAATCCAGTAAATCCAGGACTTAACTGTGAGCAGCTGCAAGCTTGTCATAGAGGAACTGTAGTAATCTATTTTTCACTTTTTATGTGTTGAGCCAGCAGTAAAAGATTTGTGCCAAATTCACCAGAGGCAGAAAGACTGTTGGCTTATCAGCTACTGTATCCAGACTGTAGGTCAACGTCAGTGGAGGGTTGAAAGGTTGCTTAGAAGAAAGGAAGGTTAACAGAAGGATTTGTCCCTTTATCTTTAAAAAAAATCTCTTTGTGTTTCCCATCCTCTTTATTTCTATCTTTGTCCCTTCCTCTTCCTTCCCTTTTGATGTTTGACTGTTTAGGTATAAGTTACTGTGCCAGGAGGAGGGGGAGTACTACAATGTTCCCATCTCAGAGGAAGATGATGGTAATGAGGAACTGAGGCAGAAATTTGAGGTGAGGATGACTCTAAATTAACCACCAATGTTTCTTGTCAATATGTCTGTGTAGCAGATTCTGGTGGGAAAAGGGCCCAGAAAGCGGAGACACACTTCTAAAAAAAAACATGCTTTGGAATTTAATTGATCAACAAATGGCACAGTTGCCTGAAAGACGACAGTCATGTCTAACACAAAATTATGGGTTTGAATATTGGAGGTTGGCCAGTGGAGTTATTAAGAAGTTATCAACTCAAACCAAACAGCATTTTTTCACCTCAGGAATCTACAAATCCCCGGCGGGGGTCGCATACAAACAAGGAGACACCTTTTGCTATTAAGCCACTTTTATGTGTTTGTTTCTTTTATCAAATGTCCAAAAAATATGTGTAATTTTTAATAGCTTTATGTAGAAAACATATACAACTGAAATCATCTAGATTTACACAATGTTTAATCAATTTAGTTGATTGCTTTATTTAGAGCATTCCTTCCTTTTTATTCTATTTTATAGTTTTTCTTTATAATCACTTTTTTGTTATTGTTCATTTTATTTTATCCTGTTTGCGTAAGTGATCAGTGTTTCTACATGTATTTCACTGTATTTCAACAACATATAACCTACAGATGTGTTCACAAATGTCTAAACCTGATATTCCGAGACAAAGGGAATGAAGAAACAAACATTTGTAACATGCAAATAGAAATCTGAGCTTCTGCCAAAGCTGCAAGAATGCATCTGCTCCCATTGGCTGAAGACAAAAAACCACGCCTCCCTGCAGCAGATCTCAGAGCAGGGAAGACCAATCTCCAGTAAAGGCGGATTTATGCTTGCGCGTCGTCTGCGTCCGCGTCACCGCCGTAGGCTCTGCGTAGCTTCACAGAGGCTCGACACGCACCTCTTCCAGACCTGAGGTACCACCCCTGCTGCCACCTTCAGATTGGGAGGAGAAACTGCAACATCACACCAAAACAATGCGCACCCCCTACGCTCGAGTGCGAAAGCAAACTCACCAGCGTCAGCTACACCGTAGCCGGCAGCACGCAGACGCCGTGCAAGCATAAATCCGCCTTAAGCGGCAACCTCTGGGGGTGAAATTTGAAGCCTATGCAGAAGTGCAAAAAATTGCAGCTAAACCCTCATCTGCTAGGGGCTGGCTCCAAAACAGAGCCAGTCCCCATAGACTCCCATGTTAAAAAGACAAACTTCACAGCAGAAATTAACATGTTTAAAGCCTGGTATAAAAATCCATTTTATTAATAGGTCACATTTACCTTCATGACAACTGTGAGGGGGTAAAAATTTTTTTTTAATTTATTTAATCTTAAGATTCAGCATAGTTAGGGGCGTGTCCTTTTGATTGACATGTAGGAGGAGAGTGCAGTACAAACGCGGATTTTAGCCGACTAACAGTGTGCCTTAGCTTTAGCTCGCCTACCTCCATTAGCCGGTTAGCTACCGTTAGATCCGAGTTGGCTCAGTTAGCTCTTAGCTACAGGCAGCTCGGAGTTTGATAGACGTCAATCATCCACCCCAACGCTCACAGCCCCCCTCTTAGCTCCGCCATTTTGCCCATTTTTGTATTTTCCAGGAGTAACGGCAGGCATGACGCTGCCAAGATGGCGATGGTAGGTACGCCCAATGAGCTTCACTTTTGCTCTTCAGAAACCTACGGGTGACGTCATGGAGGCTCCGTCCATCTTTTATATACAGTCTATGGGGAAGACAGGGAATGAGAAAGAGGGGGAGGAAGGAGAAAAGGGATTGCAGGGAAGGTTTACGTTTTACGTGTTTTTGTCTTCGCTATATTTCCTCACAAGTTTGGCTTCCGTCATTTTTATTAATTTTGCAACGATTTAAGTACATGCCTGTGCTCCACATTATTGGAATCTCCAGTAAGTTTATTAATAGTTACTATTTTTGTTGTCAGAACAACTTAGAAGAGGTTTTTTTTAAGTTACCGAACCTTGCAGCTAAAGCTATTTTTTTTTATGTTTAAATCACTCTTGTGAAAATTTGCCAATATTTTTTTTTGCTATCCAACGTCTGGTGACATCAGTCCTTAAGCTACGTTTCTGGATAAGACAGAAAAGAGAGGGAGAAACCACAGCAGGCCCAATACTGAACTGATCGCCTACAAAGAGTTCTTTTAGTTTACTTCCAGGACATCAGACAACGTCGTGGGGACTCTTCCATCCAAACCTTGCTTCCTATGGATACAGTCCAATGGAACTGGGCTTGAGTGTCACCTCAAATGGAGTTCTTTGACGAGAACCAATCCCCTCTCATAAATTGCTATGAACATGATTGGTGTCACAAAGTATTTTTGATAGTATAATAATCTTCCTATATTGTTGATTAATCTAGGTCTACTTCTTAAACAGTCCTCCCAATTTAGTTTAGGCAGATTCAGAAATTCTTTCTTCATTCCCTTGAACATTGATTAATTAACACTACAAATTAGTTAATTCATGCTTCATTTCCATTTATTTTATACTTTTATAAAATACAAAACTTTGATCATAAACATATTTACATATTTTCTGTTTATGATTTTAATGTTATAATTCTATCTTTTGTAGTTTGTAGAATAGTTAATAAATACATCATTTTATTGTACCTGGTTCTTGTCTGTGGTTTTCTTGTGTGGTTCTAAGGTCAATTCAAAACGAAAACTTTGAGTGTGGGTGAAACCTCTTATTAGTGGGTGTTTGTTTTTTTTTTAGTCTGTGTTAAATATATTAATGCTACAGTCTGTCTTAAATTACTAAGTTGTGTGTAACATTGTGTTGTCTAAACCAGTTTTTTTTACAGGCCATCATACTGATGGTGTCCAAAGTAAATCTACCCTTACTTAGGGTGAGCTTACAAGCATGTCAAGCTGGATTATCAAATTGTCACGTACTCTTCTGAGCAGCACGGCTATGGAACTAATAACCATGTGACAGCTGCAGCTTTGCAGCTTGTGATCTCTTTGCACTCTTACAATTAGTTTTCATAGTCAGGACGTTTGTTGTGCCCTTGTTGATAGTTATTAGCATTTCGTTTTTCACGTTAGAGAGATTCCAGCTTGGAGTTTAGCAGCTTCCCATCTTTTGTACCAGCACCTGTCTTTTAATCTACAAAGCCATTATCTTCCATAAAGACATTGCTATCGGATCAGCACCATCAATTAAGGTCATAATTTAGCATCTAAAATAGCCGTTCCAGACACATCAGGGCTGAAATATAAAGGAATACTAAATAGGACTATTGGGAGCAAAAATGGAGTATAAGTATAAATGAAGCAAAAGTCCCAATATGAAGACTTTTAAAAAACTATATTGTTATTGTTCAGCTTATTTTATTCTTGTTATTCCTGTAAAGCCTATCTTTATGTCACAGTTAAAAATCATTGCCAACCTTTTGCAGGTTTTCCATCACTTGTTAGAGGAACTGCATTATGCTCATTATGCTTTATCATTTTACTTTGTGGGTCTCCTTGACAAATTCCAACCTTATATGGTTTAAGGTGACATTACTGCAGCACACCTCTTCATCTTCTGTCTAAAATGCCCAAGAGCAAAGGTCACTCTGCTCTGACTGGTCATATGAAAACTGTAAAGTACATGGTAATGTAGAAAAAAAGAAGTTATTTTCAGGCACTTAATTGTTCTCTGTGGGATGAAACAACCTCCTTCTTGTGGACTTTGGGTTCCACCTAAAGAAAGGGAATTTTACAAACAGCACAATATGTCCTATTTGAAGGAATATGAATTTTGAGAGCAACAAGATGCTGTAACAGGCCATTTTATGGAGTAAATTCATGCAATGATGAGAACAGACTGGCTTGTATAAAGCAAATAGGAGTTTTGTCTAAAGTCAGTAGACCTTTCATACTGAATAATGTAATAAATCATCCGTCAGTGCAGTAACGGGTGCAGAAGACCAGTTTGTTCATCAAAAGATGAATAATGTTTTCTCAAAGTATGTTTGAGTTTTAACTAACTCTGCACATGTGTGTTGGCTGACTACAAAAGTATCTGCAGGTAGTATGCTTGTTTATGGTTTATTCCTGAATGTTACTGTGAAGAATAAGTCACTGCAGCCATGATTCCATTAGTTATTTCTAGGTGTCATATATCATCCAATTGACTTTATTGTGTGTTTTTCTAACTGTCTGTTGCCTGGAGACCTTCTCCCTTGGCTTGCATCTTCTTTCCTTCTCATAAACCCCTTTGTGGTTCTCTCCCTTTTTTCCCCATAGCTTCCTGTTTCCTCCTGTGTCCTTGGTGAGACTTATACTGTACATCCTGTTTTACATTTTCATATTTAATGCAAGAGTTTCTCTCTTCCTCTCTCCACATCTCTCCCTGCTCTCAGGACTGCCAAATTAACTTTAATATAAAGGTAGCCCTTTATTCTCTCCTCTCCTCTCCCCTCATCCGATCTGATCTCTTCTCTCTTATTTTGTCTCGTTTTGTTGTTTTCACGTTCCTTCACCATTCCTCATGTCTGATGATTTGTGTGTGACTTTATGCTACTATGAAATAATCCACTTTACTAACAATGTGTATATTTTTGACTAAAGTTTTTATTTTCTAAAATATTTTTTTTTGAAAGAAGAAAAAAGTTTATCTCATTTTCAGAGAATTGTTAGTAAATCCAAACACTGTGCTGTTTATTTCATAGCTATACATTTTTCTGCATGTATCTTTTTGTACTCTGTAGTTTTCCTGTCTGTGCATTATGCTACTTGTCCTCATATTGTGTGCTTACATCCTCTGCACAGATGCAACCTCACAATTTATGGCTGTTCATGTCTCTCATCTTAAAACTAACTTAAGGTTTTGTTTTAAAGTAACTGTTCTTCCTACAAACATCTGATTATAACCTAAGATTAAACTTCAGCATATGTGGTATATGAAGGGTTGACTGTATTATATCACTGAGATTATGGAGAGAAATAAAACCACTTCTGACCACTAGATGTCAGCATTTAGCTGAAATGCATATCAATAATTGAAAGCATCTGTTCCTGAGTGTTTGTGTGTGTGTGTGTGTGTGTGTGTGTGTGTGTGTGTGTGTGTGTGTTCTCCTTTTTCATACATGACTATTTGATTTCCACACTAATTTCATGATGATTCTCTGTGGCATTTGTGTTTTTTTTAACTTTTTTTTTTCATATTGAACTCAGACATGCCATCTTTAACTCAAGATATATGAAGGCACATTAGTGGTGGTTGCTTCACCAGTAAAATATAAGACATCAGGTGTTTTCCTTCAGTTGCACTACCATTAGGTTGGTCTAATCCACCACAGTGAACTTGTGTGTAATAATGTACCATTACAGCCAAAGGCGCAAGAAATAAATATTATGATTACTGCTTCTTTATTCATATTCTTTATGTTTTTCTGTGTGTAAGAACTGTGCTTCTGCTGACCCGCAACGATGTCAGCTGTTGTAGCTTTGCACCTTTCCACAAGTGTACAATGTGAGTCAGCCCTTTTGGCTCCCTTTTTCCTGTGGTTTCAGGACCAAGCAGTTGTGGAAGACTCTAACAGGAAGGAAGTAAGGCTGCTGCACTCTTGGCCCAGTTAGGCTTGTTTCTTTGGCTTACAGGTGTGCTGTGATGTGGTGCAGTCTGCTCTGCTTTGTGTTTCTCTGGTGCTCCATTACTTTAAGAGCAGGCTATCTTAGACGTCATTAACCAAACTAAAGCTGCTCAGCACTGGTTGTCACAAGTAATATCTGTATTTGGTGCAAAAGATAAAGCTAGAGATATTTTTCAGGGTGACGGTTGCTAAATAAGGGACTATTTGATTCGTCTAGTGTTTGATACCTTTTTTTAAAGTTGAAAGTTATTTGTGCTAGTTAACACTACGGTTTAGAAAGCGTCTCACAAGCTTGTCTTTATCAGAGATTTCTTAAAAAAGAATATTTTAGTTAAAAGGTCCTTTACTGGATATGTATGGTAAAACAGCAGGGATCTTAGAGTGTTTGGGAAGGGTTTGACTTCTTTGACACTTTCACAGGTATAGATAAAGAAATTTTTGACAATGAGATTTCAGATGACAGCGAGAGACTTTGGCCTCGCTACGGTTAAGCAATCATTTTGTGTGTATCATGTAAGTGTACATTTGAACCGTTGCATTGGGCTACAGCATGTTTTTGTTTGTTTATGCTACATCGTTGAGAGTGAAAACATGACCTTGTGATTTATGTTTTTGCAAAAAGAACCAGAAAGGTGTGTAACATTTTACTATAATTGCTTGTTGTTTGGCATTCAGACTGCCTCAAAAGTGTGTGAACTTCGTGTGCTTTAGTTTTCTATCACGCTTCTTGGAGCATTTTGCCATATTCATAAATTGAGCATGATGTGGCATGAAGGAAATGCACATACATGTAGTTTGACTGTGGAGACATTTATCTGCACTGGACATGCATGTAGGAGGAGAAGCCACAGTGTGGCATTCTTTTTCTTTGTAATGTAAGCAGTCACACAGTTTTTTTCTATTTTAGAGAAAAAAACATTATTACGGCCAAGTTTTTTTCAGCATATGTAGTATATGAAGGGTTGACCGTATTATATCACTAAGATGATGGAGAAAAATAAAACCACTTCCGACCACTAGATGTCAGCATTTAGCTGAAATAATTGCAATAATTGAAAGCATCTGTTCCTGAGTGTTTGTGTGTGTGTTCTCCTTTTTCATACATGAATATTTGATTTCCACACTAATTTCATGATGATTCTCTGTGGTATTTGTGTTTTCTTTGAGCTGTTTTTTATTTTCATATTGAACTCAGACATGTCATCTTTAACTCAAGATTTATGAAGGCACATTAGTGGTGGTTGCTTCACCAGTATAATATAAGACATCAGGTGTTTTCCTTCAGTTGCACTACCATTAGGTTGGTCTAATCCGCCACAGTGAACTTGTGTGTAATCATGTACCATTACAGCCAAAGGCGCAAGAAATAAATATTATGATTGCTGCTTGACCTTGGCTGCTGGGTCTTTGTGTTTTTTTATTGTCGTTATTGTCAGAGGTGGATACAGATAATTGTCAAGCTAATACTGAATGTGTGAGGAATGATTGTTTGACATACACATTTAAAAACAAAAAAGGACCTCCAAGAACATCAAGAATTTTGTACTTAAGTTTTGATTAATTGTGAGTTTTATAAAGTTTATTGTAATAAAAAAAAAGCCACTTAGGCTCAAGAATTTCAATTCAGCACAACTAATGTTTGCTTCAATCTTCCTTTGTAAGTTAGACTAGTGGACCGGATGGTTTTGATATTTATTCTCAAGTTTTAATCAGAAAACCTTTTGGATATTTCATCACCAATAACAACAAAAAAAATCAGATTCAATAACATTTTCCTGGCAAGGACACAACTTTTAAGCAAAGTCATATTTTCAATGGGTGGAGCTGATGATTTTGACCATCTTTGGCAAAACCATGTTTAAAGTGTTTTAGGTAATTTTTTAGTTAAACAGTCAAATATGTGAAACATTTAGCTGTCTTATCAATGCTCGAGGCCATGATAAAAAATTCATAGTAAGGAATTCATAGTAGCCTGGTTAAAGGACACAGTTTTTGTCCAATCTAACCATTACATTTCACTCAGAATACTTTGTAATCCATTTATATTGGTTAGCTAAAACTTTTGCCATGTCAAAGTTTATTTCAATTGAACCTTTAAAACAACTTCAGTTGACCAAAGTGATATTATCCGCTTTCCTGCTTACAAGAGCATCCAGTACTGAGGTTCTAATGTATTTGGAGGGAAAATAACTGTTAACTGTTAATATAATTCCAGCTGAATGACCTCTGCTTTTTATTAAGACTATGACAAGACTGAAGTTGCAGAGAAATGTAAGTTTATCATACAGCTCTGTACATGTTATTAAATTACTTGTATGAGGCAAATTTTTGCATGACACCTTCATCCCATTAACTTTAAATTTGACTTATCAATAGTGTGTTGTGGCTGTGAATGACCTTACAGTGTGTGTGAGTAATTTATTAAAGAGAGAAATGTCTTTTTTTTATTTTAGTAAATAATTTCAAGCATATTAATTTGCATGGTAATGCCTGTAATGTTCGAAATATATGGAACGTAACAAAACAATGGATGTGAGGGAATTTGTTGTTTTCATGACAGGAATCAGCCACAAAGAAGCCTCTCTAAAATCTGTTATTGGTTAATTATGTTTTCAATTTCACTGCCGTTTTGTGGTGTTTATATTCAGCTGTTTATCTGTTAGACACGTTGTCTTTTGTGCCCTGAGTGCAGAAAGCCAAGTTTGGCCCAACGAAGGTGATCGCAGAGACGGAAGACTGTCGCTCCAGCCAGTTCCCATCCAACAGCCTGGACCAGGTCAAACTCAGTGACTTTACCTTCCTAGCTGTGCTAGGGAAAGGCAGCTTTGGCAAGGTGAGACAGTAAAGCTCTTATACTGTCTGGGTAACAGACATTGTATGGTATATAAAGGTACAGTAGAAGATTACAAATGTATCTAACTGCTGTCTACCCTTGTTTTTTTAAAGGTCATGCTGGCTGAGATGAAGGCCACGGAAGAGTTGTATGCAATTAAGATCCTAAAAAAGGATGTGGTGATCCAGGATGATGATGTTGAATGTACAATGGTGGAGAAGAGAGTTCTGGCCCAACAGGACAAGCCACCCTTCCTCACACTGCTGCACTCGTGCTTCCAGACTGTGGTAGGTGAAATGCCTCTGGATGTACACCCAAACAAGTCACATCAGGCCAGGTCTGGTTATATTAATTCAAAAAGGGTCTTTTAGCCAAACAGCTTAGTCATAAAGTGTCATAGAGGGCAGAGAGGATATATGTGACATGTTTAATTAAACAAATGAGAGAAAGAAACAGTGAAACAAACAAAGCCCAATTAGACTAAAGCGTGTGCCTTAGTGTAAAAGTACAAAATTGTAGGTCTGTTCGTCTATGCGTCTATACTTCTCTGGACTAAAAGCCCAACCAGAAATGGAAATCCAATTTCATATTCCCATTCATTCACCTTGCAGCTAAACTGTCTTGTAGAATTTCTCATGGTTTAACAGACAAAGATATCTACTGGGCTTTAGTGACAGATAAAATCTTGCTCCTTCACATCCTTTCAGACGGTTCTGCTTTTGTATGTACCTTTTAATAGGTTGGTAACATATGTATTACATAGAATGCTATCTTGATTTCATATCTGTATGATTTGGGAATCATGCAGGTCAAACTTTTGCAAATCAATGCAGGCTTACAGGCTAAATTGAGTTGTTTCCTACATGTAGGTGGCTTGGCTTTATGCATGATGGACACACCTTCCTTGCAAGGAAAAAGCTTGTTAAATGCAGCTATCATTTAATGCTCTGAATCTCTGTATTTTGCAGAATTCTTGCAGCTTTGATGGAAAACTGCATGATACTGGGGAGCCACCTAAAATTACTTAGTTTATGCAACACAGTGGTTAGATTAGGAATTACAGCCACTTGGTTTGGTTTAGTCAAGATAGAGACAGTTAAAAACAAGAAGACCAAAGTCCTGAAAATATATAAATTTTATTATAAATAAATATTAATATTGTTTTTCAGTACAACTTCCTGTCAATACCACAGGCCAAGACAACCTGGTATACACAAAGGCAGTCACATGAATAATTTATAATACACAAACACAGTCCCGGTATGAAAGAAATCAATGTTTTCCCTCAGCAGAAGACCTCTTGTTAAATCTTACCAGCCAATCTTCAAATCTGGATTGCAAATGAATGTGCTAGTTGTCAGATATGAGAGTGGGAAGACACACAGCCTGACTTATCTCATAGCATGTATACAGGAAAGTGTGTACCGCATCTTATTTCTGTGCTTATCAACAGGCATGATAAAATAACTATAAAGCATATTTATCATCACATTTTTATAGAAACAATTTCTTTGTGATGCAGATGATGGAAGTATCTGGAAAAACTGCTATAACAGAAATTTGCAGGATATTTAGTGTATTCATTAGTTAGAGTAATATAAATGAAAGAGAAAGTTGCAGCCAAAGTTGACAGAGAGACAAGGCTGCCTGCAGAGTCTTCGGATTCTACGGATTTTATTTCCTCTGTTCTTTTATATATTTATCTTTTGCTGTCAGTATAGCTCTATTGCTATGTGGAATAGTTGCCCTTGTTTTGTTTGTAAGAGACCATCAAACACATCCAGACTGGGGTCAGGCCAGACCTGTCATGGGCAGTAAGGGACCAGCACTTTAAAACAAAGAAAATATTTCCTGACAGAAGCCTGTGTTGAGTGTTTTCTTTTTCCATAAAGCGGTTTGTTGTGGGCTATTTAGGTCACCTTGTCATGGAAAGAGGAAACAGCTCAGACAGCAAGGTTAAGGCTGGCTTTATAACTTAACTGAATCTTATATATATA
>JBAMHW010000004.1:23531412-23547817 GCA_037177495.1 Rhadinocentrus ornatus
AGAGAGAGAGAGAGAGAGAGAGAGAGAAAGAGAGAGAGAGAGAGAGAGAGAGAGAGAGAGAGAGAGAGAGAGAGAGAAGGCCAGGGGACCGTGCTCTGTGCAACAGTGGACACACTGGTGGACAGGCCATAGTTAATGACCAAGTCCAGGGTGTGTCCTCTGTTGTGAGTCATCTATGTGACATGTTGGGTAAAATCCATCAAATTAAGCATGTTTAAAAATTCCCTTGAAAGATGGTCTAAAATGTTGTCTATGTGTAGGTTAAAATCACCGGTTAAACTAATCATGCAATAGGTAGAGTGGATGGTTGATAAAAACTCTGCAAATTCATTGATAAAATCAGCACATTTTTTTGGTATTCTATAAACTGTGACACACAAAATTGGAGGGCTGCTGAAAACAACTGCATGGTATTCAAAAGTGATGTAATGATCAAATGAAATTAATTTGGAGGTGAGTAAATTTGTAGCAATAGAGGTTAGACCACCTCCTTTCCTACCACTTCTGACAGATAAGGCAAAACGAAAATTTGGTGGAGAGGCCTCAGCAGGAACTACTGGCGTGTCTGTGCCCAGCCAGGTCTCAGTCAAGAGAAGACAATCAAGTTTGTGGTCTAAGATCAGATCATTAACAATAAAAGACTTGCTTGATAGAGAACGTATGTTTAAAAGTGCCATGTTGATGGTAAAAGGTGAATTTTTGACTGTAACTGATGGTCGGTGATATTGTGGCAGTGGTTTAAGATTGTTCATGTTTACAGTGTTCTGAGGATGGGGTCTTTATTGTTTTCGGTTGGTGATAATGACAGGAATTGATAATTTGTCAGTGGAGAAATGACAGATTTTAAAAGATCTAGTATCAGAGCCATTAAAGCAGAGAATGAAATGTAAAGAAATCTGAATTATGTGAAATGGTTTAAACTGGAATTGATTTAGCCCTGCGATGGGCTAGTGACCGGCCCTGGGTACCCTGCCTCTCGCCTAGCAGCAGCTGGGTTAGGTTCATGGCCTCCTGACATTGATCTAGTGGATATAGACCAGTGGTTCGCAACCCGGGGTTTGGGACCCCCAAAGAGCACAGGGAGTCCTTGAAGCTTTGAACATTAAGAGTCATTGTTCTTAATGTCCACATTGTCCGGCTGGTTAGCTCAGTTGGTAAAGCGTCAGTCTCCAATGTGGGAGACCAGGGTTTGAATCCCCCCCAGGGGACAAATACTAACACCTTCCAGTTGGGTCCTTAGGCAAGACCCTTAATGCTACTGCCTAACCATTGTAAGTCGCTTTGGATAAAAGCGTCAGCTAAATGATTGTAATAATGTAATGTCCCTGTTTTAAGAAAAAAATTATGTAAGACTATATGTTAATTTATTTAACTCAATTTAATTTTGGCTTTATGGAAGGACCAGAATATATTATTTATGGTGAGAATTTCACTTTTGAACGCAAATAGTATGGTTTCAGCACTGGGCGGGGGTGCGAAGCTTTTTTCCCTGAGGAAAATAGGTTGAGAACCACTGGTGTAGACAATGGATGGATAGAGGGAAGGAGTTGATCTACAGTAGATTTTACACTTCAACAAAATTCACAGGCTTCAAAAATAAAATCTTCAGAACTTTCCACAAGTTCCTACAAAATGTTATTTCAGTCCTGAAATCCTGTTGAGAAATGAACATGAAGCACAAATTGCTGTCACACCGGTAAAAAAACATAAATTTTTAAAGAAATCTGCTCGTTTCCTTTTTTTTCCCCTCAAATCAGCACTTTGCATAGTGTTATACTGCTGCATTTTTCCTTCCCATCTTTCCATCCGCCTGTCACTCTACTTTCTGTCTATCATGCCTGATGGAGTGACAAGTTACTGAAACGGCTGATGTGTTCTGTAAACATAGAAAAGGATTTGTGCTGAGGTGTGCAGATGAGTGTGTGCTCCTATGGGCTTTCATATGTAGCTGATGTTAATCAATCAGAAAATAAGGTCTTGTGTATTTAAGTTGCAGTTTAATGCTGCGACTCGTTGAATTCTGGAGAGTTTGCTGACAGTTTTTGGGAGAAAGGACCCAGATGGAAAATTTTAGTTTTGCATGCCTTTAACCTGAGAAAATTATGAAAATAGCGCCATATGCTGTTGAAAAGGAGTAAAAGAAGTTGAATATTACACAAGAAGAAAGCAGCTGTAACGAGGACGATCCCCAGATAGCTTTAGTCCATTTTGACCCTGGATAATGTGTGCTATCTACAGACTGCCACAAAACTTACTGCAACTGCATTTTAGTCTGACAAAGAAAAAAGGATACAAACTTTTGTTAACTTTTTATGATTGTCAGTTACACAGCTCAGCACCCAGGGTCCCAGCTCAGACATCCCAGGATACTCCTCTCAGAACTGATATACCAAACAGGGCTCACTGAATTCACCTAATCTTTAAGGTCTGGAGATTTAACTCGTTTCTAGTGTCCCAAAACAATCCTTGTAGCTGTGATTAGCACAAACATAAAACTAACCTTTTGATACATTGTTATTTGGATTCATTACAACAAACTTAGAGATGGAAGTGTTTAATGATGTTTGTATAATTTTAACTTTATTCTAGCATGATATTTTTTTTCCCCACTATTTAATATCAATATTTTTCAGTCCAACTTTTATCAGGGCACCCGCCTGTTTTCTTGGCTCTTCCATCTGACTGTCAAGTTTTATGTGCACAGATGTCATTCCTGTTCAAGAAGTTAAATATCATCTGATTTTGCACAAGTGAGGCCAAACCATGAAATGTGAACACACACTATTATGCAGTCTTAAGAAGAACAAAAACAAAGAAGACATACTGGGTGATGCTACATCCTTTATCTACACACCTGTCACCTTCCACACATACCCTGCACTTTCTGAGGTTGGTGTATCACAGCACATTTCTCTCTTTATCCAAAAACAGCTACTGCATCACTTATCTGAGCAGAGTACAGCTATCTGCTTTAGCAGGCAGCTCATCTTAAATGTATGTTATAGGAGTCACCTTCTGTTCCAGGATGAGTAAAAAATCTTTGTGGTCATAACTAGTGATAATTAGTCTTGGATTTGAACTGAATTTTAATTATTTGGTGAGTGTGTGTAAGGTTCCACAGGGTTTGTATGAATTTTAATGTAAAGATACTATTTAAGATCTTGTAGCTAAAGTTATATACAAATACACATTAATATACGTGTATGCAAGGTTGTGCAAATGTTTGCCTTGAAACATGTGGATGTACTGCATGTCCAGCTGGCGCCCATCAGCCCTCAGGACAGCATGATGGCTAGGGGAGTGTTTGTCCACCTGTGTGTACTTGTGTGCATTTATGGACTCCCACGGGTAAGAGAGAGGTCAGATTAACACAGTGAAGGTTGTGATACACATGGTGGATCT
The DNA here is from genome assembly GCA_037177495.1 of Rhadinocentrus ornatus. NCBI lineage: Eukaryota > Metazoa > Chordata > Actinopteri > Atheriniformes > Melanotaeniidae > Rhadinocentrus > Rhadinocentrus ornatus. Next base: position 23,534,815 of record JBAMHW010000004.1, read on the forward strand.
CCTTCTACACAACAATCAGTAAATATATGTGTATGCTTTTTGTTTATGTGCACGCATGCACAAAGATGCGCTGTGTGTCTACACGTGAGTTTTACCTCTAGCGTGCAGCACAGTTTGCATGCTGTGTGTGTCTGAGTTGTGGCAAAGCTGGAGGAGTCTCTTAGGGCTGTGTGTGTGCAGCAGAGGTCATATGTTACTCAGAAGAAGACCTAAAAGCAATGTATGACACTACTGATGTAGCACACCTAGGGTTGTTTGTGTTGGTCAGAGTATTGAGTGTGTTAATATATGTACACTAGTGCTCAAAGGTTTGGGATGACTTTACCATTAAATCCAATGGAAAAGTGAACTCAAACTTTTAAATAGCAGTGAATCCATATGTTTGCATAAACTGCTCTTAAATTTCACAGAAGTAACTCTTTAGAAATGGCTTTGAATTGTAAATACATTATGTGTGTGTCCTCAGAGTGGTGCGAATAGGGTCAGAACAAATGACAACACTAACCTTGTCCAGGGTCAGTGTAACCCACAGGAAACGTTTCTGTCGCCAGGGAAAATGTCACAGCTGAGAGGTTTCCTGTGAGTTTTAACATGCCCTTAAACGCTGCTCAATTCTGTTTCAGATAAAACATTGGACATGACTAAACCAAACATCTAAAACAATATAAATTTGATTAAAAATTATTTTGCAATCCACTTGGAAAAAGAAAAATGTGAGTTACTGTAGTCCATTCTCACAACCTTTCACAAACATTTCATCACTATCATGAATGCTAAGATTACCCTTTCTAATGTGCAAACACATCATCTAGACTCTTTTATCTTGAACTTAAAAAAATGTGTACTGTTTTTTTCCAATGTCAGTACCAGCGTTGTCTCCTCAAATGATATGAGTTGACTTGCCTGCGATTTATCTATACCCCTCTTATGCACCAAATGCTCCCTTTCTGTCAGAAGTTTTGAGCAACTTGTCGTCTTTGTTTGACCGTGACAAATGCAAATTTGATTCTAACAGGTGATTTTAAATGTGGATGATTTGGGGATCATCCAGCTTTAATGGCTATTCACTGTGCGGTGGTCACACCCTTGCTTTAAATCTTATATTTCTGTGTGAATGTTATCACTAATTGAAGGAAAAAGTGAGCTTGTCAGTGAGTTTTTAATCCCTTAAACAGGATTTTAAAGGGCTGCTGTAAAACCTTTGATGCATGTGTTTGTTGTGTGCTGACCTACAGCTGACTCTCGTGTTCCTTTGCCAGTCAGCATTTTATCCCTGATGTTTTGAATAGAAATATATGTTAAATATTTTAATATTGAATTTATTATTGTATTTTGTCAACACAGTGTTGCCACACTGGCACAGAACTGCATTGACACGATGCATACAGAAATATGCTGTATTGCTCAGAAGAGGCCAGCAGACTATATTGCAGAAGCTTAGTGCTACAAATACAAATATCAAAGTCTGTGTAATTTATGTTTGTGGGAGCCCTGGATGCAAATATGATTGCCTCTGGATGGTAAAGGTCATGGTTACAGCAGCAGAGCACAGATTATTGGTAAAAATTGTACTTTTATGCAATCTAATGTACTTTCAGTGCAGGCAGAAGTAACACATGCAGGACAAATCAAATAATTACAAGTGTGCTGTGACTTAAAATGATAAATGTATTTTTTTGGTAAATCCACGTATAATTATACCATTTTTATTGTCATCTATCAGTTTTTTTGTGAAGCTTTAACAGCAAAATAATTAGATTGTTTTGAGAAGGTTGTCACAGCTGGATACATTTACATACATAACAATACTCAACTAGTCCCATTAACCGATTTAAGACCTTACTCTGAATAAGACAATACCACGAAACAGTTTTCTGCTTACTTTAAACCAAATATGTTCATATTAAGAGTAAGCAATAATCACATTAAGCTATGTTGCATGCTGATCTTTTTTAAATGTATGTGCCATAATCTTAATTATCTGATATCTTACAGGCGTTTTCACTGTCTTGAAACTCAAAGGAGTTGCCTTACCAGGTTACTTATATTAACAATATCACTTGTTTTGGAAACTGGAAGCGAAACTTATGTAAACAACATATTTAGATTAAGGTCAGCAGCTGGGATATTGCTGTGCATATACATTGCTAATGCTCAAGATTTAATATGGACCAAGCTAATTGGGTAGTTAGTTTTACCCATTTACACATCTCATTACTGAGATATAAATAAATCTTGCAGACATGCACTTCCTGCCTGTGTTTTAATATATTTATATATATTTTATAGAACTGAACAAAACTTCTGAGCGTCTCTTCCTCTTTCCTCCACAGATCATTGCATATCAGCCATATGGGCGTTCTGTAGACTGGTGGGCATACGGAGTTCTGCTGTATGAAATGCTAGCTGGACAGGTGAGATGTGCATATCCACAAAATGATGCTTTTATGTAAATGTTTATTACAGGTTATGCTGCCAACTTCAAATTGTTCGATGTAGTTTCACTGTATAAGTTGAGAACATAGTTTTTCCATTTATAGACTAGATCGAATAGAAATAGATAGAATAAATGTCATTCTTTCTGTATTTTTATTTTGGTTTTGATGATTTTGATAAATATTTTATGTCAATAATCTGTTGGCTTGTAAAGAAGAGTCTCAGCACCAAACTATTGCATCTGATAAGTGCTAAAAATGAACTGAGAAAACCTTCCGCTATTTCATTGAACTATTAAATTTAGCTAGAACTCCTTTGCCTGGAAAATGTTTTCTCCACTGTTTCTTTGGTGTTTGTCTATCTAACAGAATTAGCCTGAATCTGAAGAAGCCCTACTTGGTGATTATATTTGAACAATGTAACCTATTTATAGATTATACATGCATGAGCTTTTAATGATGACCTAAAACCACTCTAAAATGTTGACACTATAGTTTATACAAACAATCACAACTTATAAAACATACCCATTGCTTTGTTTGACTGTGCTGGCACCACTTTTCTTAATGTCACAGCAGCCATTTAAATTTATTGAGTTTTTCTTATGAATGTCCCCATTAAAAAATGAAGATCATTACAAGGCTTAATTAAAATGTGCCAAATTACTTTTAAAATAATAAACTGCTAAATTACTAATGGATATATTTTATGTTGAATATTAAGTTATTAACTAGCTTTAAGTGACCCCCCCTATTCCAAAAAGCCAAAAGCAAAGTTAAAGCAAATGCAAAAGCACACTCCCGCACAGCAAAGCAGGAAGATTCATAGTTTGATGCAGACAGACTACCTCTACTGGAAGGAACCAGTGAAGTGGAAATGACGAATAATTCATTTTATGGACTGTCAAAACACCCATATTATGGTTACTGATGATAACGACCTAGTGAGGAGGGAAAAAAGCTGGGTCATCCACTCCACTGGCCTTGCAAGGTCTTCCTGTAAAACAAGTTCCCTGTTTTTTTCTTTTTCTTTTACTTATTGCTGTCACTCTTCTGTTTCTGGCTTCTTTTTATCGATTTTTTTTTTTGGACGTTGCAGTCCAACCCGTATCTTGGTTTTTCAGCTCTCATTGTCTGCATTTATTGGTAAAAGAATCAAGAATAGAAAGTACAAATGCCTCACAAATCTGCAACTGCTCATACACATTTAGTAAAATGTGGCAGCTGTCTTTACAGCGAAGCCTGTATCAACTATTTAATTATATTCTCTGCCGTAACAGATGAAACACTTCCTAAATATTTTGTGCTTTTACCCACAGCCCCCATTTGATGGTGAGGATGAAGATGAATTGTTCCAGTCCATTATGGAGCACAACGTGTCCTACCCAAAGTCCCTGTCCAAGGAAGCTGTCTTGATCTGCAAAGGGGTGAGTGGAAAATGGAATATCTTTTTCCATTACAGAATTTTGATCTAAAGCAGAGTCCATTAATGAAATAAGAACATGTTTGTTTTTAATAATGACATTTTTAATTTAATTCTGTCATTATACTTTACAAAACAAAAAAGCTTTATATGTGTTGGTGAAATTTCTGTAAACATAAGCTCTGTAGCTTTCACGCTCTTTACTGAAGCTAAAGTGTGAACTTCATGTAAGACAGGTCCAAGTCTTTCATGTTGGTTTAGCTTTAGGAGAGGTGACAGGCTTCACCATCAGTGTAAAATTTTCTTAGCTTTTCAGTATTTGACGTAACGCATGAGAAGCCCGGCTCAAACTACAGGAAGGATAAAAAATGAAGTATACTGTCTGGTTACTCAACCAGGCGTTCCCTCTTTTTCCTTACAGCCCTTATGTCTTTGATTTATACATTATTAAAAGACTAAGGATCGACCCATTGGGTCATTGACCCAAGGGTTTAGTTAATATAGAAGGTTTAGTTCATATGAACTCTGTTACACAAATGTCATCTTAATTTGTTTCTTGTGTAAAAGCAGGTTTATAATTTGTACTGGCAGCCGTCCAACAGAATGCATTACTGTGTAAAGAAACTCCACTTCAAGCAAGTGTGTTTGTTATATAAATTATTCATGTGCCCTTTTTGCCTCATCAGTTTTTAACGATAGTTTTTATGTTTCTTTATAACAAATTACCAACTTGTGTGCATGTAGGAAGAAACATGCTGACACAATGCAGTAATACTAAAGGGAATACTGGATACTCTGCAGTGTTCAGATTGTTGTTCTTATTAATTAAACCAGCCATAAATAGCTATAAATGTGAGCTGTCCTAAATCAGCTTTTTGTTATTTAACTTTCAACTATGCAGTTTTACTAGAAGTGAACTGCAGGTATTTTTTTAAATGACAACTTTTTAGGTAGAAGACTTTTTTAAATAGATAAGTCCTTCATGTTAACTGATGCTACCTTATCCGTTTACTGGGTGGCTGTAGCTCAGAAGGAAGAGCAGTCGTCTTTCAACTAGAAGTTTGGTGGATCGATTCCAGGCTTTCCCTGGCCTCCCGATGTGTCTATCAGGGTATGAATGTGTGTGTGAATGTGACAAGTAGTGTAAAGCGCTTTGAGATGTAAAGCTGACTGGAAAAGCGCTACATGAGTGCTATTTGCCGTACAGTGGTCCCTCGTTTATTGCGGGGGTTCCGTTCTGAAAACACCCCGCGATAAAGGAAATCCGTGAAATGACAACCTTATTAATTTTTTACAATTCAAATGCACGTTAAGGCCTAATTATCCCTCCCCGGAGTGTTTAAAGACCTTTTCCCGAACTATAATAATTTTCAACATTCTCACACACTTTATACACTCTCAAAAACCTACATATATTTAACAACGTAAATTTATTAATAATTACTCACCCCGTAAAATATATTGCAGCTTCTCTGCTGGCGCTGCGTTCACCCTCGTGTGTAACGTTGTTCAATCAAGAAACAAAGCACAGTGGGCTGATTCCTACTGTAAAATTTGGACATAGAATGGTTGAAAAAGGATTTACATATACTTTAATATGCAGTGCTGCATACAAAAAAAATCTGCGAAAAAGCGAGACCGCAGAAGATGAACCGCGATATTGCGAAGGACCTGTACATGTACTGTTTGAACTTTTTAACGGCCATTAACTTAATCTTGTGTGACATGCTAACAATGAACAGTGACAGTGTTTCAAACACTGTTTGTTTATTATCACCAATTATCCACAGACAGAAAAGGCAGTACAGTGGTTCAGTGCAGTTTAGAAAGTCTTTATAGAAGACTTTCTAAAAAGCTTCACTAAAACAGGGAGTTCTGATTGTGCTTCTCTTTATTCCTTTACATACAGTAAGCCAAACTAACTTGTTATACTTGGAACATTTAGATATATCTCAAGTGACACAATAAAGCTTATTTGTGAGTGTGGAAGGAATTTAATAATGAATGTAGTAGTTTTTATCCAAAGGCTGTGCAAAGTAGTTGAGCTGTGCAATAATGTGCTGTGTCTCCTTGTCCCTTCCTCAAAATTACTTCTTTCTCTTTTGCCTCCTTTGTTCCTTGTCCTTTTATTTTGCTTAGCTCTATGTGTGTGTGTGTGTGTGTGTGTGTGCGCGCTCTTTATACTTCTGCTCTGAGGACTTATTGTGGGGACTTGCCGCCCTTCTGAAAGCGTAAAAGTGCTAATAATACCAATAATTTAGTTTAAGGGTGAAAACAACATTGTGGCCAGTTGTGGTTAGGACCTGGCATAAGTGGTTATGGTTAATCTTATTATCAACCTTCTGATTGTAACTCTTGGTAATGTCCTCAGGAGTCATGGAAATACGACTGCATGCATCTGTGTGCATGTGTGTGCACATGTCTCAGCCCAGTTCCCTTGCTCAACCCATGTGTAGCATGGCTGCTGCACTTCTTTTTAGTGAAACATAGAGCTTGGCAGCAGCCTGACCCCCAAAGTATAAAAAGATATATGGATGAAAATAAATAAATAAACAGGGAATGAGAGTGCTTAGAGTGAGATTAAAAGACGAGGGAGAGGAATTAACAGGGTGCAGGAGAGGTGATGCAGGAGAGAGGAACATATTAAACCTGTGGGATTAGAGACAAATTGAAAGCAAATGATAAAAGACACAATAATATACAAAACTGTATGTGTCCTATGTTTTTTGGTCTTTTGTAAACAAGCTTACTTTTTTTCCTCTTTCAAATTTGATCATTATAAGCATTTTAAGCATTTATTGAGGATCTTTGTTTTATTTGGAAAATACTTGGGTATGCTTCATTTAAGTCAAATGCTTTTGTAAGGTTTTAACATTACACTTATTGATAAAATAACTCTGAGTTATACTGAAATCTGATTGTAATGATTACGTTTTTGTATAGTTAAGTCAGTTTAGCCCCATTTAAAACAGACAGAAAGCCAGAGGTCAATCTGCTTCTGTTCTGAAGTATCACATTTAAGGTTTAATTTCTTAAAAGTGTACCTAGTTAACAAAAGTTTTCTGCATTTATTGCATTATAAGAGTTTAAAAGCAATAAAGTTCAACAGTTTTCACAAAAGTTTTATATTTTATTAACATAACCATTATGACTTTTAACTGTTATCTTCTCACAAACAAAGCACACATGTTATTTTTAAAGAAATAACAGAGGGAAAAAAAAATGCTGTTATATAACTGAGTGGAAAGATCTCAGTACAAAACCACAGAGCAGTCATAAACTGTGAAATTACTGGAAGGGCACAGCTGGGGACAGTATAGTGACCCAGCTGTAAACAGACAGACAAATCATAATATAAAATTCATCACTGTTAGATATCCCCGTACGTTCTTTTGGTTAGAGAGCACTCTTCTCTGAGTAGAATAATTTCCTTGCTATATCATAAACATTACAATACAGGTTAAGTTGAAGGTACAGCACCCTCTGTTTATTTTATTTTCTTAATTTAGTTGATAAGCTCTTATGTGCAGCAGTTTAACTCATTTCAAAGACAAGTCAAGGGGTGGTATGCGCCTCTGGTTTTCCTAACTTGTTCCAGATATAAAAAGCCTAATGTAAGATGTTTAGTGTAACTGGCATTAGCTATCAAAATTGGATGAATTTGCAAGGGTGTGTGTTTGTCTGTGGTAAAAGACTGTTGTAATGTTGTTTAACTTCTGCAGCAGTAAGTGCACCAATCACCCAAAGTTTTAGCTCCCCTCAAAATTACGTCATATATTCTTGAAAAAACTGTCAAGGTGACATAGCTGCATGATAAAGTTTGCATCACTGATTAGGGATTTTTCTAGATGTAATACTTTCACCTTGGGTGTATTGGAAAGCACACTCTGCTCACAACAACAGCATAGAAAAGCCAACTTATTAAAATGTTAAAAAGCAATCAATCAAACAGTACACAGAAAAGTAATTTCATCCTTCGAGTGAAACCAGGTTTTCATTAGTCTCAAATGAGCACTTTTTTATGTTCTTCTGTTTATTCAAAACAAATTATTGCGCTGATGGAATAGAGCTAATACAAAATATTTATGTGAACAGTAAATTGGTAAAATTACCAAGACATGATTCGCCGACTATGCTCCATTATCAGTCAGCATTACTTGAATTATTTTAAACTTTGGGTCGGCTGCTGGCTATTTTCTCTTCATGTTACGTTGCCCTATAACTTATCAAGAATGTTCAGGAAAAAAAATGTTCAAGAAATAAACATTTAAATGAAATGTAATTTTTCCTCATTCCTTTAAGCACTGTTTAACTAAAACCTACTTTTAAACTCTAATTCAACAAGAAAATTTTTTTGTTGTTGGTTATGTTCTATTCAGCAGTTCAACTATTTTTTTCTACATTTGTAACAAAGTGCAAATTACCATCATGTTGTTTGTGGTGCGACTGGAAGTGGCAGAAGTTCTGTATGAGCAGAACAAGCAGAGGGAGAGGAGGGGAAGCAAAAATGTCATTCATTTCTAGGCCCATCTGTTTAGCTGTCATTTGTTGACCTAGAAAAGATGTGGAATCAAATTAGAAAAGCCATCAGTAGAAGAAGAGAAAAGACATTTGTGATGCATTGATCACTTTTTAGACATAATGTCAAATGTTCATTTGCTGTTCTTTATGTTCCTCTCAGAATACAGAACACTGTCTCCTTTATTGTGTTTAATTTAAGTAAAATATTTCCCTTAAAACTTGGAAAACCAGTGAAAGAAGTGGGAATCTTTTGTTTCACTTTATAGGTTTAAAAGCTTAAAATGAGTATTTCTCCAATTTACTTTATTTAGAGGGAAAATAAATTATAGCGATATAGGTTATGATTCAAAATTTGGTTGTAATCTGTTCTTACTCCTTGCTTCCTTTATTATATTTTCATTGTGAGCAGCTGATGACCAAACACCCATCCAAGCGTCTGGGCTGTGGCTCTGAGGGCGAGAGAGACATCAGAGAGCATGCATTCTTCAGACGGATCGATTGGGATCGCCTCAAGAACAGAGAGATACAGCCACCCTTCAAGCCTAAAGTGGTAAGTCTCCACATTTTGTCAACAAACATGAAGAAATCAAGGTCAAGATGAAACAGTAACCCTCCAAAGTAGTAAGAAGTAAAATGAGGCATACCAGTTTCATTTCTATGTAAAATGTTGATATTGATTCTTTTGAGTTAATTATAAATGGGGGCAGTGATGCAACACATACTAGAGGTGCATTGATGTTTCTCTCACCTGTTGCTGTAATATAATGTGTTGAGTCATCTCAGCTTTAGGAGTTGTTGGTGTATCAGTAGGATCATGACTGAAACAGCAACACTTCTATAAAGTGCCAAAATAAATAGGAAAAATGTAACAAAAATATCCACTGAACATACACCTCCACTGGCAAAATTCAAATGACATCATTTTAAGTTCAACCAATGTATTTAAATTATGTGATCTTCTTTGTATTGAAGTTATATGACTCCTGTTATTTGCATTTCACTTGGAGTTTTTCTTTTCTGACGACGAGGACATTGGTTTTAAGATTTTTGCTGCATTTGTAGGCCAAAATTTGTCTAGTTATGTCAAGTCATTAATTCTTTCCAGCTTATACTGCACAGCTGCAGTTTGCACTGTAGCTTGGTACCAAAACAAAAACCCCTTCTTTCGTTTAATTTTTTTTTATTTTTTACTTTTTCCTCTTATACTTATTCAATATTTAAAAGCAAAAACAAAACTGAAAGTCTACTTTTTTACTGGGGAGCAGTGTAAGCTTTTGCACAGTGGTTTTGAATGCCTACATAGGTTTACCTCTACATCCTACTAAAGCCTGTAATAGTTGATGAAAAGTTTCTATATCAGACTACAGCTCAGGGGACTGAGGAATAAATGTAAATAAAACAGACATAAACAAGACAAACAGAACTCTGACCTGCATATATCTTTAAAGATTCAGTCCAAAACAAATCTTTTATGGCAAGACATTTAATGCCCCTCTGCTGATAGTCCGTTGGAAAATTCAAAGTTCTTGGCTACTTGTTTACCATTTTCTTTCTCACCCTGCAGTCAGATATGTCAGAATACACAAATCAAAATGTAATTGGTTAAAACTTTTCTTATTACTTTGCCAGTGTGTTGCAATGTATCTAAATGATTCCTCATTAACTTCATGACTTTTATGTGTGACTTGTATTCACAAATAAGAAAAAGATATTAACTGATGTCCAGGTGGTGTATAATTCACAATCCAGCCAAAGTTATTTGTATTTTGTACTTCATGAAATATTAATCACCAGCTTATTATAATATAGCAAACACAGAAAATAAGATTTAAGCAAAATGGTTTCCTGTCTGCACTTCTGCTGATGCATTTGGCTTTACTGTTGGAGCTGAAAAAAGCTTTTCTGAATTACTAAAATATTTCTGTGGTCCCCAAGGCTCAAACATCACAAAAACTCACACAAACAGATATTCCTTAGCTATGCACAACACAGAGAGGTTTATTTTCTCTAGGGTTTTATTAATGCTTGGGTCAATCTCTTTTTTGAGGCACTAATTCATTCAGGGAAATACTTTTTGCTAGTGTTACTAAACTATATGAAAACTGTCCTGTCTAAAGAAAAATGAGACTCTGTGTTGTAGATGTATATTATATGATAAAATTTATATTTTAAATTCTATTCTGTTGCAATGAAAGCTAATTATCAACAAACTGTGGAGCATGCTCTCTTTTCTTCTCCTTGTCTGCTTTATTTTATGTACACATTTTAAACAATCACACCCGTATACTCTGTTTACATGTTTCAAATTAAGTCTAATTCTGCTGTCAGGACAGTACTTTGTTAAACCAACTAACTTGTTTAAAAGCATACCTGAAAAATGCCGTAACCAGATTTTATTTTGGTTGTATGATCATTTTCTCGCGGATTTCCTTTCATGTTACTTTATTAATTGTCAGGTTTGATGTTGACCTCCACAGAGAACATGTACCTGCTGCTAGCTGATGTTTAGTCTACAGAGTTGCCAGAGAACATGGGAACATTTCTGGAGAGTAATTGCAACATGGTTCAAGGTACATATGATAGAAAAGATCTAAGAATAATAATTCTAAAAAATAGAAAAGGTATCTGAACTCTTTGTTACATTAATTTTCTTTTGGATCTTAAAATGAAAGATTAATTTAGATTTTAAAAACAGTCTTTCTCAAGGGATAATTGCCATATTACTAGGCAAAAATAAGAATTCTATTAGTAGAAGTATTCACAGCGCTTCACTTTTTTAATATTTTGTTATGTTACAGTCTTATTCCAAAGTGGAATAAATTCATTTTTGTCCTCAAAATTCTACACACAATACCCCATAATGACAACGTGAAGTGTTTTTTTTATTCTTTTATTTTTGCAAATAATTAAAAATTAAGCACTAAAAAATCACATGTATATAAGTATTCACAGCCTTTACTCAATACTTTGTTGATGCACCTTTGGCAGCAATTACAGCCTCAAGCTTTTTTTTAATATGTTGCAACAAGCTTGACACACCTATCTTTAGGCAGTTTTGCCCATTCCTCTTTGCAGCACCTCTTCATCTCCATCAGGTTAGATGGGAAGCAATGGTGCACAGCCATTTTCAGATCCCACCAGAGATGTTCAATCTGATTCAAGTCTGGGCTCTGGCCGGACAACTCAAGGACATTGACAGAGTTGTCCCGAAGCCACTCCTTTCATATAATGGCTTTGTGCTTAGGGTCGTTGTCCTGCTGAAAGATAAACCGTTGCCCCAGTCTGAGATCAAGAGCATTCTGGAGCAGGTTTTCATCCAGGATGTCTTTGTACATTGCTGCATTCATCTTTCCCTCTATCCTGACTAGTTTCCCAGTTCCTGCTGCTGAAAAACATCCCCACGGCATGATGCTGCCACCACCATGCTTCACTGTAGGAATGGTATTGGCCTGGTGATCAGCAGCACCTGGTTTCTTCCAAACATGACAACTGGCATTCACGCCAAAGAGTTCAGTCTTTGTCTCATCAGAGCAGAGAATTTTGTTTCTCATGGTCTGAGAGTCTTTCAGGTGCATTTTGGCTAACTCCAGGCAGGCTGCTATGTGCTTTTTTACTAAGGAATGGCTTCCATCTGGCCACTCTACTATACAGACCTGATTGGTGGATTGCTGCAGAAATGGTTGTCCTTCTTGAAGGTTCTCTCTCCACAGACGATTGATGAAGCTTTGACAAAGTGAGCATCGAGTTCTTGGTGACCCCCCTGAATATGGCCCTTCTCCCCTAGTTGCTCAGTTTAGGCAGCCGGCCAGCTCTAGGAAGAGTCCTGGTGTTTCTAAACTTCTTCCATTTACGGATGATGGAGGCCACTGTGCTCATTGGGAACTTCAAGGCAGCAGACATTTTTCTGTACCCTTCCCCAGATTTCTGCCTCGAAACAATCCTGTCTCGGAGGTCTACAGACAATTTCTTTGACTTTATGCTCGGTTTACACTCTACCATGCACTGTCAAGTGTGGGACCTTATATATAGACAGGTGTGTGTCTTTCCAAATCATGTCCAGTCAACTGAGTTTACCACAGATTGACTCCAATTAAGCTATAGGAACATTTCAAGGATGATCAGTTGAAACAGGATGCATCTGAGCTCACTTTTGAGCCTCATGGCAAAGGCTGTGAATACTTGCGGTATGCACATGTGATTTCTTAGTGTTTTTATTTTTAATGAATTTGCAAAAAAAAAAAAAAAAAAAAAAACTTTTTTACATTGTCATCATGGGATATTGTGTGTAGAATTTTGAGGACGAGAATGAATTTATTCAATTTTGGAATAAGGCTGTAACATAACAAAATATGGAAAAAGTGAAGCGCTGTGATTACTTTCCGGACGCACCATATATTGTGATTTTAAATGACTGTTTGCGGCAAATGTCACAGATTCCCATCTTTCCATGATGACTGAAAAGTCATGTTCATCACCTGAATAATGAATTTTTGGCTTTTCTTTATAATGAGATTTTAAATTTAAGATACAACATTTTCCCGATCCAGTATTATTATTTTATTTATTTATTTATTTATTTATTTATTTATTTATTTATTTATTTATTTATTTATTTATTTATTTA
>JBAMHW010000004.1:23547917-23598855 GCA_037177495.1 Rhadinocentrus ornatus
TTTATTTATTTATTTATTTATTTATTTATTTATTTATTTATTTATTTATTTATTTATTTATTTATTTATTTATTTGTAGTGAAAATAAAGCTTTAGGCTACATATGGCATGTGATACATGATCAATAAGTAAGTTGAAGTTCTATTAAACTGTAATTATTGAACTTTTATATTTTATTAGGGTAAGAAGTCATTTACAAAAAGCTTTAGTAAACAGGTGATAACGTTAAACACACACCTTTCTAGAACCCCTCCAACAACAAAATATTTTATTATTCTATGAGATGTACATATGTGCAAATTAAGACTCAAGGGTAAGAGTTTAAATACGCTGCATTTATTTAGGTGTAAAAGTAGGGCAGTGCAGGTCACTCAATATTGTGTGTGTGTGTGTGTGTGTGTGTGTGTGTGTTTGTGTGTTTCCCCCTTCATATTGATCTTTATGAATTTTAGCTATCCTCAACTTCAGTCATCAAGGGCTCCAGTTCATATAATAAGGTGAATCCTGTCCTAATTGTCTATGTAGTCTTCTGCTGAGTGGATGTGCAGTGTGTCATTGGAAAGGCTGTGTGTGCTTTTTGTGTGTGTGGGGAAAATGTATATATGGTGTGAGATGAAGTTGAACAGAGATTTAGAAAAGCAGTGGAGGAAGATTCCCTTGTATCTGTCATTTTGTTGCTGTGTGTTGGTTGGTAAACAATGTTAGCAAGAATGTGTACGGCTTCTGAGCTTACTTATTTGTTCATGTTAAAGTTCTAGGGAAGTGGAGGAAGTGGATGCATGCAAATGTGCATGTTCTGTGCAAAGTGCATGCTGGCATGGTTTTAGTTGCAGACTGCAGATAAGATTAACAGCTGAGAGAGATGGAAAGAGTGCTAAAACAGCTGAATTCACATTTAAGCCATGATCACCTTATCTACAATGATCTATCATGTCCATTTCCATGTGCCATGTAACATTGTGTTGTCTCTGATTTCATTGCAAACAAATGGATATCATTATACATCTCCCTCTCACCCCTCATCCATTCCTGTTTTACTTCTCTAACTCCTCCTCCACTCTCTTCTCTACATGTGCATTTTACACTGCTCAATCTCACTTCATCGGCCTTTGACAGCTGTGGAATTGCAATCAATATACCGCCTGAACAGACTGAACCAGTGGAGAGATTCAAACCATCTGTATCTATTGGGCCAAGATGTCAGACAGCACAGAGGACAAAGTCAGTCCGGTTGAATGAGTGTTTAGGCATTCTCAGTTAGTGATGATCTATATTTATACTGCTTGATGCTGTTACTGTGCTGCTGTCTACTGAATGTAACAAAACAAGCACATTATTAAATGACAGTAACACTGATCTAACATTGGTGGTATTTTAAATCACGCTAATACATTGAGAAAACCACGCACTAGGTGCCCACACATTTCACACCCAGATATGGATGTCCGATAGTTCTGCCGGCCTAGTGGGAAGCAGGATGGAAAAAGTAGGTCAAATAAGAAGCTGTTGATTCATTGTGAATGAAGGAAGGGAGGAAGGTCAACAATGAGTGGGAGGACTTAGTCATTACACAAAACCCTTGGAGCAGTGTCCAAAGAAGAGATGTGCATTGCGCATATGGTACATAAACACACACGCATACAAACTGATGGAAATCTGGATGAGTTGTGACTGACTGTAGCTCTAAGAAAATAGAGAAAGAGACAAACACTGTTGCAATTTGGCTGAGCATGTCTTCCTGTCCTTATTTTTTACTCAATTTATGTGGGTCACAGTATGATTAATGGGTGCTGCTTTAATTTTCTCCTATTTATTTGTTGACTAATTTGATATGAGAACTCATACATTTGCTGTAATCAGCTCTTTACCCCCATATTCTTAAAAAAAAATTAAAATTAAATAAATAAATGCAGTCAGATAAACTTGGTTAAAAGTGGGGTAGAGAGAAAACCTCTTCCCTTCTTATCTCTTCCCGCTCTCTTATTAGCCCCTCCCACCAATTAAGCGTGAGTTATGGGCTAGACAGTGACAGGTGAAACTCATCGCCATCCTGGTGAAACCGAACACAGGACATGACAAACAGCAGCAATGGTGGCATCCCGCTCTGATCACTTTCAAAGAAATTTAATTGGTTGTGATATTGGAGGTAATTTTGATATATTCAAAGCAGTCTGTGACCAACAAGGGTAAAGAGAGTGAAGAGTCAGAAGAATTTGCTTGTATAGACAGAAATCGTTCTGTTTGCTCTACTGTAAAAAAGAGAAAAACAACCCTGGGTTTATCCTATTTTACAAACAAGGAAACGGCATGGTGAATATCATCATTTGATAGCGGACCTCAAGGCTGATCCAGAAAAATCCAGAACCTATTTTCCGACAAATTCACCCTGGCAAAAATTGAACATTTTTCTATTTTCTTCTTTCGCATCGCAAGCCCCCGTTTGTACGTCTATGCAACATTTCACATGCATGTATGTCTCCAGTCGCTTGGCTGAAGGGGCGCAGCAATTTACGTCTCATCGCGCAAGTTCCATATAAAATGATTGGAGAAGGAGCGATGTCGCCTCGTGTGTGTCGAGTCCATAATGCAAGGCCAGGCACGTTTATTTGTATAGCACATTTCATGTACAGGACAGTTTAAACTCTAGCAGCAGGATGAGCTGCAGATGTTTAATGCTCTTTTAGAGAAGCCCTGTTAAAAGACCATTATAGTAATCAAGTCTACTGGAGATGGATGCATGGATGAGTTTCTCTTGGTTGTTCTGGGAGACTAAACTTTTAATCCTGTTGATGTTTCTGAGCTGGTAAAATGCTGTCTTAGTGATAGCTGTGATGTGGCTGTTGAAAGTCAAATCTGAGTCTATCAACACTCCAAGATTACAAACTTGGTCATAGATTTTAAGAGCCAGAGTGTCAATATGTTTACCAATGCTGAACCTCTTCTCTTTGCTACCAAACAGAATAATTTCAGTTTTGTAATCATTTAATTGTAGAAAAACTCCCTCATCCAAGTGTTTATTTGCTCCAGACACTGACACAATGTCTATTGGGCTGCAGTTGTTGGTGACAGAGACACATAAACTTGTGTATCATCTGCATAACTGTGATAATTATTTCTAAAGTTCTTTGATATTTGACCCAAAGGGAGCATATACAAGTTGAACAGATGAAGTCCAGGGACTGACCCCTGGGGGACTCCACAAGTCATGTTCATCGCTCAGATTCATAGCTACCGAACGTAACAAATTAACTCTGGCCTTTTAAATAGGACCTGAACCAGTTAAGGACCGCCACAGAAATCCACTGAAAAAGTAACTAATGTTTTTAAATATAAATATAATAACAAATGCAGCTTTTAGCAATTTTTCAGTTTTTTCATGGGATATTTGCATAGAATTTTCACAACAAAATGACGCTAAAAGTACCATTAAGATATATATTTTTATATCTGTCTATCCTCTTTTTGCAAAAAGTTTTATTTTTTCTTTATTTTAAAACCTAAAAAATTTTAAGAAGCTGTGGTTCTTCAAAGATGACAACAAATTTCCTATAGTAGATATTTATCCAAAATTAGAAGTTATCTTTTTTCAAAAGTTCTCGTACCATTTGCTTCGCTAAACAAGTTTTATTTAGCTGGGCTGAGGGAAAAATGCCTCTTTGGATTGTAAAGGTTGCAGACTCCTGCACTAAATAAATAGATTTAGTAGCAGTTTTCTTTTTAAATAGCATCAATTAAAATATTTCTTAATATATATAAAATCAAATATTTATGACAAATGAGGATGAAATTTCAGGATTATCTAACTAAAAGGTAAAAAGCCAGAAGGATGAATTTAAAGCTGCGTGAAGCTGCTTCAGGTAAACAGACTGAATCTCACAGCTTATAGACTGTGAGGAGAGATAAATATGCAATACAAATGCATACAATATGCAAAATAACTTCCATCCATGTAGCTTTAGTGGTTAATTTACCAGATTTCTTTCCTATAAATTTTCTAACTTTGCAAAATAGTTTTACTTAATTGTGATGAAAACCACATACACTGTTGATAAAATTAGTTATTCTTTGATTTCTTTAAAAAAACTAGATTTTTTTTATATGAGCATATGAACAGATGTAAACTTGTGTAGATTTGTTAGTTTCAAACTTCTGTTCTTTCACAGTTACTGATGAAATATTCCTGCAATGGGCCAGATTCGTGCTTTTGATGTGTGTAAAAGTAACACGGAATAGCTAGAAGATAGCTAATGAAAGCCAAGCATGGTTTCAGTATGGGGTGGGTCGGAGGGGTCCACAGCTATTTGGTTGTTAAAAGGGAGTTCTTAGGAAAAGTAGGTTAAGAACTACTGATTTAGCCTAAAAGCAATGCAAATGTTCTAAATAAATATTTATGTTTCAAACTTTTTTGCTATATCACCCTTGGCAACTGTTCAGACATGCAGAATCTAGTTGTGAGATTTTGTAAAAGTCAAAGCTGACTTTATCTTAGGATTCCTACAAAAATGTACCGAGAAGTTTCATCTGTGCAATGTGCTTTAATCACAACATAATTTCATAGACTTAGGTGCTAAAATCTAAATGGCTAAAAAAGCTTCAATGTATGACAGCATTCCAGAGAAATTAAATTATTTATAAAACTTATTTTTACACTTTTCTCTTAAAAAATAAGACAAAAGGAAAATAATACAAGGTTAGATGACTGATTCCCCTTATGTGAGCTGTTCACTTATGTTGCCAAAAAAACAGTTCAACAAATGAAACATGATGTTTGGGAAAGGTTGAGTATATAAAGCTTTGCATACCACCGGCACTGGGGACATTGGGGAGAGGGAAGTACAGAAAAAGATACAGAAAGATAGAGTGTGTATGTCTTGGCACAACCCTAATGGAGGCAGCTGCTCATTTATCATCCTAAGTAGCTGAGTGTTCTTTTAATATCCTTGAGTGCAGAGGCGTGCACGTCGGTATATGTGTGCTGAGAAAGGAAGAAAGATTAAAGATGAGAGAAAGTAGGTCAAAAACACATGTAGAACACTATGTCATAGTGAATGGGAGGATGTATCAACAGCATACTAACCTCAGTTTCACCCAGAAAGGATTGGCTGAATCACAGATTTATGAATCCAAAAGGGCTAGTTAATGTCCCTAGGACCATGCCAAAACTTATTTTCTCATGTGGTTTTGTTAAGTTAGGCCTTTGAAATTCTTTTATTCCGTTTTATTTTTTATAACAGCCCTCATGAAATAATTTACATTCTATTTCCAGCATATATCATATCTATTTCCAGCAACGTGAAATATCTGAAATATTTCTGCCATTTTCCTACCTCACCAAAAACAAGTTGTTCATATAAACCTCTGTGACAAATCTAATAGTCCCACATCACTTCCATAAACAAAAAGACAGATTGGAATAAATGGAGCATGTTAATCAAATCATTGCACAGACTCAGCCCTGTCAGTTCTGTAGCTGAAGTTTCAATCCACATATGTTTTGCGTATACAACTGGAAGAAGCTTTGCCCGGGAGAAGCAGCCTGATGTCACGAAGAGTAACTGCTTTGGGTTTTAGAAAGGGACATCTCTGTGCCAGAGATTGTCGTTTGAAGTCAGATTTAACAGTGTGTTGCTTCACTTGAGCGATGAATGGTCAGTGATGAATAGAAGAAGACAAGTGTACAGAGACACAGCAGATGAAAGATGCTGGCAATTACCACAAGTTGTATCCGTGAGAGGAAGAGGGCACATTCAGGGCCCACGCACATCACACAAACACAAATGTGGCGAGGCAGATTAATTTTCAATCCTAATGTGTGTCCTGCTGTCTATCCCCTCTGACAGGATGGTTGTGTCTTAGAGGGAATTTCACCTGCCAGTGGCAACACAATGGTAGTCCAAAACTTTGCATGCGAACATGTTCACCTTAGACCAGTGATTTTTATCTGAGGCGACATGACGGGGGGGCACATAGGATTGGAAAAGCAGAGAAACTGATGTTTTGACAACGAGGGGTTCTTGGAAATCTTCTGTTCCAGACTCCAGGCCAGTTGGTGGCAGTAATGCACCAATTCGTTCCTTATTACATCCCCCTCAATCAGCCACTCCAGCTTTTTAAGATGAAACTTTGAAGATGAAAGATGAAAACCTGTCTGGTTACCACAGACAGGAAATCAAGCTAAATTAAATAATAGCTATATCTTTCTACAATGTTGCTGCACACAGCAACATTATTTTGAAGCAAGATTGTTTTGGAAAAACAAAACCTCCACAGTCCCTGGTTTGAACTGTGTTCTTCATTCCCAAATCACAAATCCTGAGCTAGGCACCGTTAATTACTCTTGGGCAAAATCAGATCAACGTGCCTTGAATCGTGTCTGCTGCAGGTACCACACTAACTCTTCAATAAATAAAGATTTAAGTGTTTTGTTTTGTTTTTAGAAAAATCCTATTACATATCTATTTTAGTTTGTTTAGTTTGTTTTTTAAGTTCAAAATGGATTTCAGATTTCCTCAATAAATTTCAATTTCAGGATCAGATGATGCACCTACAGAAACTTCATAGAAAAATCTGAAAGGAGAACATTTGCAGCAAATTGATATTACATTTTACATTCCCAGAACATTCGGAAAAAAAAAAAACTGGATGGATGGATTTTAGATTCTTCTCTGCTGAGTTGTTTTAAAGAATGAGCAGAAGCAGAAGTCAGTAAATGTGAAGTTGGTTTGGCATCAGAAGATTTAATGACTTTTAAGATTCCTCTGCTTTTGCCAAGAAAACGTTTAATGTTATATGAACTGAAACATTAGCTCAGTGAGTCATCTCACACATAGCAGTCCAACTTTTAAGAGTGGTTGCACATCCACAGCTGCTGTCATGCCTTTAAAGCTTGGAGTCCATAAACGCTGCCAGGTCATTTTCATGCCTAAGGCAGGATGATCATTTTGTGCTGTGTCAATTAGAAATTGATAGAACTTGAAAGCTGCATTAAGAGATTCTGCTATCACAGTGGAAACAACTGTTTGTAATTTAACAGTTTATTCAGTGGCCTGTATTGGTTTTCATTATTCGTTGTTTATATTTATACCTTCTGTTAGAGCGCCATTATATTTTGCCCTTTACAGAATAAGTTATACTTAGTGTAGCTCCTAAAGGGAACATGAGTGCTTATTATGTTTTTGACTGGATATTATGTGTCCAGTATGTAGTGTGTTTGTGTGTGTGTGTGTGTGTGTGTGTGTGTGTGTGTGTGTGGGTGTGTATAGAGAAGATTCATATTCAGCCTTTTCTATTCCACATACTTTTTCTTGTCCAATTTTTGCATTAATTGTGGTTCTATATTTAAAAAATTCCATATTAAAATAAATATTGAATTTGTATTAGTCAAAAGTTAACTACTTTCTCAGTTTCCAAGCAATCTATTTGTTACATTACAGATGGTAATCACAATATACATTTTAATTTTCTTGATGAAGGTAGCAACAGGACAACAAACAAAGAGCCAAAACAAACAAGAGGAGCAAACTGAAAGTACAGTATTTATTCACCATATTAAGTGGATATCTCTGATCATTTTAATGGATTACTGATTTTCAGCTGGAGAGTCAGATTCAAGACATTTAGGTAACAAAATTAAACATTTTGCCTAGACAACGGGCTGTGTTGCAGGCTTTAAAAATGTGTTAATTTAACCAAACATAACATATGGATGCTTGTTTTTCCTATTAAAGCTTTACTCCTCCACCTTTTTTCCCCTTTTGGCACATTTTTGTTCATGCTTTTTGTTCATAATTTATGAAAACACTATGTTTTAACTTCACCAGATTGTAGCACGTTTCTAACATGTGTTGGATCTCTTTACATTTACAAACCTCTGACATAGTTTGTTGTTAGTATGCAGTAAGATGAACATAGAGTTAAACAGTACTGCTGTAGTTGCACAAACGTATGACCAACATAATAACACTTAAAATCAAGATAAACATTTTCAACGTATGAACACCTCACAGTGTTCTTTTTTTTCTTGCAATCTATTGTGTTCACGTCACGTACCAGTTCACAAGTTTTTTAGTCCATCAGGAAAAGCAGCAAAATGAGCACACCCACATCTTTAAACATGCAAGGCCTTCCTCTGCTGAGAAGTTATCCAGGACAATAATGATTTCAGAATGTGACATGGTCTGTTTCTACACCCTTGAACTTTGTCAAGATGTGAACTTTTAAGTAAATGTCTTATTAGAGTCATAATAGAGGCTCTGAACACTAACGGATTATGAGGTCAGTGGAAACATGGCGGAGGTGCTAACACCATCTTCGCCCACGGAATCAAATCGTAGCATTTACTTGAAGCTGCATTGCTGTTCCACAGCTGCAAACATTGACTCAGTATTCAGATGGATGCATTGTGGTTCAGGTGAAGGAGAAAAGGAGCATGTAATATGATTTAATGACTTCCTACAGCATATAGAAATGGAAAAAGTTAGGGACCAAGTGCAAGGTGTTTTATGTAAAAATGAAAGTAAGGTGTACCTTTTGAAAAACTGCAGCTGTTGCTTCTTCTCCCGCCTGTGTCATGGCGGTGGCAGTAACTAATGATGTCTTATGATTAATATGGGGATGAGTGACTTTTGCTGTGGGCTTAATGTGAAAAAATTCCAAGACATGGAAAAAAATACTGCTGAATGCAATGGCCGGTGCCTTCTCTGAACTGCTGTGAATTAGCTGTCTCAGAGTGGCAGTTTGCAAACTCCTGCCTGTGCTCTTCATTTTTCCTTTTTGTTTGTGCTTCTTTTAGTGTATCACACGCTTGATCTCTAAATATCTTTGTCTTGTTTGTCTCTCTTTCTTTCAGTGTGGCAAAGGGGCAGAGAACTTCGATAAGTTCTTCACACGCACCCAGCCCCAGCTCACACCACCTGACGAGCTGGTTATTGCCAACATCGACCAGGCGGAGTTTGCAGGGTTCTCTTTCATCAACCCACAGTTTATGCAACTGCCGCTCATCAGCAACGAATGAGAAGGATGGTAAAGCTTCTTAAGAACCTTCCTGCTCCAAGACGCCCACTTAAACCAACCGTCAACATCTGAATAGATTCTTATGTATTGGTGTAATTCATATGCATGACTCTCGGGCTTGCATATTTAATCTGTATAATACTTTTGCTAATATAGATTATGGATTTGATATACTAGATTGGTTCTTGGCCCCTGCAGAACATATTTCTTTTTTAGTAATACTGGGATTTCACTGCAGAGGGATTTGTCTTCATAATCCAAGGCACAAAGACAGGCTTTATTAATCTTAGCCAGTATAAGACTAGAGTATAATAATCTGTTTACAAATCTCAGTGGATAAAAATGCTCTTCATAGATTGAACTGGTGGTTAACAACATTAATGATCATAACAGAAAACACATAGAAGGCATTGTAGATGCTATAGCCAAATAAGGACAGGTGGTGCAGGTGTTGAAACAGCACTTTTTGATTCAATGTTTCCTGTATCTTGTTTACACTTTTATTCTCGTTTTATTTAATGTTAATGATATACAGTTAAATTTTAGTATGAAATTATTTTAGCAAGTCTCAACTTCCTATTTGTATACAAGTCAGGTAAAGGAGAAGCAGATGTGTAACAATATGCATCCTGTACAGACATAAATATGTGAGACTCAGAGGTATGAAGTCATTAGTTCCAGTTTGTCAAAACTTAGCTTAACTGTAGTTGTTAGAAATCAAAGAGTGGATATCCTTGCCCTTATTGAGCTGCAGATTGTTTGTTTATCTCTTCATTAATTTTGTTGACACTGTACGCACACAGTTATCTTAAATCAGTTTTATACAGAAGTATCAGTACATTCTTCTGTCTACCATGGAGTCAAGAGTTTTAACATGTCAGTGTTAATCACAGTTTCTTGCCCATTCTACACACATTACTACGAAGACTCACAAAATGTCTTTACAGCATCTGTAAAGACATAATTGTAACATTTATTTTAACCATGCAACAAATTATTGCATACAATTGACAGTCATGAGTCATTGTTGTCATGAGAACAAGTTAACTTAAGTTTCAAGTTGTTTATTTGTCACAAGCACATACAAGATGGCAGTGAAATGCAGTCGTACATGCATCGGAGGCTGTGCGCACCCGTTTAACACCAGGAAAAACAGCACAGGAATAAACTAAAAATACAAAACAAATATAAATATATAACTCATCATTTTCATTTGAGTCAACAAAATCATCTTTAGTTAAATCATTCAATGTTTACCTTCTTGGTTCTGTATGTAGAAAAAAAATGATGCTTCTCTTTCTTTGTGATCTCATACATATTTTTCAATTTAATCAGATTACTATTTTAATGTAACAAAAAAGGAATCAGTGTCGAACTTCTTTGTAAATAATTTTGAGTTATTTAAAGAAAAAAATCAAGTTACATTTTTATACCAACACATGAATGTGCTTTTATTACATTTAATTAGATAAGCCAATATTTGTATGTTGTATAAAAAGTTTAACTACTTAGAGCTTAACCCAGTACAAATTAGCTGGACAGCTGGATGTCTTTTCAAATTAGTCAAGTACTAGCAAGTTGTGAAACCTCTGTTTTATTTATTTGGTCAGATGTATCAAGATTTTTTTTTAATTGTTGATTTGTTTTTCTTCTTTTTTTTTTTTTTTTTTTGTAATTTTGTCCTGATTTCATGTGTTTCCAGCGGTTGACTGTCCCTCTGTGTCTGCATGGTGTTGGTAGGCATCAATGATGCATGCGATCTGCTAAATGTTGCATGCTGCAAAGTATGAAACTCCAAAGATGTTAAAGTCAAGATCTAAACAGTTAAACATTGAAGGGAAGAGTTTTCCTCTGTGGTCTTAAAGGAAATATCCATGTTGGTTAAAAATATATTTCTGACTACAGATTTGTTTATTTGGGTGGTTTTTTTGTGTTTTTTTTTTTTTTTTTAGGGAAACAAACGTTTCCTAGAAATTCTATCATCATAAGAGTCAGATCGGCTATCATAAGAGAGCTGATCTGAAACCAGTTCAACTTTTAGGGACACAGCTGCTCTGTTGCTCTATCAGGCACAAACAAGTTGGTAAACTA
This sequence comes from Rhadinocentrus ornatus, assembly GCA_037177495.1. Lineage (NCBI taxonomy): Eukaryota > Metazoa > Chordata > Actinopteri > Atheriniformes > Melanotaeniidae > Rhadinocentrus > Rhadinocentrus ornatus. Next base: position 23,559,021 of record JBAMHW010000004.1, read on the forward strand.
TGTGTGAAAACGTCAGCGGTTTTGCCAAATGAATCATATTGCTGATCCTCAGGGGCTAAATGACATAAAATTGACGAGTTAAGTCGATGGTAACCACTCCTGGAGACCTGGTCACTGTTGCTAGTTCTAGGTCAGGGTTCTTTTCTGTTAAAGCTCAATATGTACGCAGGTTCCTCTGGCATCTCCCTGAGGATGAGTCCATATCAGTGAGTGGAACACTGACTCCAGATCTGCTGTGTTGTGTCTCAGAACAGCTGTGAGTCTGTCTCACAATGGATTTTATTTTGTGATATGAATGAAATTAATAAGAAAATACCATATTAATCTCCAGAGGGAAATTTCAAGACATCTGGCAACTTTTTAAAGAATATATCACATCAACAAAACCCCGGTATTAATAACAATTACTGATATTACTGACTTGCACTCTTCCACTGTGTTTCCTGCAGGGCTTGAATTACACTGAGGCTTTTGGGGGAGCCTTATTTTCGCACGTGCACTGCGACTTTACGCATTACGTGCACGAGCATTTATATTAGTGCATGTAGCATGGTTAAAATTTGGTTACTATTAAAAAAAACTACAGTATGCAGCTTCTTTAATCAGAAACAGCGACAGAGAGTTCTTTAAACACAAAAAGAAGCACATCCGGTTGTTGTGAGGACGATCACAGCACACAACAGACAAACAATGCTGCTATCTATAGTGCTGAAGGAAACAGAACGGATCATCTGCAATCGTTTGGAAGATTTTTAAGGCTTCCCCTAAAATATCAGCTAAATCTCTTTAGGGCGCTCCCCTTAGCACCCCTGTAATTCGAACCCTGGATTCCTGTCTTCTACTAATTTTTTGCATGTGCCAACAGAATCCGACAATAGCAGCCTTGCACTAGCTGTAGTCACAAAGATGACTTTTGTGGCAGCATCTCCATTGGCCGCTGAACCTATAGTAGCATGCTGCCATTAGTAAACCAGTGCATACTGTGTCATTACCCTTAACAGTGCCAGTCAGTTTGATAGTTGAGCTTCTGTGTACATTAGCAAATGTTCCTGTTCACATTACCAGATCATCTTGATTTGACAAAAACTGATTAAGACATAAAAAAGAGGGGGAAAAAAAATCCATTGTGGAGCAATTCATTTAACATCTTTGTTAAATCTTACAGAAATTAAATAAACTTTTCCTTGTACAGACAGAAGACAAGATTTTGCTCAACAATGGTCTTGTCAAAGTCTAAATTGCACCTCTGTATGTGACTGTGCCCTGTGGCTAGTCTAGCTCCTTCCCAATAACCGAAAATCTGTTGACTTGCTGTGTTTTTAGTCTGAAAGCATAAGAAAATATTCTCATCCTTTTTGTGCCTTCCCCAGCTTCTACAGATTTCCTGTACATATTCTTTTAACATTCATGTGTTTTGCTCAGACCTAATCTGACCTAATCTAAAGTTTTAATTCCTGTCTCTTATTCTTGAATAACTTTCATTCTAGTTTATTTCTACATTTTTATTTATTTTACTCCGTGCTTTGTGTTTGATCACCTCTCGCAGTTAATGCAATGTAAATCAAGCTTTATGAAGAAAAAAAATCAGAAAATCTTTGTTATTGATGACAATAACCTTTACATTTCAATAACAACAACTGGATTCATCCTTGTGTGTCCACTTGCTTTACCTTTACCTTCCTGTGCCTATCACTGACTGAATAATATGGTGAATTAGTTAATAAATGTATCTACATTGTGAGAAGATGTTGCTGGATGATGGGGGTGGTGAAGAGACAGTGAGCAGGTGATGGATTAGATTCTGTTTAATGAATGTCGGAATAAACGATGATGGCTTGAACAACCCCTGTGCCTCGTCACACTGACCCATCCTTCCTTCCTCTGTGCCTGGGCCAAGTCAATCCATCACCTTATCGACAGTTTCCTCCTCTTTTTTCTTGAAATCCCAGATGTTAAAAGCGCTTTATTTTCCTTGAGCAATTCACTCTATAGAGATGGCATCAATTCCACTCTTCTCTGTTGGCTCCTGTTATTGCAGCAAGGGAAAGGAATTAACTAAATTTATTTGTTCTTCTACTTTATATTCTTTATATTTTATTTGAACTTGAGCTTAATTTAATTGATTTTGTTTGCTGGGATTCATTCAGTAAATTCTGTAAGGATAAAATCACAAATGTAAGGTTGTGAGAGAGGGGTTTTCTTTTTATAAATCAGTTCTTGTTACAGTCTTTTTCTTTAGAGGAATATGTTCTAAAACTTTCTTCTCTTTAGTTAGTCATTATTATATGCTGTGTCCTGAGAGTTGAAGTAAACTGCTATCCTCTTTGATGTGCCGGGCACAGGATCAGCAGGATCAGTTATGTGTAAGAATGCCTTATATCTGCACACACACAGCAACGTATTCACTAACTCATCTCTGTTCGTTGATAATCTCTGCAGCCCTTCTACATAGATTAAACACATTAGATATCTACAGAGACTGTAAAAGAAAAAACATATTGTATTTTGCTAATGGTGTATGTTTGCTTATTTCCTTGTCAGCCTGAAACCTTTAAAATGAGTCTGAGCTACTTAACCTTGTAACTGATTGTGTCATTTGTACCTAATGTATGATAATGCAAATAAATAAAAGGTGAAAAGAAGCCCATATTCATGTCATTTTTATGTTTTCTAAAATGAACAAACTTACTCTGTTGCACTGAAATAATATTTTTGTTGCTGTTACTTGGTGATCTAATGTTCTCATTAGCTTTGACACATGTATTTCTATTTTAAAATCTGTCTGGGTGAATTTGTACCCAAATATGTCCATTTGGTTTACCTGTAATAGGGGCTGGTGCTGGCATGCATTAGTGTCTTAGACACACGTGTTTTTACATATGCATAGCTCTGAGTTTGTGTCACGATGCTTTCATCTATTGCATGTGTTCTACTTTTACAGCCTGAGTTCAATTCCTCCTGAACGAAGCAGGGTGTTGGTGATGGGAAGACATAGTGTGGGGCTCACTGTTGTCAGAAGTCTTCAGCAGTCACTCATCCTGAGGTGCATTACCAACCAATAATGCTGCTTACTGAAAATATATCATCTCTGCTATAGTACATTTAACACACTGGTGTTAAAAGTAATGCATCACTTAAGAATTTTATTTTTTAAACTCTTTATGTGATAGTACATTAATGATTAGCTTCACAGATACATGCAAATAAATAAGGGGTATATTGATACAGTCTTAAGTTCTTAAACAGTAGATGCAACTCTTGCAGGTTGTTTCTGCAATTTTTTATCCTTTGCACATCAATCTTTCTAGACTGCAATGTGAAATATTTCCATGTACTTAAATTATGCGGAAGACAACAGCTTTAAGAGGTGCTGTTCTCTCTTCAGATGCCACTGTAAAAAAAGCAGTTCGCATCTGTGTTGAATCTGCTACAACATTATTAAAAGCTAAGTTTTAGGGGGCTTATATTCCAGTTAAGATGCTCTAATAACATCCATACAAAATGGATTAAACTTTAATAAACTTGTTTGATTATTTATTTAAATGAAAACAACTTTACTGATGATAATTTCTGTGTTTTTACATATACAGATTGCTGCTGTTGCTCTGTAAATTTAAACAGTTACATCTGGTTCTTTTTCTAAAATGAAAGATACTGTAGAAAACAGGCTAGATGTTGCATGGCTTTTTAACATGAACAAATACACTTTGCTGCTCTAAAAAAAAGATATTATCTTAATGTACATTCAGAATTTTTAAGTGAGCCTCCCAAAGACAGACAGGTAGAAGTCAGTTTCTCACCACTAGTCCGTATTGATCGGCAAAAAGTGTCACACTAATTTCTTCCAACCTTGGTGTCTGCATCATTTTGGATACTCTTCAATTTTTCACAAATCACCTGATAGAGTCCATCTATCTTATTGAAGTTTCCTCAAATGGAGGCCCATAATTACAGCTCAGTGCTGGCAGGCAGCCAGTCTGAAGAATAGGTCCAAAATAATGAGATAGTTTGTAAAGTTTTACAACACATGTATAGCTATTTCTTTCCCTATTATTCTTATTTTTTGGTTAAAACAAACCTCTTTAAATAGCATGTATCATATGGCCTTATTTTAGTTTATCAATATCTCTAAAAACTACATTTATTTGCTTCTTTGTTTTTACAGCATTGTTTTAAGTCTTGTATGATTTTCACATTATTTTCATTTAATGATCACACATCAAATTACACCACAGGAGTAATAATAAAAAACAGTCACAGCAAAGTCATTTATATTTTGATTGTATTTTATTTACAATATAAACAATGAACTTTCTGAAGTTCAATGACAAAAAAATTCTGTTAGTTCAATTACATAGTTCAAGCACATATCACCCAAATTGCTCAAAACCTATAAATAATATTTGATGGTAACCATACTTTTGATGCTTAGGCCAAACTTGTTCTTCAGTCTTTTGACTAAATGACTAAACAATGACTAAAATCACTTCATATCTTTTAATTGCTGCTTAGGTTGTGCATATTTATGTCAGTTCTTGTCTTTATTCATTGTACTACATCAGGGCATCCTCTGCCACCTCCAATTAATTGAAAATGCTGCAGCGTCACTCTTTACTGGAACAAAATAAATATAAAAGCAACGCTGTGCTTGCTTCACTGCACTAGCTTCCTGTTAGATTTTGTATTGATTTAGAAATCTTCCTGTAACGGAGAGGCTGTGGACCCAAATGCAACACGATGAGTCGAGAATAAAGGAAGAACAAACTTTATTATTTTCTCCAGGTAAGGTCGGGGGGCTCACTCTGCAACTGCTGCGGGTAGGGGTTGGTATTGAACCCCAGTCTCCCGCTTGCCAGGTAAACAGGTTTTCCTCTGGGTCAACAGGACTGACTGAGGACTGGTGAGTAAACAGAAGTTCAGGAGGTGACAACAGGATGATGTGAAATTGTTCAAAGCGGGTGACATGATACGAATGTGATACAGGTTGATCCAGAGATTGAACAGGGCTGAGACGTAAAGCAAGGTCAGAAACAGGAAGGGTCGGTACCGAGGAATCAGAGACGGCTTCAGACAGATTCAGGACAGGGCTGAGCTAAAAGGCGGTGGTCAGGAGCAGACAGAGTCAGCAACAGGGAACCAGTCCGGAGATGAATGCTGGAGAGTCAGGCATGGGAGCAAAGACAATCTGGCAACTATGGAGTGAAACAGGACAGGTTATATAGGAACACTGATTGGTAATGGGCAGGTGGCACCAGCAGATGAAAGTGGTTGAGCTAATAAGGGAATGGCGGAGCCAGCTGGAGTGTGACATCTTCAAGGCCTTAAATGGCCTTGCCCCGACATACATGTATGTATGTGCCTCCCAAACCACTGACGTCCACAGATAGCACCCTTTTAGCTATTCCCAGATCACAGTTTATGACGAAGGGGGATCAGACTTTTCCCATCAGAGCCCCCGCCTTGTAAAACTTTTAATTCCGTCTTAAATATTTTCTTTTTTTCAGAGGGCCTTTTAATATATTCTGTTGCTAATCTGGTTGCCTTGTTCCCTCTTTTTTGGGTTAGAACCTTTATAACATTGTTAGGAGGTGAGCTTTATACATAATACCTGGGGTTTTTTTTAATAGTTATTACTGTTATTATTGTTGTTGTTATTTTTATTGCACTGCATCTTACCATTAGTTTTATCTGATCAGAGGCTTTAATTTTTTTTTAAGTTATTTATTTATTAAAGATAATTTTGACATAGAATTTTTTACATTTCATATGGTTCTTGATGTCTCTATTTGTTCTTACAGTCTGTAACATTGTTTCCAAAAAGGCTATATAAAGAAAAATATTATTTATTCTGTTACAGAGACAAATTCTGTCTCACAAACAAAAACACACACACTGTAAGGAATAGCTAAGTCAACTGCATTTTTATGTTATCATTTCTATTCTGGCTTTAGGTAAAGCATTATTGATGCAGTCTAATACATATGTGCATCTCTGTGAATAAATATAAAGGCAGGGTCTGTAACAGAAACTGAATTATTTATTTTGCATTTTATGATGTTTGGTCGGAGAGGCCGTAGGCACAGATTGGCTGTTTCATTTCCGTCAGTCTGCCGCAGGGCAGCTGTGGCTATAGCTTACCATCACCTGGTATGAATGTGGAATGAATGTATAATGGGAACAGTGAAAAGCGCTGTAAGTGCCTTGAAAATCGCCATGTAAATCTAATCATATACACCAACTCTATGTTAAAATAAAAACTATAACTAATAAGGATTAAATGTCAAGGAATTCATGTAGGATGCAATTAATATTCATGCTTAGTCATGTGGACTTTTAATTGTCAAAGTGGAGGGCAAAAACGGCAGAGGTTATAGTATGTTTGCTTGCTGGAGCAAAATGTGTGAAAAATAAGCTTCTGATAGGCAGCGTGATTCAGACCTGAACAGAAATTTGGGTTTGATTGCATTCCAATAAGGCCTCTGAGCAGTTATATGAAGGCCAAATCACAGCCAAGCTGATGACAGCCTCTTTATTCACCCCTGCCTGTGATCAGTTGTGCTGCTTAGTCAGACACATGCAAAGAATACACATTTAAAGAGACATTTTGTGCTTAAATTTTCCTGACAGCAACTTACCAAATCTGTACCTTCCCCTTAAACACGTGACAACATGTTATTCTAAAATTATGTTTTACAATTAATGAAAGCTCCGCATCTCAGGTGGAGGAACATGTGTAGGTTTAATACATCTATTTCCACGTCACATTAAAACAGATGTTACAAATTTGCATGGTCTATTCTTTAATGGGCAAATGGAAAGTTGGATTTAAACAGCATGGGATTATTTTAACTGTTTTAATGTGCTCTCTTTCACTGATCTGTTTCACAGGCATATTTTCTGATTTAGCATAGCAACTGAGAGCTGTGAGAATATCAGTCGTTAGTCATGATGGTCATTTCTGTATTTTGCTGTCTAGGATTTCCACTGGTGCACTGCTTGTCACTGGAATGCAATTCGGCCTCGATTGAAACAGTATAACAGCTGCTATTGCAAATTGTGTTTTGAAACTACAAAAGTCTTGGATAATTTATAAGTATTACATGAAAAGCAATTGAGAGTTTCATTAAAATTTTATAAACCAACATCAGCAGAAAACTTAGTTCCTATGATTTCCATTCGTCAGAAACCATTCCACATCACTTGAACGCAGCCTTTCCCCCTCTCCTCCGCACACCTGAAGAAAAGAGGTGGTGTAGAGTTGTTGCCACGTGCCTCGCGCCGCGCGCTCACTACTGCCTTAGATAGTAGCCGAAGTGGTACCCCAGCCGCCGGTCCCGTTTGCCACACTGGCTTAACGCGTGTCAAACCCCAAGACACAACGGGCCGAGTGAAAGCGGAGAAAAGACAGGAGGACACAGAGAAGGAGAGGAAGCTCTTGCTTTTCTTAACGAGTCTTCTTCACGAAGGTAAATGATGTTCGTCAACTTTTTATAGTGTGCGTAATAAAGAGGAGAATTTCAACGTTTGTGCTGGTGAGTCGCAATTGTGTCTTTTCCCCCCTTGCCAGTTATAGCCTACTGAAGCTTGTTTAAATGCTTCTATTTTAAACTCTAACCAATTATTTTCAACAATAATATTAATATTCGAAGCAAAAGCTCATGAGATGTAATTTCTAAACTCTTGTGTAAAGCGTAGAATGTTTTCGTAATTCGTTATTCGCTGTCATTTCCTCGTATCAAAACCTACCTTTGTTTTTGAAAATAATTCTACATCAAAAGCTAAACTTCTGTCATTAATTCTCGTAAGACCTACAAAATGTGTGATTACATGAAGAATACTGCAGATTTGAAGAAAATTATGTAGTTTGATATACTTGCACGTTAAATCAGATGAGACGCTGTAGAAAACAAAGAAACAAAATAACTTAGAGTAAAAAACCCTGCAGCCAAACAGCATTTTCGTTGCAGATTTTCTTCCTGCGTCATTTGGGCTTTGGATAAACAGGGTCTACACAATTTTTTTTAAACTTTATTCTTATTTGTCAACACGCCAGACGAATGTTTCGTCAGGGGAGTTCATGTGACCATTTTCAGCACCGCGGACAGCGAAATCTGTTGCGTTTGAAGAGGAGGAATTGGTCTTTTCAGCTGGCTGATTTCACTACAAAGGAAATAATATCTATAGACTGTAGGTAAATTATATGTTTTCCTCAAGCTCTGGCCAGGAGTACCCTTACTGTGGAGCATATGGTTTAAATTGATCTATTGCACAAATGGAGGACATACAAGTAGAAGAGATAAAAGAGGACTTCACAGCTTTATCTATTTTAGGACGTGGTATTGTGATAGAGAAGTATTTGTTCATTTGAGTTTCTGTTAGATGTGGAGGGTCCTGTAGTTTATAGATATTTTTTTTCTTTTTCTACAGCAGTGGATTAAAGTAAAGATTAAAGTAATCTGAGAGTAATCATCCTTAGATACACGCTGATAGTGACACGCTAATATTAATATATCTAATGTTAATAATAAAAACTTAAATTCTTCTGTAAACCTTTAACTTTGCAACAACAGTCCACAGCCGCCCACTTCTTTTTCTCAGCGTACCAGCCAGACTGTCACAGCCCATATTTAGACAGGATAGTTTGAGGGAAATCTTTTTCATATTTTACTTTACAACAGCATTCAGGCTACATAAACATACTATATGATAAACAAATTATTGCACTAATGTATAGGTAGTGTCTTAATATTTTAATATAATGCTATAGACTTTCTGTGTAACCAGTCCAACATTTTATTTATTTATTTATTTTTTTTGGCTTATGCTGTTTCAGTTCAATGTCCCTATTGTAGTTAGATATATGCTACTAGCTGTTCTTTTTTGTGGCTTCTAAAAGCTCTATATCTATAAAAAAAATAAATAAATAAAAATTAAAAAATGCTCCCAGAGGGTTGGGAATGGACTGCAATTTAACATAGTTCCTGGTGTTTTTGCTATGCATTGATTGTGACTAGTGCCGTCATTAAAATCTTGGTTTTTAGTTTATATAGAAGCTTGCTTGTGAATGGATTTACATGCCGGACCCCTGGCTTGTGGTCGGTTTTTGTGTTTGTCATCTCTGGTATGAAAGTCTTTCAAAGGCTTACAGGATAGTCATAATGAGGCAAATGTCAAAGATTCATAGACAGGAGACTGTGCCTCAAAGGGCATTACAGCCCTCGCCATGTGTCCTGTCAATTAAAAACATGCAGTTTTCCTAGTCTTCACCCCCACCCTTGTGTCTTAACTTTGCAGTCCCAGTCTTGTCTCCCATGCCAACAAGAAACTGTTGGATTATTATTAACATGAATATGTTAATCTTCCCTAGTGTATAATGAAAAGCGGTGATTTTATACACTGCAGCACTAACTATAGCTTAATTGGTGTTTTGCCTAGTTAGAAAAGGTATGGCCAAAAGCTGGTTTGTGTTCGCTTAAAGATACAATTGGTCAATGCAAGTGATGAAAATAATATTTAGTAATAACTCGTTTGTTAAAAAAATATTATAACAAGAAGTCATGAGCATATTTCCTAACTAAAAGGGACAAGCTGTATATTATGGAGCAATTATACAAATGATTATATTTACAAAAATGTTGTCCTTAACCTTAATCATTCCTCTTAGTATTTATTAAAAATATACACATACACTCCCCAAAAAGTGCAGTAAATAACTATTTCCTACTAGATCAGTTAACTAGTGGCCCCCCTCCCCTTCTTTAAAGAGGCCTAATGGAAATTTCACAGCGCTCTTTGGTGATCACAGTTGCAGTGTGCTCAGTTTCTTACTTTGGTTTTGCTCTTTTATTTCATAAGTTTTAGTCAGATTCTGGCAGTCATGCAGGGGCTTAAAAAAAAAGTGGGATACTGATCAATCTTGTAGCTGTACAGCAGAATAAAAGATACTACACTGAATGCAGTCATTAGAAATTATTTGTAATATTTTAGCATTATTAGAAATACCAATTTTAACAACTTTTTACATTTTTATATGTTTTATTTAACCTATATGGCTGCAGGTTAATTGTCTTGTAAAGTCATTCCTTTATAAACTTATGTCATCCATGTATTTGTCCTGTTTATCTTACTTGCCACTCCATCATGTAAAATGCACCGCCAGATAAAAAACCTTGTTTTGGGACATGCTCATCAGTCCATTCATGCCTTACTAATTTTGAGGCTTCTCTGTATTGCGTTGCCTGGCAACAGGGCCAAGTTAAGCTCTTAAATGGCAGACTTGTTCCCACAACAAACACTGGGAAATGGATGTCAGTGCCATTGCTGTGGGTCACTGTCAGTGGAGAGTAAACCCTTTTACCAAGCACTACTGTGCTATTGATTTAGTTTGAATTTGAATTAAATAAAGAGCTATCTGTTATCTTTGTTACAAATTACTCTGCATAAAATAAAGCAATGAAAGATACTTGTCCTTGTAGTCAACCTTCTGGCCTTGCAAACAGGTTTTAAATCATGTTTTGTCATAAAACCATTAAATAGTTTGTTTATCCTTTCAACTCGTGTTCATGATATTCAGTGGATATAGAAGTTGACGAGAAATCTCAAATCTCACTGGTTGTAACACTGATAGAATATCCAAGGAATGACAGCTCAAAGTCGAAATCTTTTCCTAAAAGACATTAGGGAAGTGCCTTTAGAACAGCATGTAAAGCATGGGCTAGCTGCCACATTCAATTAAGATGATCTCGTCTTACAGAAAAGAGATGTACTGTGTTTTGATAGAGTCTGCCCTTGAGTTCCAAGGATGGGGGAGGAGGAAACCTCAGATCAGCTGTTTAGATGCAAATGTGTTTTAACATCAAACAGCCCAACTGACTGATTTTGTAATCATTTGATTTTAATGTGAGGAGAGGTAGATATGAACTACACAGTGTATTCTGTCATTTTGGGTAGGCATGCCCTCAAGGGTTGGCTGAGGCATCTCCAAATTTAGACAGCAGAGAAATTATTCTTGCTTGTTAGCTCCCTACTGGAGGCAAGTATGGCTCAAAGTTAAGGACTGATATGTGAACATATGGGGGAAATGCTCTTTATGAGCTCAATAGTGAGAATCCACCTGTTGGAGCACCTACTAAAACAACAATAACAGCACCTGAGACGATTGGAAAAATTCTCCAAATAAAAAAACAACAACAACTGATTTGTGTTTTGTAGAAATGAAAAACTAATCACCTGTTTGATCTACAAAATGTTGAAGTTGCAGGACCTTTGTCAGGCTTTGGCATGAAAAGTACATGGTTCGGGTTAGATTAAATTCACATGAATAGGTCTGTATATTACAAAATACATGGTTAGACAAAAGTACAAAAATCTGCTAATGCATTTTAATAATCATGCATCTAGGTTATTATCATATCAGCCTATTGTTATATTACCATCAACTGTGGATTCTGATACAAATGGATGTATTACACGTTTCTTGTGAGAGTAAACCAAATCATTTATCATTTCTTACTTTTTAAAAAGAAACATTCTTTGTAAAAGAAACAACTCTTTAAAGTAAGGCTATACATTCACAACATTGATAAGACATTTCAGAAAATGTCATTAAAATACAAACAAATGTAGAATTACAGAAACACTGTTATGACTTGTAATACATCCCTTTTTTTTACAATGCTTTACATGACTGTATACAGTTTGTTGGTTGGTAAAATTGGTTTAATAAACAAGTGTAATTTGTGGCTTATGCTTTGTGTTCTCACAACTGTCACTACGTAAACCTTTTTGATTTTCTTACATGTGTATGAATCTTTGCTTATAAGCCTTTTCTATGTGTAGTATGTCATGAAAAACTGTTAGAGCAGACTTCAGCTACCCAATAATGGGTGGTTGACAGCTTCACCCAGCTGTGTCAGTTTCTTGATGACATATCTCCTCTCTCTCTTGGATTAGACCACGTCTGTCCTCAGGCTTCTCCAGCCAACCCTAGCAATATCAACCAATAGGAACAAACTCACACAGTGTGAGTTGCCTGTCCACATCAGAGGGACTTCACTCTCATCCACGCTCATACAGCCACAGTAACTGGGTCAACAAGCATGCCAAGACAGATCTGTGCTCTGACACTGACAAACCCTCAACAGAGATGGACAAATACACAAACTCGAATTAGGATGTCAGTTATTTGTTATGAGATTTCACACTTATCTCCTGCATTATGCCAGAGCTGTTAAACTGCTTCTTATTGTTCTGCAACAATAATGATAAAGTTTTATTATTTTGTTCTTCTCTTCAGTTGCTAGCTATATTTAGCTAACTTAGGTAATTTTTTTCTAAAGAGACTAGACTAAGGTGATGTGAAACTTCCACACTTCAATGCGCTAACTCTATCAGTAAGATATAAAATCATTGTTATACATGAAAACTAAACCTAAATTTAAAAGCACAATGAAACTACAACTATTATCTATTTAAAATTTTAAAAAAATTATATGTTTAAAAAAAAAATTTTCTTTTTCTTTTAAGGGATTGCAAAATTCTTATTTATTTATTTATTGGTCCTGCTTTGTTTGGCCAGTGTTTGTTGATAATGTGCTATTTTTTTTTGTTGTTGTTGGGAGCCATTTAGATTAAAGTTGACAAGAGGCTGTGTGCATATTAAGAAACTAGACAAGAAATGAATTGCCCTACTTTCAGTGATGACGTGCCCTTTACTCAGGCAATATCGTACATCTGCCTGACTTCACACCAGCATGGCCTCTGGGCCCCTAATAGCATTGCTGTGTCACGTTAATGGAGAACAGTGTAAACACTGTTTGTTACTTTTAGTGAAACTCATTTGGAAAATGCCTTTGCATTTTGCATGTTATAGGCTGGATGTGAAAAATGTGCAATACTGAAAATTTAACATGGTATTATATACATACGTCATGTCTGTATTTGTGCTTTGTGTGATGTCCATTGTGTGCTAAACGCATGGCATTGTGGGTAAACACAACCAAAATACGGTTGTAGGATGATAGGTGGCTCTGGCCAAGAGAAATGGCACACATTTAGATGTGGAAGAACTTGTAAACGTTATAAATATGGTACTCAAGACTGCTGGGATTTAATACAGCGTCATATTTTGTTGTTACGTGGCAGAAACAGAAGTTGTCTTACATTAGCCAATAGCTAAACAACTGTTCTTCTTCATTGCGTGTCTCGTCCTTCAGTAACTCTTGCTGCAGCGCCAACTCTGTTGGGGACTAGAACACGTTATTAAAAGGTCCTGTTTGTTTGAGTAGTGCAGTCTGAATGCAAACTCAAACTAAAAATCCTCAGTCGACTATCCTAGTTTTCTTTAGGAGCTGTTTAAAAGGTACTTCCATTCTGATAGGAGTCTATGCTTCTTCTTTCCCTAACCAAATGAGTTGTGTCAGGTTGGTCGCTTAAAAGCTGTTATCAATTACTCTTTGCACATTATTCATTGGAAAGGTAATTACACTCATTTATAAATTGAGTTATAAATTTTCTAATTGAGCTAATTAAATTATTAATGTTTACTTTTGTTTCATGACACAGTTCTACCAAACGTGCCTTCAAGCATTTCCAATTTATCCATACACACACATTTCACCTTTCATATTTAACACAAATTGACATGAAAGACGTTACATTAGTACTTCAAGCAGTCAGTCCAGTAGCTACCTTAGCTTGTGCTCTAAATTTCTCATGAGGCTCGACCCTCAGATATTTGTCTCTCCTACGGTAAAACACATTTAACAAAATCAGATGTTTGTACTTATAAGCTAAGAATTTAATGTGACATTAGTCAAATACAAAATATGATGCAGTTTCAAAACCATTAGTTTGTTGCAGCTTTCCTCTGTATTTAATAGTTTTTGTTAAACAAGCATGAAATAAATTTGTAACAAATTATACATACATTTTACTCCATTTACAGTTTGGGATTAGCCTGCCATGGCTCTCTTCAGATGTCAAAAGAACATACTACAAGGGACACAATAACCTATCCTTTGTTATTTCTCCAGCAAGCATCCTATCCTCTCAATCCTTTGTCCTCCAGGTGCATTTTAGGAACATGAATATCCTTCAAAATATTTGGTTGTGAGTGATTTCTGAGCTGCAGGCAGAAGCACCTAGAAGAAAGAGGATGTGAGGGCTAAAATAAAATTTTCCAGAGGTTAGACTCCTAGAACATGCTAACTGAGAACACTAACGGAACATATTTGCATTTGCTAAATTTCAAATTCTAGTATATTGCATGCTTCTAAAAAAAAATTATTCACATCAGCATAATGTCAAGTTCTCAACAATGGCTATAATGCCGTCTATTTGGAAGTCTGCGTTTCAGTGTAATCACCATGTGTTCTTTTTGTGCCTTTCAGGCAAGTGCTGCTTACAGAATTGTCTATTAAGAGGAAAGCATCTATCTAATTGCATCTTGATATTAAATGCCTAGAAATTGAGCCCCTTACATATTACAAATGAAATAAATGGCCACTGATTGCACACAGCTAAGAATAGCAGTTGTTTGATAATAATCCATTCACAATAATGCAGCTCTTTTAGCTTTAGTGAATTTGGATTGCTTATGCATGCGGCCCAACTTAGTCACTACTACTCTTTCTAAGCACAACTTGCAGACTTGTGGTTCATAGTTTAAAGGTAGGTCAAGTGTATAACTCTTACAATTTAAATTTCATTTCCTTCATCATGATCTAATATAGAGCATTCTGTCTTTTGCACTAGAAAATGCCTTCATTTTTAACTTAGTGTTTTTCAGAAAAGATAAAACAGTAACTCATTGGCATCAAAGTAAAAAAAGTTTTTACAATATTCAGTCAGATTTAGCTTAAACTGTACATGCTATAGTTGTACAATAGAATAGTTATTCTGTAAAAGTCAACAATTAGAGTAGGAAAATGCAACCAGGTAGTGTGTATAAACCTTGAAAATGTAGGAATTCTACAAGAATTGTTCATACATATGTCAAATTATGCATATTTGGCATAAGGCAAAAGACATTTTTCGGTCAGTGCTTCTGTGCTCACATGTGTGTTAGGCCAGTGTGACATAAATTTAATCATTCGCACAATTTCACAAGAGCGCACCTGGATCAATTGTTACTCTGATAAAAAAAAAAAATCATACCACAAAACAAAGAAGATCAAAAAACAACATGGATGTCTTTTTTGTCAAGAGGCTTTGCAGGAGAATCTCTTTATCAACTAAGATTAGACCTTCATGCACGTAAAGCTTCAGCATAGCTGCCCCCAAAAGAACTGTAGCGTCTGCAGCGTCCCAGTCAGTTTGTGCACCAGAATGTGCTAATCATGTAGTCCAGTTAACACAGAGTGAGACTGCATTGCTGGAGCATATACGGTAGTTTCACCTCCGCAAATAAATGGACTGTACTTATATAGTGCTTTTCTTGTCATGTTGACCACTCAAAGTGCTTTTGCACTACATGTCACATTTACCCATTTATACACAAAAACTCAAACAAAACATAGATTGTTATTCTACTAAGTGATTTTCAATATCACATGCATTCATACCCTGGTAGACACATTGGGAAGCAACATTTGGTGTAGTTTCTTGTTCAAGGACACTTCTGCATATAGTCTGTGAAAACCAGGAATCTTCTGGTATACGTGAATAGGAAAAAGCTGCACATTACATTTCAAATAATATCTAGTACCTTGTGCCTCTTTTTGCATTAATGTATGCAAATGTTGAAGAAAGATTTGTTTTAAAATCTTCTCAAAACTCCTTATCCCCACCATAAGCTCTGCATTTAATCTACTGACAGCTCTGTTTGTTGAGATAGTGGCTCTGCACTTCAGGCTGACAGTTGTATGAAGATGTGACTGGTTTGTCTCACTAAGGGCTTTATATCCAGCTGGGATTCAAAAAGTTGATCCATGCAGAGCCAGATGCCAAATATCAAGTTCAAAATCCTTTCACATGTTCCCACCATTTCCTCGTTTCATTGTGCGTGCTCAGTATAACAGCATACTGAGAACTCATTATGCATACTGTTTCTTTTCAGCATGTATGCCAGTGTCTCAAGGCTTCAGTTTCTGGAAAATGTTGGCTTCAGCGACCAACTATGCTTTTGTCTGCTACATATTCATATGATGACACATACAGTACTTGACACCATCTGTATATACTGCTTCTGTATTAGTTGTGTAAGGAGCTGCTGGTTATTCAAGCAGAAAAGGAACTGAAGCAAACTCTATTCTAAGAATTCTCTTTTAGGTTTTTTAGGTGCAATGATTTATATTAAAGGTTTCTTCTTTCAGAAAAAGGTTGAGTTTAGGAGAAACCTTTAATATATTAAGAAAAAAGACAAAATTAACCTTTTTAAGCAGCATTGTTTTATAATAAAGTTTTGCTGTTGAAATAGTTAAGTCAAGTAAAACATGCTGTATATATTTAGTGGTTTTCTCTAAACATGCACCAATAAGCCTTTAGTCCATTCAATACAATTATTTATAATCCAACTCAGAAATTTTATGACAGAGAATCTCTGAGTTGTTTTGTAGCTCTGAAACAGAAAATCTTTGTTGTGACATCTGCTTAGATATTTATTGTTTTCTGTCAACTTTTGGCTGAACCCCACAATTAGTAGTCAGTGTTGCAGATGATGAATGAAACCCCAGAACTTTACCCAGAGTGACCCTACAGCTCCCAAATACATGTAGACTTATCCAAAAACATCCTTACTGGTTTTTAACTGCTAAATATTTCAAGTAAATTGTCTGTGAGTGTTTATTATAGTATCTCTTATGCAAGAGAGCAGGATGAATTAAAAAAGGTGCATTCCATCTTATTCAGCTGTTATACATGAGCAGCTACAGGCCAATCTCAAATCTTCCTTTTTTAAGTAAGATCATCGAAAAAGACGTTTGTCATCAGCTAAATGACTTTTTAACACAAAACAACTGCTATGATGTCTTCCAGCCAGGTATTAGACAGCACCACAGCACTGAGACTACGCTGACCAAAGTCATTAATGACATATGTTTGGACCTGATTTGATACAGTTGACCACAATATATTACTAAAACAACTGGAGAACTGGGTGGGGCTCTCTGGCACTGCACTACACTGGTTAAAATCTTATTTAGAGAACAGGAAGTACTTTGTGTCAATAGGTAACTTTACATGTGAGCAGACGAGAATTACATGTGGAGTTCCCCAAGGTTCTATCCTGGGGCCTGTTCTGTTTAACATCTACATGCTCCCATTGGCACAGGTCATAAAGGACAACAAAATTAGTTAACCACAGCTACATCGATGACACACAGATAAATATTACAATGTCACCAGGAGACCGAGGCCCCGTAGAGGCTCTTGGTAAATGCATTGAAGATATTAATGATTGGATGTGCCTGAAATTTCTTCAGCTAAACAAAAACAAAAGTGAGGTGATTATCTGGGTTTAATGATGGACTTAACTTTGAGAAACACATTAAAGGAATCACAAAGTCAGCCTACTATCACCTTAAGAATATATCAAGGGTAAAAGATCTGATGTCTCAGCAAGACTTGGAAAACTAGTCCATGCTTTCATCTTTAGTCTCTTGACCCAGTATGAACCTACCAGAACCCTCAGGTCATCTAGATCCAGTTTCTTATCAGTTCCCAGAGTCAGAACTAGACATGGAGAAGCTGCATTCAGCTTCTATGCTCAACATGTCTGGAGCAAACTCCCAGAAAGCCTCAGATCAGCTGAAACACTGTTTATTTAAATCCAGGTTAAAGACCCACCTGTTCTCTGCTGCATTTCAATAGTTTTTATTCAGAAAGTCCAGGTCTGCATCTTGTTCTTTTAACCTGGAATGTTAACTTTATTTCTTACATTTTATCTATTTTATTTGAGGTTTTACTTTTTTTTTTTATTTAATTAATTGCATTTCTTTTCATCTTTGCTTTTTCTAATGCACTTGTATTGCGTTCTGCACCTTGCTGTAATGTTTTATGTAAAGCACTTTGAATTGTCTTGTACATGAAATGTGCTATACAAATAAATTTGCCTTGCCTTGCCTTGGTATAGTTCTTTCTTTTTAACTCATAGTAACTTTGTTTTATCTTTCTTCCCCTCTCCCAGTTCTCCTTTCTGCCAGCAGTGCCCCCCTGCTGTTGAAGCTGTGGTATGAGCCTATGTGGCAGGAAGGCGCTGACGTTGCTGAGCAGCATTTTTGCTGTTTGCGGCCTCGGCTTGTTGGGGATAGCAGTGAGCACCGATTACTGGCTCTACCTGGAGGAAGGAGTCATCCTTCCCCTCAACCAGAGCACCGAGATGCGTATGTCACTACACTCTGGGCTCTGGAGGGTTTGCTTCTTGGCTGGTAAGTTTGTATGAAATCAGTTCAAACAGACACAACATCTTTTCATTGCAACATGTTAAATATTGAAATTATGTCTGGATTTAATATAACAGAGATTAACCTTTCATTTTAGTTTTAGTTGTGGAGTTTAACCTTATCATCTTTAGTAATAAATACTAACATTTTAAGGTAATTCTTAAGTTTCAGTGAAAAGGCAAAAGCTGAAGCAGCATTTTAGATGCTTACATTTCTGTTTAAGTAGCCTTTAGTCACAAACATCCCTGTGCAAAGGCCATTTGAACACAGCAAAACAGTTATGTTATGCAGAAATTCAACCAAGCATGAACAAATTGAATTTGCTGCTTTAAATGGAGACATCATGATGGGGTCATTTAATTGTAATGTTTTTCTATGAAAGAAAATGGGATTGTTTAACTATTTGTACTTATTACACTAATTATTAGTATAAACATCACTTTGATTGTCATTATGGTTATGCAAAATAATTACTAGAAACATGGAATAACTTAAGTAGGGAAACATGAGGTTAATTATTCTCATCTAAGGCCCTGTTTACACGACAACATTCCTTTGGTTGTTGTTGTTTTTTTGTTTTTTTGTTTGTTTTGTTTTAATTGCATTTACACAACAGAAGAGAAAACTATCTCCATGCAGACTTTAAATGCAAATAGGACTGGAAACAATGTAGTGTGCATGCTAGCTCCTCAGACCTGATGAAAACGTTATCTTGGCGGTTGTAGCTTAGAAAGTTTGGGAACCACATTTAGCATATATTATTTATGCATCATGGCTGACAGCAAAAAAGCAAGTGTAAGTGTAACTGCCTGAGTGCCCAAAGGCACCCAACATGACATGACAGATGTCCTCGACACCCAAGACTTCCAGTTTGTGATTACACAAGCAGGATTCGCCTTGCTTTTTAAGAAAATGTCACCCTGGAGCCCGTTCTGAAACCTTTGCGGTTTTTTCCACCCAAAACTCTGTTACCATGTAAAGCGGAGGCCAAAAGTCACAAAGATATTGTGTTTTACTGTCGTAGCGTTGTTGTGTAAACGGGGCCTAACATATTTAATAGCATTAACATAGTCCAGTCATTTAGCAATGTTGGACCATGCACTCTAATACACAACGCCTTTATGCTTTGTTCATTGTTGACTCTTCAATTAAATGTGTGTTGTGTATGCACAGCTTGTATTTCTTTCCACATTTCTGTCCTTCTCCATTTCCACCTGACTGCTGCAAGTACAGAATTTTTTGTGTGGAGTTTAAATACTTTAGCATGAATTTTTTAACTTTGCCTCTCCCTCTGTGTACGTGTTGGACCTGTAACCACAACATGTCCTTGTTGTATATAGTTAATCTCAAAACTGCACTTGAGTTTTCTGCTGTTTCCTTTAAATTGCTATTACTTTTCTTGCTGTTGATCTATTGTTGACCAAGACTTCTTTCCTCATAACTTACCCAATGACTATCTTACTTTCCGTGGCACCAGAGTCACCTTAGATTGAAAACCCGCCTCTCTTTCATTTGGACCTGCATTTTGTTCACCACTATACCCTTAAAATAAATGTAACATAAAGTTAGACAATAATCATGAGATTCCATACTGCATGGTTACAGACTTTTTGGACAATCAAAAATACTGTTCCTCCCCAGTTCCAGCATCAAAAAAGCATGTTTGGAGATACTGATTAAAGAGAAACACTAACTTTTAGTTTTTAATCTTTTCTTAGAGAAAAAAACTTCCAGTCAAGTGTTGTCCCAGAGTACACCAGGTATCAATTTTTACTTTTACCCTCCTACCATTAAGCTATAATGATAGCAAACTAAATATTTTACCACTGTTTTGATTACTAATATGTTGCTTTTCTGTCTGTTGTTGGTCTTTAATGACTTAAGAGTTGATCATCTCAATGTGTTTTTCAGATATTCTGTTGCACTACAGTAGCAAGTAGTATTCTTTTCATTTGTCATTATTTTTTGTTTAGCATTTTTAAATCATAAGCACATCCTATAGAAAAACATACATCTGCTTTTGTTAGCAACACACAGTTATATTGCTGCTGACCAACCTTTAATGGTTACTCTGAACATCCTTTAACACTGATAACATTGTGCAGAGGCTGATAAAAACTCACCTTTACAGAAGTCAGGAGATTTACAAAGTTCTTCTTCACAGGATTGCTTCAGCTCTGCGGTACTCTTTGGATGTCTGGTGTGAACAAAGGTCATCAGCAACATATATCTGTGTTAAGGTTAAGGCAGGGTTTCTTTTTTGAGGCCATACACTGAATTCATGCTTTAAAGAGATGTGAACAAGAAAATAGACTATGTGGAAACAGTAAATAAATCGTCTGGTCCTTAGCATGGCTTAAAATGAGGTAAATATCACATCACAATATCACAAATCATGACATATTAGTCTGTGTCCATGAATAAGCCCAAACTCAGAAGCATCATGTGTTAAAAACTAAATATAACCTGTGATTTAATAGCTTGTAGAAACAATTTTAATGGACAGCATTTTCTCCTTTTTCATCCCTGCCTACACAGTGTGTGCACAGTGTGCAGGGATAAATGTTTATCTAGTTCAACTAAGTTGACCACTGCAGACAGCGGCATGCTGAGCTTTGCTTGTCTCAGGAACAAACGTTCTGCTTTGAAAAGCATATCTTTAAGCTCCTACATCTTTTTTGTAGATTTCAACTTAACTTTTAGTAAGATTGAAGATGTTTATTTGGTTCTTGCACAACTTTTCCACCTTTATTTATTTATTTTTATTTATTTTTTTCAAATGACATTGTGTGAAGTGTTAAGCTGCTGTTAAGGAATCTTCAGGTCCATCACGTCATTGTAACCATTAGCTACAGTATATTATCCCTCTGGAGTTTATTTTCCTCCCACTAAGCACTGAGATCAGCCATAAAATTCTTAAATTTATGCAGTTATATCATTTGGCAAATTAATATTTCTCCATTTGTAAACCCCCCCCCCCCTTTTTTTTTTTTGATATCTCATATTGACCGATGTAATTTGTGAAATGCAAACTTAAAATATTTTTGTGTTTTGTGTCAGTTGAAGTAACTGGTAGCTGTAACCCGTACCTCTGGTCTTGTTTTACTGATTGAACTCCAGGCCTCTTTGCCAACTTTCACTGAATTAATGTATGTAGTGTGGACAAGAACAATAGTTGACTATGTGTTATTTGTTAAAATGCTGTAGATTGTACAGGTTTATAAACTTGTGTCTGCGATGGTAACTTGATCTGTAGCTTTATTCCTTTAACTGTTGAATTTTCCCATTAACCCATAAACCATAGTTGACCTGCCCTGTTCTGTTTCAGGGTTAATTGCTTATTCATGGTAAATATGTGGCCAGCCAATCCAGTTGTGATTAGGTAACAGATGTTTTCTTTCATGTATCCGGCCACTGTGGGCAGCAGGTCACCAATAGTTCAATGTGTATTTAATGGTCAATTGAGTGGCCTTATTGCCTACTTATCTATTCTGGTGCACATAGTTTGACCCCAAAACACATACTGCTGAAATAAACATGTTATGGTCTAACAATGATAATGATAAATTTTTGGAAATTATTGACTTTAGGTGACGTCATTGTGTTAAACAAGGTGTTTTATTTGTTTATGAATTATTTTAGATTATCTTAAATGTTAGTTAAAACTCCTGCTAAACAGAGTATAATCAATATTTTTTGGTCAAATTGATTTTCCCTTTAATGCAGTTACATGACAACACATCGGCAACACAAAAACACTTAAAAGGAAACTGAAGAAAACCTAAATGATCTCAGTTGCACATTACATTATTTTTTATTAAATTCTTGGGTTATTTGTACCTATCTCTATTGGCCCTACGATGGACTGGTGACCTATCCAGGGTGTACCCTGCCTCTCACCTGTTAAAATGTTGGGATAGGCTCCAGCTTACCCGCGACCCGTAATGGACTAAGTGGTAGATAATGAATGAATTATTATTCTTGCAGTGAAATTTGCTTTTATTCTAACCAGCATAACTATTACACATTCTGTTGTGAGATTAGGTTGTGCTGTTTGTGATAGATCTTGAAAACACAGAGCAAAGCAAAGCTAATTTAACATTTTTTGAGATTATTAAGTCTAATTGACAATATGAAGAATAAAAACACATTTTCCAATGAACAAAAAACTCCATTAAAAAGATCAAATTAAAAAAAAAAGAAAGTATTTTCTCCAGCATACAGAATCTTAGCTTTTTTTCTTTAAAAGGTGTATCTATGCTTGTCTGGTGAAAGATTATTACGCATGTTAAAACACAAAATATCACCTCACGCAACACCTCGAAGTGCCTGGGCTTAATGAACTGCTAAAGAAGACATCAGTTTCTGTGTTTTTGTGTCTGACTTTGTGGTGCATGTGTGAAATTGATGGTGTTAAAATCAGAGTGCTCTTCAAAGAAAAACCAAGAGCAAAAATAGTGTTACACGAAAAGAAACTAAAATGAAGACTGTTTTATGTAACATCCAGCAGTACAATTATCTTTTTGGGTATTCTTGATGTGTTATTAATCTACATACTGGGCTGAGCTTTTCTGTTTTGCAGCTGTAATATTTTTTTCAATTCTTACTGCTTAAAACTTTACTTAACAAATTTAAATTTTATTGAAATATATTTTTTCTGTTTTCTTGTTTCAGGGGAGGAGAAAGGACGGTGTTTTACCATTGAGTATGTGATGCCCACTAATGTCCAGATGACCTCTGAGTCCACCGTTAGCGTACTCAGTAAGCAACTTCTCTCATAAAACGTTTTTTTGCTGAAGTCAGTTTGGTCAATTCAACATGTGGGTAGGATTGACCTGTGTTTGGCCATTTATGGAGCTGCAATGTTTTTTTGTTTTGTTTTGTTTTTACCCTTGAAGTTTTTCTTCGTTTTTCGAGAAAAAAATCTCTGCCTTATTGCCTCGTCTCTTAATTTAGACATCTTCTTCCTCTGAATGAGCTTCATTCATCATGAGAGTAATTGATGAGATGAAGCAAGCCTGTGTGTGTTAATAGTCTTTAATAGCCAGTTCTAAGGTTATATTGTTAACAATAACTGTAAAGGTTTGTTAATATTTTGATTTTCTTAAGTCCAAAGTGATAACAGATGTGACTTTGGTAATTTAGACTTCAGTCCACAACCCTGTGCCATGCTGTCATTTCACATTTGGTATGTGCTATTTCTGGCCCGATCTCCGAGGCCAGTTCACCCGAGAAAAGAGCATGATGTATATGAAAAATTTAGGGGTGCCATTTTCATTTTTTAAACACTTCCTACAGGAAGCTCATGCATGAATACACATGATTACAGTTTGCAGACAAGTATTGAGGGATTCTGAGAAAGCTGCTTCAGCTCTAATATCTCGTCTTCAAGCTGTGATCCAATAATGTTCAATAATAGGGGTGGAATGGAACATGGACCAGTCTGAAATGGTGAAGAAAGACCTAAGCTGAAAGCCAAAGTAGAAATGAGGTTCCTCTAAAAGATGTCTGGCTCACCCTTAGGGATATGGAGAAAGGTTATGTTATCCTGGAGGGGCTCAGAGTATAATAGCTCATCTTCCACATTAAAAGGAGCTGGAGGAGGTTTCTGGGGGTCAATGCTCCAATTGTTGCCCCCACAAACTGGTCCGGAACTTTGAAAAGGAAATGAATAAAACATTTTTGATTATCTAAATTAGGAAAATATATCCAAACAAAGAAAGACAAAGACAGATAAAAAAAAAATAGGGAGGCAGATGGAGAAAATGGAGGAAGAACAAGGGGTGAAATTTAAAATTAATTCACTGAAGAAGTTTGCCTGTGAAAGAGATGACAAAGAATTCCCTTGAATAAAGAATCAAGGCACTGACAGATTGTAAAAAAAATATTAATCTGACCCAATTTTTCCTCGTTCTTAAAACATTATGAAATGTCAAATAGAAAATAATGGAGCACAAAGTGTTTTCTGTTTCTGTTCTGTGTCACAAGTACTGTGTTAGAAGTACACTTAGAGACACAGTGGTGAAATTGAACACACTGTGTGCGTTAGTTTTAAATGTACTGTGACGTTGGTACAGTCTGAATGGGGTTTTTTTGTACTGATAATCTATGGCTAGTTTCCTCTGGCTTATCATACAGGCTGGGTTTTGGAGAGACAGAAAAAGTGCAGTTAGGGAAGGTAACCATAGCGACTCAATGTGAATCTGCAATGATTTACTTTCCTTTAATTTTTTATTCAAACTAGAATTTAAAGTGGGTCAAATATCTACAGAAACTCTTAATAGACAAGTTTACTCTGCTATTAGAAGTTAGCCAACTACTTAAGTAGCCAGTTCCATTAAGGTTATGATCTAAGACTTCTGGTACACTTAGCTGGAAGGCTAACATTTTGTATAATGAAAAACACAACAGGGAGGATATGGAAATGTGTAACACAAGCTCTTGGGTTTCTTTACTCCTGAGATCTACTTTACCATTTCTTCAAACTAAAAATTAGCCTCCTGCTTTCTAATAATAAAAAAGACAAAACCTAAAACCATAATTTACCATCTCCATGGGGACATGACATGAGATAGCTGAGCAGTTCAAAAAGCTCCTGCTGTGTTAAAACATAAAACTAAAAACACTAATAAAAAGCTAATAAACACTCAAGCATCTGTCTCAAGTTGGCCAGTTTTTCTATTCTCTTAATTCTTGTCTTTCTCCTGTTGTTTTAGAAATGATTCGTTCTGCTACACCCTTTCCTCTGGTTAGCCTTTTCTTCATGTTCATCGGTTTTGTACTGAGTAACATCGGCCATATTCGACCACATCGCACCATCCTGGCTTTTGTCTCTGGAATATTCTTTATCTTGTCAGGTACTTTTATCCTCAAACAAATGAAAACATACAGCTTTATTTATCCCCATAAGCCTAATTAAATGATCAAGTTCTAGTCTGTATAAAATAATAGTCTGTATCTAAGTGAGGCTCAATGTTTTAATGTTAATATGTTTTTATTTTATTCCACATTGTGCCTGTCCAAGGACTGCAGGTGGAAATTGCTAACTTTACTAAAGCCTGGCACAAAACATATTTCCCTTTTAGGTCAATGTATTGTTGTGTCTGTCAAATAAATACATTCAAGTTCCAAATAAATAATCACCTGTATTCACATACAATAAACTAGCAGGGACACATACTTTTTTTTTTATTAGCAGTTACTGTCAGTATGTTTTGTCCTTGTTTTTATTTATTTTAATTTTTTTGTTTTTTTAATTACTTGTTTTGGCCTCCCGCAGGTCTGTCTCTGGTTGTTGGTCTGGTGCTGTACATCTCCAACATTAATGATGAAATGCTGAACAGGACCAAAACAAATGAAGCCTATTTCAGCTACAAGTATGGCTGGTCATTTGCCTTTGCAGCCATCTCCTTCCTTCTCACAGAGGTAACCTTATTGTTCATTATTCATGTCTTTCGTATATAACCAAAACACATAGTAAATGTTACTTCTATTCTTTGCTTGTTTTTCTAAAAAGATGAGGCAGATTTCCTCATATTTGTGTCACATTTTTGACTAATTTTTTTTTTTTATCAAAAAAGGAAAAGTCACGTTCAGGTCTTAAAATGAAAAAAATAGAAAAACACAAGACATGGTACACTTATCATTGTTTTACTAAGCCATAATGGAGAGACAAAATTAAATGTGACTAACCTTCATTGCCTTCATAGGACTTAAGATGGTAAAGTAGCAGCCAAGTAATGTTAATGAAACAAATTTGATTAACTGATCATCAGCATCTCTATTAAAGCAGAAGTGTTGGAGGTTTTACTGGTCTGATGTGGGTTAACACAATGTCAAGGATTGTCCAACAATCGGGGAGGGGTTTTAAGGCCATTTACAAATAATTTGGAGTCCATAAAGCTACAGTAAGAGAGATTATTAGCAAGTGAAAAATATTTATCATAGTTACCAATATTCCACACACAATGGCAGAGGGATAACCTGGGCACCTTGCAGTCACTGAGCCAACCATGAACTCCTTATATTAGGGGTTCCCAAGTACAGCCCTTATGAGTTTTCCAACACACCTGAGTCAAATGGCTGAATTCCCTCATCCACATTCAGCTCTGCAGAGGCCAGGCAACAAGCTATTCTATTGATTCAGGCCTGTTGGTAGCACTCTGGGACTGGACTTTCGCACCCCTGCTTTATCAAAGTAATCTCGACCCAATTCTGAGGCCATTGTGTCGTAGTTAAATCTGTGCCAAAACACACTACATATTTCTGTATTTTGGATTAGTTATTGTTAGATAAACAATAACAATGACTTTTCATCTGCCTAATTTAATACTGGTAAAGACAAGGCGATATTTTAGCATATTTAGTCCTGATGTGTAAAACCAACTGAAAGCAAGTTTACTTTCTTTTTTTCCATTTGTCTATTCATTTATCCTGAGTGTGACACTCAAAGTGAGTAAGTAATCCCATATTTTAAAGGGTGACTATTGATATAATATGCCGAGTCTTAACTCTCCTATGATTCCCCACCCCTCCCAGACAGCAGGCGTCATGTCAGTGTACTTGTTCATGAAGCGTTACACAGCCGAGGAAATGTACAGGCCCCATCAGGGATTCTACCGACCTCGACTCAGCAACTGTTCAGATTACTCCGGGCAGTTCCTTCATCCAGACGCTTGGGCAGGACGTGGCCGCAGCCCCTCCTCCATCTCCTCTGAGGCCTCCCTCCAGATGAACTCCTCCAACTACCCTGCACTTCTCAAGTGTCCAGAGTATGAACAAATGTCCTCCTCGCCCTGCTGAGGCAGAGGAGTGACACTGCTTTAGTCTGGGTCATTTGATCTGCATTTGGCATACATTTGTCTAGTAATTCAATATCATGCAGCTTGAAGTCTTTACTTCAAGAGCTCTGAATCTGACCTGACTCACTGTCCCCTCTCAACTGCCTACTCTTATTTAAAACTTTTGGTTTTGTAAGAGGCAAAACATTTGTTCCTAGTCTCATTTCAGGCAGAGCTGTTACAAAATGAGAGAGGAAATAGTTTGACAATGTTATACTTTTGTCTGCTTTTTACTTTTTAGTTATAAGTGGGTAGCAATTAGCTGATTTTAGGGTTTAGACCTGGATAGGTTGCTATAAATAAAGATGTTGTGTTTGCAGGTGTTTCCTAAAAAATTTATAGAAGATTATTCCACTCAGAAATGGTAATTAATGAGTGAAATTACTGACTGTTAGAGAAAGGGAAACTTCCTCATCCTGAGTGTTTGTTCTGGAAAAATATTCCTCATTTAGATAATAAGATTTTATAAAAAAAATAAAAATAATAATAATTAAAAAAAAGGCTGCACAGAGCTGCACTTTGTGCTGTAAGTGTTCTTGTACATGTTACAGCTGTTTCAGTTGTGTTTATTTAAGCAAAAACCTTATAGAGATTATGAAACACATCATAGATGGATTTCTTTAGCACCCAAAATAATAGAAGAATACCACTGCTTGACATTTATTGTCATAGATTTAAAAAAGCCAAGAGAGCCAGAGGACAGAATAAGAAGTTTGGATGTTTCTGTTTAATGTGGAATGTGAACGAGTCAGGTGTGAAATATTGTCATTGTGAATGTAAGATTTGCTGAAGGAAACAAGCGTAATGAGATTTTTCTGCCTAAAACATACCTCACCCATTGACATACAGTATTAACTCAAATTACAGAAACATATTTTTCTAATTTAAGCCATCATAATGGAAGTGTATTCTCAGAAGTAAACAGTGATCCTTAGTGTGCCAAGGAAGTAGTTGCAGCCAGGTTAAGCAGCAAAGTATTGAATATATAAATTTCATTCAGCATTAAGTGTGAGAAAACATTTTACACAGATGCATTGTGTCTTATGCAATCACTTTTTTGTTAGTTTGGTATTTTACTGAAATTCTAATTATTGTCATTATATTATGTTGCATGGTGTGAGCTTCACATGATGTTTATAGCATGTAACATTTAAACACCGGATCAAATAAGCACATACAACCAATAACCACAAACTGTGTCAAGTTAAACTTTCACTCAACCATTGTATTGGTATGTTGACCTGTTAACATTTTTTAATTTCAGAAACTGTAAAAAGGAAAAAATCATCAGTGTGTACATAGACTAATTTTTGTATAAAGAGCAGTACATGTAAAAACGCTGGTTGTTCTGTTGTGTAAACTCATCTGCAGTATATCTGACAGCTGCTTTGCCTCCTGCTTCACATTGAGAATGTGAGCTTTTGCATAATGTTATGCTTACACTTATGTAAGTGTGTGGTATCATAGTCAGACAGGAAACATGTAAATATTATGTGTATTTCTACAATCAGTCATATTCATGATGTTAAATGTGCAAGATTAAATTAAATTAATGGGATTTGATAAACACTGAGCTTTTTTATTTCTGTATTTAAGAGGTTTATGAAATAGGTTTATCAGATTTAGTGCATGGATGAGAATTAAATAAATATAATAATACTTTCACGTCAAAAAAAGATTGTAGAGGGAATTTGTAAGAACTTAGGAAAAGAAAACCATGCTGCAACGTGGATGTGATTACAAAAGGAAGATCAGGTACTTCACCATACATTGTCACTGTGTTATTTTACTGAGCCGGTTTTATAGGTAACATATAATGTAACCTTAAATAATACTTCATTTATAAAGTTGGGGATAAAATTGTGTTTTTGATGGTAGATCACACATCTCTTCCTGTCTTCATTTACTTACACCAAGTTACTCCAAGTTAGCATAGTTGCCTTAAAATAATGGAGCGTCATTTTAAAAGTTGAGGCCACAAGGAGATGTATTTATAAATGATGGTTCAGTTTTTTCCATGATTAAGAAAAATAACAGTAAAGAAAGTGTTGATTAAAGAATTCAAGCTGCCACTTGATACTTCTTAATCATTTGGGAAGAAGACATTCAACAGGATCTGTTCTCCTCTAAATCTGAGATCCGTTATAGTTCAGGTTACCTTCCATTATGTTATGACATCATTATGAAGCACATTCAAACACCTGCGTAGTTGGTATTTATATATCATAAACAAAGAAGAGCTGCTTTGTTACATTCCACTTCCTTTTACCAGTCAGTCAGTTTTTGGCAGGGCGGACTCAAGGGGACAGAAGCTGACATCTAGGTAATAGGAGGAGCTGCGACAAAGATAGGTGTGCAAAATAATAACACAAAACTTCTTCCATACATTTCCCCTACTAAAACTTAACTGTAGATGAGCATTAATATGGCCGCTATGACAATTTACTAAGGCCATTCACAACTATTTTCAATAACCTTACATTGTTACAGTCATATTAAATTAATAGAGTAAAAAAGAATAGAACGTCTCAAAATGAACAAGAGGGTCTTATAATGAGTCGTGACCGAAGACAGTAAGTATTAAAATATACTATTCTTGTATGTATGATTTCAAACAAGAACTTCACCTTTTACCAAATACAAATCCTGGTAATATTATTACCGTCTAATGCTAAAGAGTTGAAAAGCACACTGGTGTAAATTAAAACAAGAGATATCAACCTATGATTGCACATTTCCTCTTTGTGGCATTTGGCTTCACATTTAAGGAATTTTCCAAAACTGACTAAAAAATAGCACCTGATGCCAGAATTTGTCTTTACTACCTCACACTACAAACATAAAATCCTGTATAAACATCAACAACAAGCCTATGAACTATCTGACCCCAGGAGTTGAGGTCAGATCACAGTTAGAGCGTCAGTGTAACTGTGGGAGCTGGCACTCATCCATCTGGGTGAATGAGCTGTAACAGAGGCAATCGGCATGATGAGAGGAGCTAATCTGCATCATGTAGTGATGGGTCAACAAATCAAATCAGCAGTTACATTTATAGATCTGATGAGCTGGCACATTTCCAAACTGTTGGACATCAACGGATTGTTGCACATTGCACTGATGGAAAAATTAATTAATTAAAATAGTGGCTCACTATTTATTCAAATGATTCAAGCAGCCTTTAACATAAAATATTTTATATAAAATAAAAAAATAAAAAAGATCAGATTTGTAGTCTGGGTGAGGCTAACTCACTGTTGCCATAAAGAGGTGGTCTTCTACTCGTTGACAATGGCTCCACCTAGTGGCACGTTTGTGACAACACATAACTTCCGTGTACCAGCTAGCCACTGATGCAGGAAGTTAAAGAGATCAAAACTATTAAATGCACACATTTCTAAACGTTGTCTTTTCTTTTTGTTTTTTGTTTTTTGGTGGTTTTTTTTTTTTTATTTGATTAATGAATAGTTAAGTTAAAATTTCTTTGAGAATTTAAAACAGGTAAGGAATGGAAATTCTAGAAAGAATTTTCGTATTTTTACCTCTTTTAGATATTTAAACCTGTCGGATTAAAAAATAAAAATAGATGAATAAATAAATCCTTTCCTCTCTAAAAAGTAAACTAATCGGTTTAGTTCATTCAGTTTTACACTGCAGTCATCAAAACATTCATTTCTTGCATTAACATCTACCGTAGAAGCACATAGATACCTTGGAATACAAAATTCTAAAATCAGTTTCTTGCAGAAGGTATGCTTATCAGCATCTGATTTATTGACATTTTCCAAGCCTCGTGTTTGTTTGGTTATTCTAGAATCTGTTGTAGGATGTGGATGGATAATGTAATTAAACTGAGGATTGCATCTCCTCAGAGCACTGGCTGAAGAAGAAAGTCAGAGTACAGTTTGCATTTTAATCCAGTTGTGGAGCTAAAGAAATAAGCATCTTAATTATTTACAGTTTGATATTTGGGTTTACATTCTTACTTTTATTTGATTTTGCAATCTAGAAGAGATGGATAGAAAATAATTCCCTAAATAATACATTTAATAGCAGATTATTATAGGTGGCTGCAAGTCTAAGATCTACTGAGACTATTACAATAATGAATGAAAAATAAATGTATTTATTTATTTATTACAGCATTAGTTGTAGCAGTGCACACACACACACACACCATGTATATGTGTTCATGCTTTTCTTAGAGTGTAATGTTAAATGTTTTTCATGTATTTTGACCTTTTGTGTCTTTTGTGCAAAAAATCTAAAACATCTAAGAGACAGATGAGAAATGACAGACAAGTCAAGCTGGGAATGTTGTGGTTGGTACTGAATTGCTCAAACAGCATTTTTTACAACCAAATGTTCTCAGCCTAGACAGCTTTCCCCCTTGCTTACTTCATTACATGGGGAGGAACAAAAAGGTCTACAAAGAGGTAAACAAAAGTAAAATCTTTATAAACTTGTCCCTGATTAAAATGTTTAATTATCACTATTTAATAGAATGAATTTTCTTATGTGTTGAGACACCTTCAATGAAAAAAAAAAATCAAATCAGCTCCAAACATGGCAAGTTTTCTCCTTTTTTTTCCCAAGATATAACTATTCTGGCTCCCTAAATTATTTAGAGTGAATTCGTTGAAAATCACTGATGTGATGAAGCCAGATTCAAATCCTGATTGGTGCCAAGGGACTTTAAATCAGTCTTTGAAGCTCAGGGCTTCGATTTGCACTCTTTTTAAAACTTTCTAAACCACCCACAGTACAGAATGTTTACTGCCACTGAGCTAGCCATGCAGGAATTCTGACAAGTCAGCAGCCACAGTGGGCAGATGGTCCCAGGCCCTGAAACCAGTAAGAGGATGAATGTCTTTTTGCTGATACTGCTGTGAGCTAAATGGGGGGCAAAAGTGACAAATGGAAAAGTCTTTTTAAAGTTTGTTACATTTGGTGTGTGTGGCTTTATGCTGAAAAGGTCCCCATTATGTTTTCTCTTCTTTCATCCAGTTTAAAAAAAAAACAACCTTTATCTCATATTTTCAATAATTATATCCCACAAGCAGGAATGATGGGACAGTTCTGTGGGCAAAAGAAGGACAACTTTTGTTGTTTTGTAAACTCCCATTAGAGAAACGGGTTTATCATAACATGATCTCTCAAATTCTGTTTCATGAAGCCCTGACAGGCAATCAGCTAAAGATGCAAACATGCCAAGTAAAAATCATAATACAATCCAGTCAACGATCAGGCATAAGGAATACAGACATAAGCATGAACATTAATGCCCCTACTATTTAGAATCAGTAGCATTACAACTTTAATCTTCTTAGCTATCTATCTAATCAGTTTGAGACATATTTTGATAATTTACATAGCAACTTCATGATAATTGAGAATGATTTAAGACAAATATCCTGTGATTATAGTCAAACATTATATAACTTAGATTGTTTTGCTGCTGTCTTAAGAAAATATTACATAAAACAATCTAGTAACTGATACATTTGCAGATTAAAATAATTTGGTTTAATTAAGTCTACTTCATGCCATACTTCTTTGCTGCTGAGCTTCAGATGAATCTAATTTCTGGGGATTTCATCTGCTCTGTGACATTATGTTTGAGGTCACAGATGATATATCACATTTCAGATAGCACTGTAAGCTCTTATTGTTGATTTGTGGCTTTACAGATAATGTCATAGTTGTTAATGACTGTTGCATTTAATTTTGCTGATAGTAACATACCTATGACACTGGAAATAATAACTTTTTTTTTCCATTTCCTAGAGCAGTGGTTCCCAACATTTTTTCCTCAGGGACCCCCTTCATGCATATACTAAAATGCTGCCGACCCCCTGCTCCACCCTGTGCTGAAACCATGATGGTTCTGGGCTTTCAAAAGTGAGATTCTCACCATAAATAATGCGTTCTGGTTGAGTCCTGTCCTTTGATAAAGCCAAAGATAAATAAAAAAACATACATCCTTACTTTTTCCCCATAAAATAGGGACAGTTTGTGGACATTAATCACAATGGCTCTAATGTTCAAAGCCCCAGGGACCTCCAGTGCTCTTTGGTGGACCCCCTTGGGGGGTCTCGGACCTCAGGTTGGAAACCACTGTCCTAGAGAATTCCAGCTAGGAACATGTGTAAAAGTGAACGTGACAGATATCTATTTTCTGTCATCTCAAATGTGCATGCTTCTTTAATTTGCTTTTCATAGAAACTAAATAGAACAACTTCTGCTTTCAACCTATAATTTTGCCAATATTGGTCTGAATTTCCTAAAATCTTTTTAAAGAATTACTTCTCTGATATGACTGAAAAGGGCTTGGCACATTGGTACACTGGCACATTTGTTAATGCAAACAGAAGACTGCCTCTCTTTCACTGGATATTCCAGAGTGTGGCAGTACTATATTTGTAAGAAAAGTTAGCAATGGTCATGGAGAAATTGTAGGTTTTGGCAAAGTCCAAAACCTGCATGGAAGAGGAAAAGCTGGCAAAGGGAACATCAATTAGCAGAATGAAATGGCAAGCTGCACCAGCACTCTTTCAAGTTAAGCAAGGACAAAGAGAAAGCTGGAAAGTGGAGACAGGAAGGAGTTAGACTGAACGCCACTTTGAAACATAATGATGATAGTAATTAAATTTATTATCGGAGGCCCTTTGTCCTATCATTACAAAAGCTATTTTAGTCAGGATGGTATCAAAATTCCATGTCACGCACAAGAAAATAAGTACTTACAAACATCTCCAAAACCAGCTCAAGGACAATAGATTTGGAAGTCAACCACATATAATAGGATCACATATAATGCATATACAATATGCAGAGAAAAATCACAGAGACACAAATTGAGATAAATTGGGGCAGAAAGGCTGGAAAGCCACACTCTTCCTCTGATTCTGCATGAAAAAAAGACTCCCAAACAAACAGCCAAGGACAAAAAATGCCCAACCCAGCCCTAGACTTCTAAGCATCTTTTGTTGGGTTATTGGGTGATAACTGAGATATGCATCTAACTTTTAAACATCCAATAATAATCCTCCAATATGTTGTGGTTTTTGTCTCATTAGACCTTTCTAAGAAACAGTATTTTACCGGACTTCTCCCCGCTGAGAACTCACTGGGCCAATTTATCTTTCTCTAAGAATAAAAGTAGAAAGACTTTATGCTTTCTGATCACATATACACCTTTGAAGCTGACATTTTCCCTTTGCAGAAGCTGCCAGAAAGACTACATATCTTTCTTCTCACCAGCTGTGTTCTTCCCCCTGCTTACCCTTTTGTTAAAATGTCTAAAGTCTTGTGCATCACATCACAGCTAAGTCTACAAACAGAAGACTTTGGCCATTCTGCTGGATCTCATCCAAGTATATGGGACAAATACTTTTTAATTTTGAGTATTAAAATTTAAATGGTTATGTGAATTATTTTCTATATCCTAATTCTTACAGCTTTGTATTTAATCCTTTTTCAGTTCCCTTATTTTACTATTATCCCCTGTCTCCACCAATGTTTGAATCCTTTTCTCTTTTGTTTGTCATTCTGTCCTCGAATTCTCCCTTTTTTAGTTCTTTCTCAAGCTTCTCCCTCCACAAGCATCCAGGCTCTGACATAGTCTCTTTTCACTCTCTTTGACAGGACCAGGAAGTTATTTAAACTCTGGGAACTTGCAGTCGGGCCCACAGCCAGTGATAGGACAGTAGCAGTTGGAATGAAACTTTCTCTTAATTTGAAAGAAAGCTCACATCTGCCAACAGTGAGGACATAAATAAAACTTAAACTTTTACCATTTAGCAATCTGATTTGAATTTGTTGTCCTGTATGTCCTATTTTCTATTCGGTGAGCTGTGATCTTGCATGCCAACTGCTTCAGCTTCAAAGTTGTTGTGTTAAGAGATATTTTATCAGTAGATATTTTAACTCTCACAGTTTCTGCTACTGCAGCTTCAACACAAATAGAATTTTCCACTGCAAGAGATTATTTCCTTTTTCTATAATTCAATTTTATCTGCCAATGTGTCGCTCAGTTGTTTGGCTTAATGATTTGTACATTTAAATTGGACATACCTACATTTGAACAGATAAATAAATTACATACAATTATGCTGTGGGTTTAATTGATAATTATTCATCTTGAAGCGACTGTTCATCATCACCCTTTCCTATTGGCTATAGCCGAGGAAGGTGTGGTCTGGATGCTGCAGTATTGTGCACTTTAATGTCAAACAGTAAACTGTACAGAAACTAACAAATCACGATGTAGGCTTAAACTATAAGAGATGCTTTTCAGATTGCTTTTTTGTTTGTTGTTGTTTTTTTTTCTTTCATTTTCTCCCACCTGTAGCAGGACAGAATAAGGATCACTCATCTCAGCGGAATGAAACAAACGCTGCGATCGCCCAGTGCTATAAAATTCGAACTGAACTCCTACTGAAGTTTTGGGAAGTAAAGGAGGAGCAAACCAAGCAGGAAAAGATCGATTCTGTTTGACAACTTGACAAGCGCGAGAGCTTCTGTTTGGTATCATACGCTTCTCGCCGTGTGCGTAAGCGGCTGTGTGGAATCCTCACATTATGAGACGCCATGGCATGGTGTGACCGTGGGGTTCAGACTTTGCTGGCTATCGTGGGGGCCTTTATCGCCTTCAGCCTTATGACCGTCGCCATCGGCACCGACTACTGGCTTTACTCCCGGTCGTACGTCTGCAACGCAACTAATGTCACCACCGACGAAACCCAGATGCAAACCAAGAAAGTCAAAGGGGACCTAACGCACTCCGGGCTGTGGAGGATCTGTTGCATTGAAGGTAAAAAGAAGTAGAATAAAAGTCTAATATATTTGTTCTCATGCACAAACTTTGGCCCTTTCTTCCTCTTCTTATTCTTCTTGTTTTTTGTTTTAAATTATAGATCTAGCCTGTATGAAGGTGGGCTTGCTGAGTATTTGCACCACGAGACCAATAATTGTCCTAATATATTTCCTATGCCAAATAACAAGTGTCATTGTTTCTGCAAAATGTGCATAATCAGTCCCAACAAATCTACTACAGTTTGTGTTGTGATGCTCGGAAATTTCTGCTCGACTGAAATCAAAAGGAGATAAAATTTTCTAAGTTACATTACCGTATTGTTGTGACGAGATTGAAGGAAAAGCGTTGCATGCTACGCAAAAACTGTTTTCTTTGTGCGCAATGGAACGTTTGCGCCACTTTTTCTTGCCAATTAATTAAAAAGGGCGAACTCACCACAAAGCACAATTAGGTTTCCTTTATTCGTGTTTTAAATTTTATTTATTTATTTCGTTCCAGCGTGAAATAATTTTGGTTTGTTGTAGCCTATAAAGTTAAGATTTAAGGAAGCTCTTTTTGCCAGAATTAAAGAATATTTTGGCCAGCAGATCACTCAAATAGAGTTTGACGTCTTATCTGTTTTACAGCTCGTCTGTTATCCCGAGCAAACACACATGAAGAGTTTGGGGTTAATGTTTGACAACAGGTCGATATTGCTTGGACACATCTGTACGCACACTGCGGCGTCATTAGAATCCAGAAAAATCAATTGTATCAATGGGGTGACGTGTTAAAGTAGCGTCTCCATCGTCTCTCTTGTTCTCTCTTAAAGCGCTGTCCTTTGCCGGTGGTTCTGGAATCCTCCTTATGATTATTTGTCCACTTTCACCACCAAAGTAGACAAAATGGATAATTTAGCATATGCTAAATAGACATAGATAAAGACATATGCTTGTCTTTATCTGCAAAAACACCTTTTTTTTTTTTTTTAGATTTTGGAGCAGCTTCTTTACGTTTTTCTCTACAGTTCTGCAGCTCAGTAGATCTTAGACTTGCAGCCACTTAAGAACAAACATTTTAGTGATTTTCACTATGCACAGACGATTAAACAATATTTATGTAAGGAGAGGAAATTCATTTTGGCCATGTTCTCAATGATCATAAGATAATGTGTTACTAAATCCAAAGAAATGTGTTAAATTTTTAAATCGTGAATCATAATTACTCATACCATACCTGCCATACAATACTATAACAATTTAGCACTTTAAAACAACAACACAGCTGAACAAAGTGCTTTACACAAGCAAAATCAAGATACAAGTAAAAACAAAAATATAAAAATAAAAACTAATGAAAACATCAGACACAGGAACAGCTACAAACCAACACACTAAACCAATTAAAAAAAATAAAAACAAGATCAAATAAAAAACTAAGTTTTGCTGTGGTTAAAAACCAAAGTCTAAAGAAATGGGTTTTAAGACAAGTTTTAGTTTATTTCTAAAATAAAAAAAAAACATTGTTGTTTGTGGATTTTCATTGAAGTTAGTCAGATTCGATTTTTTTAAACTCTTTTCCTTTTACACATCCATTCTGATGGTCATCTTTTTTGAGTTCTTATGCCAGACCTTTTCACCCAGCTACAGATGACTTCATCTGAGCTAAAACTAAATATCAGAAGATGTTTTGAAGATTTGTTATCAGCATACCAACTGCTAAATTAGATACCTCTTCTAGCCTCGGTTCCACCCACTTCATCTAAATGCATCCCAAAAATTTCCAAAGACAATGTTTTTTGGTATGTATGTATGTGGTCTTTTTGTGGTTAATTTGTTGAGAATTTCTCAGTCTTTTGGCAGTATTGGAGTCCAAGCAGCTGAGTTATGCTAAATAAGCTGCATAAATAATGGGTAAGCCTCAAGAAATGTTGATAAACCTTGCGGAGAAATTCGACTTGTCTGTTTGCCAAGCATACATCTACATGAGTGCAATATCTTACAGAAGAAGCTGAAGATCAACTAAAGATGAGCAGTGGTGGAAAATGCACTTCAAAGAACCAAAAAGATATCTTGGTATTTGTGTGTGTGTGTTAGCCTGGTGAATGCATTAGTAAGATCTCAAAGGCGTTCTCTGCGAAGAGGAGCTAGAAATGTGATTCTGGGTTGTCGTGGGGAGGTTGCTATGGTGAAGCTATGCTGAGTAATAAAAGATGGGCTCCGGTCTTCCAGACAGATGGGCTCTGGGGAGCCACCTCCCCCAGTGAGCTCAATCTCTTTCTTTTTGCTTTGTCATTCTACCGTCATCCCCCCCAATTGCTTTTATATGCCCCCTGTGCACATCTTGACTCATTCTATCTTTTATTCTACAATTGGTTTTTCCCTAACTTTTAGATGGCCCAACTAGTTAATTTGTTCACTTCTATTATTCTTATAGATTTCTATATCTGTTACACATTATTGGTGCTTCTGTACTGATTCAAAGAGTGCTTGCTACATAAATATTCCAAAGAGAGAGTTAAAGAGGAAATCACAATTCTAAACCTGAGAAGTAAGTGGGTTACTGAGACACAATAGTGGTACGAGAGCTGTAAAAGACACAAGCTGAAAATTGAAGGGACTGAAAGAGATCTCATCACTAAATCCTTGCTTTCTTCTTCTTCCCTTTTTTGCCTTCGGTCTCATTACCCATTAAAAGTAATTAATTTCAGACAACTGACATATAAAAAATGTATGCTATTTCTATGACGGCATCCTTAAAATTACTTAATGTGGGTCAAAATATGTGTACTTGTAGAAATGTGGTGAATGTGTTCTTTAACACATAAAGCATACATAGGCCAAAATGTGTAAATCATCCAAACTACCAGTCAATAACAAAATGCCAGGTGGCCATGTGATGCCACTCAGGCACAGAAGGAACAGCAGCTGATTGCAGCTAATCAGCCAATATTAACATAGTTTTTTTTTGTTTGTTTGTTTTTATTTTTTTGAGCCACACATCTGAGCTTACTACTGGCAACACTAACTGGAAACTATATAAAAATGAAAAGGGCAAAAATCCAGCAACATCCCAGCGTTTGTAACAAAGCATTAAATTTGGCGTTATGTTAGCGTAAACTCCCTGTAAACACAAAAGACTAATTCTAAGTTTTTTGCAATCTACGAATAATATCAAAAGTTCTGCACTGTCTTACTAGAGATGGACCAATTAATTAGTCATCTGTGTGCCACTTCAACATGCAACACGGAAGCTACAGTGGGGCAAAAAAGTATTTAGTCAGGCCTGTAATTTTCATCATAGGTATATCTCAACTATGAGAGAAAAAATTAGAAAAAAGATCCAGAAAATCACATTGTCTGAATTTTAAAGAATTTATTTGCTAATTATAGTGCAAAATAAGTACAGTGATACCTTGTGATACGAGTGCATTGACATACGAATTTTTTGAGATACGAGCTGTGATACGACCAAATTTTTGTCTTGAGATACGAACAAATCTTTAAGATACGAGCATCCGAGCCGCTCCCGCCCGAAACAAAGATCCCCAACAACCACGTTAGATACGAACATCCGAGCCGACACCGCCGAACTAAGACCCACAATATCGTGTGCTCTGTTTCCCCCGCCTCAGCTTCCCTCGTCTCCTATTCTTCCTAACTTCTCCGCCTGTTTACTCCCCCCTCAGCCTCCGTGCGCATCTTCCGTTAGCTTAAGTTGTCTGATCTCCAAGGTAAATAACCAACTTTATAGTAAAACCAGTTTATTTTTTAACATTCTCTTTTATTACTGTATGATTTTATACAATATTTTTCATTTAT
>JBAMHW010000004.1:23598955-23613168 GCA_037177495.1 Rhadinocentrus ornatus
TGCCGCCGAGTTCTGAAGTAGCTGTAGGTTTGAGATGGACTTTTTGGGAAGACCAGAGAGCAGGGCGTTACAATAATCTAATCTACTAGAAATAAAAGCATACATCAGCACCTCCATGCTGGCAAGAGAGTGAAATAGGTGGACTCTGGCGATGTTTTTAAGATGACAAAATCCAGTTTTTGTTATATTTCTGATGTGTGGAGTTCTGACGAGGACCAGAAGGCGGGAACATATTATGCCCGTTTTAAAATCGCTGCATTGGCTCCCCGTGCATTTCAGGATTGATTTTAAGGTTCTTTTAGTAGTTTATAAATTCAATTTCACATTATTTTATTTTTATTCAACTGTACTACTTCTTATTTATTTATTCTAATCATTTTTAGCTGTTCTCATTGTTTCTTAAGGTTATTTAATCTTCATTTTAACTAATTTTCCTTGTGGGGATCCTCCACTCTGGGGTTTTTTGCCTGCTCGGTCTGGGGACTGTTGCCACGGTGATCACCCTTGTCTGGGTAGTTGGGGCCCTGCACGGCAGCCTTATAGCTGTGGTGCGGGCCACGGTCTGTCCTTATAGGGGCTGTTGCTGCTGTTGGACAGGCTCCTGATGTGGATTGATCCCCATTATATTGTTTCCTCAGCAGTATAAAGCCAGATTACATTAGTCATTTTAGCTGACAATTTTATCCAAAGCAACTAACAAGGGTTAGGGTCTTGCCTAAGGACCCAACTGGAAGGTGTTAATGTTTGTCCCCTGGGGGATTTGAACCCTGGTCTCTCACATGGTAGACTGATGCTCTACCAATTGAGCTAACCAGCTCAACCAGATGTTTATATATACATGTGTGTGTGTCTGTGCAACTGTGTGAAAGATTTTGAGTGTTTTTATTGTTATGTAATTCCACTTTGATGTATGTAAAGGCGCTGCACGGTGGTGTGGTGGTTAGCAGTGTTGCCTTAAATGCCCGATTCACACTGATGTACCTCCAGGAATCACAGCTGGAATGGAGTTTTTTTCTTGGTAGCTGTTTTCACAGAATCTGTGATATGTGCCCTCATACTGTCGAAAACAAGCAATGCTTTTTTCCGGTGAAAAAATCCTCCTGGACACTTACCGTAGCCATTCTTTCATTAGGCTTTCTATCATCCACCCCTTTTTTGTTAACTATAACGACTATGCCTTTCCGGAGTTTTTCTTTTGGCATAGTCATCCACTTAAAAATCACCATTGCTGGAAACTTTTGTCCGGATGGGGTGCAGCTCAAAACACTTGTGAAATGCACTTTTGTGGCCAGTTGTTTTCACCATAATGGAGATGCACTTGTCTTGTTAACAGTTCTAGTTAGAGGCAGGTCAAATGTCATAGGTACTTCATCCATATATATGATGTCTTCTGGTCCGATGGAATTCTTGGTTATTTTTGTTTCAATGAATTTGTTGAAGTTAGCAACTTCATCATCTTCAAGTCATCCGCGCCCTGATGGACAGACCTCATAAATCCAAAACACCATGACGGTCCACCTTTAAAATCTTCAATAGACATTTTGCTGGTGAATGATTTAGCTTTCAGTCGGATCTACACGGTGGATACACCTCGGCCGTCTGCTCTCTGTGTGTTTACCAGGTCTTCAAGAACATTTTCAAGTTCAGGCCATTTGTTTTTATGACCTCTGAAAGCCTTTGTTGTCTTTTGGCATTGAATCAGTTCTTCACGCTGCCGTCTCTAACGTCTAATCATTGACTCGTTAATGCCAAGCTTTCGTGCAGCAGCTCTGTTTCCCTCCTGGATAGACAGGTCAATTGCTTTCAATTTAAAAGCTGCATCATATGCTTTTCTTCTTGTAGTTCCCATGATGAGGGCATGAAAAATAATTTGGCTTGTGCGTGTGTGCTGCGTTTTGCCTTGAGTGCGCCAAAAACTAGCGACTTCTTCTTTGCATTGACCTCTTGTCTCGTTTTTGCACTTCCAGCGCCCCCCTGATGGCCATTAGCGAAAAAAAAAATATATAAGCTGCATTGTTGTATGAGCCACAGGGTTCAAATCGTGGGAAAAAAGTAACGGCTTATAGTTCGATAAATACGTTAATGTGTAGTATTTATTTATTCTTTACGCAGTAGAGGAGATTTAGCTGGAATCTCCTCTCCTGTGTCCGCTTCTTAATTACTTTACTTTGTTGTTATATTAGTTATTTTTGGCATGAAAATATTAAAATAAATAAAACTAATAGACATATAAGGAGTGTTCAGATTATTTTACCAATAACAGTTAGGTGAAATTGATTTACGCATAATAATCATGATAATCCATCTGCTTCTTTTTGAGCCGCATTGATTGTTTATTACCAGAAATTTAAGAACTATGCAACATGCTTTTGCTCTTTACATTTATGAGTAGTTGCAGATTAGATAGATTAGGAAATCAAAGATCACTTTGTATGTATCTTGTACAAAGCACCATTTAATTAATTTATTTTAAATGGCTACATTTACCTTTTATTCTGGGAATAAAAAAAATTGCTATTGAAGTTTGCTCGCTTATAGACTCTTTTTGTAACCGAGCCGAGGCATCACAACATATCTTATGTTATCATGCACAACCTAGCTGTTAATGGTAAAAGGGATGTATGACTTGAAGCAATATTAGGTCATAGACTTTGGGTCTAAATCTCCACAGAAAAAATGTGTATGAAGATGAATTTGCATTGACTAGGGTTGTCCAAATACTGTTTGAATTATTGATTATTATAACGGGGGTTTCACACCTTTCAGTTAACTCATTTAAAATAATTCAACTGATTTTAGCAAAAAGTAAAATTGGGTCCCTGATTCTCTTGGTATCACTATCATCATCCAAAAGGAATTTTAGACTTTTCTTTACACTTTAATATTTTAAGTTGATCATTATATGTTATGTAATATTTAATAACTATACTGGAGTTTTACAGTTCTCCAATTTGTGTACTTAAGCAGTTTGGAGTACCGTGTTTCATCAGCACATCACCAACTTTGGGATGCACATCTTACAATGATTCTGTTGACTTTTATTTGTATTGTACAGTACCATCAACATCCAATATCTGAAAACTTGAAAACTGAACATTTTTTTACCTACAGCAGGGATGTCACATGCTGTTACATACTTTTGCAATAATCCAAGCTGTTTCTGTGTAACATGTAGTCTATTTAAGGTGTTGATACATTATCATAATTTTTTCATACATAAGATTTGTGTTAT
The DNA here is from genome assembly GCA_037177495.1 of Rhadinocentrus ornatus. NCBI lineage: Eukaryota > Metazoa > Chordata > Actinopteri > Atheriniformes > Melanotaeniidae > Rhadinocentrus > Rhadinocentrus ornatus. The sequence continues at coordinate 23,602,188 of JBAMHW010000004.1, forward strand.
TACTATATGATATAGCTTCCCATCAGCTAACACAGTAACAAAGACATAAATGACAGTTTGTGGCAGAGTCAGAATTGATATTCAAAGTCTAACCTTTCAATATTCATATACATCCTATGTTTTATTCTCTTGAAAGTTGAGGGAAGATATTTTTTGGTGAAGAGACTGGGTCTTTGAATAGATGGTGCCTGAGGGTCTAAAATCTTCACAGTCTGAGATCAAAACTAGTCTGTCCTCATATGGTTTCTGTAAGACATGGTTAGAAGGGGAACAGGACATTTCACCTGTCTTAGACATCATTTGCTAAAAACTTCTCCGTTTCAACTTTGATGTCTCAGCAAAGTTTCATGTTAACTGAGCTGCTGATTGGTGTGTGGCTCTTATGCAAAAGATTTCCATGTCAAACCTCATTATGTATTTTCCATAAACTATATTCATGTTTTTTTACCTGCAGCAATTATGTACTAACTGCTATAAGTCACAACACACTGTGCTTTTGGCTTCTCCACAGGTATCAACAAAGGAAGCTGTTTTCCGATCAATCATTTTCCAGAGGATAATGACTATGATGCAGACAGCTCAGAGTACATCTTACGTAAGTCAGTGCAACCTCTTCATCTTCAAACACTTCAATCCTTAATCCTCGCTTTCTTTTTTTCCCCGCTTTGTGATGATAGAGTTAACACAAGGGTACTTAATGTGTCAAGCTACCTCTGCCCCCTTCCCTTAAAAGCCTGATGTCAAAGTGCCACATTAGGGCAGAAATGTCTTTCCAGACATGCATGGAACATCTGTGTTACTAAACCAGTTTGAGGTAAATTTTATAGTAGTTCCTAAATTAGTTATTACACATTTCTGAAAGAAGTCTATTAACCCAATGTAAGCCTAAAGCTATGTAGCAGTGCTAATCTATTTATATGGTAATGCTAGATTAGTGTGGGGAAACATTGTCATATTTGGTTTTAAGTTGTTGTATTAAGGCACTATATATTAACTTAGTTAATCAAGACTTTCACATTTGAGATTAAATTAAATCGTGCAGTTCAACTCTATCACGCTTGTGCCTACGTCTTCTACCAGTTAGACAACCAGCTGACCTTTAAGGACCATGTTGCCTCAGTTGCTCGGTCTTGCCGATTTGCTCTCTACAACATCAGGAGAATCAGACTCCAACTGACTGAACACACGGCACACCCCCTTGGTCCAGGCTCTAGTCATTTCATGCATTGACTACTGCAACTCCTTACTGGCAGACCTGCCTGCTTGCTCAGTTAAACCTCTGCAGGTGATTCAGAACGCAGCGGCACGTCTGGTCTTCAACCAGCCTAAAAGAGCTCTTGTCACTCCGGCGCTAATCGCTCTTTACTGGCTTCCAGTTGCAGCAAGCTTTAAATTCAAAGCTCTGCTTCTGGGTTTCAAAACACTAACCCAACTGGCTCCTGTCTACCTTCACTCCTTAATCCAGAGCTACACTCCCTCTCGACAGTTACACTCTGCCAGCAAAAGATGCCTGGTGCTCCCACCACAAGGTGGCGCAAATTCAGTAGCTAGACTCTTTTCCTCTGTTGTTCCCGGGTGTAGGAACGATCTACCAAACTCCGTCCGATCCGCAGAGTCTTTATTCACTATTAAGAGCAAACTAAAGACTCAGCTGTTTAAGGAGCTTTTCAGCACAGTGCTTAACTCGTCTACTCTCGGAATGAGTTAGAAAGATTAGTCCAGCTCTTTGGCTCAACTCAGCACTGAATAAGCTGCGTGCACTTATGTGCAAGATGATATTGTGTGATGAAATCATGATCTTGTATTTAAACAAAGGACTTACAAAAAAAAAATAAAAGCACTGTCTCCAGCACTACATGACAGCACCTGGGTTCAACTGGACTCACAGCAGTCTGACAACTACTTAATTATGATGTCCCATCCTGTTTGAATTCTTGCTTGTGTGGTTTTTACTTTCAGGTGTAAGTCGCTTTGGATAAAAGCGTCTGCCAAATGACTGTAGAATAAATCATAAAGAATGGTCAAGGAGAAACTCAGTATTCATGTTACTTAGCGCTGACTAAACTAGAGTCCGTTTGATTTGAACAGGAGGTTAGCAAGGCTGCTAGTTGTTTTCAAAGTAAACTGTGGCATGAAAATATGGAAACATATATTGTGTCACCAGTATTCTTTTATGCAGGAAGATACAGTATAAGAATGAGGAGAACAGAAGATATTTCTTACTTCTTTGTACAGATGAAGGACATAGTTTAGCCAAAGACAGACTCCAGCCCCAGTAGCCTTAACAGCTCCCATACAGCTCCCAATTTGGGGCTAGCCACACAAGTCATTGTTGTCAGATAAAAGGATCCAGTCTACCACCACCAGACAAAACCGCTAGGAGGAGAAGTCATTGATCATCCTACTACCATTCAAGTGCCACATAGTGCACCCCAAAACAACAAACTTAGTGTTCTATGGACCTTTTTTTTTTTAACTTGCTGCAAATATTTCTACTTGGTTATCCAGATTATTAATGTAAAGATGTTTTATTTCTCATCTCTGTAACGTGACAACAATTATCAAAGCAGTGTGTGTGAGTGTGTTAGAGAGAGGAATACAAAAAAAATTTCTTTAGCTATCTTTATGTTGTTATGTAAGCTCTAGAGCAGTGGTTTGTCAAACATTGCACCCCATGCAGAAGTATGTTTCAGCCCAACACCTGTGCTAAATCATTGGTGTCAATTTACATTTTACTTCAGGGGGCATTAACAGCACAATTGTATCTCAAGAAATAAAATGTATTATTGTGTCTTAGGAACAACAGAAATACAATATAAGATAGACATTGCTGACATAAATATGGCCAAGGTACTACAGGTTATCACACATTAACAGAGCAAACATAGTTTTGGATTGTTAAAATTATTCCAAATACTGGCTTTCAAACTCATCAGAATTGTAAAAATTCTGTTGTTGTCTTATTTGCTGTTATTCCATTTATGTTTACACGTTTCAATAAATTATTGCACTTATTTCCCATTTGCTTGCCAATATATAAAAAACAAGGGATAGCTCACAACATTCACATATAGAAGCAACATTTACAGTCTGTCATAAGCTGATATTGGCAGGTGACACTGGCCACTGACAGGTTTCATTGTCTCTATCTTATGTTGACAGGTATTGTGCGAGCGTCAAGCCTTTTCCCTATTCTCAGTACCATCCTCCTGATGTTGGGTGGCCTGTGTGTTGGAGTTGGACGAATCTACAGTAGCAGGAACAACATCCTGCTTAGTGCAGGCATCCTGTTTGTGGCTGCAGGTAGGACAAGACTGACAGTGTACAAATTAAACTAAAGACATACTGTAATTTTTGGAGAGCAATAGACTGAAAGATTTCTTTTGTTTGTTTGTTTTGAAATACACAACATTGCCAAAGGGGTTTCTCTTATCCTTATTGCCTGTCTTCCTCACACCCAGACAGCATAATGAGAGAGGAGCAGGGGTTGATGAATGCTTTGTCAAAATCTGTATCATGATCTGAAGATACAGCATGTCTAGCTTTTTATTTTCTTATATTGTTTATTTGTTTATTGTTTTTATTGTTATTATCATGTCACCTGTCTTCACTTTAGGCCTGAGCAATATTATCGGCATTATTGTCTACATCTCCAGCAATGCCGGAGATCCCAGTGACAAGAAAGATGAAGACAAGAAGAACCAGTACAACTATGGCTGGTCCTTCTATTTTGGTGCCCTCTCTTTCATTGTGGCAGAGTCTGTGGGTGTTCTTGCAGTCAACATGTATATTGAAAAAAACAAAGAGACTCGCTTCCGGACAAAATGCGACTTCATCAAAACCACGTCATCCTCTTCCCCATACTGTCGCATACCAAGCTATCGCTACAGACGGAGGCGTTCCCGCTCCAGTTCGAGGTCAACTGACCCGTCTCGTGAGCCATCCCCAGTGGGGTTGAAGTTTGGTGGAGGATCTGGAGGGGGAAGGCTGGGGATGGGCCTACCAATGGGGGATATATCCATGTACACTCTCAGCAGAAACCCTCTGAAAGGCACAAGTGGAACTGCAGGGCAATATAGCCCTGAAAGGGACTCTGGGTTTTTACAAGTCCACAACTGTTTCCAGAAAGATGTGAAAGACGGAGCGAACCGACGGACCACACCGGTATAAGGCTGCTGTGTTACACTGAGCTCAGAGAAGCCCATTAAATTCTGAACAGATGTTGAGAAAGAATCATTTCCTCACAAGACTGTTCAGGCAGCAGCATTGTTAAAAGTTCTGATTTTTTTTTTCTTGTATCCCTCTGTGATAGAAAAGTGGCTTCATTTGATTTTGAAACAAAAAAGATGTTTGACTTTGTAAAATGACTCAGCACTGCCTTTAAAATGGTTGCAGATACATGTAGCAACATTAGAAAAGCTTAATTCTAAAACATGACAGCCACAAAGTGAAAAAGAAGCTTCTGCTCTTACAGAAAAAGCAGATGAAGCATGGAAAAGCATTAAAACAAATGTTATTATTTATGTTTTTTTCTTGTGAAGTGGTATTTTGGAGACAAAGTAACGTTTATCTCCAAATTAGTTTGCAAAAAGTGAGTGATTTGTGTAACTGTTTGCCATTGAAGCTAATTGTATTGTAGCTCTTTGTAACTTAACAGAAATGGTGCTAATTTAACCTGTGGACACTCTTAAGCCCTCTAAACTCCAGTTTCAATAACCCCTCTCCAGCTTGTATGTGAGTCATGTGATAAATATGCGTTACATTATGTAAGTGTATGTATGCCATAATGCCACAACATGACACAATCACACTATGAATTTCTGTAGATATATATAAACAACGACAACCTTACAGTAATGCCAATACATTCCAGTTCACTGCGTGGTTTTCAGTGTAAATATTATTTACACAGACTGCTCTGCATTCGCTCAGGGATGAGGTATGGAATACGTGTATTCCTTACTGAAGCCAGACAGACCGTTATGGTTGGCATGTGTAAAAACAAATAAGGTGAACGCTTTGTTTTTTGTTGTTAATTAACTTTATTCTCTTGTTTTCTGCAGTCAATGTACTTGTGCAAAAAGAAAAAATTTTATCAGGCTGCTGGACTTATGGGCTCATATTTACAATATTTCTGTCTTACTGGTTAATATCAACAAAGTTATTATTTAAAGAATTAATATAAACAAAGAATTAATAAACAATTTTGTGTTAGAACCTTATGTGATTTTTACTGAAATTTGATCTACTGATAATTTTTTAAAGTGTGATAAAAACCCAAACACTCACTTGCAGGTCATCATAATGATTATGTAATCTTGAGAAAACAAAACACTTATACACAAAGATAAAAGACAGATTTTGTTTTCTTGGGAGGAAACATGAAAACAAGCTTTGCTATTATCGATATTGAACTCGATTAATAATGAACTTGTAATCATGACAAAAAGAGCTTCATTGTCTTAATTATCTTGTCTTTTCATAATAATAGCATTATAATAATATGGAGCATTTTCTTTTTTTTGCTTCCGAGCTTTGGGGCCTTGGACCCTTTGCTCTGGCCACCCTGGATTGCTGGTGCCGATCTTGGCCTGCCGGGGCCTGTGCCCCATGGCCATGGTGGGCTCTGTCTGGGGCCTTTTTCTGTCACCCTCTGGGTCTTCGTGATAGGGTGGCTTGGGTTTGTGCTCCAGAATTGCTGCTGTTCACCCGGGTCTCTGGGCCACTTTAATCTGCCTCTAGCCTCTGTAGAGGCGTGGTCATATTTGCACATTGCATCATTCGATGCACACTGACACAGTCACTGAGTTTTCCAGTGGATTTATAAACTAAAAGCTACTTTTGTTCAGTTTTTTGTGTTTCTGGTACTTTGATTGTTGTTGTGATAAATGTTTGTTTTTAATTTTAAATTTTTTTATTTATTTATTTATTTTGTTGTTGTTTTTGTTTTGGTTATTTATTTATTTTAGGAGGTCCTAATGATTGTGAGCTTTCCTTTCTTGTAAAAGCTGTAAGAAATTCTCTGTGTTTCTGTACAGGTGCAGCAGTTGGTTGTCTGGTGGTAGTTTGGATTGAAGGGTTGTTGCCTTCTGTCTGTTGTATCTTTCTTTTTTCTACTTTCCTTTTTTTTTACTTCTGTTCACTATTCTTCTTTTATCTGTCCCATCCGTTCAGGTCCAGCAAGATAATGTAAATTTCATAACTCAAAATAAATAAATAATAGTCAGTCAGTCAGTCAGTCATTATCTGTACCGCTTATTCCATTACGGGTCGCGGGGTAAGCTGGAGCCTATCCCAGCATTGTATCAGGTGAGAGGCAGGGTACACCCTGGACAGGTCACCAGTCCATCGCAGGGCAAACATAGATAGAGACAAACAACCATTCAACTTTTTCTCCTCTTATATCAACTTGGGAGTGGACAGAATTTCTGAATTAATCTTGAGGATTTATTTGTAAAGAGAAATGTGTATGGACTCAAGATTTTTTTTCCACTGATTTTATTTATAAGAAATTGTTCTTTGAACTGTTAAATGCAGCAAAAGTCTAATTGTTCAGGATTTATACATATATAAATATATACAGACATATAAATATCTATATAGATAGATTTAAAGCACTGTGAGTTAATTGTGAATAGTGGTTGGAATTCCTCTAGATGTAATTCTTGGTTTATTAAGATCATCTTTAGTATGTTGCTGGTGGAGTGGGAGTTTTGTGTTTAGCTATATTCTAATCTTTACGCAAACATTTTCAAACTTCAGTGTTTTTCCTGTAGTACTGCTGTTTGCATTAAAGGTGTGTGTGCCCCATGTTGGGTCTCACAACTGTAATTTTCACCAAAAAAAAAAAAAGTTGTTCGGCGCAACAAAGCAGCCAGACCATCATTCTGTTTGCTACGGTGCTGGACAGGACAAGTTGAAAAAAACTAATAATAATTAAAGAGTTTTTGGGTCATGCCATCTATACTGTTTCGAATACTCTGTATGTAAGGTCTTTTATGCTTCTTGAGGAGGCAAATATTATTTTTTACCTGTGGTTTAATGTAAAATGTGTCTTCATAATTTGTCCGATGTGGCACTGCACCACTTTTTTTGTCTTTGGTTTCCTTATAGAGAAAGTATTTGGATAATATTACTGGATTGATGGGCTTGTTATGTTCTACTGGGAAGCTGCAAGGAAGACAGTCAAGTAACCACAGGGTGCTAAAGGAATTCGGCATCAGCCTACTTAATGCTTGACTGAGCTAACAGGCTCCCAAATGCTCATCCACACTTTCAATAGCTTGTTTCCAGAAAAAGAGTTGGTGAAATGTTGTTGTTTGTGTGTATATGCAGTGCAGAAGCCCAGAATTACTCATTCTTCATATAGCACATGCTTTACCCGTTTCCATGGTTTATTTCCAAGTTAGATATTTTTGGCAGAGGTTGGAATTGGTTTAATTTGGTTGCTGATTTGTGAGGTAGTGTCATGGTGGTTTCCATGTGATTTTAAACATACTGACCCATGAAAGAGCAAATGGTCTCATTACTCTCCTAGCTACAGTTTTCATTCATGTCACTGAGGTTTACAAAAGGATGCCTTGAATGGAAATAGACCTATTTCCATTCTGCGTGTGAGATGTATCCATGCAATGCCAAACTGGTTTGATGACTATGCTTTCTATTCCAGCCATGAATTTGAGCAATTCTTCTCTACCCTTTCTCTTTCCCCATCACCGAAGCTGTAAAGCCCTGTGAATTTGAATGCCATGAACCCGCACTGATATTTTCATCCACAATATAGCTCCCCTCCCTCATGCTGTGTGCCAGCAAAATATCTCTCCCAGTAATTGAAAGGAAAATGGCAGGGTCATCTCTCCATGCAGTTATAGGACTAACCAAAATGCTTCTTAGAATTGGCACCTCACTATACAATCTTTGTAACAGGAAAACAACAGCTTTATTCTTTATTAAACCTGAAAATGCAGTGCCTTAACTAAGCTTTAATAAGCAGCAAGGGTTACCTTTCATAGAAAGACACTTTCACATCTTATAGTATAATCTATGTACCCAATATATAAATTTGATATACTGACAATCAATTTGATTTATTATATCATATATTCTAATGTACTAAAAAGAGAACAATTATCTGATTTACTAGGTAACAGGGAAAAAAATTGCTGTTAGTACATAGCCTACAGATCACTGTAATGTCTCAAACTGCCATAAAGATACCAGTTCTAATGAATGTGTAGATCGGATGTGGTTTCCTCTGATTGATCCTGTCTCTACAGGCCTGCCTTTACTTAACGCAATTTTTCTGAAAATATAAAATGGCTGACATTTTTCCCAGCAGGAGTTTGATTCTTCACTCCCTGTTGATATTAGTGCCATACTGTCGATCCAGGAGCCGCAGGCATCCATTAGGATGGCATCTGTCTGTGTGCTAAGACTGGATTTAGCCGGCAGCAGCTGGAGCTCAACCCCTCTCACCATCCATGACACATGAAAAGCATCAGATCATGGTGGTGTTGATTAACATAATTTATTAAATCAATCTTTATAAATCCCACAGGGAACCAGTGTTGTAAGCTTTAGTTTAAAAAAACTGTATTAACTGAAAGAAAAACATATATAAATAAAATTTAAAATGAAAAAGAACAAGTAGTCATTATATAAAAGTATGGATATTTCATTGTGTATAAATGACTTCCTGTTCTGGTTATTAATGCATATAGCATAAGAAACCTCTGGCTGAAGGCATCTCAGCTTTGTTGTGCAAATGGTATTCAGTGTTTTCCAATTGAGTAATTTGCACATCATTTTTCTACAATCAGCTCCAGAAACTCCAGAGCAATCCCCAGCACACAGCCAGCTTTCTTGTTGCCCTAGCAGATGGCTGCAAAGAGAAGTGTACTCCCCATTACAGATTTGTAATATATTCAACATCTTACTACAAACATTTAGGGACCCTTGTTTCTTCAACAGTTGTCTCCTCTGTCCCTTCTTGTAGACAGCTTTAGTATTGCATGTCTGTTGCCCAGGTAAACATCCAGGTATCTGTAGTCTTCCAACTTTCTCCACCTCTTCTCCTAGAATGGAAATAGATTTAGACTTATATATGAAATCAGCAAACATCTCTTTTTTTGACCTCACTATAAATTGTTAATTGTTCATAGACGGCACTCAAAGCTACTTCAAATTTGCCAAAGGAAGGTTCTCATAAAACAAACATCCATTAAAACAGCAGTGTGTTTTGTGAGACTTCTTCAGGTCCACTGCAACACAAAAAGTACAGGTCATTCCTGCTGGCAGGTGACATACACTTGTCACATACCTGTTGGCAAGCAGTGCTGTGGGCATTGGCAAATTTGTTTCAGGGGAAGCCACTTGTGTACGTGGGAGTGTATTTCAGAAGACTAAATAATTGTGATGTCCTCCTCCTAAATGCTATGATGGATAATATTTTTCTTACCAAGCCTGAGGGTAGCTTAACAGCAGCTGACATGGTTGAACCTATGGATGGATGGATGGATGTTGGACGGACAGACGGATGGATGGATTGATGGATGGATGTTGGACGGACAGACAGAACAATGGATGGATGGATGGATGGATGGATGGATGGATGGATGTTGGATGGACGGACCGATGGATGGATGGATTCTGGACGGACGGACCGATAGATGGATGTTGGACAGACGGACGGACCAATGGATGGATGGATGTTGGACAGACGGACCAATGGATGGATGGATGGATGGATGGATGTTGGACGGAAGGACTGACCGATGGATGGATGGATGGATGGATGGATAGACGGACGGACGGATGGACGGACCGATGGATGGATGGATGGACGGATTTAATGATAGTTGTCTGTAGCTTTCTCTGATTTGTTAAAACAACTCCAACCAACCTTAGACTACTTTTAGAAACAAACCAGTGGAATTTAGTTGGATCCAGACTCAGATTGTTGTATTTTGGTGGATCAAGGTTTTGAGCCGTCTATAGTCGAGTGTATAAGTAAATCTGATTGAAAACTATTTTAGAAATATTTCAACAAAGGGTGTGTTTTGTAAATACATCTGCAATAACATGCATGGGAGTGTTGCAAGAAGAAGAAAAGAAAAGAAAGAAAAGAAAAACTAATTAAGAATATAGTCAAGAAACAAAAATAAAAGCAAAGGTCAGGCCTTTTGCAATACTGTGCTCTGAACAGACCAATGTGGTGCAGACTAATTACAACTTTTCAGGAGGACTTCATACTGGTCTCATCTTGAAGAGGAATAGATGACAGTTGGTGTCCCTGAAGCTAAAGGATGAAACTGAATCAGACTTGTTACTGTCTGTAGGCAAAATGATCAGGATAGAGATAATGAGGACTTCTTGTTTCTGTAACTTTCTCCAGCTTCTCCCTGGATTCCCCAGCTCTTCCCAAACCAGATGGGAAATATAATCCTTCCAGTGAGTCCTGAACTGGAAAACCAGCTCCTTCCAAATATATCATTTCAATTACATCAGATAGAGTTTTTATTTTAAAATTTTTATTAATCATTAATCCTTAACCATTATTAACTGCTGCAATCTTTTTCATGTAAGACCTTTTAGCTTTTGGTTTAAGCTTCTTGTTTTTTGAATGTGTTGTGCTTTTTCTTTCTTTTTTGGCACAAGTGGTCTTTATTAGAAAGTCTAGTGAAAAAAGGTTGGTCACTGAGCAAAGGAACAACTTTCAGCAAAGAACCATAGGCTGGAGTTCAATCCTGGCTCACCTGCAATGAAGACTTTCTGCCTCTTTGGACTTCCCACTGTTATGACCACTAGATGTCTAGGGACAGATGTGGTCCGTAACAAATCGGGCCGGAGAAATATAAATGGTATATTATAATTATTTTATTATAACAAACAACGTAAACGCCAAACACCTATAAAAGAAATACAAAACAGGTCAGGTTCAAACAACACTGAGTAATCTATAAACACAATATACCATATCCGG
>JBAMHW010000004.1:23630795-23642248 GCA_037177495.1 Rhadinocentrus ornatus
TTTTTGTGTGATTTTGTTGTCAGCACATTCAACTATGTAAAGAACAAAGTGTTTAATAAGAATAGTTCATTCAGATCCAGGATGTTATTTTTAGTGTTCCCTTTATTTTTTGGAGCAGTGTATAACACTGGACACAGGACCTGAGAGATGCATTTGGCTCTTAATCCAAGCTGCTGACCTTCATCTATTTAGAAACGGTCTCCATGAAAAGGTGGCTGGCAAGCTTTTCTCAGAGAAGGGAAACAGGGACAAAAGGCTGAGGTACGTCAGATTACAGAAGAACTGGACTAAAAATTAGCAACAAGTCTTAGAAATGACTGATTGAATTCTTCCTAGAGCCTGGAACTGAAGCTTTGTGGGATCAACTTGATAGAAAACAGTGCAAAAAGCAGCCAATGTCCAAAGAACTTTGGAAAGTCATTAAAGAAGCCTGGACAACTAAAAGAGGGTTCAGTACATGTTGAGGAATGAAGGCCGTCAAACCAAACAGACTTGCATGCTCTTTGGAACTGTATAAACTATGTTGTCCTCTGTATTTCTGTCTGATAAACTGCGCAACTTATCTCAATGTTTCCCTGCTATTATATAAAAAAGTAATACTAAAAGTGCAATTAGATTTAAATGTAATTAATACTTCACTGTATTTTTTTCAACTGACTGTGACACACTGTTAAATATGTTTTTAAGTGCAGTAGATGACATGTATTTGTTATATATTACAAATTTGTAACAAAAATAAAATCTCAAGCTTTGGAAATCTTGGCTGGGATAACTTTGTTCCAGCAGGTGAATCTGAAAAAGGCTGCAGAATGAAAACAAAGACAAAAAAAAAAAAAAAAACTTAACTCAAGCCGTTTCAATAAAAACACTTTAATAGAGAAACAAAAAAAAAAAAATAAAAAAAAGAAAATAAAACTTTAAAACACAGACTAAATCCTTATGTTGACCTTATGACCACCACCAACCGAAATGAAGAAGAGTAAAACCAATCTATTCATTATTTTGTACCCACGAGGGAGGAACCAATGGGAATGGGAAGCTGAGACAACAGGCGTGCCATTGATTCACTGCAGCGAGGGAAGAACATAGGAGTGCCAACAGACAAGAAAAAGATGGTGTTAATCGAAGGCTGAACACAGTGCTCTCTGCTGGCTAGGCAAAAGGTTGCTCCCTTTCAGTCTGTCACACCAAAGTTGGTTTTGCTTCATTTTAACACAGACGCTTCAAGAAAATCTCAATTTATTGAAATGTTGGGAGCTGAAAGCATTTACAAACTAACTTAAATGGAGGAGTAAATTTAGTTATTGTTCCTTTTTAAATTAAGACGTTAAAAAAAAAAGAAAAAGAAATAAAGTCCCTTTAAAATGCCTTTGGCTCAATCTCTTCTGCTTAAAAATAAATATAAGTGTAGCTAAAGAAGCGGTGAAATATTAGTATTGCAAGACTTCACAGATTAGCCACTGACAAGATTTCCCATCACCAGGGAGCAACCTCCGCTTGAGCCTGCTGACTAACTGCAGGGGGTGGGGTGGGGGTAGGATAACATGACCATTACATTTTCTGATCAACACATTAGTAAAAGTAGCATAACAGTTTTGTTGATAATGTAACAAATTATTGTACACATTAAATAATATACCAGAAATTTGACTTTGAAACTGGAACAAATGCTATTTTTTTTTTTTTTTTTGCCTTTTTCATTTTTTGTCCATCCATAAAATCAATAAAAACTGATAAAAACAGGGATAAAAACCAGTCAGGTCATCTCAACATGCATGAAAAGGAAAAAAAATAAAATATATATAGATATATATAGACATTTAAAAAGAAATCCATGTTGATTGTTGTACAGCTGTGGTGAGAAAACATAAGACAAATCCAGCAACATGTAATTAAAAACATGTATTGTACAGTGAAACAAGTTGTCTCAACGGTACCGAGAAGATTTTCTGCCAAATTAGCGCGACACCATCTTTATTTAACAAAACAAACAAAAAAAAAAAAAATCTAAGAAGTTATAAGATGCTGCAACTACCAATCTGGTTGTTGCCATTTCTTGAATGATTTTTCTTTTTTTTATGTGAATTTGCATAATTAAAAAGGGCATACCTCTTCTTAGAACATCTACAAAATTGAGGCGCTCCCAAAGTTCTCGTTTGTAAATACATAGAAAATGCATATTTACAAATACGTGTACTTTGTTAAGTCAGAAAATCTGGACCTTTGAATTAAAATGTCAAAACTTGAAAATAAGACCACACCTTTAACAAAGCTTTCCGCTGACACTTCAAAACACATCTGATATCAGCCGAGGGATCTCCATACCACTCTAAAGCTTTGTAACAAAAGGAAAATTATTACTCATCTTTTTGCAGAACGGGCAGTGATGTTTTAAGAGTTAATGAATTACTGACAACAGGTTAACAGATGTAAAATTCCTGTGAATGTAACTACTTGGCCTCCCTCCAGTTATTCAGCCGAAGACAACAACAAAAAAGTATGTGGTTGCAACAAAAGCAAAGCAGGGTCAGAGCTATTGTAACAAAATAAAGGCTAGATTTATCAACAGCTGTAACAATTCATCAGATTTATCAGATCAGAGGTGGAGAATTTAATACTTCTGCAACTTCCACAGTCATTCTTATTATGCAGAGCCAAAAACATACTAACAGTCAAAGGTTTTTGAACAGACTTTTCTTGTTTTTGTTAAATGTTGGTGAGGGAAAACCTCGTTTTAAATCTATCTACGTATCGGAAATGCCATCATGTAAAAATAAAAGCAAGGCTCACAAAGTATCTTGACAAAATGACAAAAGTGTGCAAATATCACATCAGAAAAGAAAATTATTATTAAAAGGTCCCTTTTACAGTATTGAAAGACTTATTCTATAGAAAAAAAAAATGGTAAAGATCTTTGGCCATTCTAGTATATATATTTTAAAAAAAAAAGCCAGAGAAGTTTAGACACATTAACGGTAAAAACACTTGTTAAACTGTGTGAGGCTGTTCTGTTTCACATCAATCACGCCTTAACATGCATGGAGACACAAATGTCCTTTGTCTACACACATACACACACACGTATACATATATGTGTGTGTGTGTGTGTGTGTAGGCACAAAGAAAAACAAAATAGGAAAGTGGAATAAATTTTTTTTTTGTTTTTTATATTTAACACCTGACCTTTAGATTTTAAAGTCTACTTAACGACAGGCCTGTTTAAACTGCATCAATTCTGCAAGAGAAAAGGTTTGCTCTAAATTAATGAATGGGGGCCACATGATCCTTTGTTCTTTGTCTTTAAAGAGATGTAACAAAATAAATCAACTAAATATTCGGGGCTGCTAGTTGACTCAACATGGAACATCCTATGTTAAAGCAAGCATGTCTGACATATGTGAGTGAAAAGATCATTCAGATCACTTCAGTCAACATATCAAAGCTTTAAATGTTTTACACCTTTGTTACATACACTTTCAATTTTCAGGGCCTTTACTCTTCAGTTACAGCAACGTCAAACCAAAAATGCTTTTTATAGTTTGTTCAAAAACATATGACTGGAAGCACGGATCATCCCACTCCCTGTATGACACACCACTCTCTCTTCACTTACACTAACCTTCAGAGTACAGCAAACTTTCCATACATAATAGTAAAAAGGCTGAAAACCAATTTCCAACAAATGATTAAAAAAAAAAAAAAAAAAAGATCACCAATTCCCAGTAGTTACTGGAACAATGTTCCTGGGAAACATGCTGAGAAGTCATCCAACATAAAAAAGGGGAAAAATAAAATAAAAAAAACTACAACCAATAATCCATCTCATCGCAGAAAGCAAAGTTTTGTGTTTTTTGATCTGAAAAGACGACGGGAAGAATGGCATGGTTGTTGATATTCCAACATTTTCACACCGTTTCCATTTATTTATTTTTTTTAAATGAGAATCAGTGAAAATTAAATGATGAAATCATCATTTGTATAGTTACTTTCCTATAAATAATCACATTTACCACTAAAATCACTGAAGATGATTCCCAGGTCAGGATGACTTGGAATTGAAGAGGAGAAGCTGAAAACAAACAAACAAACAAAAAAATAAGAAAGAACTAATAAAACAAATACTAGCATGATGTCTTAGGCATACAATTCAGTCTTTTTATTTTCTTTATCTGTACAGATTAGAGGAAAATTCATCTACTTCTATACACTGTTTCATGAAGTTTCTGTCAGTTGACCACTTAGTTTTCATCTATTACCACAACAACAGTAGTATGAAAATAAAGACGCCACTCAAATCTGAGGAATAGAAAAAATAAAAAAAAAAGTCAACATAATTTCCTTAGTATCAACAAAACTACAGTAAAGGAAAAAAAAGCCGATAGCTAAGTGGTCAACCAAGCTTTTTTTTTTTTTTCTAGTTTTTTAGCATTACGTACATATACAAGTGTAGATAATATAAGTATATATTCATATATACATATTAAGTATGTATATATACCAGTAATGCATTCATTATATATACTTACTTTCTTCACAGATATGTGAAACAGGAGAAAAAAAAGACAGTTTACAATAAAAAGTTAAAATGAAACAAAATGCAGAAAACAAACCTACTCGTAAAACCAGTTTAAATGCACTTTGCACTTTTTTTTGTCTATTTTAAGAAACTTTTTCACTTTTTTTTTTAAAATCAATGTTTTTCTTTTTATTTGTTTTTCTTTTTCTTTTTTCTTATTTCATTACATATTATGAAGGAGAAGTGAAACTCATTTAAAGTAGGAATAGTACCCATTGCTACCATTTGAACTTCCTATACTCAGCTCTTGAAGGAGGGAGAGGGGATCGCTGTTCTTTTTGGCCTGTTCGGGCCGAACAGCTCGGGGCTTGGGGGGAGCGCGGAGGGCGCTCGCATAGGACATGGTGGGTGGTTTGCTTAAATTTGGAGCTCCCTGGGTGGGTTCTGTGGTAGCCTGTGGTGGCGGTGGTGGCGGCGGCGGCTGTTGCTGCTGCTTTTTGTTTGACATGAGCGGAGGAAACTGATGCTGAAGGGAGTTGATGGTGTGTGGATAGGTCTGCTGTGCTGCTGTGGGCTCGGCCTTTAACTGCTCATCTGTCTGACGGAGGACCTTGGAAGCTGCCATTTAAAATGGGTCCAAGAAAAACCAGAGTGGTACATTAGACATGGACAAGCAATGTAACCAACAGAATTGATGACAATAACACTGGCCCTGGCGATACCTACCCAGAAGGTCCCGATGCTGAGCGAGTGTGCCGGCTCCGTTACATGGAATGTTCTGAAACGGACCGGGACCCCCACCGTTACTGGGCCAGAGGTGGTCATGTGAGAGATAGTTGTAGGGTGCATGTGGGTGTTGATGATGTAACTGTGGGTGGTCCTGGGGTTCTGACGGACAGGGCTGGGACTGCTGGGACAGGGTATTGTGGGTGTTAGCTGGAGATGATTCATCTGGGTAGCTGGAGGAGATGCGGCGCTGATAGAGAGGCCGACCTGGACCTCTGGGTTCATACTAGATTAAAAGGCAGGAAGGAAGCAAAAGTTACTTATTTTATACTTGACTTCGACAGAAATATCAATAAAATGACAGTAAAGCAGCCAACAATGAGCAAAGTCACACAGCAGAATGTTTAGAATATGCAGAGTGATCATTACCTCATCTACGTTGTGAAGGGCTGTTGCTGCTGATGTTCTGGGGGACAGTGGGTGATAGGCTTCCTGGTCTGGACCTTGACTTTGTTGTTGTTGCTGTTGATGATGATTATGCTGCTGCTGATGGTGAAGTTGCATCAGGTGCACCTGCTCTTGCCTGCTGGGGTGAGCCATAATGGGCAGCCCATAAGGGAGGCCGTGCCCCTGATTTGCTAAAATGTGGTTCTGTTGTGATGCAGATGCTGCGCCGCTTTGGGCCCACTGGGCTTCTTGCAGAAGGTATTTGACCTGGGAGGGAGGTGGACTGCCAGAATGCCCTGGTGGCTGATGCTGATAGCTACCAGTATTGTATAGGGGATTCACAGGGTGCTGTTGCAGCAGAGTTTGATTGTTGAGAAGGTTGTCATTAAGGACACCGCGTCCAGTTTCATGGGAGTAAAGTCCAGCTGGATAAGGGCCAGAATGATTGGAGATGGCAGCTAAAGATGAAGGATCAACTGAGGCACGGGACTGGGACTGTCTGTATTGGAGGAGACGGGACTGAGGTGGGGGCTGCATCTCAGCTGCTTCTCTTGCTTCAGGTTGCTCCTGTGGAGGCATCTCTCTCAAAAGGCCAGGATACCTAGGAATTAAAAACACACATAAAGACCTAAAACTGGCATTGAATTTTAAAATGACATCAATGAGCAAAAACACAACAATTAGAGGGTTAACTATAACTAAGGAGGGGAAACAGCATAGCATTTGTTTGAGTCAAAGCTTGATTTCAGTTATCTTGAACCCTGTTTAATAAAAATACACAGCCTGGACAAAAAAAGTTGTCACCAAAAAAGAAAAGGTGACACTAATATCTGGACCACCTACCGCTTTGATTATGGCAGCATTTACTGTGTCATTATTTCGAAAGGCTTCTGCAATGTCACAAGATTCATTTCCATCTACAGTTGCATTAATTCTTCATCAAGATCTTGTATTGATGATGAATGTCCGACCACAGCACAAAGCTTTCTCCAGCTCATCCAAGAATTCTCAATGGGGTTAAGGTCTGGACTCTGTGACCAATCCATGTGTGAATGATGTCTCATACTCGTCTCACACGTGAAATACTCTCACAATTTGAGGTAATTTAATCCCGGCATTGTCATCTTGGCATATGGCTGTGCCATCAGGGAAGAAAAAAATTCATTGATGGAATAACCTGCTCATTCAGTATATTCAGCTCACCTCATTCTTTGGGCACATAATGTTGCTGAACCTAGCCCTGACCAACTGCAGCAACCCCAAATCCTAGACTGCCATCACAGGCTTGTACAGTAGGAACTATGCATGATGGCTGCATCACCTCATCTGCCTCTCTTCTTACCCTGATGCTCCCATCACTCTGGAACAGGGTAAATCTGGACTCAGACCACATGACCTTCTTCCGTTGCTCCAGAGACCAGTCTTTGTGCTCCCTAGAAAATTGAAACCTTTTTCTCTGGTTAGCCTCATTGATAGTGGTTTTCTTGTGGCTACACAGCAGTCCCGATCCCTTGAGTTCCCCTAGCATTGTGCATGTAGAAATGCTTAGTTTTTTACTACTGAATATAGCCCTGAGTTCTACTGTTGTTTTTCTTTGCTGATCGCTGATTACTATAATTCAGGCTTTTTTTCCCCAAGGCAAGGCAAGGCAGTTTATTTGTATAGCACATTTCATGGACAGGACAACTCAAAGTGCTTTACATACAACAAAAGCATTACAGATATTAAGAAATAGTAAAAGGCAGAAAAAAACCCCAGCAAGAATCACAATAAAATAATAAATAATGAATAAATAAAATGATTACTAAAACTGGTTCAAGAACTAACTTCTTTTTTTAGTTTCTGCATCTTCTTAGATGTTGTCTCTGCTTGATGCACGCCAATGATTTGACCCTTCTTAAACAGACTAACATCTTTTCTATGACCACGAGTCTGTGTGTTTTTCAACACGGTTGTTTAAGAAATATAAAGCTACTCATGGCATCAGTTGGGGTTAAATAACTTGTTGGCAGCTGAAAGATTATCTCCCATGCAGTAATTATCCAATAGGTAAATATTTGCTTAGTTAATTCCAAGTAGCGACTTTTTTATTTTTTGTTGTTTAATCAGGCAGTGCATAACACAAGATGTTAAAAAAATAACAGTGCAATATTACTTATGCATCTACTTATTATTGGAGGCAAAAACAGTCTAGTCTAACCTGGTGAACGATGGCCCTGTAGAGGCAGAGGGAGCAGCCTCGTCATCCATGTTGGCACTAAGCCCCCAGTTGGCTGCCCGAAGCAGTTGAGGGGGAAAACGAGCCATGCCGGGTTGAGCAAGGTGGGCAAGATGTTGGGGCAGAGGAAAGGTGACGCTGCCTTGAAGGAAAGGACCTGCTGCCTCCCCCAACTGGCCCAGCCTGGCTGCCTGCTGTTGCTGGCTCAGGGCCTCTAGAGTCAAGGGACTCTGAAGGTCTGAAAGGGCAAACGTGTGATTAGTCACAGTTGTCCAACACATCTCTTTACAAATCTAACTACACAGTAAAGCAACACAGGCTATAATGAATCCATGAATCCTCTTTCTCTTGGCATTTTTGTTATTTGTATTTTTAAGTATCTTATTACTTCATTCTCTTATATTTATTTTTTGCATATTTCTTATTTACACATTCATCCATCAACACTTTCCACCAGAAGGTGCACACCATTTCTACAGATTGAGGAAGAATAATGAGTTACATAAACATTAATTCTTTTCATGTTTAAATCCTTAATGTAAAATAATAGCAATAATGGTGTACATCTTCCTTCATATTTTTTAACACAACCTAAACCCTGAGAAATTAGAACCAGCCTTTTGTTTGTCAATTTCCAGTTTACTTACTGCAAGGATGGCAAATTAGAAGAAAACCACACAATTTTCTCAGCTTTATCATTTAACAGACATGCACAACTCTCTTCCTCTGGACAACATCTGTCCTTTGGACATCCAGAACACTAGTTTAATTAACTAACACCTAGTAAATCTCACAGATCATATTTCCCTGCCCTAAACTCTACTGGTTCGGGTTTTCTTCTACATCAATCTGAAAATCTGCAAGTGTTGGAAATAAATAGTCACTGACTCAACATTACATTACTCAGCTCTTTTCAATTCACTATCTTGCTGCATATGAAACGGTGTACGCCTTGAGACAAGACAACATTTCCGAAGAATATTTTGATAAAATCTAATTAAATATGAAAATGATTGTTAATTCTCTCACCATGTATTACCAAAGTCATATTACCCTAAAAAGCATCAATCATCCCCCAAGACAATTAAAAATAGAACCACAAAAACAGAGTTTCATTACGGACTGTCTCCTTCATGCTCATTATCGACTTTGGGGTACATGTTATAAGCTTTTTTTAATCAAACTTTAATCCAATTAACTATGCTTTAGATTGAAAATTAATGATTTTATTGGAGAGGAAACAATTGTTCGAGCTGTGTAATAAAACAAAAAGTTTTACTTCCATAGTTAAAATCCAAATAATGCTTTTGAGCAAATGGCAAACAACTAAAGCTGAAAAGTGCTTTTAAAGACAAAGTGAAGGAAGCCACTGATCGGCCTCTGAGCCAACAATGTTAAAAGCAGGTCTGATTGTTGTCAAAGCAACGCTTCTAAAGCTGCAACATGTCATATCTTCATTTTTAGCCTGTTCTTTCTGTAAAAACATTGAAGTATATTATCTTAAATAAGACTATTTTAACCCTTTGACACAATTGTCGCAAATTTCAAAGCAGCATGAAACAAGTGGTTCTTTAAGCTGCTTTTGAATGCTGCAAGGGAGTCAGAAATTCTGACTGAATCATGAAACTGATTCCACAGCCGAGGCTGTATTAGGCACACTTGTCTACAGTAAAAGGTAAAAAAGTTTTATTTTAGCTCTCTGGAAGCTTGGTCAATGAAAAGAGACAAAGGGAAAAAGCAAACTCTGCTTTTAACTTACCCAAACTGTCTCCCAGGTTTCCATCCTGCCCATCCTCCCCAAAGTTGCTGACCCTGTTATGTTGTGACAGACCTGGGTGGTGGCCCCCTTGGTGGCCCATTGCAGTCCTAATGGAGCTAATCTCCTCCAACCCTCCTGTCTCTGGTCCATCCACAGAGGGTGATTGGACAGATCTGTGAGAGGGAATCGGGCCGCTGAAGAAGGAAGAGTTATGGCTTCCACCAACGTAGGCAGGACTGAGCTGTTGTTGCTGCTGCTGTTGACCCTGCTGAGCCATTCCTGGGTGCTGAGGCTGGTTTACTCGGTAAGGAAGCCTGGATATTGGATACTGCTGGGGGAAGGTTCTTCCACCTGCAGGATGTGGAGGGAAAGCTGGACTGGGGGGTGCTAGGTGGTAGTTGAGGGGTCTATGAGCAGTTGATGGGTCTTTTCGATGGAGCAAAGCATTAGGAAATCCAACTACGCCCTCGGTATGCGAATCCAGATTTCGACTTTGGCCTGTGTCTAAATCTCCCTGAACAATTAAAAAAAATTGGAATTAATTTATAAAGATCAAACATCATTTGCAAATTTATTACTGGCCCAAAGCTGGTCATCTTCTTTTAGTCTGACGCCAATTGATGTGAAACAAAACTCACCTGTTTTTCCTTCATGTCTGCATTTTTTCTCTCTGGGATCTGAAGACGGCTCTGTTCTGGTTTTGGACATCCTTCTACTTTACCTTAAAAAGTCAAAATAAAAAATAAAAAAAAGAGCATTTTTTAACATTTGGCTGTTCTTTCAGATTGCTTTTCATTGTCTGCTATTCGTGACTGAAGCTAAGAAAATAATCCAAGCACACCATTTCTGATGGGGTCAGCCGGTAGCTCCTTGTCAGGACTGGGCTGTCCCATTCCTAGAGAAGAGGGGTGTGCCACCCCACTGTACGGAATGGGGGAGCCTCGATTCTGTGCCTGCAACAGATTGAAGTTGTAGGCCATGGCTGCTGGGTGGCTCATGATGCGAGGATCGACAGCAAAGCGGTTCTGGTAACCTGGCCATGGCAGCTTAGGAAAAAAATATATATATTTTGATCAATAATAAGTTTACTCCATATAGAAGAAAGGTTACTATGCAACAAATATAGTAACTGATTTACATTTACTTTGATCTGTTCACATGTAAAAAAAACAACAACAATTGTTACATACGTTTAATATGCACAAAGTCACAATAAGAAAAATAAATTAAAGAAAAAAAGAAAAAGAAAAAAAAGAAAAATGTAATAGTTGACAGAAACAAACAAAAAAAAATGCTGAAACGCACCGGTAGAGGCATGGACATGACCATGTTCCCACCATACACAGCTGGAACGTAGAGAATGCTGGCTCCTGTATGAGGATCAATTCTCTGCACGGGGCTTGGTGACTTGCCCATGCCAGCTGATGCGCCACCTAAAGGTGGTGTGAAGGCCCGAATGGGGTTTCCCATCAACACAGCAGGGTTGGGTTGAACTGAAAAGTGAAGAAATGGCAAGGTAGCACAGTTTAAGATCGCTAGCTGTAAATCTGATGCTGAAACTTTTCTTTCTTTAACTTCTCTAAATGCCCAACAGTGCAAGTCAAGAGAATGCACTCACCATATCCTTCAGGTGGGAGGTGCTCTGTGTGGTTTGCATGTTTCCCCTGTAAGAGAAAAGAATAAGTAATAAAGAACAAGAGCCAAATGGTTAAAATAAATAAATAAACAAATAAATAAATAAATAAATAAATAAATAAATAAATAAATAAATAAATAAATAAATAAAT
>JBAMHW010000004.1:23642348-23658630 GCA_037177495.1 Rhadinocentrus ornatus
AATAAATAAATAAATAAATAAATAAATAAATAAATAAATAAATAAATAAATAAATAAATAAATAAATAAACAAACAAGTAGTAGAGAAATAAAATAAATGAAAGGGTTTAGAATTAAGTAGTTACACTACAGTCCATATTGTTGTATGTCTGTGCAGGACAAGTTCATAAATGTATTCTACTCGTGTAGCTTTGATACGATTAAATCCAAACTACTTGCATCTGTACAACATCTGTTTTCAAACAAAGCTACATTGGTCAATGTTTGCATTAACCAAATATTAAACTTTGTGCAACATGCAACTCATCTGGAGGTTTAGACTGATGAACTATTGTTCACCGAGATGGATAGGTTTGGAGGTGTGGAAGAAATAGACTGAGCTTATGGTTCGATGTTGGATGGACACAGAGACTCTGGGAGAGCACAAGTAATGTTTCCAATACCTGTGTGGCCATTTATGCTTAAGCATCAGTTTACAGTTCAGGACTTCCAACTCCAGTTGGTTGGGGAGCCGAATCAAATTTGAACACAGATATAACTAAAAGATGTCACAAAACCTAAAAGACTGCAACAGACAGGACGGAGCTGAACAGCAACATTGTGTTTAATCCTAAAAAATAAGTACTGAGCATTAAGCCAAGGAGCAGTAAATTACAACATTATAAAACAATCAAAAGTGAGAATTTCTTAAATTCCCACGATAGGAGGGGTTTAATTTAACACAGCCACTTCAGTACTGGCAGGGTAAAGGAATAAGAACATACCCCAATGAAAGGGAAAGTTGGACTGCATCTTAAAACTGAGGTTTGAAATGTTGCAACAGAAGAAGCTTTGCCTGGCTGCTATTTTAGGGTGTAACATAAACTGGGCACTGGTTGACACATCAGATTAGAACTAGGGCCCGAAGTTGAGTTATTTCATTAAAAAACTACTGCTGACAAATTCCAGTTAAAACTATAAGTGGAAGACTTGCCTTGCTGAAATATTTGCCTCAAATGACAAATTTCAACAAATATCAAGAATGAATTTAGGCTTAATGATTACTTGATTTTAAAAATGTTATGTGACTATGACACCAATAAATAAATAAGATCAAGCTTGTTTTAATTTTGCTGAATTTAACCAAACTGCCTTATTATTCAAATGCAAACAAAAAGAGAAAGGAAAAAATAGGTTCAGGTTGTCACAGAAGTTTCAAATGATCTAAATAATCAGTCTGAAAACAGTAATGTGTTATATTGTGTTGAGAAAGACTTAATTGTAATATAAAAAATGAAAGGAAAACTTAAATAAAGTTTAACCTTTTTTTTTTTATCTGAAAAAAATATATAAAATAAACATGGCTGTAAATTTTCTAGTTCTGACAAGTGGTTTTAATGATTGATTGCAGATCCTCTTGTTTCCTTCAGAAACAGAATCTCAACCCAATCGTATATTAAACAGTTGTTTAAGTTATACTAGAAGTTCTAATGGTAAAGTTATCCCTATCTCCCCATAGTGAAAAATCCTTTTTTAAAAAAATTCCATTTCATCAACCCTATCCATAACTTTTGAGTTATGTTGCTAGCAGACAGACAGACAGACAGGCCAATGTTGTCAAATACATGACCACTGGCTTGGTGGAGGGAGAAAAGAAAAGATTCAAGATAGTGCATATAAAGCAAATCCTATTAAATGAGACTTCCTTTAATGGCCTGACCTTTAAATTATCACACTGCAATACAGAAACCATAAACTGCATAGTTTCCTTGGTGGTAGCACCATGTCTGTGTGCTGCTTAGTGTGAATGTGTAGAGAAAGGAGAGGAAGTGCGTGTTTATCTGTAACACTGGCTGATACTGCAGAGCTTCAGCTCATTAGGCTCAGTGGGTGATGGCAGCAGGTTGGCAGCTGTGCTGATTTCGTTAACCTTTACCTCAGGGAAGGCAGGGAGGAAGGATACACACCCACACACACACCCACACACACACACAGACAACACAAACTGAACTAAACAATCTAATAAGAAACACTTTCTGCCAAAACCCACAATTCTGATTTTTTCTTCTTTTTTTTTTTTTTTTAATCAGTCCTTCTGGAGCTGAAATTACAAAATTGCAAAATCATGTTCTGTGGTGAAACTTAGAGTCATTTGAATAGATTTGTAATTTGTCCCCCCTACTCTCACAGCTTTTAGCTCTGTAAATAGGAGAAGCATTTTTTGTTATTAAACCCTTGTAACATTTACGCCTCCTCTGTCCGAGTGGATATGATGTTCTTTTCCACATTACAGGGACCCAAAGCCAATGAAAATACAATTCTTCCAATTACTCGTCTTGAAATAATGAGAAACAACATATAAATGTTATTTTTATATATTAGGTTAGGGGTGGGGCTCGATTAAAAAAATGTATCTAATTAATTAGAGGCTTTTTAAATAATTCATCTTGATTAATTGCATTTTAATTGAACAACAATAATTGCACCAAATAATAGACAGACATTAATATTGTAAAACAAAAAAAGAAAGCTCTAGTAATGTCTGGAAAATGCATTTAATTGCATTTCAATTAAAAAAAATAAATAAATAAAAAATAAAAATCTCTGGCCAAAATTGAACAGACCTAAAGTTAAAGTGCCATTTTAAGTACTTTAACTAACAACTTCAGCTGTTCTCTAATTAAGTCTACAACATGTTACAGTACTATTAACTTTTTAAATGTTTTCTTCTTTACTATGCATTAATATCTGACATTAAGCCAGGGCAGGATCAGCCAGTGTCAACTTTGCAGGTTTCATTTTCAGTCTGGTCATGGAGCAGAGATGAACATCTCCTGCTGCAGCTGGGGCTGCTGAGTAAGGGCCGAGCCTCGTGTGCTCTTTTTGATGGGGAGGGGGCTGCAGCAGCACCCAGTGCTCACTCAGAAGAGTAAACTTTAGCTGCTTTCACGTCAGTCTCAAAGTCTCCAATAACATAAAAAAAAGTCACTAAATTTGTCTAAAAAGTTATCGAGAGCAGACGGGAGCAGGAACCAGCCGAGAGAAAAATAACAAAACAGGCGTCGTTCAATAAACTTACACTGTTGCAACGCAAAGTGTGTGTCTGATGTAATCGGGAGAGAGCGGATTTATTAAAATGGGCGTTTTCTGTCTAGAAGTTAAGAAAGAAGATAAAGAACCGACGTTTCTTTTTATCTGTCAAAACCCATGCAGATGGACAGAACATCGTGATTTTGGAGAGGAAACTGCTCCCAAAAGACAAAGACAATAACTTTTTAGCAAAGGTAAGACATGTTTTCTCACTGTTTTACAAACGTGAAGCATGAACTAAGACTTCTTCTGCCTCTGGTTGGTGAATCTTGGTCAGAGCGAGATTAAACTTCCAGCTGGATAACACAGACCTGATGCTACACCCGGAAGTCCAGATGTTAACCCCTTAACTACCGGTAGCGAAGCTAAGAATGCAAAGTTAGAGAATTTCTAGGCAGAAATGTGGATAATGAAGCACTAAAGGTGCATGGATGGAAGCTATTGTGCATATTGTGAATGTGTCTTTCTCCTCACCATCTAGAAGCTGTGAGATTGTAATCCTGCTTTCTGTCTGTTCACCTGATGCTGATATTCATCAGTTATTGTTCCTTTTGTGTTTAGAAGGAAGCAGCTTCACAGCTTTAAATTCATCCTGCTGACTTTTTACCCTTTAGTTAGTAAATGCTGAACATTTCATCCTTCAGGATCCTCCTTTGTCATAAAGATTTGATTTTATATATTTTAAGAAATATTTGAACTGTTAGTGTTTAAAGAAAAAAAACTGCATCTAAATGTGCTTATGTGTTTAGTTCAGGGCTCTGCAGCCTTTAGAATCCTAAGAGCCATTGTCCCCTCAGCCAGCTAAATAAAACTCCTTTAAAGCTGCAAATGCTACGAGTCCTTTTCAAAAAGGCAACTTAATATATATATTTTTTGATTAAGAGCCACCAGAATATTTGTTATATTTAACCACATTTTTATTTCCATTGTTTGGTTTTAAAACAAAGAAAAACATAAAACCTTCATAAAATGAGGATAGACAGACTTTCATCTGAGGGATGTAGATATTTTTGGAAATTTATGTAAACAAAAAAATAAAAACAGTCCATAGTTTCCAACCTAATGACAAGATAAATAGATAAAAAAAACTTTATCCACATATTTAGAGGCATTGTGGAAGGTCCAGAGAGACACTTGCAGCTACAGAGTCGCGATTAATTATTTTGATAGTTGCCCAGCACTATTTATTTTATATAACCACAGTTTACATAATCCTAACATTTTCAGTTGCCCTTCAAAGATTATTGGAAATGATAAAAAAGGCTGGCAACTAGAGTTAACTTAAGTAACCAGATGCTCAGAAAATTTCAATTAAAATATCTAAAGATAAAATAGATAAAAAAAATAAAAAAATAAAGAGTAAAAAAATCATAATATGGAAACTAAGACTGCTAAGGTTGTGATGTTTGTTAAGTTACTATGACAACAACTAAACTTATACCATCCTTCCAGTAATTTAAATGGTCATTAGACCAGTAATTTTGAGATGTTTTGACTGGAGGAGTAATGTGGTTTTAGTTTTTCTTTTCTCTTTACGTCTAGTTTTACATGGCAAAAGAATTTGAATTTGTTTAACATGAAACTGACCAGTCTCTCTTATGCTACTTGACTAAGAGATGTATCTCGCTCTTTAAATAAAATGAATAATAATAACAATTATTATTGTTTTGTACATTTGCTTAAACTTCTTTTTAGTGTCAGTATTAACATAATTCAAGGATGTCCTTGAAAAATAAGTATATAGAAGCACTGTGGCATTCTTTTTTACCTTGGGGGGTGACTGCTGCTGTTGCTGCGCTGGACCCGGCTTGTTGGAGGCCGGCTGTAAATGCTGAGGATGCGGATGATGGAGGGGGTGGAGGGTCTGCGATGAAGACTGGTGTCCTTGAAGTGGCCTAAGGGCACGGGGAATGAACTCTGGGGCCAGAGGGTTGAGGACGTAAGTCTTCTTGAGCTCTAGGGCCTCCAGCTGAGCCTTGATCTGCTCAAAGGTGATCCCATGTAGGCTTGTGTTTTCATGGCAGATGGAAATAAAGTGCTCCCAGAATTTTCTAGAAATAGAGAAAAAGCAGCAAATAATAAATGAAGTGAAATCGTTCTTTCCACTTGGATACTGAATGTAACAGATGACGATTTTTTTGACCAAAACCTGGAAAATGATTCTAACACAGCATTATAATGATAGGGATGAGAGAAAAAGGAGGGAAAGCAAAATCTAATCACACCAGTATCAGTTGTACAGTCTTTAACTAGACAGGGCCAAAACCATTAACTCTGATTCTCCAAAGATTCTTTCTATTAAGTCTCTTGAGACTTAATTCAGCTGCGTAATCGACCTAGACCTTTTGTTCCTGAATACTGAGTGCTGGGTTAACAACACACACATCTTTAGCACAAAAACTTGTTGTCTGCAGGCTGACATTTGCAGACTGTGAAACCCCCAACATCCCCCTGCATCAACTAGAACAGACAAAGCACGGTCACTATGGAGATAGTTTGAACTGATTATAACAGAGAAAGAATCAACTGCAACCTGATTATTGCTTCATCATACTACAAGATAATTCAATATAATAAGGAGAATAAATAAACGGATGTGTCTGAGATGAATTGGCTTTAAAAAAAAAAAAGGCTAGTGTATGTTTGTATTATCATGCAACTGTAAAAATGTTAAAGATTAGAAAAAAAATTGTTTAAAGGTTACCTGCAGCGTCCAACAGAGCAAAGCGCTATGGGGTCACCCACAACTGCCACCAGGGACTGAGCTCTGGTGATGGCCGTGTTGAGTAGCTTGTAGTTGGACAGGAAACCGTAGTCGAGGTCTTCCGTTGAGTCTTCAACGAGCTGCTCTTTACGTTTGATGGCTGTTTGCTTGTGCTTGCAGGTATGCCTTGTTCGCACTGTGCTGAGGAACAGCACCCGGAACTGCTTTCCTGTAGGGTAAAAGTTTGCAGTTTGTTTTCTTTCCATTATAAACTTTTACATTTTCTAATTCATAACTTTAGAAACACAGAGGTTTGTTAACTGGTTGTCACACACCTAAAAATATGAAAAGCAAAAAATAAATAAATTAAAAAATTTTTTACTTTTGTCATCTTTTCTTTATCTTTCATGTATGTGCATCCTCTCCTGTTCACTGCTACAATGGAATGAACTGACCAAACAAGAAAAAGGTCTAGTACTAAATTAATCTTTGTATAACTCCAGAGGCTGTTGACATAGAGAAACACCACATGTCTATTAATTTTAAACTCTAAACACTAACTAGAAGAGTTTTTTTCTTCTGTGTGTGCACTAGGGCTGCAACTAATGACTATTCTGATAGTCGATTAGTTATGGACTATTAAAACGACCCAATCGGATTATGCATCTCATAATTATTAAATGGCTCTTATTTCACTTTCAGCTTTGAAATCTTGCATGAGGTTGTTATGCAAGTCCGACATGCCTCGTCTTTAAATGTTCGAGCATTGCAGACATACTTCCGTGGTACACAAGGCCCGCTTTACAAATCTCACATGTATTTAATTTATTTTGTAAGTTTAATGTGAATTTATCTCAGACTTTTCACATCCTCTGCCGCCGTTTTGTTTCCTAGTCGGCAGATATATTGTTCCCCTGGCGGACTTAATTGCGCATGTGCAACTCTCAGCAGAGATAGAGAAGAAGACGATTTCTCACTCTGTGCTTTTATTTTGCCGACAATAGTCTACGGGTAAATTTGTTGTCGAATATTGTTGACAACGTTGACTAGTCGTAGCAGCCCTAGTATGCACATGATCACATGTTTCATGAGTGATTACTGAGCGAGTTCATGACCTGTAATAAGCAGCTAGATGCAATACAAGTGGGAGCAGCGTGACACTTGAGCAGAGCAGAAACTAGTATAAGAAATCTTAACTGCATAATTTCGCTCTTAATAATTAGATCATAGCCAGTTAAATACTGCTCGGTCTTCATGATAATGCATTGCAACCATTGCTTTAACTGCAGAAAGACGCGACCGTATCACAATATGTTTGTAACAAGGTTCACAGAGAAAATATTAATGAGCTGGTGAGGGATAAAAATTTTAGGATTTCTTTCTCATCCATTTAAAACAGATTTAAGATACTACAAAGCAATCACATGCAGGACCCCATCCAAATCAGGTCAATTATATAAATACTGAGACAGTAATTCATTAATGTAGCCCCACTTTCAGTGCATAGGCATATTTCATGAAATAAATGCTCACCTTGGACATTGAGCACTCTTTCAACGCTGACCTCTGGCATTCTTTTCTTTCGGAGCTCAGCACGAATGCGAAACACTTGGTCAGCGTACGGCGACACCACCCCTATGCTTCCCTCATCCAGCTTACCCCAGGCAACTGGCCACTTCTTGCGCAACTCCTCCACCCGCTCCACAATCTCAAATACCTGGAAAGATGTTAATCATTTTTGAGAGGAATCACTTTAAGATGTTTGATGAGATCAAAGACAACACCTTTACAAAACGACAAACAGCAATTTTTACTGTAAATGTAGAAGTAAGGAAATAACCCTAAATCTATGGTGATACTGGTTTATGAAAGTGCAGGGATCAGCTCACATCCATCCATCAACATATAAGACAGTCTATTTTGACTCTTTAGTTTTATGTGTGTAACTCAGGTACAGGCTCAATGAACAGTGTGTATACATCTTAACCTTACAATCAGCTCCGCTGAACCATGTATTTATAAACTCTGCAGCTGTAACAGGTAACCTTCCTATTACAGCTTTACAATGGGGATATGACCAATGATAATGACAAAATAAATTTATTTAAACATCACGTGAAAGCTAGACTCAACTGTGAAGTCACTTCACATATCAAAACTTCATTGCAGGTCGATTTTTTTACACGAATAGAAGGCAGTAGGGCTGAATGATTATTCAAATTTTAATCACAATTACGATCTGGGTTTTCAACGATCATAAAAAGGAAATGGTCCGATCATTTGCTCCTTCGCAGTTTACTCGTGCTGTTTTCAGTTGCAAATCGAGCACCACTGGCATTGCAGCGCTGCGCTCTGTTGCAGACTCCTCCCACAGTCCAAGCCGCTTTGTTTTAATTCAACTCGAGTTGCAAACACCTCTCAAGTTATGGGCTGGACACATCGGAGGCGACGCCGCTCCTTCTCTATTCATTTTCTATGGAACTTGCACAATAAGGCGAAAATTGCTGCCCTCCTCCAGCCAAGCGACAGGCAACATTTGTGCATGTGAAATGTTGCGCTCGTTCATATATGTGCACACGGGGTTTTATGATGCGACAAAAGGTAAATAGAAAAACGTTCAATTTTTGTGAGTCGCGACTAAATAATCCACCAGCTCCCAGAGACGCAGAGAGATAAACGTTATAAACAAAACTTTTTTTCTCGCCAAAAAAACAGCGCTCATTTAACACAGTGAACAACCCCGGATTTAAGAAACTCATCAACACTTTGGACAAACTGTATCACTGCCATCTGGTCGCTATTTTAATTGCGTGTCTCTCCCTGCCCTGAATGATGAGTGTTGTGAGGGTGATGTGAAGGACGTGGCTACAGTCCAATGTTTTGCCACCGCTACAAACCTGTGGTCAAGCCGCACCATAGAGCCGAATGTGACGCGGATTTCAACATGTAAACGAAATGTCTCCAGTCTCCTCTTTTCCACATCACACCGGGCAGAACATAGCTGCTGCTGCTGGTCTGAGACAAACAATACCTACTGCGACCAGGTGGAAAGAAACTAGTCTGTATTACGACAGACAACGCTTTAAAAGTCTTACATTTGATATTTTTTTCTCTTGACCTCTGACAGATTAAATAGTTCAGACAGTTCAACAGTTACTCTTAAGACAGATGTGGTTTCTCTGTTGAACAAAAACCTTTTTAGCTTCTTTGTGGAACCACAGACAGTTAATAGAGACAAAATGTGAGAAAATGGAAGCAGATGAAAAACACCATGCCCTTTTCACACCATGACCCTTCTATCTACCTGACCTGAAACAAACTGTGGGGAGTCTGGGACATTTTAAACTATGGTTAAAAGGCATCAGCAGGGGATAAAATATCTGAAGAACAAAAAAGGCTTTGTTACTTGTGTAGTAGTGAGGCATCAAAGTGAGCCCATCAAAACAAGAGGCCATGACTTTCTAAATGTAGGAGTGTTGGGAAACCTGCAAGAAAATTACCGATCTTCACTGAATGATGTCCTTTTGTTTTGATTTAACAAAATAACTGGCTCTCTAACAAAATAATCCATTTCAATCTGAAATTTGTTCTAGGCTCCCATTATTAAATAGATTTTGGATAAATGGGAGTTATTAAACTACAACATTTTATTTTTAATGTATACATGTGTGTAAGAGAAAGATGTGCAGCTATTTTTCTTTTCCTTTTTCTTTTCTGCTCCAAGCTCAGGCATATTGCCTAAGGCTTGGAAATGTCGTCTCTCAAGACACTTGCAGTTAGGAGGGTCAGGAGTCTCAGTTGGCCCATAGCTGTATTTCCACCTGATTGGTTCAAGTGTATCCGAAGCCAAGTTTTGTGACTTATGGGAAAATGTGCATCAGGCATGATTCCACGGTACAATTTCAATTAAATTAACCAAGAAGTGCAGTGCAGGTGTTAGCATAGGCTACGTCATACATGGATGTAGGAAACGAAGCAGCAACTGCTAACAGAAAACATAGCTGCCTTGGACTTACACTGTGTGAGAAAATGGAGATTATTTTACACCAGAAACTAAATTCTCTAAAGGTGGGAGCAGATAATCATCAATATTGCACAATATTTCCACGGTATACTTCTAAATATATTTTTAAATATATTTCTAAAATATACACATACACTGCCTGGCAAAAAAAAAAGCCCATTAACCCATTTGATAAGTACTGCATGAGTGATAATCTTTCAGCCGGCAGCAAATTATTTAACCCCAACTGATGCAATAAGTAACTACTCATTTCTTAAATGATGTCGAAAGACACTCTGTAGTCGTGGAAAAGATGTTTAGTCTGTTTAAGAAGGGTCAAATCAGTGGCATGCATCATGCAGAGACAACATTTAAGAAGATGCAGAAACTACTAAAACTGGGTCAAGAACTTTCCAACGCATTATTAAAAACTGGAAGAATAGTGGGAACCATCTTCTTCCAGGAAGAAATGTGGTCAAAAAAAATCCTGAATTATTGTAATCAGCGTACACTTAAACTTGATCAAATCAAAGAAAAACAACAGTAGATCTCAGGGCTATGTTCAATAGTGAAAGTAACAGCATTTACATGCACAGTGCAAGAGGAATTCAAGGGATTAGAACTAAAGAGCTGCGTAGCCACGAGAAAACCACTCAGTGAGGCTAACCCAGTGTTTTTCATTCCAGATCTTCAAGACCCACTGTCCTGCATGTTTTAGAGGCAACCTTTTTAAACACACCTGAATGAAATGAATGGGTCGTTAACAGGCTGGCAAAGAACTTGATGAATAAGTTCATTCATCTGAATCGGGTGTTTTGGAGTAGAACACATCTAAGACAAGCAGGGCAGTGGGTCCTGAGGACATGGATTGAGAAACACTGGGCTAACCAGAGAAAAAGGCTTTCATTTTCTATGGAACATAAAGATTGGACTCTGGAGCAATAAAAGAAGGTCATGTGGTCTGCGGAGTCCAGATTTACCCTGTTCCAGAGTGATCGGAACATCGGGGTAAGAAGAGAGGCATAAGAGGTGATGTAGACATCATGCCTAGTGCCTAATGTACAAGCCTGTGGGGGTAGCCTATGATCTGGGGTTGCTGTAGTTAGTCAAACATACAACAAACGTTCCAAACAATGCAGAACGTTTGTTAGTGCACAATTTCCTGGTACACCGATTACACTGGTGCACACATCAGAGCTCGGCTAACACAGTGTTGCCAACTTAGCTATTTTGACGCTGAATTTAGCCAGTTATCAGACCCCTCTAGCAACTCTATTAAAAAAAGAAAGAAACCTAGTGACTTTCTGGTGGTAATGTAATATATAAAAATATTCTCCTAAAAATGTCGGCACAAGTACAAACCTCTGTAGTTTCAATTGTGAAATAAAATTACATTTTTAATATACAATATATGACAAGTATAATGTAGGCTAAAACACCGTCTGTAATGGCACATATATTGATTAAAATATTAGTTTCTTTAAACGTAAGATAAATGAAAAATGTGTCAAAAATGTTTTTAGTGTCAGATCTGCTGCAATCCATACCTCAGCATTGTTGTAGTAGGCAGTGCTATTCTTCTCCTGGACATCTTCTCCTCTGGCTGTGAAGAAAGTCAGTGGGTAGAAGTCCTTATGGGAGGGCTGCTTGCCACTTGCCATCAGCTTCCCATCATAAAATAATTCGGACGTGTAGCTTTGGGATAAAGGAAAAGAATAGGAGGGGGGAAGGGAAATAAGACTATGTAGTGAATTTGCTTTGAAGGTGTTTGTTCACAATGCACAATTTTGATGCAGTATCATAATTAACTCAGACAATACACAGCAACACCACCACAAAATCTTTTTCTTTTTTAAAAAAGTTAAATAAAGGACTTTTTCTAAATAGAGTATAACCCTCTTTCCTGCAGTACAGTTTCCCATAGTACAAAAGTTGTCCCTTCCGTTTGGTCAAAGCTGTTCTCAGATGAAGCAGCTTTAGCAGGGTTTACGACAACATTGTCAGAGCATAGGAGCATGTCTCCAACCACAACTGTCTAGCATCAGATATCAAGAGACTGTGTTGATGATCTTCTGCAATTCAGAGAACAATCCATTTATACCCACATTCAATAAACTATTGCAGTCCTCTTTCTGGTACATATTCTTCCAAGTTAAGTTCTCCATTTGAGTATAGCCATTCAAAGAGACAAAACGCCCATCCACTCCACTGTTCCTGTATTTACTACCATTGTTTACACACGCGGCAGTATTGAGTGCTCAGACCTACTTGATGATAGCTTCATGTGAGCGGTAGTTCTCACACAGGAGGATGCGACAAGGGAATTCAGGAGGGTAGTGCTCATACAACCGGTCCAGTAGTGACACATGCAGGTTTCGCTCTCGTGCAAACTCGCTGTACACAAACGGACTGAGCTGCAAGATGAGGGACAGAGAAACAAAGTTTTAATTCTTTCACAATTCTCTCATGAC
The DNA here is from genome assembly GCA_037177495.1 of Rhadinocentrus ornatus. Taxonomy (NCBI): domain Eukaryota; kingdom Metazoa; phylum Chordata; class Actinopteri; order Atheriniformes; family Melanotaeniidae; genus Rhadinocentrus; species Rhadinocentrus ornatus. Next base: position 23,654,596 of record JBAMHW010000004.1, read on the forward strand.
ACTGTATACAGGGTTTATTCCAACAATCAAAAAACAGTATGAAACCCAGTTTCCTTGTTAACCAAATGTTTATGTAAAAAAAGTTTAAAAAAGTGAGCGCATCACATGTAGTTGCTGGCTGCAAAGTTCTTCAGTCAAAAGTTTGGACACAGCTACTCATTCAAAATGCATGGGTGAGTAGAGACTAATATGTCAGCTCTAATAATACAGCCAACACCACCATGTATGTATGAGCTAATAAATCAACTAATTCCCTAATCTATATAGTCCAAAACTCAGTGCATTTCCCAGGGATCTAACAGCAATAATCAGGATCAGATTCCAAACTCTGCCAACACTAACATATTTCTATGTGTTAATCAGAAGAAGACAACTTTTAATTATAATTAAGATGTTTCTTGCACCACTGAAAGAACTATTGCCATGGCAGCAAATGGCACGAATTAAGAGTCTAAAATATATAAAGCTAGCATGTTTCTTCTACTTGCTGAATGAATAAAATGTTACACATGATAAAAAGAAGATGAAGGAACATGTGCGGAAGTAATTGAGACAGAAATGAACATTGAGGTGGATGCTGTATAAATCCTGTTTTCTTGGCTCAAAGCAATGAGAGATTGAGTTCATAAAGCAATAATTCCATGGCAGGCTCATCTCATCTTCATCCCCTTCTTACTGGTAATCCTGCACACTGTCTCAAAGCCAGAAAACAAGGAAATTAAGTTTTAATTCCTTATGTTGGTTTTTAAAGCTTGACCGGCTTTATATTTTTGTTATCGCTTACTGAAGTGTCTTACAACTCCTCAATAGAAATAGTCAATTCCTCTACTTGATGATATAAATGTATTTGGAGATATATGTTGCATTCACTCCCTTTAGTCTATATTTACAGTTCAGAAAATAAAGAAAAGCCATTTAAAACATTTGTAATCGGTATTAACAACCTATGTATGCATTTTACATTTACCCCTGTTGCCCCTTCATTTACCTGCATATGGTCCCCAGCCAGCACGATGCGGGTGGTCTTGCTAGCCAGAGCAAAAGGCATGATGGTTTCACACTCCATGGCCTGAGCTGCTTCATCCAAAAGGATATGTGTGAACAACCCTTCAAAAGAAACAAAACATGAGCATCAATTTACTTTAAACGACATTTATATACAGTATATGCTAACCATATACAGTTATACATATGATCAATTTATCATAATCATCTCACACCATATTCCTCTGTGCAGTTTCAATATAGTTTCAGGGCAAATCGATTTAACAGAAAGAAGAATTCCCATCAGTAAAATCGCTTTTCACTTTCTGCAAGGAAAACATTTGAGGAATTTTTCTAATTTAAGACAAAACCTACATATTATCTTTGTTTTCTCTATTGGAAAGAAAATGTTCTCCTCAGTTTTTAACCAGCTCTGCAACCCTAACGCAGGGTTTTGTAAAAAGATTGAAAAGGATTGAACAGTAACCGTACCCTGATTTAAAAAAGCTTAAACGGTGCTGGGGATAAAACAGCTTGACAACTGTGTGCTGGAGCAGCAAGCAGAGAAAAAAGGGGTCTGAATATCAACCAATAAACAGCCTCTAAAGAAACACCAGTTTCCTGGGAAAGTATATGCAGACATGAAATGTGACAGCTGGAATAACAAAATAAACTTGGGGACTGTCAGAAAGTAAACAAACAACAAAAACATGTCTGGCATGAAGAGAGGAGGAGCAGTTTGATTTGAAGCACCGTTTACTCTTTAGTATATTCCTTTGGACAAATGCTTGCAGAATGTATTTTTCCAGGCATTTTTCCCAACAGTAAAGCCTCAAAACAACTTTCTCCTTTGACAGTAAAGCATTTTACTAAAGTATAAGTAAGCACAAAACACTTATATGTGCATACTTATTGGGTTAATTTATCACATTTCGTTAAGTAAGAAATGTACTTTAAACGTTGTACAGTTAAGTTGTATATCAAACAAAAGCATGTAAAGTGTGGATAACCTTAAATGTGAGTGATTAAAAACATGACATTTAGCTTACATAGTGCACACATCTTGCAGTAGAAGTCGTGTTTTAACTAAATGCTGAAAACATTTCAAACGATGCTGCTAAGCCTCTTGACCTCTTTATTTTCCTAAATCCCCATGTTAACTATAACCTGTTTGTCAATGCAACATTAACTCCATGAAACTTTTGGTAACCCTTGATAGACACTGAATAGAAGCCCTAATGCATTTTGCATCCTTTTTTATTTTTCCTTTTCATATGAACACATATCAGTCTAGTAAAGTTCCCAAATGATGCACATGGGTCACTACAAATGAGAATAGTTTTCCAGGCAAGGAAGATTAGCTGATGCAAAAAGAAAAAAAGGGGTGAGCAGCAAATTGGCAGAGAAGCCAACATGAAGGAACACAGCACTTTAATGTTTCACCTGGGACATAGCCGCCTGCCTTGTAGCATATATGTATAAAGCAAAACATCCAAATTACATTCCTGTTGCTGCTATCAGTCGTTGAGCTAATAATGCTGACTGAATTTGGATAAAATGGTGGAAAGAGCAGGGATAGTAAATAAGCGGCGGGAGTTGATGACTTTTTAATAATAAATGGCAGCTGCTTCCACTCACACACCCAGTCTCTCACACTCTTCCTTTGCGTCTTTATCCTTTTCACTTCATAGATGATATTTAGAAATGTTCTAAAAGGATCTACAAATGCAACTTCCCACACATCACAGGCTTTGTAAAGTCTGGGTTAATAAAGGTTTGTATTCCTATCATAATGTTCTGACTTAATATTAGCTCAGTCCTTTCATTAACATCAGCCAGAGTCTTGGACTTGAATCATAGGGCTTTATAATCCAGTGAGATCAACATGTATGAATATAAACAATCCATAGCACATCTGCTGAAGGTCGAAAATATCACAGTTCCACACATCCTGTGCATGACTCCTGTAATTTGTTCCCAATTAAAATACTGCATAAGATACTTAATATGTAAATTCATGGGCATAGATCAGCAACTCCTGAATTCTCCCCATTTCACACATGTAGCATCACTGCTGCAAGTCCAGCCTTATTATCCATTTCAGGTATCATGATTGGCTCTGCTGTTTTGTTTCTTGTTAATATGATGCTGAAATTTAATCAAAACCACATACTAAAATGTCTATTTGACCTTTACATAATATTGTACAGACAAAAGAAAAGACATTTTGTTTGGTACACACATTTAAAAAAAGAATGGGCCAAAATAACGATAACTTGTTTTTAAATTAAAATAATGATGCAAAAATGAACATTTCTTCTAAAATGTCTAAGAAGTGTCAATATTGATGTAAAACAAATATGCTAAGAGATATCTTCAACATAAAATTACAGAAAACACAATGTAAAATAATCTTGTATTAAAGTTTTGCCAAGTAAAAAAACAAACAAAAACCTTATTGTCAATCCCTGCATGCAATATTTTGCTTTTTCATCTTCTTGTTTGTACGGCCTAGCCACTCAGTTACATGATACGGTAAATAAACATCTATTATAAGTGCTACGAAAAACTTCTCTTCCAGAGACCTCTGAGTCACTTTTATGTTCCTATCAATGTCAAAATCAATCCTATGTCCTTGTATAAAGCTTTCTGAAAAGAACGTGAGGATACAGTTATCACTGTACCTGTTTAACGACAGAGAAAAGGAAGCTTTCTACAGTAAATTAATGCATAACCTGGAAGTGTCCATATGTAATGTTTTTCTTTCTATTGTCTATGATAATGCAAATGAAAGCACAATTTGAAATAGGTTTAAAGGGCAAACAGAGTTATATCAACTGAGATAAATCAAATCAGAGACTTAAAGGCAAACTGAATTACATATTAAAGCAGGATGTAGATGGAGAATTCCAAGGATGGAGAATAAATCTAATTTTATTTTTAGTTAGATTTTAGTTTAACTGACTTTGAAGACTGAGGGCTGCACGGTGGTGTGGTGGTTAGCACCGCAGCCTCACAGCAAGAAGGTCGCTGGTTCGAGCCTCGGCTGGG
>JBAMHW010000004.1:23658730-23692476 GCA_037177495.1 Rhadinocentrus ornatus
TGCTGGGATAGGCTCCAGCTCACCCCGCGACCCCTAATGGGAACAAGCGGTACAGAGAATGATGATGATGATGATGACTTTGAAGACAGAAACGATAAAACTACTGACTGTCCAAGATTGTACTTTTCAATTATACTGTCTTTAAAACATTCATCCATTTTCTATACCCCTAATTCTAATTCAGAGTCGTGGGGCAGCTGGAGCCTATCCTGGCAATTAGTGGGCGAGAGGAAGGGTACACCCTAAACAGGTCGCCATTCTATCGCAGGGCCAACACAGCGCAACCACTTACACTCATTCCTTGAGGGCTAGCGTGATATTTTGGACGTAGATTCACAGCTTTATGAGTCACAGATGTGGGTCTGTTTTAACTTCGATCACCATAGTAACAAATGGTAATTTCTGAACCAGACCCAGAACAGGGTCATGCTCTGAGTTTTGTAGTAATATTAGTAGTTTAGTAGTGTGTTAAATAAACTTGAAGGGAAAAGCAAGTTTATTTGTATAACATAATTCAATGACTGGTGATTTAAAGTGCTTTACAGAAACTCAAAATCAGGGGCATAATTTGACAAAACAAAAGTGAAAGGAAAAAAAGAACATTGGAAAAAAACAGTATTAAAACAGGATCAAGTTTAAAATTCAAGCTTAAAAGAAACAGATGCAGATTTACACTTTTTTAATAAAAACTACTGAAATGCAGCAGAGAACAGGTGGGTCTTTAACCTGGATTTAAAAAAAAATGAGTATTTCAGCTGATCTGGGACTTGCTGGGAGTTTGTTCCACGTATGTAGAGCATAGAAGCTTTAGAGACCAGCAGCAGAATTTAAGTTCTATTCTCTGACAAACAAGCAGCCAGTGTAAAGACCTCAGAGCTGGACTGATGTGGTCCACCTTCTTGATCTAGTGAGGAATTCGAGTTCTAAGCAAGACATTTGTTATTGCTACTAAGGGCACTTGCTGACTTTCAATTGCCTCATTTCCTAGCAATTTTCATCACCATCAAACACCGGGAGAGAAGTAGAGATGAACACAGGGAGGATGCTTGATGATGTAAAGTGTATTAGAAACAGGCAGATTGTGTTCCCAAGCAACAGACAAACAGACGTTATTAGTGGCGGTTATTAGCCTGAACTGACTAATTGGTTTGTTTTCCACGTCTTTGACACAACTTAAATGAGATCCCTGCCTCTCTAAATAGTGAGCCTTAACAATGTGCAGACCAATATGCATATTGGATTTATCTTTTAAAAAAAGTGTACATCTACATATTTATATGCAAAAATCAATGCATAACCACAAAACACTATAGTTCAATCAAACTAGGACTGGACGATATGGCCAAAACTTGTATTACGATATATTACTTAATTTTGGTCGATATGATATAAATCCAATATTGATATAAACAAAATAAAAACCTCAGAAAAACTGTCAAAAATGCCCACAACAGATGCCTATAAAACTAAAAATTATTTTGCCAAGTCTATGAAACTCCTCCAGTATAACATTTTAGAAATAAAACTGTACAATAAATTAATGTTCTCCTTTTATTTGTATTTAGCAAGGCTAAATGTAATTTGGTTTTTTTTAAATCAGGAGTCTGGAACATGTCCACACTCTTCAATAATAGACATTAATAGCTGAAGGTAAGCCAGCGAGGTCCCCAAAAGTCTCCAATAATAACAGAAAAAGTGGCTGGATCTGTTGCTAGTCGCTTTAATAAAAAAAAAAGCATATTCAGTCACATTTGCATTACAGACATGAAGAATCGTTTTGTAGCTAAAACTAGCAGCGTTGGAGCTTAGCCTAGCCTAGCCTTCTAGCTTGCACTGAGAACAGCCAAGTGCTGCTGGGCTTTTTTTATTTATTTATTTTTTTTTACTGCTGCTGGGCTTGGTCGGGGCTTATTGGTCAGGCTCTGTGTCTGTGGTGTACATCATTACTTACGTAGCCAATGTGCTGTAGCTTTTCTGTTCAGCTTGAACGGCAGTCAGTGAAACACTGTAATCTTATACTGTATGTATATCGAAATATCGGAAATTTGTTCAAAACTCATATTATCGTTATTGAATAAAAGTATTTTGCTATATATATATTGATATTGAATTATTGTCCAGCCCTTAATCAAACTGAAACTGTGTCAGTGTGTTTGCAGTGGTGTGTTTAGTATAATGTGCCATTTGACAGAATCTATTGTCCTAAATCCTAAAAGTCTTAATTTTCTGCTATCAAATTTATTAAATTGAGATTATTAAGACTAACTACTGCTGACATTTTATGTTCCATGTAGTGAAGGAAATTTAAGCCATCTGCAAGGCCTGCCATGAGAAATAAAAATTACTGAGGGCAACGGTTATTTGCATCAGCAATCGTTGGAAAGCCTTACTAAATTATATTGGAGATGGCTAAATATTTTTTCAGGACTTACCAGGCTCCAAGTCAAGCTGGCAGAGGTACTGGGAGGTGCTGAGGGTGACCACAATCACGCGGTGCCTGAGGATGTCCTCCCTTGTGGGCATCTGGAAAGTGACCTGTGTGCTGGAGATCAGACAGTACTGCTGCACTGCTGGGTGGACCGTCTTAACCCAACGGTTCCTGAAGTATACCCTGAAGTGAGGAAATAAGCCAGAATGATAGTGAGAAAGGGTTACAGCCAGGAGTTGACAAGGGCAGCAAAATAAATTCAAAAGTCTGTCTATTGCCTTTCTTTTAGGAATGTTAACTTAGGCACAACATATTCATTGTGAATAACCAACATGAACACCTGTTCATTTACCATTAAGCATTTTGTTGGTTAATGGTGGGGAAAATGTTGATGAAACATCAAAAACAGCTCAGCTCATTTTTCCTTGTATTTTTGAAGGGGAAAATATGTAGATGTGCATTAAGTTGTATGTTCAAGTGTCAGCATTTCTCATCATTTATTTATTTAGAAAGTGTTTTAACACCAGCCACAGATGAACAAATCTGAACATAAAACAACTAAAATTATTCCAGTATAATAAAAATAAAAGTAGTAAAATAGATTAAATCAAACTCAGACAATAAAAACTAAACAAAAATAAAATAAAAACCAAAGAAGGTCAAGTCTTAATCTGTGTTGAAGGCCAATGAGTAAAAGTGAATTTTAAGAGATTTTAAAAATGGACAATGGATGCCTGGTGATTGGGCAAAGGTAGTTTGTTCCATGATTTAGGTGTCTGTCCCCTCCGAGCTTAAAGTCTTCAAGTTTAAAAATACAGACAACCAGGAGCAGCCGGTCAGCTGACCTGAAGGACCAAGAAAGAGTATAGCGATGTAAAGGCTCAGATAAAACAAACAAAAAAAGATGATAAGGTGGGGTGAGACCATTTAAAACTTCAAAAGGATTTTATAATGGATTCTAAAGTGCACAGGCAGCCAATAGAGTAACGCAAGCACTGAAAAAAACCTCAAGTGAAACAATTCAAAAAGCCTAAATTTAAATACTTTTAAGATATTCTTTATGTAATGTTGCTCAGGCAGCCTCTGTCTGCATTAACCGAATCCATTTAAAAGAAACAATTGAAACACAGTACTTAGTTCCACTGATTTATGAGGAGTTTACACTTGAAACTGTTGAAATCAGACGGACCACCAGTGAAATAAGTCATTTGATTGTGCCTATGGTCCCTCTGCTTCTTTGTGAGGACATGGACACTAAAAACACAGCTGTCACATTGAGCCTGGGTCTGTCACGGCAGACATTGCCTCCCTGTCCTTGGTGGCTTCTGAGGCTGCTGAAATGTGATTACAAGTCACTGATGCAGTGCAAGAAAAATGCCAGTAACTGTGCTTCTGTGTCTACGTTTTGCCTCAAGGTGGCTCTTGAGATCACATCCCTAAAGTCATTGATTGTCTGCATGTTGCCGCTGTGGGGCAAAATCAGCCCAGTTACTCGAAAGGCTCTGTGCTGTGCAGATGTATCAGTTTGACCGCAGGCTTCGCAATAAAGGCAATTCAGTGGATTTATTGGTGTCAAGAGAGATGTTCTCGAAGATGGTCTACTCTGACAGAGGCTGCAGAACAGATCATATAAAGAACTGGTAATGCTAGATGGCAGATATTTAACCAGAAGGACGTTGCTTTCACATAAAAAACATGTGTCCCTTTTACTGATATAAAATGTGATAGCTATATTATTTCACTCTTTTCAGAAGGAAAATACATAAAGTATATAAGAATAGTGTTCTCCATTGGTCTATAATGACCCAACTTTAGCTAAATATCCAAAATGTATCGTTATATAAAAATGCATGGAAGCTTTTTATAGTTTACTAATTAATTTACGTGTAATATTACTTTTAAGACATCTTCTCAAAATGTATTAGCTATGCACAGTGAATGCAAATATACACAGCATCTAGTATGAGTGGAGGTATATGACATGCTTTTTGGCTGTCATGAAACACGTGTTTCTTAAGTAACCGAGTTACTTTACCTGAGAGGTCTGGCGTGCCCATTGCCTGCTTCAACATAAGGATGAAGGTAGTCCTTAATGTAAAGGTCAGCCGCACTGTTGGAATGAGTGCAGATCAGGACCCTGTAGACAAAAAAGAAACAATGTCACCAATGAACAACAATGCACAGGTGCCGCCACATTCAGCTTCCACAGAAAGATATACAGCAGGGATCACCAACTCCAAAGCTCTTGGGCCAGTGTCCTGCAGGTTTTAGATATTCCACTGCTGCAACACACGTTTCAAATGATGATTATTGAGAGGCTGATGCAGAACTCGACACAAGAAACCATTTGATTTGATTTAGGTGTGTTGCAGTAGAAAAACATTGGCCACAATGTCTGGAGTTGGTGATCCTTGATATTCAGTATATATAATACTAATGACCATGATCTTTGGGCCCAGGGCAGCACTACATTCAAACCTGACAATTCTTGACTGAATAGACTCTGGAAGACTTTAGAAACCATCGTTAATCAACAGGCAACTGCTGTATCCACAAAAACAAAATTAGCAAAAAGCAAAACATTGCAAAGAAAAAAAAAAAGATGTATCTACAAAATACTAAAACATTTTCACATTGAGCTTATTTAAGATGGAATACAGCAAAGTGGAACAACGAAATCAGACCTGAAGAACAACAAGGACAGGAATTTATATAAGTATGGTTATCAGTGCACAGCGCAATACTGATCCATGATTGTATGAAGATGCATTGGTGCATACAACGTGGGTAAGTTGCACGTGTTAAAGCACAATTAAAGCTAAACAACATCAAGCAGGTTTTGAGGCAACATTAGCAGCCATCAATGGAAGATTTTAAGGGAATTTATGTGAGCCAAAAACTAAAACACATTGTACATGAACAAAAACATTTGATTCTATGGTTGGTTAGTTTTTATTTTATGCCGCTGGAATATGGGGTTTTAAGGTCTCCCCAGAAACTAATGCAATTTAGAGTCGAGCCTTGAGATGTTTTTTTTTTTTTTTTTTGAGTTCACAAATTCACTGCAAAGACTCAGGATGGGAATCCTGTCTTGTAAAGCAAAGATGTAAAATGATTCGGCTCTGAGATCGATTTATTCGGATGCCAGATGAAAGGCTGACCAAAAAATCTTTAATTGGGATAGAGCCCATAATCATCCGTGATCCAGTGCCACTTGTGATTTTTTTTTTTTTTTTTTGTGTGTGTGTGTGTATGTGTGTGAGATCTGGAAGTTGTTAAAGATGAACTTCATTTTTTGTTTCATTGTTCACTGTACGATGAACTGAGGAAATCTTTGTTTGAAAAAGTACAAAGGAAGAAAGACGATTTGTTTTGGACGACTGCATTTGATATGTTGAGTTGGTTCTTCCAAGAGGAGATTTATATGTTAGCTAGATATGTTGAGAAGGCCTGGAATTTATAACAGAAAACATTGTATCCTACATAAGTACATAATCCTCTCATTTGTATATTCTGACCCATGTTGTTGTTGCTGTATAAGTGGCTGGTTATACGTGTCTTCATTTTGGTTTTCTGTTTTTCCTGTGTTGTTGCCATCTTTGAATTGTCTTGATTTATTCTGTATAGTGTCTTGTAAGCCAATGCGGGCTGGGCACATTTGTGCATGACACTGAAATAAATAAACCAAACCAAACCAAACAACATGGCTTAACAATGAAAACCTGTCCAGACCTGTCAGACACTGAAAATGTTTCTATATGATCAAACAGGCTCCTGCCTCAAGTTTCTAAGTTCATTGCAACATTAAATTCAGCAGATGTTAAAAATAATAATAAGAAATCTCAGTTTCAACATTTGATGCTGTGTTTGTACCATTTCTGAACAATTTTTGTCAAAATGGTTTGCTAACCAGTGTATCCTTCTTCTCCAATTATACTTAAATGTTTAAACTTGTTTGTATATTTAAATTCATTCACAGACAACAGTGTCTGTGGAGATATAATCTTAATGAAAACACCTTTTCATAAACTGCTGCATTTCTCAATAAGCCAAAATTCAGGATAATTAATAAAGCAGGTTTCATGCTCGTGCATGAAGTGCACTTCCAAATCTAACAGCAAATGCAAGAAAAACAGCAGAGCCTGAACTGTGTATTCATAAAACTGAAAGAAGGGTGACTGTCTTTACAATTACATATTTAAACATCAGTGAAAAATCATAATGACAAAGTTCAGAAAAAAGCCTCTGGTATTGAGAACAAAGACATCTGAACCTGACTAAAGTACAAATAATATTTTCATTGAACTTTGTTCATTAGTCCAGGAGTTTGCCTTCCCTTGACATGGCTTTTAAAACATCCATAATTCATCCACACAGTGAATATTAAATGTATTCAGAGGGAAATCGGGAATAAATATCACAATGCATTTTTCAAGGGCCTATTTCTTTCCTTTTTATATTACATATGCACACCCTGCTCTCTTTTATTAAACAACAAAACATTGGCTTCTGTTAGAGGATGCTGGTCTGAGATATTGCATTCATTTTTTATGAGAACTAGGGAACTGTTTCTGTGCTGGAGCTACATTGTTTTGCTTCTAATTCTAAAAATTGCTGAATTTCCAGTGGGTATCTACACAAGTGGGGGAGCTCACTAATGAAGAAAAATGCCCACTGAGGAAAAAGAAATCTCACAATGTTTTATTGTTATGTGACAATGCATGGTCCACTGAATTGACGTAATTTGATTTAATGCATTAGGGTTCAATTGGACTTCACATTTTGACCAAAGAAATAATTTGTAATCAAACTAACCATGTGCATAAACCAAAAATGACACAAATTCATCTAAATGGTCGGCATGTTTTCCCCGTGAATGAAGGAACAGGCATGGCACAAAGCATTTATAGCAAGTCAACAAACAGAAGCCTAAACATACACATAAACACACAAAGTGCTATAATACTACATATATGACAGGGCTTCAGAATGGTCGCATTTTGCGGCTAAAATGTGAAAGAGTGCAAGTGAATTTTCACTAGAATCTACTTGCGCAATGGCGACCAATACATTTGCTGGTCTTTCTCTTGTAGTACTTATAATTGAATTTATTTTGTCGCTAACAAACTTCTGCTTCCGTCTTCAGCAAAGTAGTTCACAGTAATGCGCAAATTAGCTGATGGTTTGCCAACTCAAACTAACTTCAATACGAGAAAAGGAGACGAACACCAACGAAGAAGACGACAACCACTGTGACTGATTGGCTTGTGTGTAAAAAGAGACGGGTCTTGGAGGAATTTCAGTGTTGCCAACTTAGCGACATTTTTTTTTTAAGCAACGACAAATCTAGCGACTTTTTCTGGTATTGTTGAAGGCTGACGTGAATGAACGTAGTTTACTCTTTCCAATGAGGAGCAGGTGCTGCGCAGACCGCTCCCCGTCCAAAAGCACTCATACGAGGTCTTCACTCATCAGAAGCAGCTCCCAGCTGTATTCAGAGCAGATGACGTTCACTTCTTTTTCATGACCAGGCTAAAAATGAAATGTACAAAGCTGCTGCTTGACAATCAAACTTGGACAATCTTAAATTGTGACATTCCTATTAGACAATGATGAAACCGCATACTGCGCCTATTACAAGAGTATGACTTGATAGTAGAACCAGCCCTTTCAAAAACATTTGGCACATTATGAAACACAAAAGATGACCCAGAATTGTTCGTCAGATAAGATCCAACAACTCCTCTCAAGTTTCTAGACAGTTATGGGCTATTGCTAAAAATCCAAAAAACAGGGATGTTACACAATGACCTGTAAACATGGATCTTAACTTGGAGATGTTTTGCTGCTGTAAAATTACAGTAAACCCAAACTTTACATGAAACAGTAAAATATCGATTTTACGATATGTTTTACATGTCACGTATACAACGTGGGTTTATAATATTTACAAGTCATTAGATTTTAATATTTTATATATGTTATACAGGGTTCTAACTTATCTTAGAATTGGGATGCATATGGGTCAGAAAAACAGAATTTTAGAAATACCTGAATACTGCAGAGCAGATTAGTATTGTGTTATATTACAAAGTGTATAATTTTAAGTCTAATACTAAATGTGCAAAATGTCCCTCTGTAAGTGCCACAACAAATCTGTGCAAAAGAAATGCAGAAACTACACCAGTTAATTGCTTTGATATACACACAATTACAATATGTTGTCCACATTTTCAACATCAACACAAGAATGATAAAAGGAGGTGGGGACGTGTGCACAAAAACACAGGTTTCCCTGCTATTGGCAAGAACTGGTCAAGTAGATCTTAAAACAAAAAACAATGCATGCACAGACCTGCTGTTCTCCTGGCGAAGGATGTGCTTGACGGCCTGAGCCAGGGTGAAGGTCTTGCCGGTACCATAGGGCCCGATGATAAGGATTGGGGGCAGATGGACAGAGACAGGTGTGGTGATGGCCAGAATGGCCTCTTTCTGCTTGGCATTCAGACGAGGATCCAGCTGCTCATCCCACTGCCTGAGAGCAAATAGAAGATGCAGACATTGTTGATGGTATTACATGTTTTGTCTCAGAGTAGCCACTTCCAAACACTAAGGAAATGTATACAAACACTCCAAGATTTCACTAACTAGGTTCATGAATCTATGATAATGAGAGGCATAAGAAAAAGATCTTGGTTGACCACTCAGAAGAAAGCCAAGGTGTGTGAATCCAGTGAAAAAGTCTGATATTTTGAAATGTTTAAATCTAAATAAAAACATTTCAGATCACGGATAAGTGCCTGAAGTTGTCCATTTTGTGTGCGTTTGTTTTGCTGTTTTTTTTTCTTTGGTCACCACTATAATTATATAAATTATATAATAATGCTCAAGTTGAGAGCATGTTCCAATTTCTGACATTATTTCATATTTACAGGATAGCAGCATAAACGGGACAAGCAAGCTCTGCACTCCTCTTGTTAGGTTGAAAAATGCAGTGTAAAAAACCTTGAGGACCACACAAAATGTTCTTTCACTAACCGGCTTTTCATTAAACTCTTGAATTTAATCTGTCACTTTCTGCTATGATGTAACATCATACCAATAAATAAATAAAATAATAAAATTTTACACCAAATGTAAGTAGTGTAAAATAGGGTTTAATGCTAAATGTATGCTGCTTTAAAAGGACTGCTGTTGCGGGCGTATCAACATGTACACTAATGTTAAAATTCAAATCAACACCTACATAGAAACAGTGGGCTCAGACATGATGTAAATAAATTTTTTGGTACGCTATTTATTAAAAAATCTCTTACTCATGCAAAATCCAATTAAAACAAAAGTCAACGTGAATGACGTTCACGTGACTGACGTGGAGACCAGATGAAGCAGCAGCCAAGAAAAGCATGAGGGATTATACGACTTTGGCTCTTGTCAATAAAGATTACTGCCTTGCCTCCATCACCTGCTCTAACTACAGAGAGAGATATGTAAAGCTGAAGGAAGATGAAAGCATTTCTGAATGGCCAGCAAGGTGAGGGATATTTACTCAAGACTCGAATTGAGGTTGTGTCCCCATGTGAGGGTATTTGTCAAACTAATATGATAAGAAGGTATTATAGAAGTTTTTGCATAATAGAAATATTTTAGGATTAGCTGCATTTACTGTAAAAAATGTGTATATGCAGACAACTTCTTCAGCATTATAACGGAAGATGTGGCCTGCACAGTACTCAATATGAAAGATAGCTCAAGTATAGCCATTAATTCATTAGTATTAAGCTTTTGTTTGCATCAATTTATTTGAACATCTCATGGTTGAATATACCAATCTTGCTTTCCCATCATAATAGTGACAAAAAATTTTTTTTGTGCAGTATAATATTTGTTGGCTTTATACAATATAATACCATTTCTTGGGTGTAAATGCCAGATCCAAATGTTCTATGATTAATATATATTTGTCTTTTGGGTAAACATTTTTTTACTTTTTATCGTTCTTAAATGATAACTTGTGCTTCCAACATCCTTTTCACTAACTGTGGAGAATAACAGGGTTGAGTAACATTTTCTTACAGCATTGACTTTGCAGGAATTGGTAACAGTCACATTGCAGTACATACAATGCCTAGTGGGGCTAATCCACCCCGGTTATTTGACAAATTATTTGCAGAGCGAATACTGACGACTTCACCAGCTCTCATTTTCTACAACCAATTTACAAGAGATGCCTGTCTGATTAAACAATTTATTCAGGATTCAATTCCTCAGGATATGCAGCTTTACCAAGTATTTCAAAACATTACATTTAGATGCTATTAAGTCACATGCAGCTTCTACGTGCACAACTATGAATGCTTGGCTAGGGAAAAAATAAGCAAATAAATAAAAACGAACTGTATCTATTCATAAAGAGCAACAGCTCTTCTATTTATCTCTCGGTTACTTTATCTGTGGATTTAGGGACTTTGAGATTTTATTAGTGGCTTTTTAAATGCACCTAGAGACAAATCTATCAGCTTTAAAGACAGATATTCAGTAGCGCTGCTGTGTGAAAGTCCTATAGAGCTGGCAAACATTTCTTCCTCAACTCTAAAATCTGTAGCAGCAGCATCCACTAGTTCACACATGCACATTGTTGGTTTTTTCTTTGTGTGTGATTACTTCCAAAATGATTGATATTAATGGCAGCTGAATTTTCTGAGGTCATGCAGTGATGTCAGAGATGGCCTCCTTCAGTTTTTAAACAGTTAACCTCATGCATATGCAATTGTCACATGGTTGGATACATACCTGTTGGGGCTCCAGGGGATGGTGGGTACCAAGCTAACATCGGGAAAAAGGATGGTGTTATCTTTGATGCGATCCAGGGCATACTGCATCTCACATAATGGCAGTCTGTTTAGCTGAAACTGGAGCTCCACCTGGGATAAAGTCAAAACAAACAGCTGTTTAACTACCTTTTTGGGCTATATCAATCTACAAATCTATGATTTTTCATAAGCAATACAAATCGATGCTTGATGAGTCAATGCTACACTTGGGAGTGTGTATTTCTTCAGTAAACTATCAGCACAGTTCTGAATAAAATGACTATCAACGGCCTCTGGTTTCAAATTTTAATAGGGATGTTCCGATGCCATTTTTTTTCTGTGCGATACCAATTCCGGTACCTGGGGTTTAGGTACCTGCCGATACAGAGTACGGATCCGATACCAGTGTTATTTTATTACTAGGTTTATAAATTCTATTTCATTCTTCAGCCTCACGTGACAGTAACATGGATCTGGTTGACATGAGACTCCTTCTCAGGAGAATAATAAACAATCGCAAGAAAGACGGCGCTAGCACCAGAGAAGCCAATCAGCTGATCACCGACAGCGAAGTCACGGAACAACAGACGAGAGGAGCAGAAGCAGAGGAGGAGAAGGCCTATTAGTACAGACCTGCAGGAAAGAGTTTGATGGCCACAGAAGTGTTTTGATTATTGAGTAAATAAACTCGGATCAAAGAATTTCTGTTAAAAACTATTTTGAAATTGGACGTACAGTGAAGGTTTTCCACAAAGAACAGGGGCTGTTAATCCAGGACAATAAATTCTAAGACATTGTTTGTTATTGCGGTGGCTTTCTGGCTTTCTTTTGCATGTTTTTTAAAAGCATTTGCCAACGTTTGTTATCGTTGTGGGTCGTTGCGCGTTTCCTTTAAGGCAACAAACTCGTGCTCTTTTACGTGATTTCAACCAAAAAGCTTTATAAAGTTGCTGGTGGTAAATCTGGCAGCATTCATGTCTCCTCTGGAAACTACAGCCCTGCATATGAGGAATGTCGCTGTTTGCTAGCGGGACTTTCTAAAGAGTAATGACGCCAAGTTACTAACATACTGTAGCGTCCGGCAGGACTTGTTGATGAACGAATGTGAAGTTATTCTAAGAACAGCTGCTTTATTGAACAAATAATGTTATACAAATAATAATTTACTGTTGGCCATAACCATGCGGAACAACCAGCAACAGGAAAACAAGCAGGCAACGTCAACCCTCTCTCTAGCCGGCTCCTTTCCAGTCTCACTCTTGCCACCCCGCCTTGTATTACAGTCACCCAAATCCATAGAACATTTTAACATGTAGCATTAGCAGGAACATCCCTGTAGGATCGCTACAATACCATTAATGCTAAATGTTAGCACAACAGTGCAGCTGCTACTTCGCCCGCCAACTCGAAACAACGGCCACGCAAGACTGCGTAACTTCCTGTGTTTGCGTGTCGTCGTGCTGGGCAGGAAACAAAGAATTATGATTCTGTTTCCATGGTATCGGATGGTGTTTAGACAGAAGTACTCGCTGATCCCCTTACTTTTGGTAGGATCTGCGAGTATTTCCGATGCTAGAATCGGTATCGGCCCACCCCAAAATTTAAGCATGCAACATGGGCATCTATAAAATTACATAAAACGTTGATAGGAATTATATCAAAATCTAAAAATCCCAACTATTATGCTTTATTTCTGTAAACTGTTCTGTACACACCTGAATATCTTAAAAATGTGTTACTTTTCAACATAATGTTTTTAAGAACAATTCAACGAATCATCACTTTCACCTAAGGTTCTTTGTCATTCTTTGCTTTGCACAAAATGGATATATCAAGGACAAGTTCTTCTTAATTAAAGGGCTGATTAATGGAAACAAACTGAAATTACAAATACAAAAGCAGAGTAAGTTTTAGATATTTAAGGGTGTAAGTAAGCTTGAAGGCGTTTGGAAATAAAAACACACAAAGGAGACATGGAAATTAAATTGTAGCACATAAGCAGGCAGACAGGAGAAGCATATTCAAGAGGAGAAGGAGATAATGCCCACACAGTGATGGGAAAAGGACTGTTTGATAACGTAAACACAGCGCCTTGCTTTCCTTTCAAAAATGTTTTTTTAACCAAATAATGACTTCAACACTCCTGATTTATTATTCACAATATATGAAAGAAATTATTGATAGAAGCACGTGTCATGTTTTAAAATTTAAGTAGGAAAAGCTGCCTAACAAATATCTAGTGGGCTGTGCAAAAAAAACAAAAAACTGCCTGTATAGAATGAGATCATTTAATTGCCCTTTCATTAAGTATGAATTTACATATAGAGGTAGCAGTAGAAAGGTGGTACCACCTGGTTAAGTGGGATGCACCCATACCTGTAATTCTCTATCTGGCAGCAGCCCCAACTCATCACAGCAGTTCTTGCAGATCCTTAGAAAGATGTAGTCCTTGGTTTTCTCCTCAATCACAGCCTCATAAACACGCTCTTTGACGCCAGGAGGCGGCTGGCTGCTGACCCCTTCACGGCCCAACGGCAGCAGCAGAACTGAATTCACCTTAGTCATCACTAGCCGCCCAGCCAGTGTGTCCTAAAAAAAGAAAAAAAGCTTAGGATGGCAGGTGAGAACATGGTTTTGGGCTTCAAGCAACACAGTAAATACACTTTCTTATAAACTGCTGCCAGCATAGTTACCTCAGAAAGTGTTTCAGTAAGTTTGAAGCGTGCAAAGAGCTGTCCATTCTGAGCATACTTGGCTCCAACAGAAATGCCAGTCAGCATAAAGCTAGTGACCAGCTGTAAGTTCACCTTGATGTTAAATCTGGGGGACAAACAGACACTGGTTATGCATATTACTAAGCATATACACTGACTAATACCATGTCAACTAAGAAAAGAACAATGAGCAGATTATCTTAAGACGACTTTTCAGGATCATATAAACAAAAAAGTTCTTACGTTTTTTTGTATTTAATGACTCCAAAGTGTGTTTTAGTTACTGCTCATCATGAGTAGAGGATTATTCATCCACAGAATGAGAGTTGTTGATATTAAAAGAACATACTTAACTTGAAAGTAATAACAGTAAGAAATCTATTATTTAGCTCCATATTAAGTTAAATGGCAGAACTAATCATAACATTAGGGTAGGACATTTAAATAGCAGAGAAACTACTATACCTAATAAAACTGATTTTCTTTTAAAGAGTACTCAATCTAGGCAAAGAAACCCATGTTTCCTCTTATCAAACCAAAGGATATGTTTACAGTTTGTGATGCTTTGTGTCAGATACACACTCCCTCTTTAATTCTGCACACTTCTGAGACTCAAGTCTGACACCTTGTGGTGAGTTAACATTTCATCCCACCCATTTCTTGCATGATTCCTTCTTAAGCAATAAACATTTTTGTTTATGTACTCCAACATGATTGTTCTCAGCAGTCAGATTATATAAATTCAATAAAAATGCATAAACGTGAAACCTTAAAAAAAATGAATAAACCTGAACTCAGACAATAAAAAGTTTTCTAAATGTGTTTCTTAAATGCAGACAGTGGCTAAAACAAGGTGGCATAAATCTTTCCAATTTTGTGTAGTAGCAGGTTTGCAATCAGAGTTCTAAAGGCTAAAATGTACAAGTGTAGTATACCTCTCCCAGAGGACAGGTGTGTCACTAGACAACATAAAGGGAGGGCATTACTGTGTACCCTACACTAGTACATTTTAGCCTTTAGAACTCTAGACTTGTTTTGTGCTTCAAACTGGACCATAAGTGTTAGCCCCACCCAACAGGACAGAGAAAAAGCTTCATAAATCAGTGATGAAATTACAAAACCCCAGAAAGAAGAAACCCTAAATATCTAGCTACTCACTTGCTAACTTCCTTATATTGTGCAATCTCTTCTATGTAGAGCAGGTCATGTAGTCGGGCCTGGTAGTTGTCTTTGGTCAGAGATTTGTCCAGAACTGACTGGGTGAAGAGCTGGTCGGCCGACAGAGGTATCTGATAGCGGGAAAGGAGGCTCCGCTCCAGTTCACCCATCGTCTCGTTGGGACAGAATTCTACAATGGTCTTACAGGAAGGGTCCCAGCGCTTTGCAGTCATCAAGAGTTGTTGTCTGGCTGCCATCAGGTGTTCTAGGTCTGGAGAACAAAATACAAGAGTCTGCCAAAGAAATCATCCCACTAACTTATATAGATTATATAATGCAATGTATGTTTAGCATTTAATATGCAGTTATTTTCAAATTAAATTGCTTCATTCATCATACCCTCAATGGAGGCAGCATCCACCATGATTCGCTGCATTAGCACTGGCTCTGAGCCAAAGTCAAAAACAATGGTTTGTCTGAATGTACCAAAGATCTCAGTGCTGAAGCCGACTGCTACCTTGTAGATGCAGTGATCAAGGCCATTGTCTGCAGCTGCTGTTAAAAAAAACATTTATGTACATTAAAAATCATAATCCACTGTCCTTAAAGAAACTTGTCACTTAAATGTTTATAATCAAGGGCACAGCAGGTTGTGAGTTGGTGTCTATGAAACTGTAATGGGAAAAACTGCATACAATTTTTAATCAAATGTGACGTATAAGCTATAAACAAGGTAATATTGCTATCTAATTTCTTACATCATGGACCAAGTACAAATATTTTGCAAAGTAATAAGAGATTTCTATGCCATTCAACCCTAAAACATGCACTTTTCTTTCTATTATCTACTACTAGCTTTCCAATAGTCTGATCTTAAAAATGCAAAGGTGACAAATGGAAAATTACAATAGACAATACATGCTATTTCAGCAAAAGAGCGCGTTATTTAATGCAATATTAAACAATACTTCATAAGTTTCCAAAAGGTTCAAGACTAATATTTACGTTTAAAAATTAAAAAGTACACAAAGCCTTCAAAACCGGATCAGAAAACAGATATATGATGACAGAATTAGGAAGAAACTCCTTAAAAACAAAACATAAAAACAGTAATAGTAACAAATAAATAAAAATACTAAATGCAAATGAAAAAAAAAAAAAAAAAAAAAAGATTGACTACAAACCTGCTGTTTCCTCTCCTGGTGTCCACTCTTGGCATCCTTTGGGAACAGTTTGGAGGCGTTCCCCAGCTGCCACACCTGTGATGAAGAAGTGCGGTCGATGGGCATCATAGAGCAGAGCAATGCGGTACAGCTTTCTAACCGGCTGAAAGAGAATAATACGAGTATAATCAGATCATTTAGTAAAACAGGCAGAATCAAGCAGTGCTGACAGGATGTAGTAAAAACATGTTTTACTACATAATTTTAAAACAACTTTTTCTCACCCTAAAAGAAAATATTGTTAGACAAAAATAAAAGAACCGTTTCACCTTACCTTGCAAAACAAGGAGAAGATCCAGGAGTGTGAGGACTTTTTGGTGGCGACTGTAACAGACAGGCCGGAGCTGGTCTCTACATTCACTCCTTCTAAACTGTCGCTTAGCTAGAGACAAAAAGAAAACAAACAAAGAAAAGAAAGAAAAAAGAAAAGACAGAGGTTTTTAATATTCTTCAGTGTCACACCAGTTTAAAAAGTACAGTTCTAAAAACGTTGCTGGTTAGATTTAAATGTTTTCGCCATAAATTTACAGATTTTACCTCATAACACATTTTTATGTTGGAAAATAACTGTGAAAAGGGTGCTTTGATGTCATGTAATAATTATTTAGCAGTATGACCAAGTTCCTGCTGTGAGGAAAAAAGTTGCTACTACGGAACAGTATTTGCATTCGCCCACTAGCTCCTATCCCTGCTTTCAGATATTGCATTTTATTACAAGTGAACCCCAAATAAAGCTTCTTGTTCACATTTTTATCTTTGTGTATCGATATAGCAAAATTAGTCCCCAACTTAAATGCCTGCAGCACAGAGAGGACAGACCTCCTCATATTTTCACGTGGGCTTGGCACCCATGGGGAATGCAACGCCTATCAAACTTTTCCAGTGAGAGGGTTAGTTAGTATCCTTATTTGAACATCAGTGTTCAAAAAGGAGTGCAAAGATAGCTAAGCTTATTGAATCGCACCCCTTCTCCCTGTCTTTTTCTTTTATTTAACCTGCTTCCCCACATTTCTTGCATTTTCTATACATGTACAAAATCTTAACAATATTATAAATTATAAATACTATCACAATCCTCTTTGCGCATTAGCAAATAAGATTAATCATAAACTGATGTAACAAATTAACATAACAGCCAAAGAACAAGCAATATAATTAAGACCAGTAATAACATTAACAACCATAATAACAAAACATCAACCCCTCAAAAGTAATAATACTTGTATTATTACAATTAGCAATAATAATAATAATAATACAAACAGCAATAACACTAACAATAATGATAAAAACGGACAGTAAACAATTCACAATACATTTTTTTTTAATATTTATTCCTAAATTGTTTAATGTTTGTACATCGGTGTTTGTACGGGTTCACACCTTAAGATGACAAAAAAAACCTTAATAAGATGAAGCAGGCTTCATGTTAAATTAAACATCTTGTGACAGCTACACTCAGCTGTGAAGTCACGTCTTCAAACCTCATCATGGACTAATTATCCATAAATGATATTGAAACAAAAAGTGTCAGCCAGAAAACAGTCCAACTTCTCAAATGTCCTGATGAAGTGAGTAGAGACGGTTTTACTGAGTGGAGTTGCTCTAAATATAATGTGTTGACGTTAATAAAACCTACAAAGAATTATGGATCCATTTAAATCCCTAATACGACTCAGGAATGACTACAGTGATGGTAGATTCAGCTTGTTTAGCTGTGTTTCCGTGATGGACATTAAGGTTTTCATCACCACACCCGTGTTTCCATCTTCACCTCCCTGGGTGAGATTAAAAACCAGGATATTTTTTACCCTTTTGTGCTTCTATGCATCACAACGCCACTCACCACTTTCTCCGGGCAAAGGGAGTTCATCCACTTCTCTATCAGGGTCTCCATGTAGTTTTCAGTGAAGTGTTTGCTCTCCTGCTGCTGTTTGAGGCGAATGAGTCGTGATGCATAACGCTTCTGCCACTCCATAAGTTCCTCCTGTGAATGGGCTGACGTACACTGGGCCCCGTACCGACACAGGCCCTGCTCCAAGAACCTACAAGAAAAATTAAAAAGGCAAACCGTGGCGCTAATGGTTTTATATCATGACTGTGCAAACTAAAAATGAACTGGGTTCTGTGTTCAGGTATTCAGAGGCATGACACACATGAAGGAAAAATATAAATATGAGAAACAACACATGCAAGCACTTCCAAACGGATCCAAAACCTCATGTTCTGCAATAACTTCTATTGTGTTTTTACACTCATGTATCTGAACTAAAAGACTATCTGTCTTACCTTTTACAGAGGGTGTACTCCTCACTGCTAGTGACTCCTCTGGGAGGAGGCCGGAACTGCCAGCCATCTTGAACCTCTGTCAATACATAAAACAAGTGGTCAACAAAACACTGTGCTACAACCTTTAACCTCTAAAGAATATGCTCAACTATATGAATTAAAAGAACTTTAGAAGGAATATTGATAGCAATAATGGTATAGATTTGCTCACCTTCATCAAGGTCGTCTGTGTATTCAGGTGCCATATCTCCATTTACAGCCTGGCATGAGATGGAGCAGGTTGGGGTAGATGTACAAATATTATCATTGTTATTATGTAAACTAGTTACTTAGCTGCACACAAGCAGTTGGTCAACTATATTTGCATAAAATGAGGGAAAAAAAAAAAAAAAAAAAAGAAAAAAAAAAGAAAAAAGAAGAACAGAAAGAAATTCATGCAGAATTGCACAAAATAACTAAATCCTAAAATCTTGACCAGAAATACGTAATCTTTTGATTCTCATCTGGAAGCAGTGAATTATTTGGAATAGTAAACACAAACAAACTGAAAGGCTTCAACAGCAGGGCAGGAAAACAATAAACCTGACAGTCTGAACTTATAAACATTGGAACTTACCTCTATTTCAGAGAAAAGCATTTTTAATCGGGTCAGGTCCTTTGTAACAATGCCATTCTGTGAAGAAGAAGAAAAGGATCTTCATTAAACCATAACAGTAATAAAACTTTCAGTACATGTTAATGAGTCATACTACCTCCTTAACAAGTATTTTCTAAATCGTATCTCTTATTATCAAATTATGCACTATAAAAAAAAGGATTGCAAATTAAAACTTGCATTGACAGGAAATTGCACACCTCTAAAAGTCTGCCATGTTGCCAGTAGTTCTACCGTTCATGGTCATAATGTACGTTACATACAGTTAATCAAGAATTGATCTTTTCTAATTTTTCCCACAATATTTTTATTATTCATGTCAGCAATTATACATTACAAAATATATTTAGATCTAAATTAGATTTTACAACAGAGCTTCTAGTTTCTCTATGAAAACACATTTTAAATAAAAAATGTTGGAGGGACTTTTCTCTGGCAAAAACATTTCTTCACTACAACCTGACGTGTGTATTGCGTGCTCAAATATCAAAAATAAAAAAAAAAGATTAACATAACATTAATGTGTAATGCAATGCACTTATTGTCACATTTCAAAAGTCTGTCCAAACAGCCTGATTTACGAAGCCTTTTTTTAAATGCACCATCTGCATTGTGCACATACTATTTACTCCTTTAAAGTGCTTATGAAGTTGCCACTTTAGTATTATTTCCTTCTGCATCTTAGTTTCCTGTGACAACAAAAACTAGGTAACACAAAAAACAAAACTTTTAGATTTTATATAATATACACAATTATTTCAAACCTGAAAATGGTTATATTTTTGTTTTATAATGTTATTATTGCTAGTGTGTAACTTGACTATATGCATGTATTTATTGTTTACAAGCAATGTTAATCATACCATTGGTTCTCCATACAAGGCTTTGGAGAGGATGCTGGCCACTTCCTGCAAGCTGCCATCCAACAGCATGAAGCGCAAACTAGACTGTAGCGAACCATCTCCCCGAGCAATTTCTTCAGCCAGAACTATAACCGAATGAAGAAGACAAAGAGAACAGCCCAATAGATTTTAAATCATCAAGTTTCCCACAATGTTTCCATCTGCAAGTCTTTTCATTTCATGGAATAGGAATACTGTAGCACTTTGCGATCTGTGTGGCACACTTCAAAATCATATAAACTTTTGGGGGCTAAGCTTAATCAATAACATTCTTCCTCCATCTTTGACTTGATTATTCCAGGTCCATTGATGGTCACTGAAATATGTGTAGCAGCACATTTACACATTATTTTCTCGATTTTTAACATTTAGAAGTGTAAAATCTTATTTCTTTATAGAACTTCACATTAATTTAACTTTATTACTGGTATCAGCTACTTTAACAGTCTCTTTGGCACATTCTTACTAACTTGAAAACCACAAAAATAAATAACGTAAAAAATAAAAATAAAAGAGACAAACATAAAAAAATGTACATGTTTGCACACATTAAATTAATCGTAAGCTAGCAACCTGCTGTTTGGCCTAGAACTTAGCTGTCTTCCATCAAGAGAGACGTCTTCAGTTTGCTTGGGGCAGTGGAAACTCACCAGTGGAAAAGCACCATCTAATAGTCAGGATAGCACCTCATTTCCAATTTGAATTGCTACTCACCATGTTTGCAGTCTTCATCTGCTTCATCATAATTTTTCTGTTTACGAAAGAAGAAAAAAAAAAGGAGAAAAGGTGGTATTTAATAAAGCTGAGGACAGCTTCATATAATCTTCCAGAATGACTGTCTTTGACTTACAGAGTCCCTCACAGCATTATCATAAGACTAAAATAGTTTCCCTAATCTTGGGAACCTGAGGGGACAACAGGAAAAAATACCCGCAGAAAACAGGGTTTTTGATGCTCATTTTTACTTTCTTTCATGTAATGATGCAAAGATTAAAAGGAAATTATCCACCTATGCTTTTATTAAGGCAAATTAGTTGATTATCATTGTTCAATAACAGATTCAATATTATTCTAAAAGGAAAATGAGTCAAATTTACAGATCAGTTGCATGTAACTACTGTATGGAGAAGAAATATATAAAAAAATTGCCCCCACCAGCTGTAGGAAGGCAGCAATTCGGTAAAGCAGGGCACGGCTGCGGAGGGGCCCGGCGGCAACAACAGATGAAGGACTCAGTGGGACTGGGGCACTGGAGGATGGGGTTTGGGGCCCAAGGACCACCAGGGCATCTGTGCTGTAAGTGACAGCCGCCTCGTACTCCCGCCTGGCTAACGATCTGCTGGCTTCTTCACATGACTTCTCCGCTCTCCTGTCTGCCATGACTCAGGGACAAAACGTCTGCAAGTACAATAGTAGAAAAACCCAACAAACGGAATTAAGCAGAGTTAGGAAACATTTTCTTCTGCTCTTCTTTTATCCTCTAGGGCAACAGTCTTCCCTATCAGAAACATCAATTTATTGATTTTATAATTATTCTAATTTTATAATTAATATAACAAATATTTAAATCTATAATTTACCTCAGACAATTAATAAAGTATTATTTGTTACCTTTGAAATCCTTAACTACAAAGATGCTACCATCATCTGCTAAACTCCCCCCCCCCCCAAGTAAAGCACTTTGTGTTGCCTTCAGCATAAAAAGCGCTTTATAAATAAAGTTTGGTTTAATTTGACTAAATCAGCAGCCCTAGAGGACCAACTTTGGACACCCCTGTTGTATACCATAGTTCTACATCAACACTACCATGCTCTTGATTATAATACGTTATTTATCCAGCATCATCTTAGTAAATGCCTACCTGGGTTAAAATATTTCTGTCTAAACCGTTTATCCTCTTCAATAAATGTAAACAAACAGGTTGTGACATGGCAGTTTTTGGTACAGCATCTCAGTCGTTTGAGAAATTAGTTGACGATCAGGTTTGAAAATCCATTGTGAATTCACAGCTTAGTGCATCTATGTTTAAACTATGTTTATATTATATTGTAATTTTCGCATCTCGTTGGCACCGTCATGCTGTAATGGGTAGGCTGCTTATTACAACATTAGAGTTTTTTCTGAATACATGATTCCGCAGTGCCAATTTTAATGTTGCTCAAATTTGTTTCCCCTGTTTACTAAGCCAATATGTCAGTTAGTGCAGGTTTCATTCATGTGACCTATCGAGTCCAAACAAGCAAGCTTTGACTACAAAACCATTTCATCCGAAAATATCTGCATTCCAACACAAGAACCCCTTTCTTGTTGCGGAAATTTGCTTGCCTTGCTAATCCTATATGCAAGTTATTTTCATGAAACTCATACTGATTAATCAAATTATACTGTAGGAAACATAATTTCACCCTTGAGTGTCTGTGTCAATCCATATAATTATTGCTGTTTTAAAGGGGATTATGGTCTGTGATTACATCTAACAATGTGCAACATCAATAGCACCAAAGCCTGATGTGTGATTTTTCCATCACCTGCCTCTCCAATCCAAACTACAGTTTGTATAAATGTAAAAGAAAATTTTTCAGGAAATCAGGAACAGTTTATATAGATATAATCTGATGCAATCCATTTCCATTGTGAAGCTATGCTCATCACATACTACGCAGCCACATCGCAGCCTCTAACGATTTATTACCAACAATACTTTCAACCGCAATTTGTTAACAATTCAAGGATTCTTTATTGCAATTCCAACACAAGTTAAACATGGGATGGGATGAAATTAGTTACCCTGATCCTGGTGGAAGCCCAATAAATAAGGAGAATAAGAAGTAAAAGTAGAATAAGTATAAAATACAAAATAAAAACAAGATAGAATAAGCAAATTTTAGCTAGTAGATAAATATAAACAGAATAAATAGGATGAACTACAAATGAAAAAAGAGGTGTGACAATTGACGCAGTTATTTCATATTTAACGTGAAAATTTGTCTGTGGCAGGGCGAGATTGTGCACGCAGCGGTGTCCATGTCTTTTAATGCCAAATGTAATGTTTACATTTTAGCACTTTGTCAGCACCTTGATCAGCCGTTCATTATATAAAAGTCTCATAAAAAGACTAGTGGGGGTTACAGGGACAGAACAGAGAATATGGCTGGAGAGAGCAGCAGGGAAGCTTTGGTGAACTTTCTGTACAGCTCTTCAGAATCAGGCGCACTTAAATAAAGCGCACCGTAATGTAAGGCGCATGCTAAAACATACGGTGTAGGGAGTAGGTAATGGAAGCAAAACTGAGTTTAGTTGAACTTTATTCTACTAATTAACAATACACTCACATTATTTTTTTAATCAATCTTCTCCGACAAATTCATCAAAGTCCTCATCTTCTGTGTCTGAATTGAACAGCTGGGCAATTTAGCCATCAAACATGCTGGGTTCCCGCTCATCATTGTCGGAGTCAGTCTCGTTGCCAGGTGGCTGTGTAGCAATGATGTTGGCTTTCGCTGCCTCCCAGTCTTAGTAAGGGTGTGTTCGCCGTCTGTCGTCCATCGCTCCCAAGCCGCTCGCAACTTCACTTTGAACAGAGGTAAGCGTACTGCTGTACGTGGTCCGACGCTTACCAAAGTCACACAACAACATTTTTACAGATTTTGGAACTCAGTGCACACATAAGGCGCTCTGGATTATTAAGCGCACGGACGATTTTTGAGTAAATTTAAGGCTCTAAGGTGCGCCTAATAGTGCAGAAAATACGGTACTGTGCCTCTACTGTTTAATTTCAGAGGTGAGCAACAGAAAAACTTTCGACTTCAATTTGTGGCCAATTTAGCAACTCTGTCTATACATATTTTAAAAAATTTACTTGCACTAAATAAATTAATCCTCTATATCATCAAAAATAGCATTATTAAGTACCATCCTTAGAATCTGTATTGAGTTTGAAATTTTAGTATCTGACAACCCTACTCTGCAAAAACAAAGTTTTAAAATATTACACTGTTAATGTCTTTTCTCTCTGTATATTTTTTAAATCTATTGTTGTTGTATTGTTTGTATTGTGTGATTTTTGTGGTGCTTTGATTTTAATTATAAGAATACATTTTTTCCCCTCTATAGTATCTAAAACAGTATCGACCATCATTCTTAGTTCTATATAGAGTTTAAAATTTTAGTATTGTGACAACCCTAAAACATGGCTAAACTTACTTGAAGTGCATCGCCAGAACCGCCCCCATGAGCAAGAGAACGAGCTATAAACGTCTTCACCTGTTTGCCCAGCAGACAGGTGAAGCAGGTGTCTTAGCAGAAGCTTAGTTCAGTGACTATTTCTGGCTAAACAAAAGCCAAAAATAACAGTAAATAAGGAATTTAAATTCATTTGAATTAACATACAGTACATGAGAGCAGACAGTAGGATAGAGGCAAACAGATGCTGACTACAGACACTGGTTTACGCCTGGTTGAATGCAAATATTTAGCATTCCTATAGTACTATCATCCATATTGTAAGAGTACTTATTCTAAAGTATAATCTTTGCCAAGTAGTCTAGTTGCCAGAGTAAACAAAACCCTGCAAGCTTGCATCTAACGTCACACCACATAGTTTCATTATTCTCCCAACTCGCCCCCAAAAAACAAATTAAATATTTCATAAATATTATAGTTGAAATTACTTGCATGTTATGTAAACAGTCTGAAGCCCAAATTCAGTCTTATGGGGAGGAAAAAAAAAAACAGTTTCAAGGAAACTTAGCTTAACTGTTTTCAACCTGAAGGGTGACGACAGCTAGTTTACGAACAGCTGTCAACCGATTAACTTATCAATTTAATAATAATGACTATTATATTGATCAGTTATTAAGTTCATTATTATTATAAATCAGCTTTTATGATTAGTGATCAGTTATTTCTATTCAATATTACTGAATTATTATGAATCAGACCAATAAACTTTAAATTTTTTTATTATCAATTTTTGTTAAGTTTATTTTTTAAACAATAAAATAAAAAGCAAAAATCAGGGCGTACGCTGTGCAAAAGGATTGTTAGAAGTAGAAGGCCAGACTTTATGGACTGTGGACTGGAGAGGGAGGAGACTGATTCGGTTTTAGTTAATGAAATCAGACATTAACACTTTATCAAATTAAATAATTTTTCTTCTTGCTTTTGTTTAATGTTGCTGTGACTTCCATTTTCAGTTTGGATACAACACAACACAGTATTATAGAAATAACATGTGCCTAGAGGTATGTGTAAAATAATTTAATATTTTAACCAGTAAAAAATATGTTGGGCCGGTGGATTTTTCATCTACTGGCCATCTTGGCCGGTAAGTCAAAAAGTTAATTTCCGACACTGTTTATAATCGATTCTGGATTACATTTACAGTATAATGTCCACCCTGTTTGTAACCCTTGCCACAGTTCCCATTGCCATGCCCTCCCATAAGCAGGCAGGGGACGCAATCTCAGAAAATCTACATTTTTGGCATTTTGCCATAACATGGTAGGTTACGTACAGTATGGTACGATACCACACAGTACAGCTTTGAAATGGAACCTTGGCTAAGAAAGTACCAAGAGTATCAGATAGTATCAGTTACATGGTACTGTCTATAATGGAAGGAGAAAAAAAAAAGTTGTACTACTTTTTAGTACCTTTCGTAAAAAGGAAAGGCACAATGGGGGGAAAAGGCCATTCTAGACACTGATGTTTTTTATCACTTTTCTGTAGGTATAAAATGTTACACTGTCTGTTTGATCTGCAAAGAGGGTAAATTTTGAGGTAAAATGAGGTAATCTTTTTTTAAGGCACTTATTGCTTTCTGCATCCTGCTGTAATGTTTTATGTAAAGCACTTTGAACTGTCTTGTACATAAAACGTGCTATACAAATAAATTTGCCTTTGCCTTTAAATAATCTGCAACAATAAATCAAAATGATGGTGCAAACAAGATTTTTGACACCCAAGTAACATTAAATTAATATCTTATCAAAGAGCAAAAAGTAACTTTGAATTTCACTTTGTGATTACATGAAGCAGTGTGGCCTCTTTCCCACTAAATAGCACAGATGAAAATAGGGAGGGTAGACTGTGACTTTCTGAGAAACACCCAATCCTCAAATACTCAACCTTGGCCATCAGCCTAATGACTTTTGGTCCCATAAACACCTTACTGGTTTACCAGCTGACAATGTTACAGCAGCCTCAAACACAATTTTGGGTTGCAACTGGCTAAAAAGGAAAAGTCAAAGTACAGCCTGTTGCCCAGTAATTCCAGTACTATATTTGCTGTAGTTAGTACTTACCTACCATTGAAAAAAAGGTGTTGGGGTGTAATATAAGGAGGGTTACCTTACCTTAAGTGTCTAAAGTCTTAAATCAGCAAATATGCTTCAAACAATGGCTCAAGTCACAGACCGATTTGTTAGCCAATTCTGTCAGACCAGCCAGGGTATGGACAAAAAAACAAAACATGAGGGTACCCTGGTGTATGTGGTAGTAGGATGCTAGCCAGTGGCCCTTTACCTTTTCCATGCAGAATTAACATAAATTAAGTAATGTCCAATTTTGGACCACAGCTTTTTTTTTTGTTTGTTTGTTTTTTCTCCTCTTAGTGTGCAATGAAGATATCCCAACATCTCTAAAACACACCACAGAAATCAAACTAAACTACTCATAACCGTCTTGAAATGTTCTAGAAATATTTCCAAGTGGGGTGCATGTGGGAATGCAGACATCTGCAGCTTTTGCTCCTGAATTCTTGAGGATTTTTTCCAACCACCTCTTCAGTAAAAAATAAAAAGCCCGGACAAAATAGTCTCCACATTTTTCTGTCATCCACATCCCCAGTGTCCTTGGCTGAGTTGGGATGTTAGGATTACTTAATTCTACAAATAACTGCTGTGTTAAACGCTATGATTAATTGTAAAGATCCCTCAACATCGTCTGAAACATCAACAGATCAACACAACTTTTTCACGGAACAAAAACAAAATGACACCACATCTGTGTGTTGCTTTGTTTTGGTTCCTTGTGAGTTGCAGAAGAGGCGTGTTGGAGTAGGACATTACAGCGGAGAAGAGTTATACCCTCCCAAAAAATGGGTTATCATCCTTGTTAGGTTTTCTTCTTTTTTTTGTTTTTGTTATAAAAGGAAGAAAAAAGGTTGCAGAAAAAGAAAGAACTACATCAAATACACGTCACCTTCTGCAGGAGAACCACCAGCTTTTTATGCTAAAGGTAAATGTGTGGTAGTTTGGTTAAAATATGTTTGTTTGTTTGGGGGGGGGGTTCATAACACTGAAATTTAATATTATCGTGCCATTTTCTATTTTAATCATGTACAACTCTTACTCTTGTCTTACAGCACAGTGATGCATTCACTGAACATTACATTATACAGATGAGAAAATAAACTACATACATCTTTTGTGACGATTGTTTAGCTGTTCAAACATAACTGACCCGGCATGAGGTCTGTAGCTTTTAGAAATTGGTGTGCAATAGCCATAGTCAGTAGAGGAAAGCATATTTAACTCCAGATATCTGGTCTTGTTCCTTTATTTTCACTGTTCCAGTATCATAAAGAGATAAATCAAACTTAAAGACCTATAATGAGTGTTCAGGTGGTTTTGACAAATTAACACAGAATTGTGATAAAATCGTGATTATTTCTTTGACAATAATTATACCAAGAAAATCTATAGCCATGACTCCCTATGGCTGAGATCCCAAAGTTAGCCTTTTATGTTATATTCGTATGAAAATCATTTCAACTTCCCAATCTGTAATTCCATTCAATTCAGCTTTTTTTGTAGCGCAGCAATTCACTACAATGTCATTTCAGGACACTTTAAAGATGGTAAAACACCTAAGCTGCATTTGAAATTCCATATTATTGATTACACACTTGACATGAGATGCAAGTGGTTAAAAAACAAAATAAAAAATAAAAAACAGCATGCAACTTCTTGGATGCACATGACAGTGTGTACAATCTGTTATTTCCTGGAAGCTCTGTTTCCAGTTGGAAACTTGAATTACTATAATAATACATCCACAACATGTCTATGTAAACATGAAACATCCATTTTTTTAAAAAACAAAGTACTTCAAGTAAAGTGGAAATTAACTCAAAACTAAACTGAAAAGCTAATAATTTAACAGATAAGACAGCTTTGTTTTTTTTCACAACTGCAGTGCAATAATGGAAAGTTATGATGATGTAGTGGATACTGCTTGCACACTGCAATATCCCCACAAAAAGCATTCCACATACCTATTTGTAACAGCATCCATTTTTTGTTTGGCATCACAGCTTAAATGTTTCCTACTTTATAGAGATAACGACGAGTAGTTTGGCGGGATACAAAGGGTGGGCACCTTCCTCATTTTTGTCGACTGTAAACTGGATGAGAAAACTGACTTTGTAGCCTGTACACAGGTACTGAGGGACATCTACTGCTTTCACCCAGGCGTTATTTGGTTTCAGCATCATTACAAATAACGTGCTGAAAACACGGACACACAACATAGAAATTTATCTCAGCTCAAAAAGTAGACATTAATAAATCGTTCACTTCTAAACACAGATATTAGGGATGACTTGGTTCGTGTTTTAGTGGATAGTTGTGGCTGTTGTTCGTCTGGCAAACTTATGACTGCTGCAAATCAAAGCGATGACGGCAGCGTTACAAAGCCCTTAAAAATGTCCCCACAGTGTTTGTTAACTTCTCGTTCTTGTTTGCATTGGTTAAAAAATGTTGCTACTAATAGAGTATACGTAGCTAGCAGATAGCTCAGCAGCCAAAACACGGCCTTTCTTGGCACCAAACTGGCGAGCTAACAACAAGAATAGCTGGCTAGTTTGTTAACGCTAGCAGGCTAAGCTAGCTAGGTTCACCGAAACAAAACGGGTTCGGGCCTGAAATTTTGCCACGGTGTTAAGGCACATATAATCCATAGGACATTTTGTTGCCATCCGTGCATGAACTTAAGGCATTCTTTAATATGCTAAAGATTTGCGGAGAGGATTAATGTCGTTTGCTTTGCGATCTAAAAGACAACTGAAAAGGCTGAAAATGGGAAGTCAACACTTACCTAGCTTTACTTTCTACGCCATCTTGGATCCACTTGTCAGACCATCGCAAAGCATAGTGGGATGTTCTGATCTGAAGGTTGCGAGAGGACTGCTGTATGCTTCCGTGCGTGCGTGCGCGACTCCGTGTTTATGTACCTTATAATGAACAGGATCTTTCACGTCAAAGAGCGTTTGTCAGAAATTATCGCGGGGTTTTAAACACTTAAAACGTTACCACGTTGAGATTAGTAAGTGGTGGGGGAAGAATTTAGATCCTTTATATAAAAATGTTGATAAAACTTCATTTCAAGTTCGCGATGTTACAAAAAAACACCAATCCATTGAAAACAATTTAGCCATTCAAGTATCAATTGTTAATACTCATGCAGTACAGTCATATTTGACTGAAATGTACTGGAAAATAATTATAAAGTAGCATAAAATGAAAATACTCAATAAGTATGGTACATATAAACTATGTAATCCATTTGAAACATTGTATAATTCTATATATATGCCCTAAAGGTAAATTAAAAGATGACCAATTTAAACAAATAAGGAAATGTATCATTTTTTTTGTTTACCTATTTATTGAAATTTACACATCTGTGACTGATGTGTTATCTGGTGTTGGCTATTTTGTGTAGCAACAACTGCAGCTGGATATTCCTGCTTGGAGGGACTTTAGTCTGATTCAGCTTCCACTTAGTTCCTCACATTAACTGAACTTGCTACATGGCTGACTTTCTTTTGAGATTCAGATCACAGACATGCTGTATAAAATGTATTAACTCATCAGTGAAAGAAAAAAAAATTACCTGGATCACATTTAGCAAAACGGACTATAATATTGTCACAATCATGTTTCACAGCTGGGAGATAGCTATTAAACTGGAATGTACCTTTAGAATTGAACCGAGTAAACAATGATGTAATTGAATATTCTGGTTTGAAAATTAGATAATAAACAAAAAACCACACACAATCAGAAGTTATACATTTATAGTCTAAACTCAGATGGTCCTGTCACAATGCCTGTTCTTTATATTTACCCATGCATCATGTTTTGAAGACATGTTTTCAGAGCCTCATTCATTCAAACCTACAACAGGTCAAACATTAAAGTTACAAACTTTTAATCAAATGTGAGGAGTTTATTATTTTAGTACAGTATACAATGAACAGTTTCCAAACTTGTGTACAGAACTTACGCCAATTGATGTGTAATATTTAACCAATTGGAAATTGAGTAGAATGAAACAGAGGAAGATGCAGGAGGTACTTATGTATTTATTTTCAATGCCTTAATGGATAGTAAAAAACAAAGAAAAAAAATATTGGGGTGCCAATTGTGTTTGGCAATGTTTTTCCAACAACATGACACTGCAATTAGGTTGCAGTGAAATTTTGCCAATACAGCATATACTGAAAAGCACCCAACAAAAACAAATTTGAATCAAAACATAAAATAATATGTTTCTTGTGTCACTGCAGGTTGTGGATCATCTCCTCCTTGGCAATAAGATGTGTGGTCTTGTTGACCAGAGACATGAGAGAGTTGAGTTTGTGAGACCAGTCGTTGAGCAGGTCATTGGGGTCTTTGGGCCTCTGAAAGTTGATGATGCCAGCCAGCCGGTCAACCTTGGCATAGATGGTTTTGTTCACAACTAGGCTGGAGAGGAACTCCTCTGATTCCTGGCAAAGTATTTGAGTAGACAGATATTTTGTTAGCGGCTTTCTGTTAGTTTGGACTATTTCCTTTTTGTCCACATTGTTAAGCTACAGTCTGCTTGTAAAAATGCTTGCTTACATCAATAGAAAGGTCAAGCAGTGCAGCCATCCTCTTCATTGTGATCCTGGTGTAATATTTAGCCATTATTCTGATGTTCTGTAGAAAAAGGCAGAATATTTTTATAAATATCAATCTGAAAAGTTTTGCAGGTAGTAAATCAAAACATTCAAGTACCAAGAGAGCAATAAAAATCAAATAAAATATTGAATCAACTGCAATTTTGCATTTATCCATGTGACATACATGCTCCACCACTCTGTTCTTCAAGTCCTTCCACCTTTTCTCTGCTTCCTCTGAATATGAGAAGACATCTGTTGCAGGGCTGTCAGGTGAACCCTCTCTCAACTCACTCCCATAGTCATCCACCAACGAAGCCCAGCGCATCAACTCCATTGTCGTGAATTGCTTTAATAGGTCCCTGTGAACAGGACAGAGATATTGAAAATTCAAGCGGCCACAGCTTTTTCAGGGGGTCAGCCTTATGAGTGTGAATCCTATAAACTTCTATTATTCAAAACAAACCACATAAAACATCAAATGTTTGAAGTAAAAACATAAGCTCATCTTGAATTTGAAAAGCAGCAACATGTCTCAAAAAAGTTGGGCCACGTTTATCATAGCAAAGCATCTCCTGTTCTCATAGCAACTGTCTGTAAACATGTAGGAACTGAGGAGACCAGGAATGTTGTCCCAATCCGGTCTGATATAGAATTACTGCTGCTCAGCTGTCCTGAATCTTCTTTGTCACAGGTTTTTTCATTAAGCATTAAATGTTTTCAGGTGGTAAAAAGGTCTGGACCGCAAACTCTTCCATTGTAAGGCTATTCCGATTTTATTAACGCATTTAAATATAATTCCACAATTTCTTGCTGAAATACACAAGGCTTTATCTGAATAAGACATCATCTGAATGGGAGCATATGTTTACACCTTTCAGAATTCATAAGTGTCACTCCAGATGTGCAAGTTGCCAGTTTCATAAGCACTAATGCCAGATGGTGTCTGTGACTCTTTAGTTTGGAAGACAGTGTTCGTAATTTCCAAAAAGTAATTTTAGCTTATGATTAATCTGACCACAGAACAGTTTTCCACTTAGTCATAGTGCCTTTTAATTAAGCTTCAGCCCAGAAGAGATGACAGCAAATCTGGATTATCTTCACACATTGGTGTGCAGTGGAAGTGTAGTTAGAAAGGTGGGCTTGCGTCTGGAGGACACAGATTCAATATGGCAGCCCAGTGGGTAAAATGCAGAGCCCGGTTTCCCAAATGGGAGAAGTGCAGTAAAAATTATTTCTATCTTTCTTTATTACATATGGCTTATTTGCATTGTAAAGCTTGAATCTGCTTTTGAGGATGGGACAGAGAACTGTGTTCAGACAGTGTACATCTGAAAGTATCCATGTACTGATTTCCACAACAGGATCAACCCTGTTTTTATTTTTAGAGTGCTGCATGGAGATCTCGTGTATCAAATATTGCTTTTCAACTATGAAGCCCCACAATTTGTAAAAAATTATAGACAAGTAGACCTCTCTCCATTTTGACTTCTGAGGGACTCTACAGCTGTGTCCCAACTCAGGGTCTACACACTTCGAAGTGCAGGTTCGTCGGCTAGATATGTCACAGCTGAGCCATGTCAAGCAATGTCCCAATTGGGAGTGCTCAGACTACATAGGCTACAGAGTGTCCTACGTAGTCTGTGCACTTCCAAAGCCGTTTACTGTTCCTGAAATGAGATAGCCTACCTAGCCGATGAGAATTTCCCATAGCAGCAACGTAGTACGTTGGCAGAAAACCAAATGCTAATGTTAAATTATTCATTAAATTAATTAATAATAATAAATAATGATGTAATAATAAATTCATATGATAAATTATTTATTAAAGAATGTTGTAATTATACTAATTTATATGAATTATATAATTTTTAATAATTTTTGTATAATTATACATTATTATATTAATTTACTATTAAATTGTCATGATTAATTATTGCTAAATAATGTTTCAATCACTTAAACCTCCTAACAAATGTGTTTTAATGTATTTGGTTTAGTCACATATCTATTAAAGTGAGATAAATGAAAAACATAGTCGTATGAGCTTTTTTGTTAACTGGCTGCATTCTTCAACAATCTGCAACAGCAAAATTAATTCTGGGAGAAAAGAGGCCGCGAAGGAACCACTACCAGTAGTCTTAGCTACAGGCCAAATAGAGTGCGGGGTTGTAGGGTGGATTCGGACGCACCTTCTAAATGGGACAGTGCTTGGAGCGCCACTGTGACATTTGTAGCCGACGAACCTGCACTTCAAAGTGCATAGACCCCGATTTGGGACACTGTTTACCATTCTTAAACGTACTTTCTTCATTCAAGAAAGTAAATAAATATCACATTATGCTTTTGACATATTACTGTATTAATGTAAAGGCAAAGATCTCAAACTCCAATCATTAAGGGCTACTGTCCTGCATGTTTTAGATGTTGCCTTCTTTAATACACCTGACTCAAATTAATAGGTCACTGTACAGAATTCGACAAGCTGTTAGTTCAATTTTTTTTTTTTTTTTAAACAGGCGTGTTGGAGCACTTGTGTGTGCCCCCCTTCTAACCTGGTGCATCACCTCATTCCCCTTATATTAGCACAAGGACTCATCCTTCAGTCCTGGTCACATCTACAGCCTGTCCGTCCT
>JBAMHW010000004.1:23692576-23702860 GCA_037177495.1 Rhadinocentrus ornatus
GTAAAGTCCTCTGAGACAACTTTGTTGTGATATAGGGCTATACAAATAAACTTGATTTGATTTGATTTGAAGAACCTAAAACCTGCAGGACAGTGGCTTTTAAAGACCAGACTTTCACACCCCTGTATTACGTTCAAGTGGGCACGGGACACAAACTATGTCTTACTTGTATTTAGGGATTTCCTCCAGTTTCTTGTCTGCACTGATTCTGTGCACAAGATCCGACTGCTCGTTGTCGTAAGGAGAGAGGATCACATAGAGCACCACGCTCTTCAAGGCCTGCAAAAAAACATTATGGATGCATTCACTAGTATGGAATCAACCCATAAAAGGCAACAAGAGAAGCAGAAATAAATCTGAAAAGTCTATTTCTTGAGAAGTCGTTGGCTTTCATTGCCATCTACTGTACTCTGTAATTGTTCATAGGAAAGAATGCTGATCCAACAGATGTTCAGGCTCTAGATATGTGCTCCCGGTACCATTTTGATGAAAAATCTCATAAGAAATGGCAGTGCTTGGGTCCAGTTTTTTGCATAAAAACTAAAGAAAGTCTGTCCCATCAAAAACCTTTGGCTTGGTGCAGTTATACAACTAACCAAGCAGAAAATAATTGAAACGTTGAGTAACTTCTTCAACTATAGTAAACACTGCGATCACCATGCAAAATCATTTCTGGTTAGTTGCAATAAAATGCATCCTGATTTGTTAGAATCCAGCAAATTCTTGAAATACCCAGTAAACACTTTACAGGAAAATGCTCAATAAACCAGCTAAAAGGCTGTACTTTATGTCTGAGCTATATATTGGCTTGCCAAAACTAGTTCCATTTTCCAGCCGCATGCTGAATGATGTGCTTAAAAAAAAAAAAACTCTGTACCTGCTGCCACTTGCTACTATCCTCCAAGATGCATGGGGTGTCATAAATTGCCCGGTAGTGCTTGCATATAGACAGATAGGAGCCCTCATGCTGGTCCACCTGAATCATCAGGTCGTAATACTTCAACTTCAACTCCTGAATTTTTTTACAAGATAAAAAAGTAAAGTGTCAAAAATGATGCAACACCTTCAGAAAGCTTCTGAAAAAGAGAAAACATGCCAAGGAAAGAGTAGTTTTTAATTATGTTCAACTCCTACTGGCTGTCTCTTACCTCAGTGCCCTCCTCTTGAAAGAATTTGGTGTTGATTTTCTTGCTAATGATCTGGGTGCGAATGTAATCCTTGACAGCAATGCAAAGTCTCATCTGTTCCAAGATAAACTCCGCCTTCTCCTTTTTCTCCATGGAGCCATATGTCTCCACCTGACCAGGAAAAAAAATAAAAATAAATAAAAAACATGTAAATCCAAAATTATTTTTACACAGCAAGACCTTGGAGATATTTAACAATTAAGTAAAAACTAGAAAACTAGAAACATCGGCCATTATTATCAAGCAAAGACAATAAATAACCGAATGATTAAAATGAATGATTATGGGCTCGACACACGGGAGGCGATCAACAACAGCGACAGGGAAAACTCATTGCCACCCTGGTGAAACCAAAGCTGGACTGAGGGAAAATGGTTCTTTGGACTGTAAAGTTGAAGGCACTTGCACTAAAAAAAAAAAAAAAAACAATAAAAAAAACAAACATTTAGCAGCGTTAAAATATTTCTTAATATATTAAAAATTAAGTAGTTATGATAAAAATGGCTGAATTTGTGCTTCACGTTTGTAAAACATGGAATAAAATATCTTACCTTTGCTATCTTGCCTCAAAACTTATATCTACCAGGATAAAACCACATTTAGTTTAAATAAATAAATAAATAAAAAATACTCTCCTTGGGTAAACATCACACATCCAACAGTCAGTAAATGCAGCATGTATTATACTTCTATATGTTGTTATGCATCATCTCCACCATGTTCTAGATCATAATGCAGAATTCATACAGCATTATCTCACAAACCATCTACACATCATCACATGGTAATAATATCTGTCATAAAACCACCAGATGTTGACAACTGAAGTTTAACAGCTGACATTGACAAACACAAAGGTCTCATTTGCCTGGCCCCCCTTCAAAACCTTTCTAAACTCGCCCCTGCATAACTCGAGTATAAATGCTTTCTACAACCTGTCAGCTACTGTGTTTGAGAAGGGTCCTGCCAAAAACAATACTTTGGGGGTAAATATGTGCTGGTATAAACCATGAACCACTAGATTCCTCTTTATCAGCTGAGTGATAAAAAAAATGCAACAAGAGAGAAAAGTGGATCAGCTAATCACAGTCAGCTGTCTTGATTCACGGAACAACCGGAGCAGACACAGAGAAGACCAGAGAGCCACTAGACCAGCCATGTTTGTGCACAACGCAGGAAAGAAAGAAACAAATAGAAAAGTGTGGAACCCTTTCATTGTGAAAAGTCTGGATGTTAAAACACCATCTTCCTCCACGGGGGTTCTAAAGCAGAAATGCACACATAACTGGTCTTTTACACAGACAATTTAGCTGTAAAGCCATTAAAGATGGTTCTCTAAACAAGACAAAGGTAATTTTTATTTTATTTTTTTAATGATGTTGAGTTATTACAGTGCATCGCGTCTCAAATATCACCTGCTCTGCAGCGAACAGCTGATTCCTCTAAAGACGGTCCACTGGATCGCTTCCAGCAGAGATGTTCTGATAATTCTACAAGCAGCAACCTTTCAACAGCTAATCTGGATAAACTAAAGAAGTTGGAAATGGTGCTAGAGCACTGCAGGCTGTTTAGTCCTGGTGATGTGTTTGT
Source organism: Rhadinocentrus ornatus (assembly GCA_037177495.1). Taxonomy (NCBI): domain Eukaryota; kingdom Metazoa; phylum Chordata; class Actinopteri; order Atheriniformes; family Melanotaeniidae; genus Rhadinocentrus; species Rhadinocentrus ornatus. The sequence continues at coordinate 23,695,354 of JBAMHW010000004.1, forward strand.
TTCTTAATCAGGGTGAGGCTGTCAGACACGGTATGAGAAAGTATGCATGTGTAGAGAGATTCCGTCTGTGTAAAAAGTCATTCAACCTAAGGTGAGAAAATATAACAACTAAACTAAATTATAACTGTCTGAATGCCACATCCTGTTTGTAGCATACAACGACTTTACAGATTTTTAATCAGAGATGGAAAGTCAAAAAAAAAAATTATCACTGTCTTACCTGCAGTTCCTGAAGAATGGATGCAGCCTCTTTGACTTCTCCATTCTGCTCCTTGATATTGGCAAGGGTCTTTGTTAGCCTAGCACGCTCAATCTCTACATAGATCTGTGAGGTGGACAAAAACAGTTTCAATGAAACAAAAGGACTCACGTATCAAGCAAAATGGTCACATCATCATTACAACACTAAGTTGAAGTAATTGAAGAAGTAATTTATGGAGAAAACTGGACGGCCACATGCAAAAGCCAAGAAAATGTATTTGTCTGAGGTTTGTCTGGCTGTTAAAAAAAAATTAAATCCCTGAATGCAGATGCACAATTTTTTTCTGTCACAGTCTTGTGCAATGTTGTAACACTATTATGATCCAGACCTTGCCAGCAGTCACAGTGCGAAGTGTGTCAATGAGTCTCAGCTTGATGGTAAGATCTGTCACAGCATCTACATACTTGTAACATTCTTGCACCATTTTGGCAACAGCCTAAGACAAAGAGAAAAACAAAAACATACATTCTCAACAACAAGAGCCCAACAAAAAAATGTCTGTACAGTAGTGATAAAAGCTATTTCTTTCACAGGTTTTTCAATATATTTGTGACAATTCTGAATATTTTTTCTTCCAAACTGTCGGATTCATACACATATTTTTGGAAAACACATTATGAAATAGCAAAAAGGGTTGAAAAAATAAATGTATTAACCTGTTTGAGCTGGCTCCTCCTTTTGGTAAGCAACATGATGTTTTCATTCAGGGCATCCCAATCCTTGGCTTCATAACACATTTGGACCACAGCCACAAGGATTCTGGATGTGGACACCATATCTGATGCCTGAGAAACAGCAAGCAAAGATTAAATAAAATACACAAACTGTGCTTCTTATCTATTTTGTTGTTAAATACAATTAAAAAATTTTTTTTAGCCAGGCAATGTCAAGTAAAAAAGGGCAAATAAGTAAAATAATTTTAAGTTTCCAATACGTTTGATCAACTTTCAAAACTAAAATACCTCTGAACACAACTAGATAACACTTTGTTCAAACCTTTAAGTTTTTGAAAAAAATGTGCATAACTCCTATAGGCATAATATAGTAGTGATCTGCCAAGAGCATCAACCACTGTAAAACACATGTGAATTTATCACTGAAAAGTATACAGCCCAAAATGAAAATAGCAGGTTTAAAAGACCATCCCATCAAAACCTATACCACAGTGAAATCTGTATCAAACTAACCCCACACAAGATAAAAGGATTGTCCCCAGGAATAGACAGAAAGGAATTAACTGAATGGCAGAGCCCCTCTGTCAAAGGATAAATCAGTTGCCTCTAATCTAGGTATTTCAAAAGCAAAAAAAAAAAAATAATAATTCTAAAATGAATGACGATGGAGAGCTCCCCCTTGGATTGCTCTCCTTTATTTTCAGATGAATCAACTATTCACAGAATTGCCAAAGATTAGGCTGTCTTAAACTTTGGCACCATAGAGACATAGGGAAGATTTGAAAGTAGATAAGAAAATCTTTCTCATTTTCTGTAAATATAAATATGTTCGTTAATCTTTAATATATTTTAATTAGTGGTTTTTTGTTTATTTATGTGTGCCTATTATATTTTAATTTTCTTATTTATGTGTGCTTAAGCCGAGACACTCTTAAAAATTTCGTTATGCATGCATGACAAAGATCTTGAATCTTACTGTTCTGGTTTGCTTCTCCAATGACAACAAGCCCTCGATGGCCTCCTGTAACTTCCCCTCCTGCAGCAGAAAAATATACAAACGTGACGTTTGTTAAACCCAATTTGAAAAACAAACAAAAAAGCTAGCACAAATTCTTAGCCCTTACTAAAAGTTAATGTAACTGTATAGCTAAATTGCTAGGCAGCTTCCAAATAGCTAAATAGTTCGGACTTATAAACATGTTACTGAGTTTTAACAAAAACGCATACATGAAAATAAACGGTATCAGAAATTTCTTAAAGCACAAAACTCATAAAAATGTCCAATGTCTGGTCATAATTTCCAGGGCCAAGCTAATGCTAGTAATGTTAATTGTTAGCTTGAATGCTAACGCAATAACCGATTTTGAAGGCCAGCACCATGACTCAGCCGGTGCTTGCCTTTTCTACAGCTCGCTTACTTTAGCCATTTTTTCACATTCCGGGAGACGCTGGTCTACAGTGGAACTGTAGTCGACCTCCATCTTCACTATCCTTCCATCAGATCTTTCAGATCGTTCCTCAGACATCGTTGTGCAGTAAAAAATGAAATAATGTACAAATCGTATTATTCCCTACAACAAGCCACAACCTAGCACTGTTTGGCTTGTCAAATGAACGAGATTGAATTGTGACCAATCAAATACGGGAGATAAATAGCTGTTCAAGGCGCCTGAAGGACCCAGGTCAGACCTTTGATATTTTCTTCTTCTGCAGTTTATTGGCGCTTGACAAACAACGTGCGAATGTGCATTACCGCAACGAACTGGTAAGGGCTGTGAAACAGGACAGGACAGGGAGAAAAAGCCTCCCCCAACTCTCATCCGAACTCTGGCGATCGCTTGTTAGCCAGGAGTTTGTGGCTTAAATGGAGGTGAAAACGTTTTGTGGAAAGAGAGTTTACTGAAACAAAGGCTCTTTCAGAATGAAGTTAATAATAAAATAAAAGTTAAAAGGTAAGTAATAAAGTGGTCATGTTAGGTGTTTGCTGGAATCAAAATAGCCCTTTTTAAAATTAGAAAAGGGTGGCGACAAATTTCTTCTTTCATTATTAATCTGACCTATACTTCCCTACAATTATTTGTTTAAGTAAAACCTACAAAATAAAAGCAAATCAATAAGTCAAACAGTTTTACATTAACTTAATTTTTATTATTGTTGTGAGAAGGATGACTATGTTGACAAGGTTTAAAATGATATCAATAAAAATGCAACAGCGCTCAAACTTTGAAGGGTTATAATGACTGTGATGATAATGATGAAAATGTGTGAGGGGAAGATCAGCAGAAATAAGGATTAGAATGATTTAAAAAAACATACACGCACAATACAAAAGGATTGCACAAATCGTGCAGTCATCAATCAGAGAGTCAGGCTGAATGAAGAACTTGGTGAATGAGCTTGGGCGTCTGAGTGAATAAAAAAAACAGTAATGACCACAGTCAGCCAGTAGGTGTCCTTTTAATGTCTGCATTGATTTTACTCCTGTCTCTACACAGTTCACTGCTTTGAAATGCTACCCAGAAATAAAGCTAATGTGGGTCAGTGTTTTCCTGCTCATGGAAGAGAAAGCCCCTAAGCCCTGAGCTAAAATCAGTTTGATCCCAGTACAGGCTGAGCACAGACTACGGAGGACCAATAAACATGACTCAGATCTGCCTAGAGCAAGGTCAAATATGGAATTAACACTTTGACCGCCAAGGGAAAATATATATATATATATATATATAAATATATATATATACAGTTAGGAGTTTGAATTGTTGAATTGGTAATAACAGGGCACAACACATGCCAATTTTGCCATCTTATAATTTTTCCATATTTCTTTTAATGTACAAGACAATAATTAACAGAAAGAAAATTAATGACAATAAACCTTAAATCTTTGGAGGATCAGTGTAGCTAAAAAGCAAGGCCAAGGAAGGTGTACTGTATTTGGCTATTTCAATCCTTACAGATGTTTTAGTATTATTTATGCAGCACAGCAATTCTAATAACATCACCCACTAATCTCCTCTCTAATCAACAGAAACTTTTTAAAAATGGTTATTTAATCATTAGGTCATAGCTAGTTGGTTCAGACATACCATTCACATGAAAGCCTGTCACTGCAACGTGCATCCATTTGCTTCTGGGCATGATGTTTGAAATAAATAACCATTGTAAGAAATTAAGTACAGGCCTGGTACTCAAAGAAAAAGGGGGGAAAAAAAGGTTCCTCATATTATACTGTGCGTCAGATACCAATGAATGAAAACTTTGTATGATTGCACATCAGACTATCACCATGTTTTAGATATCTTAGGACCTGTCTCGAGACACATTCCATAATGTCATCACAATTTTCTTGTTTGTCTTGGATTCTAGTGTCCTCCTTTCATTGTTTTAAATATGATAAGCTGTCATTAACATAATTAATTCTCTTGCTAAAATCTGCTATTTACAGTAAGCCGCATTTCTAAAGTTTAAATAATTTATTTCTTGATCTGATTATCATAATTTTGTTTGAGAACCATCACACGTCCATTACTGAAATACGAAATGTGTATGATGCAATAGCACATCATTGGTATTTCAAAGCATAAAATATGCTCAACAATGAGATAAGTAAGACTTATCTGTACCTGTTTAAGCCATGTGCTATACAGTTGTTTGGAAAGTGTTTTTTTATTGCCAGTGTTTAATGTTTAGATGTATACATTTAAACTGTTTTAAAGTCCTGTTAAAGTGCTTCTTTATTAAAAATTGTGTTGTAGTCATATTTAGATCTCTGAAATATTGACAATATAACCATTACACCGATTTAGTGTGTTATATCTGAATGCTGCCTTACTACATACCAGTTTTTTATTGCAGTAAATATGAAGACAGTTGTTTGTTAAGTTGAAAGTGTGCAGTGTTCAACATTATTTTGAGCAGTTTTTGCAACAGCACATACAGCATTGAACAAGTCCTCTATATCAGTTGGTTCAGATGAAGAAGCATCTGTCTGAAGAAACCTAAAGGGGGTGCAGTGTTGTCCTTGATGTTGAAGAAACTGTAGTAGCAGTCCATACAGCTGTAGACCTCAGCAAGGAACCAGACTTCTATTTTAGTTTGTTCAGTTTCTTTGAGTCGCTGGCTCTTGTGCTGCTGCTCAAAGAGCTGGTCCAAAAAGAAAATTGCACTCTCCGCCATTTTTATTAACATTAGTACATGTTTCATGTGTGACTCAATGCATGATGTAATGACTTTTAAATGTTCAACAGCACACTCAGAAACAAGCATTTACTCTCAGTTTTAACTAAGAAGTTAATCATATTTTCCCTTTAAGCTTGATACACCTTTTCATATGGCAAATTATGGATTTAACTAAAGAAATTGGTCTCTTAGTGTACCTTTGATATGAATGAGGTAACAGACTTACACAAAGTAATTATATTTGCAGACTTTTATTTGCATTTCATAGTTTATTGAATAACAAACACTCCCTGTAAATTAGTCTTTATAAAAAAAACACAACATTTGTGTATCCAGTATACTCAATAGAAGTGATTCATAAATTAGACTATGTATTAAAAATATTAATTTAAATTGATATGTTGGTCAGAGGGTTCACCATCCCAGCAAGAATATATTCTATAGGGAAAATAAATGCTGACTAAGCAAAATCACATTTTTAGCATCTTCAGTGCAGGAACAAGGGCTGGAGTGTATCTAATTATATCAATAGTGTCAATTAAGCCAGCAGCACTACATTTTTATTTAAAAGTGACTGTTTTATAATGTTTTAATGCTGTTTTATTTTTTAATGTCAAGTCAAACAGGGCACCGAGTAAATAAGTGTGATTAATTATATTAATAAGAAAACTGTCATTTCAGATGCCAGACTGTCAAGATTGTCATTCAACTGTGCTCTTGTGAGCAGGTAAATATTTGTTCAAGGGCAGCAGCATTCATGGACAACAGCATTAGTTTCCCTGAGTGAAATTCTTGTTTACTCTGCAGATATCTGATTAAACATACAAAGTGTGCTCTTGTCAACCAAAACTGAAGAAAACATGTCAAGGTAGTAACATTTCCAACAATGTCAGCAATCAGTCAATAAATCTTCCTACTAGATAAACTAAATAGGTTTGTTCCTAAATACAATCCGAAAGGGTGTTTCCTGAGTTAGTAACTTAATCAGCAGCAGGAAAAATATTTGACACATCTGGCTAGAATTAGGCTCGAAAGCAGCTATATTTGTGCAACCAATGGGCTTGATATCTGTAGATCAACTTTGTTGACTTTCCAGGGGACAACTAACATCAGCACAGTCCATAACAAGTTACAGTTCTCGTGTCAAAGGCCACTTTACAACGTAAAATGCAAAAGGGTAGCAAATTAATGGAAAAGCTGCTAGAGGAGCTTCAGCGGTTTTTGGCACGGGTTCTACACATCTTTGGAACTAGGTGTTAAATTCGGTGACCGTGAAGGCCGTAACTTGTGATTCAAATAATTTTATTCTTAACAAAACCAAACAGTGACCCATCATGCGCTATAGATGAGGGCATAGGCATAATAACAATGACCACATTCATCTAGACAAGAATGCTTCATCATTGGATAAGGATGATCAGGTCAACGTTGTATTGAGCCTTGACCCATCTCAGAAAGGAAACTTTTTTTTTTCTCCATCCATATTTCACGCTTTTTTTTTTCTTTTTTTTTTTAACGGAAAACAAAAATCAAATATAAGTTATTTTTCTGGACATATTTTGGATATATCGTTAGTGAAAATTGGGAGACAAAAAGCTTTTGGCATGCTCGCCTTTTGCCTGGTTCGTGTTCATTCATGTTTAGGACCAGAATCTTGTGCACTTGCGTAAAGTTGCGTAAGTTCTCTGGTCAAATAACATTCAATAACTTCAAGATCCATTTAAATACTGGAACATTGTCCATAAGCTCACAAACTGCCTATGAAATGGACAAAAAAATCAGTGGGTCTGTCATGCAAAAGTAAAGGGTGTTAAACCTAAACAAGTGCTGTGAATTTGGGTGATATATAAACCGCGAGAAATCGTTTCCTGCGCTGTGGTTTGACTTCAACGATGTTTCCACCAAGCGGCGCTTTTTTTTCAGCCGAGCAAGCAGCAGCGGGAGGAAAAATATAGAGCGAACTAACCGTTAACTGCCTACATTTTCCGACAAAAACTCTGCAAGAGGTTTTTATAATACGAGTCGCGGCGAGCCAAGAGCTACCTTCACATCTCATCTATAGTTTCGTTCTTAACTTTAAGAACAACCCCTATGATTTGTTGAGGAAGGGGGTTTCACAAACGTCTTGCTTACGCAAACATTTTTTTTAACTTAATTTTATTTATTTATTTATTTTACTTCTAGCGGTACTTAAGATAAAACCATATTCGAATAGCCAACATAGCTCATACCACTTCCGGTGTGATGTCTTTCAAAATTAAGGCCTGTTTTTTTTTTTTTGGGGGGGGGGGGGGGGGAAAAAAAAAAAAAAAATTAAACAACCAAACACCCAAACAAACAAAACTTCCCCCAAAACCCAAACAAAAGTTCGGTAGATTCTCCCCACCAAAAA
>JBAMHW010000004.1:23708247-23720235 GCA_037177495.1 Rhadinocentrus ornatus
GGGGTGTGGGCTAGGAGAGTGGTGGAAAAAAAAAAAAAGGGCAAAGGAGACTTGTGGAAGAATTTAAAAGGTCAAGGGGTTTTCCCCTTTTTTTTTTTTTTTTTTTTTTTTTTTTTTTTTTTACTGTAATTAAGTATTCTGCTTTAATTTTTGGCAGTGATAAAGCAGATGAACAGCAAGGTTACCCACAGAATCAAAGTAACTTGCTGCTTGTTAAGGTGGTATTGGCAGGCTGAGAAAATGGATGGTCTGATTTGTAGAGGGATGAATGGGAGGATGTGTGGCAGGCGGTTTGAATAAATGGCTGCTGGGCTGCTGCCTCAGGCTGACATTTTTTACGGCATTAGCATCTCTGCTAGTATCAAGCGTAATTTAAGCTCCTACAGTCAGGTGGAAGCTGCACACCTGCATCTGCAGAGCTCTTGAAATGAAAAAAGCAAAAGGAAAACATTTTTCTAAACCAGCTGATGCACGGAAGCACAACCAGTATCCGAGTGTTAAACTGAAGCCTATAAAAGTACGGTAATAGGATTAGAAGAACTGTATCATGTTGTGTTTTCCTCCGATGGGGAGCTTAAGCTGGACATCGAGAACATGAACCATTTGATGCAAACTGTTTTTTAATTTAGGTAGAAGGCCGAGTGGTTGACTTGAGTTATTTAAAACCGGTAAATGTCTTTTTCCCCAGCTTATTTCTCAAGAACTGGTTTTGTCAAATCACCCCATTAAGGACCCTTTAACTTTACTGGGTACCATTTTTTAGGTAATGTCATGTACCTGCAGGTTAGAGAGCTAATCGGAGTAATGAGTGCACCTTCTATTGGATTAGGTGATGCAATCAGATGTTTGATGGGAAATGTGTCTATCAACTATTTTGGGGAAATTATTTTGTTTTCCCTGCTAACAAAGGTTGTTATGACTAATTAGATGGAAGTTTTCCAACACAGGCTTCTTTCTTAGATATTTTGTTAACTACATAAACTTTCTGCCCTTAGTTTTACATCCACCAAACATAAATTAGAGCTTCAATGTATCCAAACTTAGACTGCCACTGTTTCTCACAAACACTGCTGGCCATTCATTGAAAAGGCTGCTTTCTTTCTCGATGGTAAGAGTTTTAAGTTGCACTTCAAGTTTGTTTAGGAAATGTGGTCTGTTAGATGCTCTGTTTCTTTGGTTTCATGGTGAGGCTTTTTGCCGCCTGGTGTACACAGCAATGCTGTGATTCAATCAACATCCCATTTACTGCCATTTGCTCTTCTAGAGGAAACCATCATGGGTTGTGATGGACCATTATCCTCATGAGGGCTATTCTCATTTCCTAGATGGCTGTGTGTGTGTTGGCTGTGTCAGTGTCCCCCATGTATGTGTATTACATTATCAGAGAGGATGTTTCATAACGCCAGCTAAATGAGATTGTCACGCCTTGCTGAGAGTCAAACTTTGAGAGAGGCTCTGTGGTTTACCTGTGGAACAAATTTTCTTTGGCTTTGCTCCACCTGATCCCACCTGTCAGCATGCACCCCCTTTCCTTAGGGATAAAATGTGGGTTATCTGCCCTTTAACGTTGAAGGACAAGGTGGACTTTGTCTCAAATACTTAGTTTTTGTGTTTAAATGTCACACATGTACCCCAGCAAAGATACATGATCAGTGCCTTTATTTTGTTAGTTGTTAAGCCAACTGAGCTCACAGCAGCATCCAGCTCTGCTGAGATGCTTAGAAAGTGATCCTTATATAGTGGAAAGCAAACCTGTTTGTATGGAAAAAAGCCTTAAATGAAGTACATCCTCCAACATTTCTGCTGGTAGCCAGAGTCTGAAGGCAGCTGCTTAATCTGTAAAATATGTGCAGAAAATAGAGACAAAGCAGCTGATTCTTTAGATCAAAGCAATCTTTTTTTTTCTCTCTCTCTCTTTCTTAAATATGTACTGATACTGCTTACTGTTGCTAGTGAGGTTTCACATGCTGGATCTAAGAGATGGAGCTTGCTGGGATGAGGATGAAATATGATTTTAATTAATTTTTTGCTGTACATTCTTAGCCTGGAGCGTGAAGCTGTTGTATTCCCTTTATATAAGATCACCTTAATAAGTACAAATTTTGTTTAAAAAATGCTAAAAAAATTTAGAATTGGTTAGTGAAATTATGTGCAATGAAGGCTTACAGACTCTTTACAGTACACATTCATTTAATGCCCTCAGCTGCACACCATTAACCACACACACTTTGTTGTCTGGGTTAGTATTGCAGGCTGAGGTTAAGCAGCTCTGGTTAAAGCTGCATGGTGACGTTTTTTCTTTGCTTTGCTGTGTTTTGTCCATTTATCCTCCGGGCTACCAGTAGTTCAAATTTGTCCTCTGTGGAGGACATCTGTAAACCTGAATATCTCCACCCCTGTGCATGCTATCAAATTTAACTCATTTTGTACTCTAATAAGGACATTCAGGGCTTTTGAATGGTACCACATTTATAGGGTGTCACACGGGGAATTGGAGAACAAGCTGTCATTCATTTGACCGAGTCCATTCCCAGAGGAACTCACCTGTTCTTTACCTCTGGGGAACCTCCTGGAAACCCTGATGGCAAAAGGGCCGACAGGGACTGGAACCCTCATGAAGAACGGAGTTCCAAAAGATCATATGGGATAAGCATTTTTTTTTTAAAATAAAAAGGAAGATCAGAGATGGTGGTCAAACTTGTTGTACTATGTTGAAGTGGTTGGACAACAAGCCAGTGGCCATGACATTTTCCACTGATCTGGCAATTACCAGTTCCTGGCTTCAGTATAAAACTGACTGCCAGCTTCTGGTAAAGAAACCACTGAAGTTTCTTTAATTTAAATAGCTCCTTGGTGAGCAGTTGATTACACGGGCTCAAGCAGGAATCACAAGTGACAGTGAAGATGACTACACAGTCCTCAAAAGAGGAATCTTCAGCCAAATGCAGCTCTCAGACACTAGGGGGCCATCCATCTCTCAGAGATGGTGTATGAAACTCATGCATCAAGGTGTCGCAGATCCGGTTGCAACAGCAAAACATTCGTGATGTGCACTAAGTGCAAAGTATTCCTTTGCTTTTCAAAGATGGGGAGTTGCTTTTCTGAAATATCATACCACATGAATACCTCATGCAAAAATGCATCATGATTTTGGCTTAAATGAACAACATACTGCATTGTAGCCATTCACAGCAGCTGATTGTTGAAGGCGACTGATTCTTCACAAGCGGGCCCGATTGTTCACGACCGCAGCCAATTATTGACAGCAAGAAGTTCAAGAAGGCAGGGTGTCCCCCTAATATGGTAGGGGAAACATTGCACTGATGTTGGAGTTTCAATCAATCAGTTCAATTCGACTTTGGTATTTTATGTATAAATACACTATAATATGCTACAGAACAGTGATGGGGAGTTTTCACTCATTCTTGTTTTGACTTCTTGGTATTTTCTTTGCGATTTAATTGTTATCAAAGTTCGGCTTTACATGTATGACGTTCCAATGTCCACTGTAGTGGACACATGATATCTTAAAAATAACTTTTAAACTAAATAGTTTTCAGTTTACTCATTACTCTTCAAGCAGTCGGAAGTTAAAAAAAAATTGTGAGTAAACTAAAAAATTTTTCCTGGTAGTCAGGAGGATATAGTGGAGTGTAGAATTGTTACTTTGTTCTAAGGAAAACAGGATTATAATGAGTCATAAATAAGAGCAGATGAGTGAGTTAACCATAATGCAAAAGCCCTCGAAAAATCACTCATCTATTTTTTATTAATTCAGTCTTTATTAAACCAGACATTAAAATTAATAAAAGGTGAATCCCTCAACATTTTCCAACCAAATAATAATGTTTTATAATACAGTATGTTTGTTTGTGTGGCCATGACTGCAATGCTTTTCAACTTCCCCATTAACTGAAAAAGTGAATAAACTGAAATACATTCTGAAATAAACAGAAACTGATTGATAGTTCCAGCACTGTTGGGAGTCCTACTACCCACAACTAACCTGTTTTCATTAGCGGGGTTCTGGCCTTCACAACAACTCCTATGCTTCCAGGTGACAGCTTTAACCAGCACAAATATATCATATTATTTATCTGACCACAGCTAAATTTCCCCTACCTCCGTGTGTGTGTGTGTGTTATGAATTATTAATATTCCTGCCAAAACCCTATAAACACAATAAACAAATGGCTTTGCTGTCACTGAAGTGTTGCAGATTATTCTATAAACATAGCATTAAGTGAAAATGGGAGAGTCGGAATTGGATAGTATAATTACTGGATAAGAATGAATAAGCGGTTTATTTTCCTTTAGGTAGCTCATCAGTGTGTTTTTGTTGGTCTGCTGGGTTATAAACACTGATGGTAGGTGCCAAGCAATAAGTTTACAATAGAATATTTGTTGCACCAGTATCATCAGGACTGGACAACATATTAAAAATTTACCACCATCGTGGTATAAACATCCATCGTATCAATCCTTAAATCACCATATACCAAAGTATTAGTTTATAGTCCAAGTATTTTATAGATTGCAAATCATGTTGTAAATTATTCAACAGTAATACTATAAATCTGATGTTCTGCTAATGTTGTGGAGCCATAGTACCAAGCAACAATGACCATATAGGGACTTTATAGTGTTAAAAATTTGAAAATGCAATACTTTTACTTTCTAAAACTATTATTTAATATTTGCTTTTAAAGATGCAGTTACTGGTGACAGACCATCACTATTATGTACATATAGCTGCTTCTGTGCCTGTAAGATCAATGTAATTGTGAGTTTAGTGTTTGTGCTGATGTGTTGTGGTTTTGATTTTGCATACAAGATAAGGATTTATATAGGAAAGCGGTACACCATGGCAGTATTGTCTTCACATTGTTACATTGCATTAATTTACCAGATACATTTTTTCCTAGTAGTTTACAGATAAGGTTCATTTATTTATTTTGTTCAGATACTAAGTTTCGTTGTTCTTAAGAACAACAATCAACACTGTTATCAATGCTAAAGGAGTTAAACGTCACTCAGCAGAACCTTAAACATTTAAATAATTCTAAGCCCAACCTGGTTTTCAGTTCAGAAAAATACTTTGTTCTCTACCCCAGCTTTTAATCATACAGACTTCACACTCCGATCTGAACCACAGCTTCCCTGTCACACCTCTACAGTTCACCCTGCACCCTAGTCATGGACCTTACCTCACACTCTGAGACCTCTCCTGCCTCCACCTTCTGTCTGTCTGTCTCCAGCAGTCAGGTGAAGAGGCAGCTGGAGAGACTGAACCGGAACAAGGCTGCAGGCCCAGATGGTGCCAGCCTCAGGGTCCTGAATCCCTGTGCAGAACAGCTTACCGGGATGTCTACAACACCTCTTTAACCATAGTGTGTCAGGAGGAAGTTCCACTGAACTGGAAATGCAGCACCGAAGCTGTAGGGACAGAGTAGATATGACTTCTAAAGAAAATTGAGGACATTTATTGTTTGCAGCAAAATGTTGCATATCTTAGTCTGTGGTGGCGAGTGCAATCTGCTTTGCAGGATTCTGTTGGCACTGCAGCACCAGAGGAAAGAAACTAAACAAACTGATGTGGAAGTCTGGCTATGTGCTTTGGGCTATTCTGTGGCTGCTGGAGCAGATTAAACCGAGGAAAATGTTGCAAAAGCTGATCAACACAAAGGACAAGGCCGCACACCCTCTACATAACACTATGATCTAACAAGGAAGTGTGTTTTGTTAGAGGGTTCTTTAGCGCTGCAGCAGCAAAGACTAGTACAGGAGGTCATTCCTGCCCACAGCAATAACGCTGTGCAGTGACTTACTTAAAATGACATAACTGAAAAATGTTACTTCATGCCAAAACAATCATCTCACTTACATTCAATAAAGGCACTTCACAAGACGCCACAGAGTTTTAAATCATTTACATCAAAGGCTTCCTCTCTGACAGTGTGACTTTCTTTTGAAGAGGCTGAAGATGAGAGCTATCACAAGCCCACATAAATACATTGTGGTTCTCTGAATGCTTATGGCTTGTAATTTCTCCATTACTTCAGCAAATGTCACGTAGATAATACTATCACTTAGGAAAGTGGCCTTGTGTTTATTTGGCTCCATCATCTGTGGCCGACTCTCCAGTATCCCATGTGTTTCACCCTCATTAGCGCTGTGGCTTTCTAACTTGGCTTTACTAATAGAGGGTATGTTGTCATGTGATCTAATTAAATGTTCTGGTGGTCCTTTCTCACCCTCTGCAGTCTGACATTGTGTGTGCCTGTATTTGTGCAAGTAAACGTGTTCACAGGCACGCTGCTGATGTCCTTTTATACAACCTGTACTTGGATAGCAGCTGCTAGTTCCTGCTGTAACTTTAAAGAGGGGAAAAATGCAGTGAAGGCGGAGACATAGTAGAGAAATGAAAAACAAGCAAGAACGTTTTACTGTTTGTAATTACTTTATGAAATAATGAGAGGGAAAGATTTAACAGAGGTTTACTTAGACAGGATGAGGGCAGACAGATGGATGTGGTGAGTGGTTGAGCTGTGCATCTTCACTGGTCTCCCGATTTTAGTTTGATTTTGATTATCTTGTCTTCGATCCAGCAATGCATCACTGTGTTGCATAATCAGTTTTCTGTATCACTGCACATTGCTACTTCATCAATAAATACAATTAATACATTTCCGGTAATTATCAACTGTTTATTTATAATGTTTTCAAAAATCAATCTGAATGTCCTGATTTTGACAAACATTATAAACAGTATTCTGTTGCAAGTATTCTATTCAATTTGCAATTGGTCACAGAAAATATTGTTGAGGCAAATATTTGTTGATGGACACAGTTGTTTTGATTAGGGATGGACTGATATAAAAATTGTGGCCGATATCCAATATTAATATTGTTATGTTTTTAATGTTAATATTTTTTTAAAGGTTGAAGATTATCAAATTTTGTACAAAGTTAAATATATATCTGCTGTTAATATCGGCCCAGTTTTGCTTATCGGACCAATACCGAAATGTTAAAAAAATGACTAACATTGGCCGATACCAATATTAATGCCGATATATCATGCATTCCTAGTTTTAATCCTTTTAGTCCATTTGCGCATGCTAACCGCTAGCTTGCCAATGGTATTTTCTGTAGATGCTAGCCTTAAGCTAACCTTTTGGTTTTTATACATTTTCATGTGTAATTTTACGTGATTTCCCTGAGACCATGAATGTATTTTCAGCGAGATACTAATGTATTTTCTTTAGGATTGCTTAGTTTTACAGTTTTCCTAACTGAAGGTTACAAAACGGATTCGCTGCAATGTAAAAACGATTAAATTCAACACCCCTACTGAGGGGAGGTTCAGCAGTGCTTTTATGTTGTAAAATATATGTAAATTGATGGAAGAGGTAGAGGGATGGCTGACCAGTCTCATGAAATATAAAGAAGATTAAATAAGTTTACAAGGAAATCATGTTTGGTTTAGTGCATCTAATGGTTTCTGAGCTCAGGGAGACCCTCTACTAATGCATTAACACAACGTTACTAGTTGCCACTCTTATAAACTGCTTTAAGAACTCTTAAAAGTGTGCATCTTCTGTGTTTTGACTAAAGCTCCTTCAATTACCTTGCAGACTGACAAACAAAAGCATCCCAGATAAGTTGTGTTAGTGCAGAAATGTGTATTAGAATACGTCTGATTTATAAGTGCATGTGTTTTGTGTGTGTTGTGAGTTTTGAGAGGTTTGTTCCGTTGTCGCTCAAGATAAGAATTCACTTGCACACACTGGTCATCACGGCGTTCTGTGTTGCCTGCCACCCACACACAGGTGCAATGCTTCTTTGGAAGAAATATTGGCTCAGCCCCTCCACCCACACACATATATAAACACAGACATGCTATAGATAGCTTTACACTGAAACGCTTCATTATCATCTCCTGTTTCTATGGCAACTAGTACCATCCATGCCTATCATTACTTGGCTAGCAGAGAGGATTATAGTGATTTTTAGACTAAGACTATCCTGTGGATAACTGTCAAATAATGAGGCAGTTGGAGTTTTACCTTCCCGCAAGCCTGGGATTTGACACAATTCTTTAGATGTATTTATGCATTTCAACTTTAAGCTTAGACACTTTTTTTTTTTTTTTTTTTTTTTTAAAGCTTAGACACATTAATTGCAGGAGAAATAGCCTGTTCGTATTTTTTCCCCCTTCAAATGTGGGCATAGTTGTTCAGAGTTACAGTGAATCAAACTTGCAGAAAGGGCACAAAATACAGTAGGTGCAGTTAGTCAATGATAGTAATTTCTCAGTCAATTTAAGTCAATATGTAATGCTATATGTGCCTAATTTTGTCTTAGAAATTATTTAAATTTGCTGAATTAAAGCTGTTTTGGCATGCTAATGCTTGCTAATTTGCTAAAACCAGCTGAACCCATTGAAAATCACAAAATATGTTGGATACAACGCTAAAGTACACATGATCATGTCTACAGAATTGTAAAGAAATCCAACCAACTAGGATGTAAGTACAAAACCCCGAATGTCATCTGTATCCCAACTCTGAAGAAAAAGAAAAAAAAACTGAGTGCCAGTTTGTGTTCAACTCATCCAACATACTTCATATTTGATAAGATAAATTAGATCTTTGAGCTGTTTGTGGCACTAAAGCAAAATCTATGTTCCATGTCAAAGTGCAGAAATATATAAGATGGACTAAAGTGGAGACAAATGTCAGCAGAGCAGAGCTTTGAAATAATCCTCTATGTAGATTATGTATTGTCTGTAGCTGTGTAGATTATGTATTATCTGTAGCTTTGACTGTTAAAGATCTCACAAACTAGTTATCTCCAGAAATTCATGTTTTCTCCTTTAATAACCCCCTCTCACAAACTTACTTCTCAGCAGCAAATGTGTCAAACACTTCTTTCCAAACATTTTGAACAAGGTTATTTTGGTGGCTGGAGCTCAGACTCAGACCTCATAAACCTTTTAATATTTTTATATATCTGGTGCTTTTTCCAACTTGGATAAAATGATAGTTACTCGTTTCTCAGCACCACTAGCTGGCAAAGTCATGAGATCTATATTTCATCTGCCACTTCCACATGAGGGAATCCTGTTAAAGGAACACAGAGATCATCGACTCACTGAATGAGGCTAATAAACTTTCTCTTATCTTAATGGCTTCATAGTGAAGCGTGGTTCTCAGTCATTGTCTTCCACTGGCAGGAGAACGAGGGGATGAAATACAGGGAGAGAGACTGTGTAGTTGTGAAGAGGAAGGTGGTCTTGACAGAATTACTGTCGGGACAAAATTACTGTTAGTCACATGACATTCTCAACCCTTACTTTCCTAACTAGTGTGTGTGTTTTCTCTCCTATGTTTGTGTCTTCTAAAAGTGAGTCAGCCCTGACCGTGGCTGATTTGTGGTGTGATTTAGTGGATTAGGGGGCAGAAATGCCAGCTAAGATGTATTGACTAAATGTGTATGTGGTGTGTGTGTTTGCACATGGAGGCTGCGCGATACCCGAGGGAAAGGGAAGGAGTAGAAAAGTCTTAGGGGGTAGGGAATGAGAGATCAGAAGTGTTGATCATATGATGGTTGCCAGTCCTTTTTATAGGAAAGTATTATTTTCAGTGTGACCGTGAGCCCATTGCTCTTCTATGCAGTTTTATAAAGAACCAATAATATGAATGATTATTGCATCCTTTGTTTCTCCTGTTGTGAAACCTGAGCATATTAAGCCAACCATTTAAATGCTGCAAAATGCTTCCTGTAAAATGTTTACAATCCCTTTATCATTCTCTATATTTGGCAATTCCATCTTTTTAAATTTCCCAGATGCATTTATGTATGTGTTTTTACTGGGTTCCGTAAATCAGTAAGAGCCTAGAAAGCCTTAAAAGACTTTTAGATTGTTATGGTAGAATCACCTGATTTGGGTCAGACAGGACAAGTTATTTCATGGACTGCACATGGCAACTGGAACCAACTGATGCAAAGCAGCTCCACCCCCTTTCCCAAAAATTCTTTTTGAAAGCATGATTAATCCTTTATATGGGATTAAAGGGGAGAGGAAAACGAGATGTTTCTGATGAAGAAACGAATCTCTATCGCATGGCCAGTTATCTCAAGTAGCTAACTCACCCTTTAACATGCAGCTCGGTGCGCTTGTGCTTCACATTGATAAACATGATCACCTGCCCATGATGCTTAGTTTTCTTAATGTTTTTTTATTTTTCATTTTGAGAATAAGAAACAGAAAAATGTCAACATATGGCAATGAAGACAATATTGATCATTTACTGAGAAGTTCTAACCAGGGGACAAAAAAAGATCCCTTCTCAGAGATGAAAGTCTTATTTGATTTGAGCAGTGCAGACACTCTTACTAAACTGAGATTGTCTTATTGCAATTGAGATTCCATAACAGTGATGGTTATCTCAGCCATGGCCCAAGCCGTAAGTGGAAAAGAAGTAGTCTTCTACAAGTTTAAGTTTAATGCCCATTGCTGCTCATTTGCTGCCACCGGTGCAAATAGTCTGTCTGCATTTCATAAAGACTGTCTTCCATCTCCACCACAGTTCATCCTACAATTACTTTCCAGGTTTTACAACCCTGGAAAGGCAAACAGGAGGCAGATGTGCCAGCTCTTTAAATAGACCTAAAGAGGTCTTAACAAGCAGTTCAGCTCTGGCTCCGGTTAAAGCCTGCTTGTTTCTTGCAGCTTTCCGATATTCCAGAAACCCCGTATAATTATATTTGTTTGTTCATTCTCAGAATGCTTATTTTCCTCCTTTTTGTGAGGTTATTTCTGTAACAGTTTTTTTTTTCCATTGCTGATGTCTTTCTGTCAAGGATACATTTTATATATAAAAAAGAAAAGTTCTTTTATTTTCTTTCAAGTGGCACAGTATTTACACATTCTACTTAGATGCTCCAGATCTACTATGTAATGTTTATGCAGTGGAACTGATAGACAGGATCTAGGAAACACATAATCAGTACACAGCAAAGTAGAATCAGCCTGACGGGTCAGGCCTGGTATCGTATACTTTAAGCAGTTGTCTACTTTTACACAGCCTAAGGTTTTTCAGTTCTGAGCTGTTTTCCTAAACATTGAAAGGCAACATGGGAGTGTCCCTGACCCCTGGGATGATTCATCACGTATTGATCACCCTATGCAAATTTTAAAAATTTTTTATTTTTGCTTGTTGCTTTGTGACCCACAAATGCAATGTTTGGTGAGTGGCAACACTCTACTGGTTACTTCCCACACATTTCTTTTCTCAGTGTGCATGTTTTTGTGTGTGTATGACTCACTCTCATCCCACATCCTTTTCTCCCAAAGAGGACCCTTATCAAAGTCCTCTGCCACAATCCCAGAATTAACTGGAAGCGGGGTGTTTAACATTTTTTTTAAATGCTGCATAGGTATGCGGTACTGTATTGAGACCCACACACTGTACACATGCACAAATTTGGGTACGATTAAAATCCTACTTTTCCTAAAGTATACAGTTAAATTAAAAAAGGGAATATGTAGATAACAAACAAGAGACAGCAAACTGGATAACTGAGAAATACAAAAGCAGCAGCAGTGGCTGAATACAAAAACTTCTAAGCCTTAAGTGCCACCTTGGTGAGATGGGCAGACAATAGCAGTGGAAATCTCACAATTCAATATGATCATCATTAGGAGGGATTAAGGACAATTATTGATGCTTTAAAAAAATTTTTTTCAAGGGAAATAAAAGTATTTGTGTGTGATGAGACCTGAAAAGATTAGTCAAATATTTAGCCATTTGTAGAGTCGGGATAAAGCTTTGACATGACCTACTCAGTAGTCCACTGGCTGGCAGCAACTACTGGCAAAGTTCCATCCTCCTCTAGATGAAAGCATGTGTAATGAAACACTTTTATTTGTTTAGGCAGGATCGGAGGAGGTCGGTAAATAATGAAAACTCCAGACAGTTC
>JBAMHW010000004.1:23747826-23758452 GCA_037177495.1 Rhadinocentrus ornatus
AGTAACAGTAAATGATCCGATTTAAACGGGAGGATAAAGTAGTTGCTGGACTACCCTGCCCTGTTTCTAACATAACGGCAAAATAAGCTTCACTCTTAGATTGAATTAACTCACCTATCCAGCAGAAAGCTGCAAGCTCCGCATTAGCTTTGAAGTCCCTGCCTCCATCTGGTAAATACTCCACCGATGTACACTCTTATTTTCTCCCGGTTATTATTTCTTTTTCTGTTCTTGGCTATTTTTTTCCTCCGTCTCGCGGGCAAAGAGTATAGACGGTTCTCCATTTCAATGTAAGGTGGCAAGCTGAATGATCCATGGTAGTCTTGGCTTGTTTACATCACCCCCACGCCCTCCCCCCGAAACAGCGGGGACTCACAGGTAAAACGCACAAGGCTAACAAGTTTGTCCCCTTTCGGCTACTGAATTCAAAGATGGCAATGCAACATGGCAGCCACCAGTTGGGTGCGCCGCCACCTATGTATTTATAAACATCTAATTCTAAGCTACAAGAACGCTTTCATTTGGATGGGACTGTGATTAGACTTTGGTAAATTACGTATTTATAAAAGCAATTCTTGATTTTGGCTAACAAAATACCAAAAAAACTACACACTGTACCTTTTAAAATAAGTAAAAGTAAGCATAAACAGTTTTAACTATATATGGTCATTTACCGAATACTTTTACATATATTTAAGAGAAATAATTTAAATTTACATGAGCAAGATCTGAATGTTGGTTTAGATTAATTGCCAAGCCCTACAACCAAGCATTTAGAATCACTCAACAGCGGACTGTGGATATGAACGTCATCTTTTTTCACATCTTTTTTATGAGGCAGTCCTTAACTGCATGGACGGAGTTTAAACCATGGAAAAAAAAAGAAAACTGATTCTGATGACCCTCTACTTTATTACAGGAAAATTGTAAACTGTCGCCAGTTGTAACTAGATTTGTTGCTGTAAATGTTACTGTGCATTGTCTATGTGCAAAGGCCTGTCGGTGTGTGTGATGAAATGATGACTAATAGGCTGTGTTCTGTCTGAGGCGAGACGTGCATCCTGGTTATATGCCTCAGCTGGCCAGCACTTTATCCCACATTAGCAGGAACTTTGAGCTGACATGTATCAGGTTAAGTTGCAGATTGATGCTTCTGTTCAATTTGTTTTACTTAAAGGTCAAGGAGGCAGCCATCAAAGTTGGCATCCGTCCGAAAATTAATTTTTAAAATATAATTACCATTTAGATGTAGTATTTTACTGGTTGCTATATTTAGAATGTTGCATTACATTGAGTTGAGTGATACTGAAGAGGCAGGCATGGTCATTGGTGTTCAGAGGTTCTTCTTTTCCTGAAAGAAAACATTCCATTTATGTGTTAATGAAGAGCGCATCTGCCATTGGTTGAATTGCAGGTGTGGTACCAGAATCGGTGCCATCTTCAGTACACACTTGGCTCATCTTGTCTATACCGAAACATCAGGGGGCTGGTTTGTGTCCTGTTAAGTCAAAAAACCTACATGCTGACTACATTGATGTATGTGTGACGTAGAACCAGATATGTCAAATGTATGGCCCGTGGGCCGAAACTGGCCTGTCAGAGGGTTCAATCCATAGACTGTATATAAAAGATGGACGGAGCCTCCGTGACGTCACCTTTTTACATTACATTACATTCATTTAGCTGACGCTTTTATCCAAAGCGACTTACAGTGGTTAGGCAGTAGTGTTAAGGGTCTTGCTTGAGACCCCCCAAATGGGAGACCGAGCTAACCAGCCGCTACCTGTAGGTCACCTGTAGGTTTCTGAAAAGCAAAAGTGAAGCTCGTTGGGTTTTCCTACAATCGCCATCTTGGCAGCGTCACGCCCGCCGTTGCTCCTGGAAAATACAAAAATGGGCAAAGTGGTGGAGCTAAGATGGGGGGCTGTGAGCGTAGGGGTGGATGATTGAGCTGTCTGTAGCTAAGCGCTAACTGAGGCAACTCGGATCTAACTTGAGCTAACCGGCTAATGGAGGTAGGTGGGCTAAAGCTAAGGCGCACTGTTAGCTACTGTACCAGGCTTTAAACATGTTTATTTCTGCTGTGAAGTTGACCTTTTTAACATGGGAGTCTATGGGGATTTGCTTTGTTTTGGAGCCAGCCCCTAGCGGAAAAGGGGTGAGCTGCAATTTTTTTCTCACTTCCGCATAGGCTTCACATTTCACCGCTGGAGGTTGCTGCTCGTTTCAAAACTAACCTACGGGAAGTGACAACAATTCTGATTTGTCCACAATGTTGAGTTTTTTTTTTTTTTTATTAATATTAAACACTTTCATGGCAAGAGGATAACTTGCACTTCTTTGGATTAAAACAAAGGGGAGTATGGGAGTTTTCATCATTTTTAGGTTGTTACGCTAATTTTTTCTGGCCTGGCCCACTTGAGATCAAATTGCGCTGTCTGTGGCTCCTGAACTAAATCGAGTTTGACAGCCCTGATGTAAACCATTCTGCAGGTCACATTTAAATGTGATGGGTACAGAATTGGATAAATTGGAGACTGACCTGCATGCCAGTGATTGATCAAGATGAAAACATACCATCCCCGCTGCCAAACAATTGGTGTTTCTTTTGGTAAGTAGCAACACTGTGCAGCAATGCAGAGAAATAAATGTTCTATGGGATATTGTACAGTATCAGTCAAAAGATTGGACAGACTTTCCCATTAAATCTAATGGGAAAATGTGTCCAAACCTTCGACTGGTAGTGGATGTAAATGCACTCTTGGCCATTTGTAACCATATCAATAAAAACACCAAAGTTTTGACATGCGAAATCTTAATTCAAACCCTCATTAAAACATGTAAATGAACAGACGTGTTTCTTTTCTAGCAGACTATCACCTTCTCAGTGCAACTGTTGTAAGCAGGCACAAATACAAAGCCTTCGTAATGACAAGCACACTACAGAGATGGACTGGAGGTGTTTGTCTATCCTGTACATTGATTTTGTGTTTGCTCTTTGTTTTTTGTCTGATGGACAGATTGTGCACGCTTGTCAACTCAAATAACTTTTACTCATTTATTGTCTTTACTACCTTTATTGTGTTCATTTGCTCTATTCTTTCTCTAATTAACATGGGGCCCACCTATTGAGTGTCAGGCCCGTGGCTAAAAGATAATCTTATCTGGAGAGAGCAGCCTCACATGCTGCCACCCAATTGATTAAATGTGCACAAAACTGGGCAAAGAGATTGCATAGCTGTGTGTGTGTGTGTGTTTGTTTGGGCTATGATGGGTAATGAAATTGCAGTGATGGAATCTGATCTGTGCCAGCAGTATGGAATGTGTGCATTAGTGTGTGACAGTGTGTGTGTGTGTGTGTGTGTGTGTGTGTGCAATAAGGGGACGAGGGAAAAGCATTTAAATATTGGCTGAATATCTAAGTGACCCCCACTCCTGTTTATTTCGTATTAGTTAAGTGGAAACCAACATATTAGAAATGGTTAAATGTGATCATGCAAATTGTGTTCTTCCATTGGTGATGCTGTGTTGCTCTTGTTACCTTACCAAGTCAGCGTAGTCTGGTCTAAAAGTGCATATACATCCAGATTTCTACCACCTCTGTCCGTTACTCATGTGGCTGTTGTCCTACTAAAGTAGTCATTGTCCTGCTGATGTAGCTATCCATCATTATACAAGGGGCTAAATGTTTGTCAGGGTGAGAGGAAAGAGGAGGCATGCTAAGAAAATGTAAAAAACCTGATTTTCTTTATAGGGTTGATAAAAACTGTACTTTACATAGGCTTTATGGTTTCAAAGAAAATAAGAAATTTGTGTTTTTAACTCAGATTTGTAATATTTTGATTAAAAATGTATTAAATTACATGTTATCTTAAGGTTATGTTTCATTGGTTTTATTAATGAATATAAGTTTACTACTGCATGTGCAAAGATCTTGTGTTACCCCAGGTCCTTGTTGTTAAATTGTAACGTCATTATTATCATAGGTGCTTCACACACACTCTTTATACTACAGACAAAGCAAACTGGGGTAATTTCCTCAAGCTGAGAAGCCAGCGTTAGCTTAAAACCTTGCTGCCATGTCAGAAGTCATTTCACTCATTCAGGTGGAAATTGAACAATTAAACTTGCATGTCACCAGAACCATGACAGATTTTTTTCTTTCTGAAGTTGCTCTGTTGTCAGTGTTTTATTCCCTGACAAGCACAAAATGGTCGGTTTTGTCTGCCATGATGCTCCCAGAGGGCATTAATGTGGCTCTCTTTAAGTCAAACACAGTGATTATCAGAGCTGTTAGTGTAGTTATTACCTCACATTGACGTTTAAATAGAGAGGTGTGTTGAAAGGGCTGCCAAAGAGCAGCCTTGATGGACTGTGAGTCAACTCTCTCCTTTCTGATACTTTTGTTATTGATCACAGTCATGTTCTGATGTTGTCTCGTATTTATTTAGCTTCTTATGCAAAAGGTTATTTTATAAATAATTGAATGTAATACATGCTGAATACAAATTAAATATTGTAATAGAGTGTGTCCTTATCCTAAAGACATTTTCTCTAGATATACATATTTTCATCATATTCGGCTAATGAGAGTTTAGAGCGCACCTCATTAGTGAAAGCAAATCTAATTCTCTAAAACATAATTTGTGCTCGATCATATTAATTAATTGGGTATACAGTATTTGTGCAGCAAGGTATATTTAGGTTTGTTAGTGTAAGTGTCATAATTACACGGTGCCATGGAGGAAGACACCAGACAACGATGTTAGCAAAGAAGTTGTAGCTTTTTATCAATCTGGGGAAGGTTATAGGTCTGTTTCCAATTTGGAGTCTATTATTTAATGCAATTTATCATTTGTCATCCTACTGGGATTCACCGAACAGGAGTAGGTTTGACTTCAGTTTAAGCATGTAAACTAGCATTTTGTTCACTCCCCTTTAGATGGGTTTAAGTGTTGTTCTTTTATTTATTTTGTTTTTGTCCACATGGAACTGCCATTTTCAGAGCCTGAAAATACACATTTTTAAAGTCTGGTCCTAAAGTGAATAAATCTGAAAATTCTATTGTTTCTTATCCATGTGTATGACCCATACGCATATTTCCCCAAACAATAATGTGATGGTTCCACCTCTCCCCTTTTTAAAATTTTTTTTTCCAGCATCATAGCAGAATGACATTCTAACTGCTGTGTTGTACTAAAAAAAAAGTTCCTTTGCCAAAAGGAGCGTTGGATACAAGGCCTCTTTTAGTTTTCTTTATTTTTAAATGTGTCAATTGCTGAATTAAAAAATAATTATTACTGGACCTGACGAAGAGGGGTGAGGGCAAAAGAAAGGACAAACTAAAGATAAAAGAAAAGAGGAAAAAAAAGACAAGGATACAGCTAATTGAATAGCTGATGCCGTTACTTTATATCGAAACAGTAAAAACCAGACAGCCAGCTGCTACACCTGAAAGGAAACAGAACACCACCTGCAACATCTAAAGAAAAGCAAAGCTGATAATCACCGGGAACGCCTATAAAAAGACAAACCAGCTGGGAAAAATCATGAATCACAACAACAATAGCATCGGCATTACAAAGAAAAACATGAACAAAAGTAGTTATTGGTGATTAAACCGACAGGACAACACGGTGACTATCAGCAGGTTAGTAAATGTGGGAGCAAAATCGGATGCATGAGATGGCTGTAATTTACCCTTTTATTTTGAAATATAAGATGTCTTCAGATGTCTATAGTTTGAGGGGAATTATTTACAAGAATAAAAATTAATAGATGATGGTTTGTTAAACCAGGTAAAATAAACTGAAGTTGGGGATTCTTGTAGGAGGTGGACTGACTGCAGTTTCCTTCAACGATAAGAAACCTGTTGATTCCACTGTTTGTCCTATTGTCATTTTCTTGTTTTGCTACTTTAAATTTAATTTTAAACTGTCATTTTTATTTAACCTTTATTTATACAGGCAGTCCCATTAAGACATGCCGTCTCATTTACAAGAGACATGTTGAAATTTCAGTTTCAATCAAACATTTAACTGTAAAGAATAAAATACAGATCATTGTAATTTATTCACTATTTATTCAGATCTGCCAAAGTACTTCAGATATTAGACTGCACTTGCAGCAAAGCTGGTTTGTGCACAATGAGTTTGATTTCCATTTTAATTTATCTTGTCATTCAAATGGCTGCAAGTCATTTCATCAATGCAACAGTTTTTAGCTATTAATACCTCCTCACCTGGCTCCACAAGGTGAAGGTGAGCCACACAAAGTGGAACTTTTTTATTTATTTTTTATTTTTTGGCCAAGTGTTAGTGCCCCATTTCCATATATAATCGAAAGTTGCATCAGTCTGTCAATGAAGGTGAAGCCCCTTGTGCATTCATTTTTTTATGAGTGTTCTTGTTGTGTAGAATAACAAGGCAATGAAGAGAAAATAATGAGGCTCTTTTCTCTGTCTTCTTGCATGTCTTGTTTTATTGCTCTCATTCACTTGAGCTCCCTCTTCTCCATGAAGAGGGCCTGGAAACACTGATGTACAGCCTGCTAATCATAGTGCCTCCTCCTCTCCCTTTCTACTGTCTTCTTTTTCTGCCCTGTCCTTTATCTTTACACCCCCCCAATCCCTTTCTAATTCATCATATAATCTCTACGCCCCCCCACTCCCACCCCAACAACAGCACCACACAGAAATGCCAACGTCACTTTCCTCCTGTACCCTCCTGCTACACTTTTTTGATGACGATGCCGTATCATTATAGACCACATAGAAATGCAGATTGTGTCCAGATAGACATATTGATCGATACCACTTAATGCAGCTATTTGATTTATTCATATCATCAGCTCAGCTGCATTTCTGTCTGAAAGTTAGTCTAGACGTTTTCTTTTTAAAGCTTTAGAAAGGCAATCAGCTGTATGACTTTTCTAGTTTAATGTTGAATGGGGATATTTCTGAAAAGGATGAGATTGTATCAAAAGCATTTATTGAAGATGTTTGAACTCTATATTAATGAACTTGGGTTACATTCCAACTATTACAGTAGGTGATGTTTTTCTCAAGATGAAGCCAAGATACAGTCAATGCAAAAAGCGTCATTCAAGCCGCTCAGATGTAAACTATTAAACTGTACGTGGTGTATTTTGAAATAAAGAGTCATGTGCTGTACAAACTTGTGAGTCTTTGCTTACAATTGGAGAAAACATTTTAGAAAACCAGAAATAAATGAGTTCCCGGTCATGAGTTGGGTTTTATCTGGTTGACAAAGGCAACTTGTGAAAGTACAGAAGTTTGAATACTCCAGGACTTTGGCCTAAGAAAAGCTTGTAAATGCACACAAAATAATAAAAATCAACAGCTAATGTAGACAATCTTTTTTATTATTTAGATTTAACACTATTTTGGAAACAGGTTTGTGTAATTTAGTTAAATTTTGGAAAGGTTTAAGACCCCCTAATTGGGTAATTTCACATCTGTCAGGATGCTGTGGATTTGGGTTTCCATGACCCAGACAAGAACTCTGTAACAGGAAGGTGTGACGATGACAACACACTTTAGTTTATTGGCATTGATTAATGAGCAGCAACAAACCAGGGTGCCTTGTCATCAAACAAATCAAATGAAGGCAGTGCATCTACTGCTCTCGTAGCTAAATGATTGATCATGATGTGAAGATTCTGGACAAGAGAGAACTGATTTCCTGTTTTGCTTTATTGGGGGTGAATAACAACGGGCAGTCCAATCAGTACAATATCTGATTTGTCATTGAAAAAGCTGTTTTTAATATAAAGTTGTCTGTTTTTATCTGGTCATGTTTGATTCTTTTAATGCCGTCCAATCACAGGGGCCCTCTTAAGATAGATAATGCAGGCGGGTCTTAGATATTTTTAGCTGTTGATGTCGTCAACAAAACAAATGGATCAGCGCATCTGTTGTCTAAATGGACTTTGAGTAAGAGTGATGTCACTTTACCGCCTCTGTAACCCTGCGTCTCAAGACTTTATTTCTGTCTGCTTGAACATCACTCTCCTTTCCTGTCAGTCTGTCCCCACAAAGGACTCACAAATACTCACCCATGAGCTCCTCCTCTGTTTGTCCTCTGTGTTGTTCAGTCCAGGCTACTCGTCCCGCTTGCTTTGTGTGTCTTGGAGAAAAGGGAAGGCATGCATCTGCATTATTTACAGTAGCTCTCAACCTGCCAGGCTCATTGTCCCTACATCCCAGAGCTGTTTTTAAAATGGGTCCCCTTGCTTTCAGGACTTTAGTGAAAAGGAGAACTTTGATTAATGGGGTAAATTATGCAGTTTATGATATGACTGTGGAGAAACTGATAATGGAGGCTATGGAAAAAGCTTCATTTAATGACTTCAAACCATTCAATGCTGGTTATATGTTAATAAATTAACACAGAAATGGGCAGGGCTTTTCTTCCCTCCTTAGTGTAAACTCTGACTGTATTACAGAGACACAACTCATCTACGGCATTTGAAATGCAGCTCTTTAGCTGAGTGGGTCTCCCCTTTTAGCAGTATTAAATAACGTGAAGATCAATCATTTATTTCAGAAGTGCAGTTCTGGCTGTGCTGTACCAAGCATCACACAGTGTACGGGAAATTTCCAGACTGAGACTGCAGACGCTCAAAGTGTCTGGAAGGTATGCTGCGAGTGCTCAATATATACTACTGCCTGATGAATTTTATAATCTTGCGACTTGACGGCCCTCTGCTTCGTTGCACTTACTGGACTGCAACTGAACTCTTTAGTGGCTGCTTCTGCTCCGCTTGCTGCTCAAGTTGCTGTAGGGAACGCCGGGACAATGTGGGGGTTAAAAGGAAAATATGAATGATTTTGGATGACTGGATTGCTAAGACAGCGGTGTGGTTGAGTCCATGGCGGATTATCACTTGACTATTTATCCCTCAGCTTATTGTTGAGGCTTTCTATACTGCTCTTAGGGAAAACCGTAGCCAGCCACGTATTATTTATTGACACCAGACAGAGAATTTAGAGTTGAGCAGTTGCCAGCGCTTAGCAAAGCTTTCAATATACTTTATGCAGTTTTCCATGATCTTTTTGTTATTCAAATCCCAATAAATCATAATGAAGTTCAGCATAGTTTGTTTTCATTAAAGTAACTACAAATCAATCCACAGAAGAAATAAGTTACACAAGAAGTGTTAAATGCAATAGAGATGTTTTTTTTTTATTATTATTATCATTATTATTAAAAAATTTCCCACTCCAGCTCTGTACAAAGTCAGAATTGGTTAAAAGATATTTTAATTCATTACCTGTGTTTTACAGTGCATGGATCACAAACTCGGGACCTATTCATCAAGGGTCCTGCAGGTTTTAGATGCTTCATTGATGTAACATGCCTGATTCAAATTAAATTGATCTTCAACAGCATAAGTCAGGTGTGTTGCAGCATGGAAGGATATTAAAACCTGTGTGTGATTCCTGCTATAGTGGAATAAAGCCTTTTTGTCTTATGGGAGTGTCTATTTTCAGATGATCACATGTCAAAGCGACCATTTTTAACTTGATAAGTTGTATGTGCAACACCAGAATGTTAAGTTGCAAGATAAAATTGTTTTGTGTATTTATGCGTATGTGCGCGCATCTTGTATAGAAGTTGTGTTTGCATGCTTGACTAGGGCTGGATAATAATATATATTGATTTAATATGACTTTTTTATTTTTTTATTTTAATCAATATGCTTTTTTCCCCCCTATATCATCCAGCCCCATGCTTGACCATTGCAATCCACTCTGAGGTAGTTGTGGGTCATTACTCATTTACTGCATTCGATCAGACATGTAGGATTGGAAACTAAATATATGCATTTTGTCATTTTTTATTTTTGGTTATTATTTTACATAAATTTATACAATTTAAGTTATAGCTAATTATCATACAAATATATGAGCTAGATTTCCTAAAAAATCCCTCATGATGGGATTGGTCATGACTGTTTGGAGTTTCATCTTGTCACCAGGCTTTGACTAATGACTTTGGGGATTTGACTTAATCATTTCATTATTTTACCACATACCTATAAATGAGAAAATCAGAAATTTTTCCAACAGCACAGTCTAGGAAATCTCCTTGGGAGCTCTTATGTGTGAGCACCTCATGTTTTCCCCCTAAGCATGTCCCAGCTCAGCCAACAGATATGACTGGTAAAGGTCAGGAAGTGTGCGGTTCGGGGGAATATGGTTGATTCAGCTCTCTTTCATTATCATGGCCCAGCTCCCACCTCTCAGGGTGTGTCTGTGTGAGAGAGGAGCACAGACTGGCGAGGAAGCATGTGGTGACTGAGCAGGAAGAAGCTTCTCGGCCTGGAACAAATAAAAGGATTAGGAGCGTTTACCATGAAACTGTTTTACTTTTTCCTTTCTTTTGCCTTCCATAGTTTTATCTCTTTTAACATGTTGCTTCCTGTCAACCCTTTTTTGAACCCTGTCCTGTCCAGCATCCTAACAAACAGAACGGTGGTCTGTGTGCCATATTTTGCCGGACAGATTTGCACTACCAAGGGAGAAATGTTATATAAATGGCTGCCCTTGTTTTTTTGGGAGGGGGGGGGGGGGGGGGGGGGGGGGGGGGGGGGGGGGGGGGG
>JBAMHW010000004.1:23758552-23783069 GCA_037177495.1 Rhadinocentrus ornatus
TCCATTCTCCTGAAATAATTTGTCAGCTTCTTTATGAGACAGAAAATGGCTGTTTTAAATAAGTTTCCTATTCTTTGATAATCCTTTTCTCTTTTTTGTCAGATCCTTTTTTCCCACTTCAGAAACACTATACTTTACACATTTTCCTTCTACCTTTTTTTTTTTTTTAGAAAGTTTCAGAAACAAAAGCTTAAATTATCAGAATCCGACAGAGTTGCCAACATATCCTGGTAGCCTAGTTCATTGACTTATTAAAAGAAAACGACTAGATGAGTGGGTATTTTATAGCCGCATTTCATGATGATCCACAGTTTTGTACATTGCAATAGAAGTGGCGCTGCAGCGAAGCTACTTGTCTGCCCTTTAACTGAAGATACATAATTGCAGAGCAGATAGCATTCACTTGACTTTGTGTTCTGACCTTTTTCTCATTGATCTCTGGAAAATAAAGAAGGGCTGCAAAAATTAATGCAATAGAAAATAGTTATGGTTGCCGTGGGCAGGCAATACATGATGAAGCTAAAATTAAAAACAGTTTTGTTGTTATGGAATAAAATACTCCTGTTCCGTCGCTGCTCTTCTTGCTGAAAATAAGAAACTTGGGTTTTACAACAGATTTTTATTTTCAAAGACTATTTATATATGAATATCTCTGTATTAAATAGGTCCACTGTTTTAGTTGTTTCATAAGTACATTGCCACATATTTCTATGTCTATCTAAACTCAATGCTGTTCCTTTAAACCCTTTTTTAGTTACATTTCTTTTTCTATGTGCATTTATTGACATGTACAGGGGGTATACATGCAAAGACATTGAACTTTCCTCATCACACCATCCTCTAAAAAATAATAATAATGTAAGAATTGGCATAAATGAAACCAAACAAAACCTTTTTTAATTTTTAAAAGTTTTGTGAGTTTCTATCGTGAGTCTTCTGATTTTGTCATTTTTGTTTTACAAGAAGTAATATTGGTAAAATAACAGATTTTATTGTTGCAATAAATCATTAATGTTTGACTGGATGAAAATATAGCTTTCATGGCTCCTGTTATAACTGCTTCATTTTTATACAAATAAAATGGACAAAAATAGACAAATGCAATTACTACAAATTCTCATTTTAGCCAGATAGCGTAAACATAAAGCAGACGATCTTGTGACGTCATGTACTTTTGCTCATTACATCATGTCCAGCAGTTGCAGGATGTCCTGAGAGACACAGATGATAGCTGTGGGAATTCAGTAGTTGAGTCTGTAAATGCTTTAGAAATGCAGAAGAGAAAATAAAAATGAACTTACCAGAGCTGTTCACTGGTTAATCAGTGTTGTTTGTCGTAAAGAAAACTTGTGATGAAGTTGTTGTTTTTTTGTTGGACACCCAATTTGACCCATTGGGATTTCAGTTCCAGATTGTCTTTGAATGTGTAATGTGGTTATTGTACCTCCTGCAGAATGTGTGTACAATTTATGCAATGAAATGGGATGAAACACTCGGTGCAGAAGGACTTAAAATGTAAGAGGTAATTGGAAAAACTTTAAAAGTAATTCAGTGAGAAAACAGGTTTTCTTATCAAACTTGTGCTGAACCCTGTGTTTTTTTGTTTCGTCCTCCAGTACCGGATCGGCCAGCTGTACATGATCAGTAAACACAGCCATGAGCAGAGCGATCGAGGGGAAGGGGTGGAGGTCGTCCAGAACGAACCATTTGAAGATCCCGCTCATGGCTCAGGACAGTTCACAGAGAAACGTGTCTACCTAAACAGGTCAGTGGGTCTGACAGTTATTTGCTCAATGTGGCACGTCATTTAAGTTAGATTTAGCCATTTCCTAAATATTTCTGTCAGCTACCTTTCTATGCCAAGTTGTCTGGCCCACAGGAAAACGGGATTAGCCATCATCAGTGAACAGTTAAAGATAAGAAAGATTCTCAAATTAAACAAGTCAACACCACTGTCATGCAAACTGACAAAAGCTAACCACAGTGGTTTATAGTAAAAATGAATAAATAATAATAATCTCTGAGCAGTACAGATTTGAAATGCCACAAAAGTTGGCTTTTCAAAAGGCCACATACCTAAATGTTTGTTGGCTCATTGTAGTAAAAGTCTGCTTTCAACCTAGAACTTCAAAGAGTTTTTCACAAAAGTTAGAAAAGCATTTACAAGTTTTGCATCTTCCCAAAATGTAATTATTTCCTGAACACTCGTGGCATCACCAAATATTTACAAGAAGCCTTTTTTTCTGTGTTTTTAGACTGTAAATGCTGGAATGTATGTGATTTTACTAAAAATAAGTATTAGGAAGTAATATCTCATCTTGATATTTTCCTTACTTAGCTGTTCAAAGGTCACAGGGACCCAAACTTTTGATGGCTACTTTAATACCCTTTAGTGATGCACTGCAGTGGATCTCATCAGTCTGGATCTCGCTTCACACACAAAACAGCTTTGTTCCAGTTGACTCACGAAAAATTGTGCTGAGCTCACAGGTAGACAGATGGAGAATGTGTAAAAGAAAAGACAAGAAGGGGAAAATTTTGATGTAAATGGAAGGGGTTAGAAGATGCTGTGGGTCATTTGTCTGAGCATAAATTCCTGTGTCAGCGTTCTCTTTGCTGGGGAACCAATTATGTCGAGTCAGCACACCTCTGCTCTGCAGAGGAGAGGAAGAAAGCTAAGGCAGTGCTGTACACAGAAATAAGCTGCCTTTTCATTCAGTTTATACAGACTCAGAGCAATGACATAGAAATTAATATAGATAAATTAAACAACCAAACTATCTGCTTATGTATGTTTATATTTCCAGTATAGATGTAAAATACAAAGCTTCAAACACTGAGGTGATATTTTGTTTGACATGTTTTCATACCAAAAGGCAAATAATGCAAAGCACTTTTAATTGTTTTGTAAATGAAATGTGCTATACAAATAAAGTTGCCTTGCCTTATAGACCAAGTAAGAAAGCTTCTAAAAACTGGAACCATCATTATCTGTACTGTTTTTTCCCATTCAAATAGCTTATCTATCTGGCTCTGCAACAGCTTTACACAAAGCTTTGACTCACCAATAAGTCAATCTAGACTTGTACAATCACACTTTGACCACCTCATCAGCCCTCACTGTCTGTTTTGTACATTATTTGACTTAATCCCATATAACCTGAACACTTCAACTTTAAGAGTAGAACCCGCATGCTTAATGATATATATTAATTTTTCTTTTTCTTTTATTCTGCTATTCTTCTCTCCTCAAAATACAAAAACAGTCTTTGCATGGGAACAGCCACTCGTTGCACTTGCATGCTTGGCAACGTGGGTTGTGTCTCAGCAGATATTGGCCAAAATCTTTAAAAGAACAAGGAGGGAATGGGAGAAATCAACAGATGGAGGTGTAGGAGGAGTGTCAGTCTCTTTTGTGGGGAGAGAGAGCAAGCAAGCCTGCCAACACTCACAAAATATCACAGCTGAAGGCTGATTTAATTCACAGCTGTCACAATGCAGTGGGCGCCATTTTTATCCTTCTAAAGAAACAGTTTTGTTTTTTGTTTTTAATGTCAGCCGAAGGAGGCGTAGAAGAAGACAGACTATATATGAAAGTGTCTTCTGCTGTGTTTGATGTTTAAGAGATAGGTTTACACTGCTGCTGTATGCTTTTAGAGTTGAAAACTAGAAAATATCAAAAATTGAAAGTTTACAGGAATTGGCAGATTATAGGGACTTAGCGGGTAGAGTGGTCATCCTCCAGTTAGAGGGCGATAAACTTAACCTAAAACTAAAGAAAGTTGTCTTTGGTCGAGTATCCCCCCCCCTTTTATAATACCAGTTGGTGTTGTATATATTTGTTAGAAAGCCTGATTTGTCACCTTTACAACAAGGTTTAACATGTAAGGATCATGCTTCTAAAGAATAAGTATAACAGTTAAATATGAGGGTAGTATCTCCCAAACTGTGTGTAGACTGAATACCAACAGGATAATATTGCAGGCGATTTTGGTAGATTTTTGAGGGGGATCACTACCCACTCGTTTAGCTGTGTTGGTCATTCCACAGAAGCACAATCCTTACTAGTTATTCCTTGTTGTAACGGTGACTAATCAGACCTTCTAACGATGTATAATACAACATCAGTCAGTATTAATAAAGAAGAGAAATAATGGACTAAACACAAATTTCATTACTTTTTGTGCACAGTTTATACGCATTATTGTGAACTATTTATCATTTGCCGAGATGCCCAGAGCACCAAAACAAACTTGCAAACAAGTTTAAACTTAAACTACAGACATTTAAGGGATTTTGGACACTTACAGAGCAGACCTGTTTTCTCCCTTATGATTAAACAGAATTTACAGGTAGAGGCAGTAACATCAGAGCTTAACTTAGTGAAAATGAGCAAAATAGTTGGACGGCTTCAGCCAAAGGAGACGTTTTAGAGACATCTGCTTCAGTGGTAATTCAATATGACACATGCCAGTATTTATCAAATTTTTCTTACTGGTATGTTAAAGTACTTGTTTGTTACATCACCGATGAAGTCTCCAAGAACCACTGAAGTGGCATTTAATTTGGCAGATCTACTTTTCCACAGAAAAGAGTAACTGAACTCGACTAAGTTGATAAGGGAAGACATTTGAATAATCTGTAGTTGCAGGAAGCTTTTGTTTACTGACAATGGGGAGAGCTCTCTCACTTTGCCTGAAGCATGTGTGAATTTGATTAAATGCGATGAGTTTAGTCTCAGGGTAAAATATATCTTATGGTCTTTGTTTTCATATGATTGACAGAAGAAAATCAAGTTTATTCTGAAATCTAGGAAGTATAGCTTAGACTAATTCCATTACCTGGTTTAAGGTGCATAACATAACCTCTGTACTGGCAGAAGGTGGAAGTATAAACTGGATTGTAAACTGTAATCAGAACTGTAAATAAGGTGTAAAGATGGTCGACCAGAAACTAAAGTTCAAAGAAGAGGAAGCTAAACTAGTCGTCCGGATATGAGAAAATGGACAGAATATTCTTTCATTTCAGCCAGTGTTGACCATGTATTTTATTTATTTAAATTAAATTAAATATACCTTATTTATCCCAGACGGAAATTAGAATAGTATATAGTAAAGAGGGGACTTTTATGTGATCAGTCATGTGACTTATATTCATCAATTACAAATTTATTTGGAAAAATGTTTCCATCTCTTTTTATGGACAACCTTTTAATGCAAAACTTAGGATTTGCCTTAAAAGAGGCTGGTGGAAGCATAATCCACCATAATACTGGTAAAATAAACATTTAGTTTCTTCAAATGTCGTGGTTGAAATGTGAGCAATATGCAAGTTAACCTAAACAGTACATATTTTTTATTTTTTTTATCCACATTGTTCCAGAAATCTCTAAAACACTATGCATTATGGTGAAGATTTGCTCAGTTTTTGACCTCATCAGATTGTATAAATACAGTTTGTTCAACTGTTCACATCTTGCATTATATCAACTCCTATTAACTGCAGTAAAAAAAAATACTACTTGATTGCTCTCACAAAAAGTTGCCAAGTTTCTTAAATCAGAACTTTTTGGATGCTTTGTCTTCATTTCTCTTTGATTTCTAGTGTCAGCACAGATTTTTCTATATTGAATGCTGCTATAAAAGAAACTGTTTCACCCCACTCTTCCTTCCATTGTATGTGCTCAGTCTTTTTAATGTTTTAACGTCTCTTTGCAGTAAATTACCCAGCTGGGCTCGAGCAGTGGTTCCTAAAATCTTCTATGTCACAGAGAAAGCATGGAACTACTACCCTTACACAATAACAGGTGAGTATACTTTGCAAATATTCTTCCTCTAAGAGCCCTGCTTTAAACACTCCACCTCTCCAGAAGTGGCCTCATGTAGCTTTGCACTGTAATCACAAGAAGCTCACTTCTGTTCTCAGATGTGACCTTATCAACTAGTTTTCAGATGTTTTTTCTTTTTTCTCAGAACCCACCATGTGATGATTGTAGCGCATTAGAATAGTGTGAAAGACAAGAGAAAAGACTTGTTCCAAGACTGTTTATCTTCACAACACATTTTAACACATTTTAAAAATCTTCATGCAAATGGCTTATCCACCAAAGTCCCTGTGAAACTCCTCACATATGTTGTTTTATTCAGGAAGCTCTGATGCTTGCTTTTTAGCTGCTCCGTATGTCATTTCTGAGGGACATATGGAAGCTTTTACAGAGAGTTGAATTGGTTTATGTGCATGCATCGGCCCAGTAGGAAGAATTTACTGTCTGCAAATCCCACTATTAATGGTTTGGTACCCAGTTCCTCCACATACAGATGTGGCACAGGACAAGACACTGAGCTCTGTTGCCACCAGTGTGAGTGTTTGAATGGTTAAATAAAAAGCAAATTACAAAACACTTCATAGTTCCTGCTGAGCCTTTAAAATACAGTATTATAATTACATCCAAGTTACTGTGGGGCATGAGCTGCAGCTGTGACTTTGGATACTAGCGTACTAAGCAAAATGCTAAGGGTAAAAGTGCAGTGACTTCTCTAGATAAAAGTGCAAGGGGGTTCAAATAATGATCAATATTGATCAGTGTAGCATAGTCTTAAACAGTAAATAAGAGACAAGAAATCTGGTGAATAAACATTATAGATTTTAAGGATCAGTGCTGACACAGCTTTCAGTTTGTCACCATTTCAGCTTGCTAGCAAGACTCATTGTGAGAAATTGAAATGGAGACATGCAGACAACACACATTAACTTGTTTACATGTTTGCCATGATCCAAAAGTTTATCTACATTTAGTGTAACAAGGGTTATTGCTGCAAGCAGACCTACTGCACCCAGAGCATGGTTCTATGATACTTTAATAATTCTCATCATTTAAGAGAAATGTTACAAGATGAAGGAAATTGTTTTTTTAAGGAAGCAAATGACTCTGGAAGGTATGCTGTAAGGTATTAAAAATGTTTTTTGTATATGTCATATTTTTGCACATCGTGGTCTTTACATCTCTTAATATCATAGAAATTGCAGTTTATCTGACTGTTTCTTTGTCTTCTTCCACTGCTCTGACCTGATGATCTCACTCTGTGGTCTGAAGAATATACTGTAAGTATAAAATTCACATCAACTCAAGCAGTTTTTGAAAATGATGAGGCCCAAGTGTCTTTATGATTGCATCATATTTGGTTGATGGCCAAATGTTCACACTAAAATTGTTGTTCTGAATCACTTGTGAATTTGCTCCATCATTGTTAAAGTCATCATTTTTAATAATTGTTTATCTAAACACTCAGCACCTTACTCTGAATTTATTTTTTTTTTTGCATAAAGGATCTGAATGCTTGTGATGTGCCAAACGGAACAAAAATCCAAACATATTAAAGCCTCTGGCATTCATTCATTTTAAAAGCTGCAATGATTGTTTACACCAGAGAATTAAGCAGTCGTCTTTTTGAATTGTTGCTCCAGTATTTTTCTATTTTTAAATTTTTTTTTTATAAGTTCAGCAGAACATGTATCTCCCGTTTTTGCAATGATCAAACCAATTTTCTAAGGATGCACACAGATACTCTGTGTCTTTACTGTGTGACCTGCCATTAACTCTCCCCAGTACACTGGAAGCTTTGGCAAAGCAAGCAGACGTATTTAAGCACATGTATGTGATTAGACTCAGCTATAGCGCTGCTGTTGTGCAGAGTGAGAGATGCGGACAGCATGAGTCACTTTGCTTTAGCATGGAGGGATTAGAGGGGAAACGGGACAATGTTGTGACTACGACAAAAAGCTTAATGTGTGCATTTATGAGTAGGAGCATATTATGTTAATGTATGAGTCAGTGTTCAGTAAAGACACCCAGGCAGGATGTTTTTTTTTTATTCTTTTGTTTGTTTTTGTTTTTTAGGCAAGTAACACAGATCTCCTTAGAATTGAGTTAGGTTATTGTTACTTGACGGCTTTATTCTTGTTTTTCTGAGGTGTTTTTCTCAAAAATTGAGGACATACAGAAAGCTACCAGCAACAGTTTAGACAGTCAAGGCTGATAAAGAGATTTTACAACAAAGCAAGTTGCAGTCACTGATTTTATTTTTACATATAATATATACAAACACACACAGGGAGAAACACACAGAGACACAGCATGGACATCGAAATGCCATTCGGACTTGAGAAATGTGACCGAATGGTAACACAGAGACAAAATACAGAGAAGGTGGTCGATACAGAGGGCACTGCACTCCCAGAGGGAAGAGTAGCTTGGTATACCAGAAGCAAATGGCAACATGAAGTAGCCACAAGGAAAGCTACCACAGCCATATATCTGCAACAAGTAAGAAAAGTCCTGAGATGCTCAATGGCAAGAACAAGATCAAGCAACTAGGAAGCTGTTCACCATGCATGGAAGGTTCCACCCCAAATCCAGTGTCCACTAAGTGCCATGAGGGACGCTGAGGACTAGTGAGCATTGGGGCCACTATTGAAGATGAAACATCCAAGCTCCCTGAATATATCAGGAAGATGGCTCTAAGGGGTGAAGCACTGAGTGAGTGTCTCAGGCAATGAAACCTGGAGAGAATAAAATGATGGAACCATCATGAGAGGACAAGCCCCTGCATGGGATGTACCACCGACAGATAGCTGAAGTGGCAGATATGATCAAGTCCTGCCAATGGCTAGAGGGCTGTACTGAAGGATAGCACAGATGTGCTAATTATAGCAGCACACGAGCAAGCCTTGCGTATCAGGGCAATTGAGGCCTCGATCTACCACACCAGGCAGGATCTCAGGTGCAGGCTGTGCAAAGAGACCTCTGAAACAATCCTACACCTCACAGCAAGATACCGTGTCCCCCACACTGGAGAAGTGGCTCCAACAGATACCTGGAGAAACATCAGACATCTCCATCCAGAAAAGTGCAGTTCTAGAAAAAGCTGAGACACTGCGTAGAGCCATGAAGCGTCCAGGACTCTGGTAGAGGATCCGAGCTTGAGATGAACAGCCATTTTCCACATGTGTAAATGCTTAATTACTGCGGATCCCCATTTGCTACAGCTCATTACTGCTGCTATTAAATTTTTTATTTAAATGCCGTAAAGCAGCAAAGACAGCCATTATACAGTGTTTCACTAAGAATATAATAACATTTTTCACGTCTGTCGTTCACAGTGCTCATTCCTGCCCAAGTTTTCCATTCACATAGAGACAAAATACGAGGACAACAAAGGATGCAATGGCAATGTAAGTACGGTGCGTGTTCAAAGTAGTTTTTAGTGGTGGTGTGGGTACTTCTTTCCAGTCACATGCTCACAGGAACACAGTATAAAAATATGTCCAGTACTTTTAATCTTTTACTGCATGTACTGTATACAACTGTGTTTAGCTTCCAGATGGCCTTACTGCAAAAATTGCCTGATGTTGCATAGATCTTAATGTGCTTTTGGTCCAGTTTGAGCTAAAATATGCTCCACTAATAGGCTGCAAAGTACTTAATTATGTCTTTGGCTACTTTTGCTTGACAGTTTTACTATATGCACCACATGACCCCTCTGTATGCAATATTAAAGACTTTAGTATGTTATTACACCTGAACCATAACGCATCACTATTTCTGTGCCTCAGTCCTCTGAGGAGTGTAACTGCAGTGCTTCTGATGTCAGTCTAAAGACAGTTAATTAAACATGCTCCCACTCCAATCTCTCACCTTTATATAACACTGCTGCCTATCTCTGCTTTTTCCTCATGCAGAGAGATGTGAAGCAAAATAAATAAGTTTAAAACACACTATGCTACACATGTATGCTAAGAATCGTCTGTGCTAAGGCTACACGAGTAAAATTATTCAAACTGCTCAAAGACCATCATTGCAGGTCAGTCCAACTGAACGTCAGCATGGAGAGTCTGCCAAATACTGCTCCATTTGTTGATGACTAATTTAATTTGGGCTTTTGGACCACACACTCCCTATGCTACAGTTTATAAAAGCATTAGTCATAACGTCATGCTGCCAGTGCTTGGACAGCAAGGAAGAGGGATGAAAGGCTGGTCTGCAACAAAGAAATGAATAAAAAATGTTTTGTATCTAGTGAGCAGGTTTATTTAAATGTTTTTTTTAAATATATATTTCATCTGATTTTGTGACAAGAAGATGGAACCTACTGTCTCGAACGTGATTTGTTCTACTACTCTTAAAGCTGGGACATAGAAACGGACGAACTGTCAGAGAACATTAGACATGTGGAGTTGTTTCAGATTAATGCTTTTTTACTTAGACAAGGTGATAGATCAGAGGCAGTTGAAATTAGATTTTAAGAACAGAAACTACCCTCAGCAAATGCACTTCATGGATGAAAACTGAGACGTCTCAGAAATGTTCATTTGCCAGACAGATTGAGATGCCTGTGGATGTGAGTTGAGAAGTGTGTGTGGAGTCTGCACACATGTGGACACGCTCAGTTATACAATAGTAATAAGACATCTGCACTACTTTGGGTTATGTCTTTAGGGTAAATGAACAAGAGACTTTGCATGTTTTGACACACTATAACCAGTTTATGAGAAGAGATGTGTATTTGCTACAAATAATGCTGTGTAGCAAGATGCTGCTGTGTGGTGCTTGGTTATGAAATTTTAATATAACAGATTCTTTAAACAGCTCTCATGTTTTCCCTTGTGTCTCTTATGGCATGTCTGCCCACCCATTTCATGTTTACACCACCTTTAAACTTTAAAGCCATAACACCAATTGTATTGAACGGAATTGGGGATGCAGGAAGAGAGAAAAGAAGGAAGAAATGTTGCAATTGAGGGTGGACAATCAAGGATACGTAGACAGGAAGTAAGCAGGCCTGCAAGTAGACGTGATGCATTTTTTGAATAGAGGGTGTGGTTGCAAGATTGCACGTATCGGCTGTCTGCCTGGGTTTTGCATTTCGTATTTGACCCAAAAAGGTTGGCAATTTTGGGATTCTTGTATAATTTTTATTATCTGTTTACCAAAGAAATATTTGTTTCCGTTATATAATGAGGCATGGACTTGAAGAGCAGGCTCTATTCTTTATGTTCAGGATATTCACAAATTAATTGGAGGAAGGGTTTAGGAATTAAAGCTCTTTCTTGTGTAAAATCCAGTTTTTCAGGGGGCTTAAATGCAATTGGAGCATAATTAAATGTTTATTTATGTATAAATGTATATTTATTTTAATAGTTTGTGAGAATCCATTTGAAGCCTGGAAGGTTGGACATCCCAGAGAATGGATTTCCTGGTTTTGGTGCTTTGCCAGATCTTCACTGCAGCTGTTTTCAGATGTTTGGTTGCTCTTTCTGTTTTTAATTTAGTTATATTATAGAGTGAAATGCTGCTCGATCATATTAGAATTAGGGCTTGATCCAGAAATTGACCTGGATTTCTTTGAGATTATGTTATGGACCAACACCAAATTCCAGTTGTACTCTGAATAAGACAATGCTCTGAATAAAATAATGAGATGTGAACCGTATTTTCTGATTACATTAACTAGAGTAAAGTTAGTCTGAGTAATAATTTAAATTAAGCTATATGAACTATCCTGTTAGCAGTGTCTGTAGAGGACTGGTGGTTAGAGGAATGGGAAACTTCCAAGTAAAGCTCAGTGTTTTGATAGAAATGTAATTGATGTTTTGCTTGAATGCAAACATTGCACTGGGGCAAGGTGATGTAATGTTAACGTGTTATACATTTTATGCTCTGCAAAAAACAAATAGGGATATGAATGGAAAATACTGATAGTCTATATCCTTTTCCAGATTAAAAGCCAGATTAGCTCTAATGCAGTAGCTTTTAAGTAAATGTCTAATATTTGATAAATGTTAGATTGTTAAATGGACCAACTGATTAATTCCTGTATGAATGTGTCAAACAGTAAAATTTAGTAAAGAATACTGACGTTTAACCATTTAAAAATGCAAGAAAAGAGTGAAGTAAGAAGGTTGCACTTGCTTTTTGCTAAATCAGCTGACTGAACATATGACCCAGTAAAACTATTCAGCCCTGTGTTGTTGAGCACAGTCTGAAGATGTGGGTGAAGAGCAACCCCTAATGACGGAGAAGGTGAGGTGCTTCTGTTGGTTGGGGTGCTGTTATAAAATACATGGTCCTATCCCAGTGAGAATATCTTCTAATGTTTGAGCTGAGCACATTTCTGAGATTCATGTCAGGGGGTTACTCTGGCAGGTAGAGGTTTCTGATCTTTCTTTAACCATTCTGTGCTGTTTCCAGATCTTTGACACCGAGCTAAAGGACCAGGAGAGGGAGGTGTGCTTTGTTGACATCGCCTACGATGAAATCCCTGAGCGCTACTATAAAGAGTCTGAGGTGAGCTTGTGTGCGTGTGCGTGTGTGTGTATGTGTGTGTGTGTGTGTGTGTGGTTATGAAGATGCTCATGACCAGAGGAGGAAACTGACGTAAAATAATTGGATTTAGACAAAATGGTATGATTTGAGTGTCTTGTTATCTTTTATAGTTTTTTTCTATTAGTTTTACAAGGAATCAAATAATTTGCAGTGGAAATTATTCTTAAGGCACATTTGATGTTACCTCTGAATTCACTTCAGAAAGCCAAACACAGCCTACAATATTTCCACTTAAGACTTTATTTTCTACTACTACTTTAAAATCTCTCCCATCTCTAATTTGCATTTGCTTTTTCATAGCTCAGACAAAACTGCTAATCATTTTTATATCTATTTAATAACAGCCTGACTCTGGTCTAAATTTTCTGAAGATATTTACTTGCATGCTTATTTAAATAGTGTTTATTTCATACAACATTTACTCTTCCTGAAGTCAACTTTACACTGGGGTGTACAAGGAAGTTGTCTGAATGTTTAGGTTTAGGCAGTATCAAACTGTTTACTCCCCCTGCCACTGCAGGACCTGCGATATTTCAAGTCTGAGAAGACAACGCGGGGCATGCTGCAGGAAGGCTGGAGGGACACACAGAGCCCCATCATGTGCTCCTACAAACTGGTCACTGTTAAGTTTGAGGTTTGGGGTCTTCAGACACGAGTGGAGCAGTTTGTACACAAGGTGAGAGTTCAGCTGTGAAAAGGCTGGAAGTGTTTGACCTTTTATTGTATTCATACATATCTATCATGTTTTTCATTTTTGTTGTTGTCACCAAAATTCGTATTTTCCCTACCCAAAAAAGTCATAAATTACTTTACCAAAATCCCTCAGATATCTCGTGCATAAATAGGAATTAAAAAAAAAAACTTTTGGAT
The DNA here is from genome assembly GCA_037177495.1 of Rhadinocentrus ornatus. Lineage (NCBI taxonomy): Eukaryota > Metazoa > Chordata > Actinopteri > Atheriniformes > Melanotaeniidae > Rhadinocentrus > Rhadinocentrus ornatus. The sequence continues at coordinate 23,771,805 of JBAMHW010000004.1, forward strand.
GTGCTGTGTTGCTCTATATTATTTAGCTGTGCCCACATAGCATTTACAGTTGTTCCCAATGAAGAGACAACATATGCGACACCTTTAAAAAAAGCAGTTAGTGTCTCTATTCAGAGCGTACAGATGAATATCTCCAAACTTTTCAGAAACGCACTGGTGTCACTGTAACTACTTTTCAGGCCAACAGTAATATGGACAGAAATAGTCAGCTTGGTAACCAAGACGACAGCAGAGAAGTCGTCTGGCAGTATCTGTCTGTACTATCAGAACTTGCAAAACATGTCAGAAATAAACAGAAATGCAGAAAATCTCATTTCCAGGAGCAAATAGTCTAAACACTGCTTGCTGATGGTGTGGAATTTTTTTTTTTTTTTTTTGCACTGAATTATACATTTAGTGCACTTGAATGGAAGTGGATTTATGATAAGGTGCTCCCCTGCTCCCTGAGCATCACTTTGCTGCCTGATAAAATTATGATATGTGCATGTGTCTCAAGTTTAAGATGAATTAATGGAATAAAAAGTGCTTTTGTCCGTAATTGTCTTGTGTTTTAGGTGGTTCGGGATGTGCTGCTGCTGGGACACAGACAGGCATTTGCCTGGGTTGATGAGTGGATAGGTAGGTCTGCAAGCCTATTTTAAAAATCTAAATATTTACTAGTCAAAATAAATGTAATCTCATTATGTACTACAGAAAACCTTCACATGTAATGTGTATCAACTTAAACCTTCATGATTGTTAGAATTACTGATTTATTCTTTAAATATTGTAGCATTATTAGCTTCTTGCATGAAAAATCACCCCACCTGCATTCAGTCTGGTTCTTGTACCTTAGCATGGATCCTTCTCTCACCACTAATCTACTAATGATAAATGCGGTAAACATTTTCTGGGCATGGTCAGAGTTTGCTGCAGTTCTAATGTGCACCATGAAAATGAGGCCATGTTCTTTCATGTTTCATCAAAAAGATTCATGCATATCAAATCTGGCTAAATCAAAACTAGACATAATATTGGAGTGGTTTCACCATTATTCATCCGAAAATCAATGCTAGCAGAAATTTTTTTTTTTTTTTATCTCTTTTATCATTTGGCATGTGCGTTTGCTTAGAGACAATCCAGACTGGTTGGCTGCAATTACACAAAGAAGTAATTGGATATTTATATCACAGAGGAATGTTACACTTACTGAAACATGAATGCTGCTTCTGTTCTCTGGCTGCACAAGAGGCAACACTGTGTACATTATCAAGAGGCTGCAGCACATTTACTCACTCAGCTGTTTAGCTTTTACCACTGTTGGACATATAGATAATAAGGCCATTATCAATCCTTTTCTTGCTATAATCACAAACCTTAATATTCCTTCCTCCCTGAAACGTGAATTTCCCTATATGGAATGATTTTTCCCTGTGGGATAAGAGAACCTTTAGGTCTTTTCTTTAATGTGCTTCCAAACCTTTTTATCCTTTTCCTTAATCTTGAAAAATCCATGGCCTTATCCATCATTTTTCACTCCGTGTGGCTTGGATTTGTCTTGCTGTCTCCTGTACTCTTTCGGTTTTCGAAGGCTTGCGCTTTAGCTTTGAAATCTTTAACCTCGTCAAAGCTTACCTTTGCCACCGAACCCTCCCCTCCACTTCCTGTTTTTTTTTTTTTTTCTTCTTAAATTGGTGTTCCACCGTAGAAGAGTTATCAACATTTCGACCCCGGTCCCTCCCCTCCCCTTCCCTCCCACCTTTTTCAGATATGACTTTGGATGACGTGCGGAATTACGAGAGAAAAATGCATGAGAAAACCAACATTAAAGTTTGCCATGATCAGCAAGAGCATTCTGCAACAAACCCATCTTCACTGGATGACATAGAGATCCATGACAAAGCAAGTGTATGTCTTTTTCTTTGTTTTGCTCATTGCTCCTCTCGTGTGTGTTACATTTTTACAGTGGCTGACTTGCCTCTCAGGCTGTTACAGCCGCATGTTACTCTCCTCATATATCCACTCATTCTGCCTCACTCTGGGTTGAAATCTGAATTCATGAATGACTGACAATAAAAAGTTATATAAACTGAATGTAATCACGTTTTTTTGTTTGTTTTTTTACTTGAGAGGTTAGTCTATTTTACAGTGAAAGCATTTTGCCTACACTGATAAGAGAATGTGATATTTATAAAATATGTTCTTAAAGGTAGGGTAGGAGATCCTGGAAAAACTGTTCGAGCAATCTACATTTTAAAAATACATAATTCAAAAGTCCAAACTCCTTTCTTCAGACTTTCCCCTGAAGCCACACCTCCAAAGCACAGAAAAGCGCAATTCTTGTTCCTGAGGGTTCACGAGCTCTGGGCAGCATCAATTCGCTAACCTTTGCCAACACTTTCCATATGGTGATGTGTGAATTTTAGTTGAGTCTGGAAAGCTAGCCAAGCGCTGGCTTTGTTGCCTTTACAAGGGCTGCAAGCCTCGCAGAGTGCGCAATTTGTGCACGATGAGGGGCATACGCCGAGGGGTTTGTAGTGGAGGGACAAATGGAGAACATGGCTATCCCTTTTTAATTCATCCTGTAGTCTACAGTTTAGTTGAGTTCTCTTTTTCTTTCTTATTTTTTTTGTTTTTGAATATAAAAGTATTGAGTTGTATCCCCTATTACGAACAGTGGGCTAGATTTACAATTTTCATTTTGTCCTTTAGCAAAGCTAGGACTCAGTTTTGGGGATTGAAAAGGCTTGCACGTCTATTATCTATCCTGTGGGAATAGATGTGTATGTTTTGTACTGTGCTTGTGGAGCTGGCTGATGTGGCCTAAACAGAAAATCTTCAACTTGTTTACTTTATTCATTTTTTTTCCCCACTAAATCAAGACTTTTTTATTTATTTATTTTTTTTTTAAAGAACAACTGCAAACTATGATCTTATTCAAAATTTTTACCTCTGGGCTTATAGTGCAACCCATGCCATCCTAGCGATGCAGATTTTTTTACACTGTGGCGCCCCCTAGAGAAGGATAATTTGACATCTGTCTTGCATCCCGTCTATTTTCTGAGCTCTCTCCAGCCAGTAAAAGTTAGTCTGATGTTGACTTTTGTCTTTTGCTCTGTCCCTATTTGTCTTTCCCACGCTCCCCCCTTGTTTTGTTTTTTTGCTGATTTGTGTCCAAAACACCCAGAGTGGTCACATACAGTTACTGGCATGGGACGTGGTGCCATAAAGCAAACAGAGCTGTAATGTGATACTCCAGGCTGGAACAAAAAAGTTTTGAAGTGCAGTTTCTCAGCCTCAGGACACTGCAGAGAGCAACAACTGCTCAAGCCATGTACATAATGTCTGTGTGCCATCAAAACGAGTCAGAAGTTACAAAAGTCTACAAGTCACTCCTCAGTTTTTTTTTCTCTGATGATACAGGTACCTAGTTATGAACCAGACTGTTGAGGGGAGCTACTGTATGTGAATTTATGAAAAACCTTTAACCTATACTGTAGAAAACTCTGTGAACCCTTCCCAGCTTATTGCATTGAGATGTTAATATTTGTATTTGCATTGTGATTTTTAAAATTTTGTTTTAAATTTGGAAAGATTAACCAAGTTGTGTATAGGGACATTTTTATTTATTTATTTATTTTATTTCAAATTGCAACAGAATATCCTAAAATCTCAAAATAGCATACATGTCTGAAGAAAAACATTTCATTTTTCATCTCAGTAAAGTAAAAAAATAAAAAGGTGGTAACCACTGGTTGAGTTATGGAATTATCTAAAAAGACATTGATCAATTTTCCCAGCTCCTCTTCTCATTGGTTTTAACGTTGATCCTTTTTTTAATCCAGACATGACAATGGATGAGGTGAGAGAGTTTGAGCGCGCCATCCAGGAGGCCACCAACCAGAAGATTGGGATGTTTCCCCCTTCGATCTCCATAAGCGAGACGCCCCTGTCATCCTGTGCCCTCACCGGCCCTGCCAGCGCCCCCTCAACCCCCATGTGCACTGATGCGCCTGAGTCCCTCTCTGTCCCCAAGGACCGACCCCGCAAAAAGTCTGCTCCGGAAACCCTGACTCTTCCAGACCCTGTTCCGAGTGGAGCTTTGCTGGGCTCTTCCTCAAACCCATCACCCATATCAAACCACATCCAATCCTCCACACCGCTTTCCAACTCTGACCTTGTTGAAACAGGCGAACAGTAGGACAGTGGATGTCTTTCCCCAACCCTTGTTTTACCTGCTCCCCCTGTACCCTTTGTCTTATGAGTCCGATGAGACTAACCAAGCCTCCAAACACCAGTGCTCTGAAATTCAAGTTCTTTAGCCATATCCAATGATTTATTACAACCCTGAACACACAACAATCACTCTAGAAGTCTTCATCAGTGTCATTATTAACACCCAGGCAGCTTTGAGCTCAGCCATGTTGCTGACTAAGTCTAGCCAGCCACAGATCACATTTGTTCAGTTTATTTTTGAGTATTAGTTCCAAATGTGAATAAATGATTCTCATTGTTTCTTTAGTAATGTTTTTTTAATCAGATGAGCTGGCTACTAACTAATACATTCTGAATTAGTTGCCTTTAAATCAGAGCCAGTGGTGATTTAGTTCAGATCATGTGGACAAATTAGGTTATATTGTCCATTACTAGTCACCAAAATGGTTATTTGTAGTCAATTTGAAATTAGCTCTGTCAGATAAACTGGAGTTGCACAGTCTAAGTAATGTGTCATAATGGTAGGGTAGGCATTGTAATGACAGCTAGGTATCTTCATGGCAGGTCCACCTAAATGTTTGGCCATCCAAACATGCCCGTGGATCAGATTGTATCCATTTTTCCATTCCAAACTCCAGATATATAAGAGATGTAAGATTAGTACAATCAAAGCAAGAATACCTCAGGTCTCTCTGACTCTTACATGGCTTACACTCCGAAGGCAGGGATGTTACTGTACCTTTGTCTCCCTGCTTGTTGCCAAACACTTGCATTTTATATCTCCACATAAATAATAAGAGTGAAATATACAAGTCTACTTAACCCGGGAATGTTTACACATCATTTACCCCTTTTCAATTTAAGCTGTCAATATATCTGCTTTTGCAGTTTTAACAGAGCAGGTTATTGATGCTAAAGTTGAGGTTTGTTACTGCATATATCTTAACGGAAATTGACTGAGGGGTTAAAAACAAACACATGACTAAATAAATTCAAGCGTTGCCTGAAACTAATGCTAGACATCCCATGTGATATAAATGTGATCTACTTTGATCAAATCAGCATATCACTTTTATGTCAGATGCAGGAACATGGCCATTTTGGGGGGAATTGTTTATTTTTTTTATCTTTATGCACAATAGAGGTAATTAGCATATGCAGAAGTGCTTACACTTCTGCTTTTCCAGCACTGGTTGCTATTACAAATGCAGTGATTTAACGTGAGATGGTAAACTGTTTTGTAAGGGGGAGCCTCCTTTACAGAGAGCCATTTATCCTTTCTGGCTTGTATTACCAGTTGCCATCAAAACCCCTAAAGTAAAAACAAATACTCTGCATAGGAAGCTTACTCTTTGGTGGTACTCCTCCCCCCCACCACTTTTTCATACAATATTATTCAAAGAAAGGGTTTTTATATGCTGCATGGAATGTTCGCAACATATATACACGTATTATGTGAAGTATATATGCTATACTGTAAATGGATTGAATGGAACAGTATATTTAGTAATGCAAATGTATGGAGAAACACTGAATGCTTCCTTTGGAAGATTTAATTAATTTTTTGTATAATAACAAAAACAGATTTCAAGTTAAACAAGCATGTCCAGAGAATATACTGTAGGCCTATAAACTCTTCAAACTCAGTGCCTCTGCATGCTTCAATTGTATCATCATCTACGTGTGTGTAAACCAAAATCTCTTAACAGTTTAGCTACTCAAATTCAAAGTTTTCTTTTTTTTTCTTCTTAAATCACATATTACATTTAAATAAAATGTCTTGCCCCATGCAGAGTAGATATATTGGAACATAATCTGATCATTTTGATTGCTGGGCACCTCTGTATCCCCACTCTGACTGTATGACAACTTTTAGGTGCTGCTTGGGCTTTGTTGCCTTTTCTGAATTAGTCACATTGGTGAAAGAGGGGCATGCCTGAAGACCTGATGAGGCTCACAGGGAAGTTAACTACTCCTGTTGCTCAAGGGTGCGATTTGCACTGCATCCTCATGTTCACTACAAATTGTTGTCTGACATGAAGAGGTTACACTGAGTGTGTCGTCATATTCTGGCTTCAGATCATATCACAGATATCTAAGCTATTCATTTTATTAATAATGCTGGCCCAATATTTTTTCCTTTTCTTTCACCGATCCTTGAGTGAAACTTGCATCCCACAACTCGGGCCAGAACATTAATGGGAGCTTGGTATCTCCAAGGTTTTTTTTTTTTGCTGCTTGCAGCTGTCCTATGATGCATGTGTATCATTATGATAAATCCAACCAAATTTATTCATCAAGGTGGATGAAAACATAAACAAGCCCTTGCAGTCTATATATATCAAACTAGAAGACAGTTTTATGACTTCCCCATGATGAAGGGAACCTTGTCATCAAACTCAGCCATCTTATTTTTGATTTCTAGATTAGTCTTTGTGGCTTTTTCTTCCTGTACTTTGCATTTCATGCCTTTGCTGCACATTTGTTCTACTCTAATTCACAAGGAAAAAATTGGAGTTCTGGTTCTAATGTGGTCCAGAAAGCCATTCCCAGTGTTCTGCAGCATAGATGCTAGTAAACAAGTTCTCATTTAAGATCTGGCTTGTGATTTGCTACAAAATCCAAAGTAAACATTCAGAAAAAGGCCAGAAACAAATTGAGTTTAAATCTTATGGATGCAAGGCAAATATGAGCATTACACCCCTACTTCAAGCCTCTCCACCTTTATAAAATTCATCTTTGCAGAGATGAACAATGAAGACGTTGAGACTGATGCAGCACCTTGAATTTGTGGAGTGGAGATCCAGACGGGTGTAACACAAACATATCAAACCGCCTCATCAGACTGTATTGTAACAGGGCTAACTTGTCATCTTTTAGGAAATCGTCTTTCTTCCTTACTTCATACAGTTACTGACTTTGCAGCGCAAATGCATTTAACACTTTCCAGTCTTTGACATCTTCATTGACATGAATGGAATGTGCTGCATTACTGTGTTGTTGGGTTTGTTGGACCAAAGTCCCTTAGGTACAGCATAGTAACAGAAGAAGCTCAAACAAAAGGTTCTCAGTGGTCTTGCCATAAAATGTTAATAACTTGTACAGTTTCTCACCTGTTTGTTAAAAGAAAAAAAACTGTAGCTATCTGTAACTGTAGCTTTTGTCTTTGCCTTTTTAAGGATTAACTAAATACCAGTTATTGGCCCTCTGCATTGATCTATTATGTATAGATTATACATGCTTACCAATCTGGTATTGACCACGACTCCTGTCAGGAACATAGCGATCCAGGGACATGTTTGATCTACCATGGGCTATTAAAATAATGCGACACTTATGTTGTACATTAATCTCTGCTCTGTTTAAAAGAGTAACACAATAGCTGTTGTAAATACTGCTGTTCATGATTGATATTATAGATTTCTTACATTGAACATGTTCCAAGTTTCATGATGGATGTGACATGAATGTGAACAAAAGATTTAGATTAGACAAGGAAGGATCATTTTGTGTTTATGTGATTAAGGATGGCATTTTCTTGAGTGAAAGGTCCAGTTTAATTTACGAGTAGGCGTAATATATCAGTATCTATGAAGTCGTCTTCTATTAAACTTACTGAATTCAGTTAAGTTTATTTTCCTCATTCATTTTAAGGCTCCTCATTGTAGCGGTGCACTTTTTGCTCTCCAGTTGCTTCTGATAACCCCGCAGAGGAAAATTCATTTTAAAGTTGTAAAACAAATTGGCACTCTGCATTTTAGTGGTGTGGCTGCTTTGATGTTCACTCGCCATGTTAATTGAGAGGTAATCGGCTTTTCTGTTTTCTATCAATCAAGTAGTAAACTTGCTGTACTTTGATTTTGTGATTTACTGTATTGTTTGAAGGAAAATCTTATTAACATCTTTCTTTGGATAAAAAGGACCAAGCGTTCTCCTCCTTCTCTTCTCCTGATGCAGTTTGCATTCAGCCAGGATGTTGTGCTGTCTGATTCCTGGGACCTCTCTCACAAACCAGGATCGGTTGTCAGGGGTGCGTCACTCCAACCACTGCTCGCTGTACTGCATGTACAGCTGTGGTTAATGTGAATCCTGTTTTGTGAAATGGAGCCCAGATGTTCCGTTCTTGTTTAGCTGCTGGAAGCTGCTCTTTGTTCTTCCACTTTAACTTTTATTGTACTTGTTATATTTTTGCTACCCTTTGAGATTCATTTGGTTCTTTGTTGTAATGGTTTAGTTTTTCTGAAATTGATTAATAAACTTTATTAGCTATTGTGACTGTGTTGCTATTCTTTGTTTATCATGCATATTTTACATGAACCAATAAATCTTTACAGATCGGCTTTCAAGCTAACAATGCTAACTTTTCTCTCTTTACTCCCAGCTGAAAGCAATGTTGAGTTAACAAAAAAAGTCTTTAATAATGCATGTCTGGAAGTCATTTGGTTTTATTTATTACCCTTACAGACGTTTAAAGACTGCTTTCATCATCTGGGCTTTTGAAACTCTTAAGTTAATGAGTTGAAACCCACACATAGTAAATATATCTGTCTTTATAGACCTCATGGTAGAAGGTGTTACCCTATAATTGTAAAGTTTGCAATTGTACATCTTCATATGATAAATTGTCTTGGGACAAGACTATGAACTTCAAGGTACTTTGCATAGCAGCAATTTACATATATGAACGAGTAAAACATAGTAAAAGGCCATATGAGCCTAGCAAAGCATAAAATGGGTGAAAAGTTGTGAACCATCGACCCCATCATAGCAAACTCAGTTGTAAGCTATCCAAGCCCAAAGCCTTTGGCTTGTACTCACTTTAATCAGGACCACAATTTTAGATAATGGACTACTTTTTAATCTCCTTTTTATTTAGTCAAAATCCCACTGAGATGCAACATCTCTTCTTCTAGAGAGTACTAGTGAAGAAAAAACAAAGTGGCTATACTGGTAAATATTTCTTGGCCTGTATATGTTACTTATAGCCAGATTATACTTATAATCCCTGTTTGAGTTAGAACCCACACCCTAATTCAATAAGTAGGAGCTCGGTCTTAGTCAAGTGACATGTCCACCTAATGTATAAAATTTAAAACGGGCAAAAGGTGGCAATACGTCCATGTTTAATATTTCAAACTTGAAAAATGCTGTAAAATAAAATTGAGAATTCAGTTGCAGAGTCTTACCAGGAGATGGTGCTTTCTTATTAAAAAAATCTCTAACAAACAGTAGTGTGAGCCATTGAATTATTGTTTAATAGGGATTGTTGTCAGCTGAATATTCTAAAAAAAAAAAACGTTCCTCTATCTTTGGCACCTGATAAACTTATCAATCTGGAAATGGAAAATAACATTTGCATGTTGGAAATACATAAACATTTGTTTAGTTCAAGGATATCTATTATTTACAATTTAATTGTTTTTGAGCATTCTTCACATCTTATTACATTTTTCACGTTTAATGCATTCAGATAAATACATTAAACATTGAATAAATCGCTTCCCTGTTGCACAAATTCCAACTCGCGTTCAGGGACAGCACTATCTCTGTAGCCCTTTGCAGTTTATTCATTAGCCAGATGTTTTGGTTTCTCTCCCTCCTGCAGTTGGTGCCCTATGCACAGTGTGTGATGTGTGGAGTGGCTGTTGGCAAATGGCTGCAGTGAGAACAAAAGCAATTTGTGTTGGAGTTTAATGGAATTCATGATTTGGATTAAACATAAACACGTAGGTAATGATTAGAGGAAATAATGAGTCACACATATTCTCAAAGTTAAATCAGTAACTTATCTGAGGGCCGCTGTGGGCTAAACTCATGGTTATCTGCCAGATGTGCGTTCCAAAGTATTCCAAAGCACTTCTGTGTCAGCAGTGATGTGTTTATTCTTTCCATGCACAGTTCCAAAAAACAAATCCAGTTAACGAATAAAATGACATTCTAACTGAGACAGATTTACTTTTTTTTTTTTTTTTTTGGTCTGAGACAGACTTACTACAAATTATGCGATACACGATCAACAGAAAATATGACCACCACCGAGTTTACCCCACTTCTTCCTCATCGATTCATTCTAAACACCGGTGAGTTGGTACCTTTCAAACTTTGTAAAAAAATTATTGTGAATGTTCTTTTTAGCACATGTAAAACATTTCAACAAAACACAAAGGGTAAGGGTATGTAAAGTTTGTACCTTGTACCTGGAAGGACAAAGAAGGTATTCAAAACATCGACATGTATTTATGGTAAATGAAAAATTTGAATTTGCCAAGATATAAATATAGAATAAGTTATGTTAGCTGGAGTTGGGTGAGGCTGAAAACAATTTCATGACAAAGAGGATTAAGAACCAAAAGCAAGAATTGGCACCTTAGCACAGATGAAAAACAGACAGCTAGATTAGACAATAATAACCTTTTAACAATTAATTTTACTTGATCATAAAGCAGATATTTATACCTTTTCTAGCACATTAGTTGTGTTTTAAGGGCTAATGCATTTAGCTAAATAATTTTTTAGTTTGTTTTTGATTTTTTGTTGTCCACATATCTACAAAGCAAAAAATGAATCAAGCACAGATCATGGAGTTTAAATTTATACTAGTCATTCGAAGCAACAAGCAATCAATTTCAATTGATGGGCACATGCTTGTCAGAGGATACTTAATGGTCCACCTAACAGTTACAGTATAGACTTCAATTGGTGTTTGACCATAGAATTAGAAAGAATATATATATATATATACACTGCTCAAAAAATAAAGGGATTACTTAAACAACACTATGCAACTCCAAGTCAATCTCACTTCTGTGAAATCAAACTGTCTACTTAGGAAGCAACACTGATTGACAATAAATTTCACATGCTGTTGTGCAAACAGAATAGACAACAGGTGGAAATTATAAGCAATTAGCAAGACACCCCTAATAAAGGAGTGGTTCTGCAGGTGGTGACCACAGACCACTTCCCAGTTCCTATACTTTCTGGCTGATGTTTCGGTCACTTTTGAATGCTGGTGGTGCTTTCACTCTAGTGGTAGCATGAGACGGAGTCTACAACCCACACAAGTGGCTC
>JBAMHW010000004.1:23786507-23798216 GCA_037177495.1 Rhadinocentrus ornatus
TATATATATATACATATGTGGATAGGAAGGGTAGTGACAAGGATGCACCGGTCGATGACACTGTTGTGCTGCATATCTCCCTAAAAAGATAGCTTTTTGTGTTGTTTGTCCTTTTTAGGGACACCATAGCTCAAAACTCTTTTTTTTTAAATTATTATTATAGTAAAGAGTTCACAGTCAATTAAATGGTAAAGGATAAGTATTGTGTGCATGTATTTTGTAATACTATCTTTAGCAGCCCCGACTTGTTTTCCACAAATAGTAACAGATCATTGGATAGACCTATATCTTTGCATTGAAGAGCCTGAATCTAATTGCTACTCTGTTCTGTGCTTTGCATTACATTGTAATTTTGCTGCACTTTTTTTTGCATTGACAATTGTTCTATTGAGTTATATTACTCATTGATGAGAAAATAAATCGATTCCACAAACTGCAAGTGTTAATGAAGTTAAGAAGCATAATTATTGTGAGCATTTCCAAAGTAGTACTTGCTACAAAAGAAGAAAAAAAAAATAAAGCCACCTCTTGATCTTTTTCTCTTACCTTGGAAGCCACAGAAAACCTGCGGACAGTGTAGTTGATGTCAGCAGAAGCTGCATTCTGTGCTTCAATAGTAAGGGTTACATCTGTTCCTGATGCAGTGCTGGCTGGAACTGCTAGGCTCACAGTGCCGTTAACTGTACCTCCACTGCCTGCTTCAATGGTGACAGTTTGTGGGGAAGTGGAATCATAAATGCGATCACTGACGACATTGTTGGCTTGAATAGTGAACATCCCACCCGCAGATTCATTTACAACTCCATTGGTGGTTATAGCAACTGTGAAGGGGATGGTGATGTTGGATCCAGGTTCTATAATGGTAATGTTGGGTTGGGACTGTAAAGTTAGAAAAAGAGGAGCAGGGAAAGTAAAGCAGCAAGATGAGGTTATCATAGATGGTATGTTTTTAAAAACTATGTAAAATTAAATTGATGAATGTTTAAATCAGTTAGTATTAAATAAATATATCACAAAATAAGTAGAAGGCAAGTCAATTTTAAAAAAGCTTGGAAAATTCGAATTGTATGATTGTAAAATCATAATAATTTAAATGTTATGTTAGATAAAATGGCAAATAATATGGCATATCTGATTTTGGCAAAGAAAAAAGATAGTTAAACAAACAGTGGTAAATATTGTGTCGGAAAAGCATAAAATTATTTAAATATCCAGAGAATAAAGAGAAATATTTTTTAGCTAGGAAAATGGCTGAAAACCAATACCTCATCTTATTTTCCTGGAAAGTATTGTAATTGTTATAAAATGACCAAAAGTTTATGAAAACACACACAAGGATAGTTCTTACCGTGACAGAAACGTTAGAGGTCTCAATCTGAGTGGTACCCTGTCTCTGGAAGCTGCTTGGTGCAGACTTGGTAAGAGCACTGCTGTTCTCTCCTTTCAGAAGAAGTACAAATTTACCTTCAGGCATCCCGGTAAATGTTGCCAGATGGAGGTTACTTCCAATTGACTGCGTATGACAAAGAAATACATTATAAAAAACAAAGAAAAAACTAATAATAATAATAGTAAAAAATTATTATTATAATTATTCTTAACAGAGTGACACAGCAACTGTGGCATAAACATTCTGGTATTTTGCCGGTGAAAAAAAAGGTTACTAAAGTGTAACACCATTGGATTTTAAGGGTCAATCTTTATAGATTTTTCTTTGATTTTTGTAGTTTCCGTTAAATATGCCAAAAACTTGTGTGTGGTTGGCTGCCATAAACATACAGTATTTGTTCCACAGACAACAGGAGATACTGAGGGTGTCAAGATAAATGTATAATTTTCTGTATCATCTGTATTATCAGTGAGGTCAGACTAAACGGGAGAGGGTTGCAGTTTTATTTAATGAATCATTTCAGTGTAAGCAGTTATCTTTTGGAAATTTTACTTCTTTTGAATATGTGGCTCTTCAGCTGAAAGCTAATCTCAGATCAATGTTTCTAGATATTTACTGGCCACCAGGACACTGCACAGCATTTCATGATGAGTTTAGTGAACTGCTGGCTACAATCTGTGTAGATTTTGATTGTGTAATTATTGTTGGGGATTTTAACATCCATATAGGCAACCCTCAGGACAAAGGGACTAAAGACCTAAGTAACAGTCTGGACAACTTTGGGCTGACTCAGTATATAACAGAGCCCACACACATAAAAAAATTGAGGAGGATGTGTCTGAACTTTCTTCAGTTAAACAGAAACAAAACTGAGGTGATTGTCTTTGGAGCCAAAGAGAAACGATTAAAGGTCATCACAGAGCTTTAGTCTTTACACCTAAAAACCACCAACCAGGCCAGAAATCTGGGTGTAATGATGGACTCAGTTTTAAACTTTGAGAAGCACAACTTTGAGGAAATCACAAAGTCAGCCTACAATCATTTTAAGAATATATCAAGGGTAAAAGATCTGTCTCAGCAAGACCTGGAAAAACTAGTCCATGCTTTCATCTTTAGTCGACTTGATTATTGTAACAGTGTTTTTACAGGTCTACCTAAAAAGTCCCTTAGACACCTGCAGCTTATTCAGAACTCTGCTGCTCGAGTCCTCACTAAAACCAAGAAAGTGGACCACATCAGTCCAGCTCTGAGGTCGACAATAGAGGCACGGAACACAGCCCACTCGGACTCAATGTCCCCCGCCTCACCCAGGACATGGTTGAAGCTCTGCCGGAGATGGAAGTTAAAAATTCTTTCTGACAGGGGACTCCGCCAGAAGTTCTCAGCAGACCCTTACAACACGCTTGGGTCTGCCAGGCCTGACCAGCATCCTCCCCCACCATCTGAGACAACTCACCACCAGGTGGTGATCAGTTGACAGCTCTACCCCTCTCTTCACCCAAGTGTCCAAGACATGCGGCCGCAAGTCAGAGGATACAACTACAAAGCCGATCATTGAACTGCGGGCTAGAGTCTCCTGGTGCCAGGTGGACATGTAGAAACTTTATGCCTGAACAAGGTGTTCGTTATAGACAATCCATGACCAGCACAGAAGTCCAGCAACAAAACACCACGCAGATTTAAATCAGGGGGGCATTCCTCCCAATCACGCCCCTCCAGGTCTCGCTGTCATTAACAACGTGAGCATTGAAGTCCCCCAGCAGAACGAAGGAGTCCCCGGAAGGAGTGTCCTCCAACCCCCTCTCCAAGCTCTCAAAAAAGGTGGGTACTCTGAACTGCTGCTTGGTGCATAAGCACAAACAACACTCAGGACCTGTCCCCCCACCTGAAGGCGGAGGGAGGCTACCGTTTCGTCCATCGGGGTAAAACCCAACGTACAGGCTCCAAGCCAGGGGGCGATATGCATTCCCACACCTCTCTGCTCATTGGGAGCAACTCCAGAATGGAAGAGGGTCCAGCCCCTCTCAAGGACAGTGGTTCCAGAGCCCAAGCCATGCGTAAATGTGAGTCCAACTATATCTAGCTGGAACCGCTCAACCTCACGCACTAGCTCAGGCTCCTTTCCTGCCAGAGAGGTGAAATTCCACATCCCTAGAGCTAGCTTTTGCAGCTGAGGAACAGACCGCCAGGGTCCCCCGCCCATCTCACACTGCACCCTACCCCTATGGCCCCTCCTGAAGGTGTGGAGGCCATGGGAGGGAGGACCCATGTCATCCTTTCGGGCTGAGCCCGACCGGGTCCCATGGGCAAAGGCCCGCCTACCAAGCGCTGGCCTCCGTGCCCAACCTCCAGGCCTGGCTCCAGAGGGGGGCCCCAGGGGACCCACATCCGGGCAAGGGAAATCCTGGACTTTCCTTTGCCATCATCATAGGGGTGATTTGCATAGTGAAGGAATATCCCTTCTTTGTTTGGTTTGACATTTGTATTTTATTTTCTTACATCTTTGTTTAGCTTCTCTTGTTTTGTCTTTTGTAAGCATTAACTTTATCACAATAATATTAAAAGAAGTCCGTAAAGTTTATCAAATACAGTAGAACAGGTGACATGCCTGTGATGAGCCATTGACCTTTGTTGACCCTGATCTGTCAATTAGAGTGATTTCAGTGATCCTTGTTAAATCACTTCCTGTCACAAAGATCAACAAGGTGGCGTTACTACCTGAAAGTTTTCACAAGAGCAGAGGAGAGATTAGAATATCATTGGAAAAAGCGTCACACGTCCATCCCTAGATGTGATAATAATCTTAGTATACTCCAAGCAAGTTAAAAACAATAGGCAATATAGTTTAAGTTAGACTTCATAAAATAGATCACAACAAAGGAAAGAGTAATAGTAATAATTTTCCAGGCTCTAGAAAAGATTTATAGATGACAAGTCGGTAAGGATGGAATTTAGATAGTTGTGAAACACAGACAAGTAGTGTACTGTACAAACTAAAAGGATGGATTTAACTCTCACTATAGTAGAGGCCTTACCAATGAGGGGACGTCCTTTCTTTGGAAAAAAGTCGCTATGAACGCCGATCTTTCTTTCTACAAGTTCATACATAAAGTTCAAAGAACTTTGACCTAATGGGCAGATAAACAGACACTACTGTATAGATTTTGAAAGTGCAAAATATATCAGCACAAAGTGGCTAAATTTGCATTCCACGAACCTGTGACCTTAACAGAATAACGGTCATTCGCGGTAACGCTGATTTTCCATAATCCCGTTTGATTTTCTGTGTTCAGAGCTAAACGATTAAAATTTCCTCCTGTTGTGAAGGAGCCTAAAGGGCCGCTGGACTGACTGGAACTCTGAGATACACCTGGAGGACAGAGAAATGTCACAGTTTTTCTTTTTCACTCGAAGTTGATGGAGCATGTAAATGATTGCTGAATCAATTTATAAAGTAATAAATTGTGAAACACCACAACCTGTGGAGCTGGTGACACTGAAGGTAAGAGACGAGGCTCCTGTGATATAAGCAGTAATTTTTCTTAATGAACTATCAACAATAAATGTGAACGTATCAGGATTATTCCTGATCACCTGGAAAACCGTCACCTGAAAGAAGAAAAAGAAGAAACTTTAGGTGCGCAGCATAATCTTTGAATATCATTTTCTTGTTTAGTGACGTACCACAGCGCTGGTTGATGAATCTTTTACAACATCTGTAACCTTATAGAGATCAAACTTAGAGACCTCAATGGCCTGACCTCCTGATGCTTCAGCCAGCTCTCTGTATAGCTGGACATCTGTTTGAGTCAGTGAACGTGGAAACACATGCCTCCGTCGTCTGGATGAAGACCCTGTCAATAGAAAGGTAACCTAAAAAGCATGTGCAAAAAATAAATGCGTAAAAAGGTCATTTATACCATATGGCACACAAGCAATTTTATGATTTCAATATGGATTATATTGACATGTAAATGGGAGGAATGGTTACAAGCAAACTCTTACTGTGGACTTTGTGCTCTCTATAAGAGCAGTGATGGTGTTTTTCAGTTGGTCATCTTTAGGTGGAGCATCGGTGAAGACAAAGATCTCAGAAGAGGGTGGGGCTGCTGCCAGAGCAAGCTGGTAATCACAAGAAAGGAAAAGGCAATATCAGAAATGACACAGAATCATTAAAGCATACCTATAAAAAACTTTTGTAAAATAATATGACAGTGTGTTGGTTTTGTTGTTGTTATCTTTATGTTTAGATACCTGCAGTCCAGAAAAAGCCATCTCTGGGTTGTCTCCTCCTCCATCTGCATTCAGCTCACTCAGTCTGGCCTTGAAGATATTAGGATTTGTCGTCCTAGTCACAGGCCCAAAACCTGTATTTTTAAAATACAGTATGTACAACAGAGATGGAAGAAATTTGTAGATTGCAAGAGAGATTCTGTGTCCCAATTTAGGGTCTGAAAACTTTGAAGTGCGTAGACTACGTAGGCAACGTAATGTGTTTTGTAGTTGACACACTTCGAAGTCAGCTTAACATTTGTGAAATGGGACAGCCTACCTAGCCAATGAGAATTTCCCATAGCAACAACACAGGACGTTAAATCACTTAAACCTCTGACATTACTCATAGGACACTTCAGGGGACGTTAACACCGACAGAAAAAAAACACAAAAAAAAACCAGCCGATTTTTTGTATCACACTACATTAACCCCTTAAAAATCCACGAATATCAAATATTACAGAATGTCATCATTTAACAAACGTGCTTTTAATGTACTTGGTTTTGTAGCCAACCTAAAATGTACTCTTCTGAGCTCGGTTGCTGATTCGCCACTGTCTTGTACGCAATAAATTCTGGGAGATAAGAGGCTGCGAAGGATGCATCACCAGCAGCCGTCGTTTGAGGCCAAACAAAATGCGGATTTGAAGGGTTGATTCAGAGGGCCCTTCATTCATGTTGTTTATCACTGACTCTGTTTATTTTCACCTCTTTCTGTAAAGTCCTCTGAGACAACTTTGTTGTGATATAGGGCTATACAAATAAACTTGACTTCAAATTCTGTGAATTGGGACAGTACTTTGCGCACCACGATGACGCATGTGGCCGACGAATCCACACTTCGAAGTAAGCAGACCCTGAATTGGGACACACCTAATGTTTAAAAAAAACATATTTTGTCAAATTCCACCATTGCATCATTTTCTGCTTATGCACTTTCCAGCCTACTCTTGTACCAAACTCTTACCTACCTGGGTCATTGAAAGGTACCAGTATGTAAGCAGAGGGTTCCTGCTGGGTTCCTCTCCTGCTATTAATGATATCATTAGCAACCTGATTAGCTACAAAGATGTCGTCACTCATACTGCCTGTGGTGTCAATGACAAAACACAGTACATTTGCCTGTGGAAGGCCCATTAATCTGAAGAAATGAGAGAGAGAGGCAGAGAGGAAGAGAGAAATAAGCATTTTTTGTATCATGCATTTATCATTTCCTTTATATAAACCTACTTTTTTCAGTGACTGTTATTCAAGACCACAATGCTGTTAAGCTTTGCAATCAGCGTGGGTTACCAAACATGTCTGGCAAGAAAAAATTATTTTGACGTCTGTTTCAGAAGCAGGCTAACAGTGGAACATTTTTGAAACCCTATGGCTTTTAAATTCCCTGTTATTTATTTTTTTTTAAATAATTTGTGCAGCATCAACTATATGATGCAAAACTTCATGTCATCAAGTCATAAATCTCATAAATACTCAAAATTACTTAAAAAATGTGAGGTGCTGTAAAAGAGGTACACTTCTACTTAAGTTCCTTGAATTCTAACTTTTATGGCTTCATAATTGTATATTTTGTAATTTAGCTGATAGATTTAATATGAAATTGTGTTTTATGGTCCTATGTGTTTGACTTAGACAACCCATAATTTTATGTGTCTTGATATCGATTGTTGCTTTTTACATAAAAGTCCAGCATTTACATCTCTCAAAAGAAAAAAAGAAAATACAAGAAGTCCCAACAACGTTGTTTTTAATCTACTGGTGACAACAAAACAGTTGCACTTATATAATAGTTTATGAAGCAGCATGCTGTTTTGATAGGTGGGTTTCATAAATATTCAAGTTAGTTATAATAATTTTTGAAATTAATGAAACACAGTCAGATACTTTTGGGTCAAATGCTTCTGTGTTGGTGTTGAATTGTCCCAGTCTGCCCGTGTACATGTAGCTTGTCCATACCGCAGAAAGGTCTTGTTTCCTACAGCTAATCTTATGTCCTGCAGTAGCTCCACTGAAGCTTTCAAAGCTAGAGCAGCTGCTTTCGCATGAAGAAAACCATGGCTGGATCCATTCTCATCCTTACTGATGCCCCCTACTGGATCCTCCTTGCTAGTAAGATCAAACGGTCCTCCATGGCTACATTTACCTTAAAACACAGACAGCACTTTCATTATATGACTCATGGTGCATGCAGTTTTAAAAATGAATAGTGGAACGCAAAACAAATACTGATCTCTTAAAGTTACCTGAAGGTTTTGCTGAGAAGTAGCCTGAGGTGAGAAGACCCTGCTGTAGCACATCAGGTAGGAGGTTGTTGGTACAGTTTTCGTCTGTACAGTTTCTACATGTTGGAGTACTTGGTCCTGTATAATATATGACACACTTTAAACAACATTTAAAATGTACATCATGTCATTTAAATTGGAATGGCTTTAATTATATGTTATAGACTGTCTTGTGTGCGAAGTGAAATATTTAGTTATTAGGTAAAATATTCAATTTCATGTGTAATTGTATCTCTGCATGTATGTTACTAATTTGTATAATTAACATGAACAACATGAAGTTACTGTGATTTGTCATAGAGCATCAATGTTGCCAGACAACAATTTAGGTCACAAGAAATTAGTTAGAAACAGGTAGGACTTCCCTACCTGCCAGGTTTGTGAGAGGTTTGTCTGGCATTATCAGTGTACTGTATGGCTCATTGTTTCCAAGCTCCACCCAGTTACTGTGGCTGTAAAAGTCCTAGATAAATAGAATATGACAACTGAGGTTACAGAGTTTACATTTTGAAACAATAATGCTTCACTATCTTCCACTATCCTCAAAAAAAAAGAAGAAAAAACAAGGTAAACAAAACAATCATTGCTCCTACCTGTAGGATGTGCAAGGCCTGTCCTAAGTTCTGCCTCCCAGAAAGATAATTCTCTCCACTTACACTTTTATTCACAGCATCAACACCTGGACAGAATGCAAAATATACCATTACACAAGCTACATTTGGCAAAATGTAAAGTAGTTCTGTTCTGAACAAACCCTAAAGGTGATCAAACTAACCTTCACTACCTTTGTTTTTTCGAACATTGTAAAAATCTGTGTATATTTTACTTTATGCCCATCAGTCAGCAAGGAGACCTTTTGCTAAACTTTAATTAAAACCTTATAATAATAATAATAAAAAAAAAAAGAAAATATAATAAAATGAAATGGCACAATACACCTAAAGCAATCAAACAAACAAACAAACAGGAAATGCCCATTAGATCTTTAAGCGCTTTGTTGTCTGCTGAGACCTCTTTCATTTTTCTTTTTAGATAAGTTTTCAAATGCTTCCTTAACACAGTAGCATTTAAACACTGCAGACCTGTAATCTCGGAAACCCTGTTTCTAGAAAAAGCTTAAACTTGGAATCAAATGTACATGAAGACAGAACAGCACCTGCTGTTCATTGAAAAGAGTAAACTATACATGCTTTCACATCAGTCTCCAAAAGTTTCCAATAACACCAGAAAAAGTCGCCAGATTTGTTGCCAGAGGGGTCTAAAAACTAAATATAGCGGCAAAGTTGGCAACACTGCGTTATAAACTGTGTACCAGGGAATCGTGCACTGACAAACGTTCTGCATCCTTTGAAATGCAAACTACAATGAAATGTGTTAATTTTTTTTTTTTTTGTAATTATTTAATTGTAATAACGGGTTAAAGTCCCACCTGCTGTTGGACTGTTTTTAAACAAATGCAAAACTTATTGTTGCACTGCCTGATTGGAAATCATTGCACTGCTGAGCACAGTTTGGGGACCTAGGAGCTCAATAAAAGTCCACCAACCAAAGCATGTCGTGCCTGTTCTATCGTACCAACAAAGAACTCCATCACAAACACAGATTTAAATGTTAGGACCAAGCACTTGTGAACAGAATAGAATTAGTCATCCCAACTTTAATCCACCCTGATCAGACCAATGTTAGGCTACTGTACAAGCCTGTGGGGGCAGTGCTATGATCTGGGATTGCTACGGTTGGTGAGGTCTAGGTTCAGTAACATTATGTTGCCAAAAAATGAGATTAGCTGACTGTCTGAACATACTGAATAAGCAGGTTATTCAATCAATGGATTTATTTCTTCCGTGATGGCACGGCCATATTCCAAGATGACAATGCCAGGATTCATTGGGCTCAAATTGTGAAATAGTGGTACTGGGAGCATGAGACATTATTTTCACACATGGACTGGCCACCACAGAGTCCAGCCCTGAATCTCATTGAGAATCTTGCGGATGTGCTGGAAAAGGATTTGTGCAGTGGTCGGACCCCCCCATCATCAATAAGACGTTGGTGAAAAATGAATGCAACTGGAAAAAAAAATTTAATCTTGTGACATTGCAGAGCTTTTAGAAATAATGCTGCTGTAATTAAAGCGGTAACACTTTACAATAGGGCCCACAAAATTGGCTTAGTTACTTAGTAACTAATGAGGAACGAATTGGGGACTAATGATTACCTAAAATATTTTGTTGTTAAAGAGATTTGCCAATTATTGGCAATCAACAATTTACATTTAGAAATCCGGGGTGTACTAGCAGTACAGTTGTATATGCCCAGAATCTGGCTTGAAAGTTTTGTTCTAAATCAAGTTAGACTAGTTTATAATGTGTCTTATTGTCATTTGAAAAAAAGATTTTGCATGTAATATATCTATATAAGAGAATGACATATTACCTGCTTGTTTCTACTTCTGGTACTCACATTGTGTGATGATATCCCGGCCTCCCTTAAAGGCCTCATTATAAAAATGATGTGCTTCACTTTGGTCAAAATCAACGTCCACTTCTGCATTGCTAAAGAGTATAAAAAAAATGGAAGCTTGGAAGTTGAAAGAGGAGATTGGAGATGTGGAGGAATCTGGAGAAGAGCAGGCCTGTTGCACAGCTTCAGCTGATAAACTGTTATCGATCTGGAGACAGAAAAGTCAGGTCAATAATATGAAATATACACAAACTATTATTATTATTATTAATATTTTGGAATCTGAAAGGAAGTATTCTTTGATTTCCATTTGTTAGCATGTAATTCTTCTGTGTTTCCCCCCAACTGTGTGATATATATTCATGTCCAGATTTTTCAATTTCTTTTTGTTCAGTGTGCACTTTTGCTTTGTACTAAATGAGGCCTGGATATCTTTCAGGTAATTTCATGGGAGGTCTGCCTCATAAAATACCCCTCGAGACCAGACAGTGAAAAGCTGTTGGTGTCAGTGACTATTTAAATTGTAGTCAGAGCAAAGGGGTCAAAGCAGTCAGTAATTCAACTTTTTCACCTTAACACTTGCCTCTTTAAATAACTAAGCAGGGAATTACAGAGAACAGAAGTTGCTGCCACAGAATCAACAAGATATGTGAATTGTAGCTGCACGGAGAGAAGTGCTGCTTTTGCTATTTTTCTTCTTTTAGGACACGTTTTTTTAGAAACCAAGGGCATAAATTATTTTGTATTTTATTACTTGAAATAAATTAAACAAGCTTAAAGATAATAGAAAAATACACAATTAAATTAATAATATATTAATAAATTAATAAATGCAAATAAATGGCAAATTAAGGGTATAGACAAAGTTAAATAATTACAGTTATATAATAAAGCAGAAATCTGTTTTATATTTCTTTAAAGAGTGTTTTATCTACTTAAAAATGTATTATATTAGTACCTATTGGCATATAAATAATTTTTTATTGTTTTTCTCAGATTACAGGTGTTTCAATCCTCCTTTTTTGTTCTACAGTCATTTGGCAGACGCTTTTCTCCGAATGAATTTCATCATTACATTTGATAGAATATTTAGGATTTCCAGTAATAACATTTGATTACATTTATTAGCTGTGCTGTGTGTGTTCACCACAGTTTGCCTCACTCTGGTGTTGACCGTCTCATTTTGTAGCTTTGTGGACCTTTTGAGAACTTTAGATAAATTTAGATACTATGGAGTTTGTTGTAGGCCCCTTTTTGTTTAATCTTCCACATCTGTGTTTGGCCACAGCATTTGGG
>JBAMHW010000004.1:23810599-23830347 GCA_037177495.1 Rhadinocentrus ornatus
TATGCCTTAATGCCTTTAACATGACAGACAGCCCAAATTTACAACTCATACAATACAAAGTCCTTCATAGAACGCGTCACATAGGACAGAGGATGTTCAAGATGGGTCTTAGTCACTCAGCTATCTTCACACAGTGCACAGGTAACACAGCAGATGATTACTTACACGCTTTATGGCTCTGTGCACCAGTCCAAAAAGTTCTGGAATAAGGTTTGTGAGGATTTATCGACATGGGTCAGATGTAACATTACTGCATGTCCTACTTGTTTACTGGGTGACTTAAGTGACATCAATATGGACACTAACAAAGCACACATAGTCCTCACAGCCTTATGTATCCTTGTTATATCCTTGTCCCTGTGGTACCTAGCCTTGGTATTGAGTTGGCGTGGCCCATGGTGGTTTTGCCTGGGGCGGCCGGGCTCTGTCGGGGCCCTGTGCGGGGCTCTGCCGGGGGGGATGGGTGGCATGCTCACAAACGTTCTCATCTCTCCATCCGCTTCCAACTAGATCTTGCTGATGTTTGTGTGTTGGTACGTCTCTCTACAGGTACTGTACTGTTGTACTTTTTCATATTACCATTATCCTAATTTCCTTATTTATGATATAATACTGTGGTAGTTTATTTTGTTTTTGTAAATACTGATGTGATTTAGGTAGCCTAAACAACTTTTATTTTCACATTTCAATTCCGTCCTTATTTCTATCCTTTTCTCTTCTCCTCTATCTCCCTGTCAGGTTTGGCACTGACATTTTAAGACTGAAGAAAATAAGATTATAATAAAAATAATAAAAATATTTTAAACATCAAGGGCAGCCATTTATATAATATGTCTCTCTTGGAAGAGCAAATCTGTCCTGCAAAATGTGGCACACAGACCACCGTTCGGTAAAAAATAAAATAAAATTAAAAAAATATAAAAGAAGGGTCATCCTGCAGCATCCTTTAAATGTGAGACTGGAAAACTGTCAGAATCCTCATAAATAAGGAGAATAAAGTGGGTTTTGGTGGTTCACCACTGTGACTAGGCACCTACATGCCCACAATCAGCTTTCCTCATAGCGACGATGCCAAAGTCATATTTTAAATATGGCATGTGTACTAACTTTGTGGTTTATGCATTGTTTTGAAAAATGAAGGTTCTAATTTCAGATTTATCTCTTCATTAATGGTTTAATTTTAACAGGCTGTTAAAAATCCTTAATTTATTTGATAAATGTAGGCTATATATATATATTTTTTTACTATTATCTGGCAACACCCAGAAATTATTTTTTGACCCCCATGAAGGTTCTGACCCCCAGTGTCAAAACTACTGGTTTAGAGGACAACCTTATGGGTTTAAACACACTTTTTATATATATTTTAAGACTTCTAGGGTATGTTATATGTCTAGATAATATTCAAATGCTCTGAATCTCAATAAACCAGTTAGAACTGCATCATTAACAGTCTTATTCACAGTCCCACCCATGATTGCAACGACCCGCAGCTGATACAGAGCAGCAGAAGCACCTGTCTTCCAAAAGCTGAGAGTTCACAGTGAACTGTGGTAAGAGGATAAAAGTCACTATTTATTCCTTTTTAAAACAATAATAGTCAAATTAAGCATTGAATAGGAAATAATGTTATTGAGGGTAGATGATTAAATGATTTCAAATAGTTGAAAATATTGATAAATTGATATCAATCCAAGCCTCAAATCAGAGTCAGATTACATGATCATGACAACAGAAAGCTTTATTTACACACAGATATTGTTTGCTGAATAAAGATGGGAACGGTGGTAGTTTGGGTAGCAGTTTTTATAATATTTGGAGTTTCCATTGGAATCCTTTTTTTTTTTCCTCTTCTTTATGTGCATTACTTGTAGCAGAACGTTGTCTCCCTGGATATGTCTCCAAACTCAGTTGATGACATGTACACAGTTTGCAAAGAGAAGATGGAGAAAACAGTAAAAGCAAAGTTTATCCTGAATGAGAAAAACGGAGACAAAGGTTTCTCGCTGGCTTGGAATGCTGCAGAAATCAGCTACAACAAGAAATGGGGTCGCAGACATGGAAAGAAACCATCCAGGACACTGGGCAAAGAACAGATTATAGCTATTTATGTTTACACCCTTGACAAACCAAAAATCTATCTTGAATTCAATGATGAAGTTCGAACACAAAGATTTAATTACAAGACAACTTTCAAGTATCACACGTTGCACTTTTTCCTCACTACTGCCCTTCAAACTCTCAATGCTCGTAATCCTCAGTCAGAAAGATTCGTCACTGGTTTCCGCAGAGTCAGCAGCTACTTCAGTGAAGATGTTCTTAATAAGGAGATTCGTTTAGGCTCTTTTACTTCCAGCTCAATGGGCTGGTATCCTCGTTCTGACAAATTTGGTGACAAAACTTGCTTTGAGATTTATTCATGTTTTGGAGCTGGTACTCTAAGCCTTTACTCTAAGCTTGGAGAGTCAGAAAGGGAACTCCTGATTCCTCATTATGAGATATTTAAAGTCACAACAATAGAAAAAAGATCTGCGCAGAAGCAACTTCCTTGTGATGTTGTTTATAAACTGAAGAGCACTGGGAAAACGCTTTCCAATGTGAACTGTGGCTTATTCTGAAGTGAACAGCTTTAAACATTTTACATATGAAGTCTGGAAGATTAGGAAGGATTTGCAGGTAAAGTTAAGCATGACTGCTGATTTATTCCCTACACAAGGTTGGTAGCAAATATTATTAAGCAACTTTTATCAAAAATATCGATCTATTTCAGGTATGACCCCGACTCTTATTATTTTGTTTATCACAGCTTGTTGCTTGAATCCTTCAGATTTGAATAGATTATAATTCATATCTTGACAAAATGAAATGAACTGGAATGTTATTGGAACCAACTGATGCTTCATGTGTAGAATACCATCACTTGTAAAAAATGTCTAAATAAATTTAAATAATAGAAAATATGGATCATCTTTTTTCCCCTGATGATAAAACTTTAGTTGAGTCAGGGCAACAGAAGATGACTATAGAAAAGCATGTGGAAGGGATGCATATGTATCTTAGCTGTCTCTTTTCCTTCTTTCCTTTTCTGTTTATAATGCTGAAATTATTTTCTTTAAATCTCTATGGAGAGAGGTGGTTTGCTAAAGGAAACATATGTGAGGATCTATTGCAGAAGTGTTTTTAATAAAGGTACTAAAAGTGTAACATTTCTTTCCCAAACAGTCCAAATGTAGAGTGTCATGTTAATATAATTGCATCACTTTTCATGGACACCTATGTAATGAGTATTAAACAAAATGAAACTTCAGTAGGCTGCAATAGAAGAATGACTAAACTGATAGAGCTGATTTGTTTAAAATCATTGATCCAGATAGAAAGGTCTTGTTTTGTTCAATGCCTGTCACCTCACCTCCAGTGATTGCATGTTTGGTGGGGATTAAGACTTGAGGAGAGGCATAATGGATTTAATGAAGTCTAGAAATGGGACAAGGAGAAAAGTTAATTTAAATAATTTAAACAGAGGACTGCATTCAGTATAGGGAATGTATGTAGCACGTTTAAAAATGAAGGCATGATACAGTGGGCTCCTTATGTCAAGCATCTCTTTAATGTGTACCAAAAATAAAATGGTTGTGTAACTACATGAACACCAGATTTTTGCTATTGTTGCAATTGAGTCGTTCTGCTTAAAGCGGCAAAATAACAAGTGTCACAATGTGATCAAATGACAAATGGGATTTGCTTCCTTGGGTCTTGCATGACTTCAGAATTTAGAGAACAATTAAAAATAAAATCAGTTTAGAGGCTATATTAAGGCACATCAGCTGGTTGCAAATATATGCATCTATTGTAGGTCATTATAATCTGAGCAGAAACGGTTGCAGTGAGAACTCAACATGCTGCACCTTAGAGAAACACATGCAAAACACAAGGAGAAACAAAAGATGACTCAACTGTCACATCTTCTGCATATGAGAAATGAGGTATATCAAAGCATTAAGAAGGCTGAAGATGTATTTCCACTTTATTTCTTCTCATTTTGATTACTATAGCACAAATCTTTTGCTTGTCTTAAAATAAATCTGTTTAGATCCTGCAAGGCTCTTAACTGGAAACACGATTCTTGTTAATTTCAGAATCAAATATTTAAAAAGTTTTTTGGCTCCACGTTGCTAGGTCTTACTTTATCTCTGTTAAAGTCATTACATTGGATCCTTGACATCTAACCAGAGATTGTTAGTGGTTCCCTGCATCAATTTTAAGACCTGTGGTGATGCTTTTCAAGCTACATCTCTTCGATTGCATTGGTTTTTAAAAGCAGCTGAAGATGTTTTTTAAGAGGGACTTTCAGCATGTTATCTGTTTTTATGTCCTTTTCTATCTTTTTTTTGTTTATTGTGTTCTACTATGAAGTGCAGTATAGATTAACTTTACTTATTTGCTTGCTTATTTATCCTCATTTTGCAAAAGCCACACATGGTATACAGTAAAGCATTGGAATTTGTGTCACTAGAACATCTTCAAGGTGCATAAATTCTGCAAGTGTGTGACACTGAAAGAATGCAACCTCATCTAGTGGTTTGATAATAGTGGAGGCAAGCACACCCAACTGCAAAATGCCAGCAAAATCCACACCAAATCATAGGTTTTTAGTTAGCCACCTGTAGATGTTACTTGGCAAAGGTGGTGTGGGTCATAAAAATAGAGCACAAATATGCTCTAATATGAAAAAACTCAGTCTAAGTTAATCCAAAATTAAAGTCTGTTGCTAGAAGCAAACAAATACGAAAAAATATAGAACGGCAAAGTGAAAACGATACATCTTTATCAGGGTTGCATATATCATAATTTAGGTGTATATAAACTACAATCACAACTGTTTTGTTTGGGAAATTCTAAATGGAGATGGAAATGCAAAGCATGCAGTTTGCAATGCATCAGCTGTGCAACCTCATGCAAATAATACTCAAGTACATGTGGCCCATCTGTCAGACATCAACAAGTAATTAAAACACTGTAAAAGAGTGACCAGGCAGTAAGTGTTTTTAGATCAGTGATTTATGTTTAGTAGAGTTGATTTTAATATAACATGAACAAACATGCCACGAAATATGCATAGCTTTCAACAATGATAATTACATTTAACAGCAAATACAGATGTCTTCATGACAAACAAGTACAGGCAGTTAAATGTCTAGTATTAGAGTAGTTTTGATCAAGAAAGAAAATTGAATCAAAACAGAAAAGTACTTAGTAATAGTAAAATACTTAAACATAGATAATTATACTTAAAGCCCCCTCAAACAAAAGAGTTTTCCATTCCTGTGGAGGTAAAGGAGGGGCTGTATAAATCCACTTACAAGTGCTAAGCTTGTGCTAATAATTAAAGCTCTGTTAAAATTTAACATGCTGATGCAACATTGAAGTGGGATAGCAGCCACATATAAAAAAAAATTAATGGTCATGGAAATCATGATCAGTAGCATTATTTTTAAGGCCCTTCGCTTCGCTGCATCTCCCTTCTTCCTCTGTGAGACTTTTTCCCCTGGCCCTGGATTTTTCAGAGCTCTGACGGTGGCCAGGCAGCAAAAGAGCATCACAAAGAGGAAGATCAAATTTTGAATAAAAAATCCATAAAGATACAAAGTGTTGACAAAGATGTATGTGCAATATAGGCAGGAACCTAATGTTATCAGCCAGAAAACACAACAGAAGGTCACTTTGTACCTCAGGGGTTTATACCGGAGATAAAGCACAGGATGGACGACCCCAACATAGCACTCAACACAGATGGAACACTGGAACAGTGGACGGACTGTGAGGATAAAGCCAAGTGAAAAGATAAACACTTGAAAATAGAGGAATAATTGCATTCTTGTGTAGGCAATCAAGAAAAAGCTCAACAAGGAATAAAGGATCTCTGACAAAGCCAAGTTCAGAGGAAATAACTCAGAGGCCAAATTACTATTGGCTCCTCTCAAAATCAGCCACATGACAGAACCATTTAAAGGAAAACTCAGGATGTTATTAAGAATGATTGAGATAACAGAAAAACGTGAGTCGTAATATTGATCCATATCATAAAGGGCTGACGAGCCATTCTTTGCAATAGAGGAGGTCATTTTGTATCTGGAAAAGAAAAAAAGAAATCCAAATGTGAGCTTTATGATTAATGCAAAGCAAAGAAGCAATCTGTATTCACTCTCAGCCAGAAACAACCCTGTATTCCAACCTGTTGCAGAAGTATTTATCCCTGATTACCCTGCGA
The DNA here is from genome assembly GCA_037177495.1 of Rhadinocentrus ornatus. Classification (NCBI taxonomy): domain Eukaryota; kingdom Metazoa; phylum Chordata; class Actinopteri; order Atheriniformes; family Melanotaeniidae; genus Rhadinocentrus; species Rhadinocentrus ornatus. The sequence goes on from JBAMHW010000004.1 coordinate 23,816,868, forward strand.
AGAAGAGAATATTTTAACTGCTTTAGTCTGATGAGAATATTGTTTAAAGCTCTCTGTGGTTCAACACTAAGCTGAAGTCAGTATCAGTCACACCCCTCTTTCTGGTTCAGCCTCTGCTCTGCCCTCCTTATCCTATGTCATGTCAGTGCATGTGTTCTGACATCCTGCTGAGCTTCTTAACTCTCTGCACAAGTCTGCATGTGTCATGCTGGCAGCACCATCTCCATTTGGGAATTTCAGCAATCTCAAATGCTTTCCTGCACCACACTGGGCAGAAAATGGCCTAAACGACTGCCTCCCAAGAGGTGCAAACACAGTTTTGCACCTCAGCCTGAGACAGAACACACGCACACATTCAAACATACACACACAATTAGCAAAACCCTTAAGTTCTACTGCAAAATGCAACTTTACATTCAGAACAATTTTATTTTTTCTCAAAGTGGTATTTTGTTTTCAAATAACACACAAACCACCACATGAATAGACATTTATAAGAACCAGTTGAACACTGATGTGCTCAATGTAAAACACTGTAAGGTGACCAAAATATTTTATTTTTCCCACAAAAACAATGTACAGAGTTTACAACCTAACCAACAAAGTTGCACATAAAGTGGTCTTCATCCTAAACAGAAGAATCTAGTGTCTACAGTTACAAAGAAAAACCTATGCTAAATCCTCTCTTCTGTTTCCTTCCCATATTCCTTCCTCCTTTTGGACCTCATCAATAAGGGTAAACTAGTGTTCCACTGCAGCCACCTCTAGCTCAAGGACTCTCTGAAACACACATGACAATATCAGAAATAGACATGGAGTGGTCACTATTGTCAAGCACAATCATTATGATTAAAATGGTAAATGGTCTGTATTTATATAGCGCTTTACTGTACCTGGAATGATACGCAAAGTGCTTTACATTGTACATCACATTCACCCATTTACACACTGATGGCAGAAGCTGCCATGCAAGGCACTAACCACCACCCATCAGGAGCAATTTGGGGTTTGGTGTATTGCTCAGGGACACCTCGACATGAGCTCAACAGGCCAGGATCAAACCGACAACCCTTAGGCTACGAGACGACCGCTCTACTCACTGAGCCACGTCGCAAATACTGTAATATATGTATAATTTATACAGTGTTGAGAGTTTTATTTTGTTAATTGTGGGATTGTATATACTTGCACACAATTATATTGCAATTCTTTGACTCTTTCTGAATTGCGTTCACTCTATACACCTGCTTCATCCTCAACTCATTTTTGAGCAACACACTGTCCAGTGTTCATTACCCTATCAATCTTTTAAAATATCCCACTTTTTTCAATTATTTTTTGTATTCACTGTCATGTAATGACTTGTTTTTTCTAGGACAATGTTCATGATTTCAGTTTCCTGTTTATGAGACATTCCGGACCTCCTTGTGTTGTATGTAATCTTCTGTTTTACAATACAAATAGTGAAATACTGTAAATACAAATAAGAATACAAAGTAGGGAACACATTTACTAAATACTTATTTTACATACTTTGCTTTTACAATCCTACAAAACAGTCCACAGGCAATACTGTACTACTGTAGTCATTGAGTAATGAATGGATATATAGTACCGCAATTTTCTGATGAAAGTACATTTCTTATCTATTTTCATTTCGGAGAGTCCGAATGAAGAATGCTACAGTACACCTGCTCATGTTGCTCCAAAACAATAGAGCTCACCTACTGTCCTTTTATGCTAAAGCTCTGATTGTTAAGTGAAAAACAGGTAATTGTCCATGTGATGAGTCAGTGTGCATAGGAAGATGATTAACTTAAGGCATTGACAGTATGTCCCTTGTGAAAACAAGAGATTTTCTTCAGTAACATTGCGTTTGGAAGAAATTATTTTAAAAACTAATTTTGTGTTTTAGAGCTGTAATTTGAGTGCAAAGCAGGAATTGTGCTTGTTTTTTAGCAGAATTTTTTTAGGGGTTGTTGCACGAGTAACTAAATGTTATGAGGGGCCGTTTGAGACATTATTCAGAAATACCCTCTCACAGACACATGTGAAATTCATGTCATTCACGCGCTATACTAAAACCTCTCATATATCATATTTAAATCATTCATACACTATGGTGAAACTTCTCGTACATCATACTAAAATCATTTACACGTTATAGTAAAACCTCTCATACACTATACTGAAGCAGCCTCTCATAGACTATACTGAAATTTCCTCTCATATACTATACTGAAATGCTCTTATATACTATACTGAAATGCTCTCATATACTATACTGAAATTCTCTTAGACTTCCCAGCAACAGGTTAGGTGGTTGGTTACTGGTTTCTCAAGTTCAGTCTTTCATTTTCAGTTCCAGCTTAAAATAACTGAAACTAGGACTGAACTTTGTACTTGTTCATGAGAAACATGAACTCACAGCATAGCACAGCACTGGTCTGAGATGTTGGTCAGCAGCACTGGGGCACCACAAGGGACTTACTGAAAATGTATTTTTAACACAGATCAGTGGAAAATGTTATTTATTTTATGTACTTTTTTTCTTTTTTTGTCATGATAGGTGAGGTACTGCCTCACCTGCCTCCCCTGACTGCACGTCATAGACAAGCTGCTGCCAGACTGTGAAAACTGAGACAACATTTGGTAAGAAATTTTATTATAGATATTTTTGACAGAGAGATATCCTGTAAAAGAGCAAAATAATATTTATAAAAAGAAATGCCTATTTTAAAACTGAATTTTAGGGTATAAATAATGCAAGCTGTGCAGAAATTAAGTAAACAAAGTGCATCAACATTACAAACTTTTTTTTAGGGTATGTCAGTGAGGTGATGAGGTTTCACTCCACTTAGGTCTTCGCTCACCCTGCCACATTTGTGGAGGAGCTGTCCAGTTCAAGAATACCTATGTGCTCAGTATGAAAGGCCACCAAAGGAAAAGGTTGTTGCGAGGCACATGTCCCCCAACCCAATGTAGCTCCCATCCAGATCAGGAAACTCCTGGCATATCCGGCCTACAGCACATCCCAGAATGACCACCCTGATATGTCGGCCAAGGTATCCCCAGCACTAACTAACAAAGCAAGATACCTCAGCGACTGCAGGGGAAGAACATTATAGCTGATTTTTTATATAGTACTACTGTTACATTGTAAAAAATGCAATAAAATGTTTGACAAAGGTGACTCTTTTCTCTGTTATTGTACAGGAAAGGAAAACCTTGATTTTGTAATATTGAACTCACTCTGCCTCAGTTCTCCTCCTGGCTGGTCCATAGTCAGCTCTGTATATATTGTTTATGTATGCAGTTTGCTTTGAGACCTGAATGGTCAGTCATGCAAATAGGAGGTTTTTGGACCTGGCTCATGCATTATCTCACCTTTGTATTTTAGTACCTTAGCATAGGATTATATAGGCACATTCAGATTTTTCACTGTGTAGAGTAGAGGTAAGTAGAGGATTAGACTCCAACACAGGTCGTACATGAAATTCGAAGAAACACACGAACATCGAGTGTAACATCATATGTTTGCATGTACTGCTCTCATGATTTGTTCACTTGGAAAGTTAGGAATGTTCTTTGTCTTTGGAAACGTATTTTAAGCACTGACATATGTGATCACCCAGAGACCACAGATTTCTGCAGAATCTGTTTTTAATTCCAGACTTTTTGTAATAAATCTCTTGCTTATTCACAAAGTTGGTGTCCAAAGACGTTTTTGCCTCAAAGCCATTTTTGTATCTGCTACGAGATACTTCAGTATATCCAAGGAAAAAATAAATACATAAAACAGTAATTATAAATAATAAATTTAATAAACCATGGAATACTTACCGCAAGCTAACTTCCTCAGATCATTTTCACTTTCTACATTATATCAAAATATTATGACTGAACAAATTTGCAGACACAATAATTGTATTGTCCTGTCAAGAAATTATAATGGTAGATAATTTTTCACCATTCGCTAATCCTAGAGATTATTTTAGCAAGAGTAGCAAGAAATATTTTAGTGTAACAATGCATAAAAGTATTAGCAAATGTTCTCCACCTCTGTTAGCTTACATCTATTAACAGGGGCATGTACAAATATATAGGGCGAGTGAAGAACAGCAAACAAAGTTATATCGGACTATAGGTGGTAAGCAGAGTATTGACCAAACAGATACTTCCGGGTTGCTAATTTCTTCACTCTCGTTTTCGGAGTCAGATTCGGGCTTTTAAATGTTCAGCTGTATGTTTTGTGTTGATGCTGTTTAAGTATTTATATTCCTTCAGTTTGTTTACGAGTTTGCCAGTGTTTCTATGGCGAAAACAGGGCACACTTCCAACAACTACTTCCGGCAGTTGACCAATCTGAGGCATCCGCATCTGTCATGCCTGCTCCCTCCTCTCGGTGTGCTCCAAGTCACCTGAGTACTAATCCACAGTTCCAGAACTACAATACCCAGCAACCCTCTGCTCCAGCCATCTTGGACCACGCCTGCTCCACATCATCATCAGTGTGCACCTGGTCAGCCTCCAACATATACCTCCTCCACAGAACACTACCTTGTGTAGTATTGAGGATCCTGCTAGTGACTTACAAGTCATCCTCAGTATTAGAACTTGAATAAAACCCTTTTCAACTTACCCTGCGGTTGTGTCCGGCTTCCCTTTGGATTAACCTGACAGCATCAGGGGAAGCGGTGCACAGGGCGGAATGGTCTCATTCTGCTTCTTTCTGGCAGTCTGATATGAGGGCATACAGGGAGGACATAAAATAAAGGGGTTTGTGAAAAATGCGGTATTGATTCCTGTGCTTGTGGACTCGCATTTCAAAATAAATTGGCCTGAATTTTTTTTAATAATTAAGCCATTTTAAGTGACAGACTGATCCATCCTTGCTGTGCAAAGGAGAGATACTCCAGGTCTTTTCTCCCTGCTGCTGTTAGACTTTAAAATAAACATATTAACTTTGTTTAAATGTTTATATACAGGTTTATGTACATATTTAAACACTGTACATGCTCACCCTGTCAGATCATATACTGTACATTTTATTATTTGTGTGTGTGCTCTTTTTTTATTGCCTGTGTAGATAAATTTATTGGGATACTAATCAAGGAATTACTCATGTGTGCTACTTAATTTTATTTATATTCTTACTCTATTATTCATAAGAAATATCTCGTATCTATAAACTTTTACGCTTACCAATAGTGTGCTATTGTGCTTAAATAACAATAAGATTCTTCATATGGTGAAGGAACATGTGAGGAGGTTGATTAAATGTGTCTGCCAGTAAGCAACATGTGAGATGTTACACTTAAGGGAAGTCCCAGAGTCCAGAGGACATCTCTTGTTTGTCTGCGTATGGTCTTTTCTTCCTGTTTTTCAGAACACAAGCAGACGGAGGTTGCAGGACCTGTGACTGCAGCTAGCTCTATTCTTACAACTCCAGCATTACTCAACAAAACTGTATAACCAGAAAGACCATAAATATGGGTTCAGTGAATCAGTTAGAGTGAGTTCTGGCTGTAACAGGCAGCAGACTCCATTTTTTATATTAGTCAGGGAGAGGTAACCGGACCCAGAATTCTGTACATGCACATTTCTAATAGTATGTAATTCAATAACTGAAATAGAAGAGAAGTAGTTTGTTTTTCACTGGCCTGCAGTCCACTTTGAAGGAGAAGAGTAAAAACCCACAGAGTCAGAGGTATTTATTAGTAAGTCCAAAGAGTTTGTAGGAAAGGAATACCCACTTGATTAGGGTGTGTGGGAAATTAGTATGCATTCTTAATAAAATATCAAATTTGGAATGATGGCAAATGACTAATATTAGTTATTTTTTACATTAATTTATACTGAAAATCCTACAAATGCCTTAAAAAAAACAAACTTTATTGAAACCTAAAACATACTCTTCTGAGCTTGGTTGCTCATTTGCAACCGTCTTATGTGCAATGAATTCTGGGAGAAAAGTTGCCGCAAAGGACGTATCACCAGGAGCCTTCGTGTAAAGGCCAAACGCTGGTCGGTGATTTTAAGAGCCCGAGTCTCCAGGTGTTTACCAATGCTGACCCTCTTCTCTTTGCTACCAAACAGAATGATCTCAGTTTTGTCTTCATTTCATTGTAGAAAATTCTCCCTCATCCAGGTGTTTATTTGCTCCAGACACTGACAAAGTAGGTCTATTGGGCTGCAGTTGTCTGGTGACAAAGACACATAGAGTTGTGTATCATCTGCATAACTTTGATAATTATTGCTAAAGTTCTGTAATATTTGACCCAAAGGGAGCATGTACAAGTTGAAAAGAAGAGGTCCAAGGACTGACCCCTGGGGGACTCCACAAGTCATGGCCACTCGCCTGGATTCATAGCTGCCGATCGTAACAAAATAACTTCTAAATAGGACCTGAACCAGTTAAGGTCTGCTCCAGAAAGACCAACCTAATGTCATTTAACACTTTGACCAGAGCTGTTTCAGTGCTGTGATGAGGCCGGAAGCCGGATTGAAATTTATCAAGATTTCCACTTTCATTTAAAAAGTCATTAAGCTGGTATAATGTCCAGAATGCATGTTGTTGATTTCAAATGCCAAACTATTTCTTGTAGGATTTTTAAATCAACCACATTAAATTGTGACATAACATCAGAATTATCAAGTAAAATAACATAAGAATTCAAAAGTGACCAAAATATCAGCCAGAAAGCATAGGAACTGAGAAGTGGTCTGTGGTCACCACTTGCAGAACTTGTCGTCTATTCCATTTGCAAAACAGCCTGTGAAATTTATTATAAATCAGTGTTGCTTCCTAATAATAATATATTCCGCTTATTATGTGTGCCACTCCATTGGCACACATAATAAGCGGAATAAACGCAGAGCGATAGTAATATGTGTGCCACCATTGGCACACATAATTAACGGCGTTAATTTTATTAATCGCGCGTTATGTTTTTTTTTCTTCTCACTGGCTGTGATCACAGAACATGCCATCCACGTCTCCCTTCCCTGCTGCAGTGGTGTGTCTAATGTAATCGAGAGAGCGGCTTTATTAAAATGAAGAGACGTTTTCTGTCTGGAGGTTAAGAAAGAAGAAAAAAATAACAACGTTTCTTTTTGTCCATCCAAACCCATGCAGATGGGCTGAACAACGTGATTTTTGAACGGGAAACTGCTCCCAAACAACAATCAGAAACTTTTTACCAAAGGCAAGACATGTTTTCTCACTGTTTTACAAACATTGAGCATAAAATGGGCCTTCTTCTGCCTCTGGTTCAGTGAATCTTGGTCATAGCAAGATGAAACTTCCAGCTGTGGAATCTGTGAGATGTGAGCTTTCAGTAGAGGTGTCGTTTGTCTGTTCATGCAGTCGGTGCACGGGGAAACATCATCTGTGTTTACATATTTTTCGGACTTGGTGTACCTGGTATTTTAAATGTTTGTTGTCTTAACTGTGTTTGGTGGTCATAGAAATGGTTTTGCTGAGCTGTTAGCTGAGATTCTGGACTGTGGACAACACATTTCTAGGCAGAAATCTGGATAATGAAGCACCAAAGGTGCATGGATGGAAGTTATTGTGCACATTGTGAATATTTCTCTCTCCTCACCATCTAGAAGCTGTGAGATTGTAATCCTGCTTCTGTCTGTTCACCTGATGCTGATATTCATCAGTTATTGTTCCTTTTGGGTTTAGAAGGAAGCAGCTTCACAGCTTTAAATTCATCCTGACGACTTTTTACCTTTTTCTTAGTAAATCCTGAAAGTGTTGTCCTTCTTTTTCATAAATATTTGATTTGATATATATTAAGAAATATTTCAACTGTTAGAGATTAAAGAAAAAGACTGCAGCTAAATGTGTTTATGTGTTTTGTTCAGGGGTCTGCAGCCTTTACAATCCAAAGAGCCATTTTTCCCTCAGCCAGCTAAATAAAACTTAATATACATATTTTTTGATTAAGAGCCACCATAGGATATTCGTTATTTTTATTTCAATATTTTGGTTTTAAAATAAAGAAAAACATAAAACCTTTATAAAACGAGGATAGACAGACTTTCTTCTGAAGTCCTAGCATGCCTGAGCAACTGCCAAAACCACATCCTGCTTAGCCTGCCGATACCCATCGACTGCCTCTGGAGTCCCACATGCCAAAAAGGCCTGATAGGACTCCTTCTTCAGCTTGACAGCATTCCTTACCAAGTTCAGGGATTAGTGCCACGACAGACACCGACGACCTTAAGACCACAGCTCCGGCTGGCAACCTCAACAATAGAGGCACGGAACAAAGCCTACTCGGACTCAATGTCCCCTGCCTCACCTGGGACATGGTTGAAGCTTTGCCGGAGATGGGAGTTGAAACTCTTTTTGACAGGGGACTCCGCCATACGTTCCCAGCAGACCCTCACAACACGCTTGGGTCTGCAAGGACTGACCAGCATCCTTCCCCACAATCTTCCCCGTCTCGCCACCTGGTGGTAAACAGTTAACAGCTCTGCCTCTCTCTTCACCTGAGTGTCCAAGACATGAGGCCACAAAGTCGATCATCGAACGGCAGCCTAGTGTCCTAGCCTGTGGACACTCTTATCCTGAACATGGTGTTTGGACAATCCATGATGAGCACAGAAGTTCAATAACAAAACACCACTCGGATTCAGATCAGGGGGGCGTTCCTCCGCCCCTCCAGGTCTCACTGTAATTGCCCACGTGATCATTGAAGTCCCCCAGCAAAATGAGGGAGTCCCCGGAAGGTGTGCTCTCCCCTTTCAAGGACTCCAAAAAGGGTGGATACTCTGAACTGCTGTTTGGTGCATAAGCACAAGACTACGCACCCCATCTCCCATTTTGTACGTGCCTTTATTCTATTTTATTTTGCTTATTTTTTTTAAAAAAAATTCTATCGTGCACTGTTTGGTGATGGCTTAATCTCGTTGTACCGTTGTATAATGACAATAAAGGCATTCTATTCTATTCTTAATTGTATTAATTAAGTGTGTGTTTGTTCATGTGGTAAAAATGGTAAATGGTCTGTGTTTATTTAGCACTTTACTGTACCTGGAATGACACCCAAAGTGCTTTACGTTGTACATCATCACCCATTCACACACACATTCCCACACTGATGGTGGAAGCTGCCATGCAAGGCGTTCACCACAACACATCAGGAGCAATTTGGGGTTCGGTGTTTTGCTCAGGGACACCTCGACATGAGCTCCACAGGCTGAGGATCAAACCTGCAACCCTCAGGCTACAAGACAACCACACTACCCTCTGAGCCACGCCGCCTACCAAAAAATAACTAAACTGTAAAAGATCATTTTAATTTTACCAACTGGGGAAAAACAGTTTCTTAAATTTATATATTTATTTGTGTACATATATAAATTACTTTTGTAAATTAAACAGTTGTGTTAAATTTAATTAATTGTGTGTTTAATATTTTACTCTTTGTTGAGATCCATTGCTTGTTGGGAGTTATTTTGTTGTTTCCTGTAGTGATGTGCCATGTGCTCTGAGAGCTGATGTTTGGTAGTGAATCAGAAGAGCTGGCTTTCATCGAGTGAGAGCCCTTTTTTTTCCCCCCTTTTACTTCGTGCTTAGTTCTCAGTGCTCAGCCCCAGCTCTGCCCACAGCACTGCTTTGTTTGGATTTGCCCGCATGGACAGGCGGCCAATCACATGTGAGGATATAGGATTATACCATTATATGTGCTTACCTCCAGTTTACTTTTGTTGAAGCTGGGAGCCTATTTTTGAATTGTCTGTCTTGAACTTCAGCCGTCACTTTAATTCTTTAAAATAACCGTGAAGTTTAGGAATTTCTTCAGCTGCTTTGTTTTATTTTTGCAGTAATTCAGCCTTCTTTATCGATTGTAGAGTGTCTGAATTTGTTTTTTGATGTCTTCATTTGGCTTTCAGCCCAGTATGAGACTCTGTTCCTGTTTTTGTGAGCTGCGGCTTGTTTTATTTATTGGTTTTATTTATTTTTTTTATCTGTTTATTCTTTTAAAATTGTTTATTGTTTTTAAACTGTGAACAATGAACATTTATTTTATATTATTTATTTCCCTGTTGATTGTTGCTTTTCTGTGTTGCTTTGTCCATTTATGCGCAGCACTTTGTTTCAACAGTGATTGTTTTAAAGGGCTTTCAAAAAAAAATTGAGTTGTCTTGAGTTGTGTTCCTTTAGTTCTTGCCAATCCTCTTTAAGTTTCTGATTTTGCTCATTTAGGTCCTCATTTTTTTTCTGCAGTAATTTGATGGTCTTTTTCATTGCATCACATACGTATTTAACGTGCTTTAGGTCTTGAAACTCCTTTCTGAGTTTTTGATATTGTTCATTGAGCTCGTTGTGTTGTTGCTCCAGGAATGTGTATTTGTTTTCCATTAAACCAAATAAGTCTCTATTGAAAACCGCTTTGTGTTCTTTGAGCTTCTTCATTTGTTGCTCCAGTAATCGGGTTTCATTTTCCTTTAAATTAAATGTGTCTTTATTGAAAACTGCTTTGTGTTCTTTGAGCTCCTTGATCTGTTGCTCCAGTAATCTGGTTTTGGTTTTCATTAGATCAAATGTGTCCACATTGAAAATCGCTTTGTATTCTTTGAGCTCCTTGATTTGTTGCTCCAGTAATCGGGTTTTGTTTTCCATTAAATGAAATATGTCTTTATTGAACACCGCTTTGTGTTCTTTGAGCTCCTTGTTTTGTTGCTCCAGTAATCTGGTTTTGGTTTTCATTAGATCAAATGTGTCCACATTGAAAACCGCTTTGTATTCTTTGAGCTCCTTGATTTGTTGCTCCAGTAATCTGGTTTTGTTTTCCATTAAATCAAACGTGTCTTCATTGAAAGCTGCTTCGTGTTCTTTGAGCTCCTTATTTTGTTGCTCTAGTAATCTGGTTTTGGTTTTCATTAGGTCAAATGTGTCCTCATTGAAAACCGCTTTGTATTCTTTGAGCTCCTTGTTTGTTTCTTCTAAGAACGTGATTTTCTTTTCCATTGATGCACATTTGGTCTTCGATTCCTCTAAATCGATTTTACTGACCTGAGCAGCTTCTCGAATGTGCATATTCTTTTCCATTTCTTCTAATCTCTTCTGCAAATGCTCTTTGGACTTTTTCAGCGTGTCTAGCTCAGCAGTTAGCTCCTTCTTATCTCCTAACAGATTGTCTATTTCTAGCTTGAGATCCCTTTTTTTATTTTTTCGTGAGAGCGCCAGCTCTTTGCGAAGCTGTTCATTTATTGTACGAAGTTCCTCATTTTCAGTTTTAAGCATTTTATTTTCTTGCTGGAACTCTCCTTTGCTTTTTCCAGACTCCTGCCTGTTGCGTTTAAACAGTTTTCTGAACATCGTGTCAATGCTAAATCTGTTTACTGAAATGATAAATTTTAACAATGAAAAGACAACCTTTAAACACCTTGTCAAATGTTAAAATGAGCTTTAGAACTGTTTAAGCAAACTAATGAACTCTTGATGATGTCATAAAGCACCACACACCAATCTCCTTGACAACATTCTTTGTTACATCACACACAGAGGACTGCCTTGATGTCTCCTTGACAACATGACTGTTCTGTAAATCAACAGTGACGTTGTCATGGCGACATCAACAGTGTTGTTTAGTTAAAAATGGCAAATGTGATTGGGCAGTTTATGGTTGTCTTTGTTGGACTGATGTTATATACATGTTCTGATGGTTTCTAAATTGTTTGCAGTTTAATCATATTAAATAATGAAAAAGCAGATTTCTTTAAATGTTTTGTTGGATCATTTTAAAATAAAAATCCTAATCTTAGTATTCCGAAGCTGTGCAGGACTTCCGGCATGCAGAGTTTTTGCGGGGAGGAAAGAAAGTAAGAAAGAAAGACATTTTACAACCCCAAGTGTGTGCTACTGTGGACTATTGTCACGGTGAGTTCATCTACCAGGGGGTCGGTGCAAACATCCAGGAACTTCACTGAATTTCATCACATCCGGTTATGTTGTTGGTGAAAAGAATGGCGCTGATAGAATAAAACCCATTGAGTTTGTGCGATCGAGCATGATTGATTTGTCTGTAATTATCAAACAAATTCTGTTCAATATGCTGAAAAGTTGTGTGGTGGTCGCCTGCCATAAATACAATTATAGCGCAGAAGAAGCGATCGTTCTTTGGGCTGCCTAAGAGACACAGAAGTCCAGAAAAACACAACAAGTGGTTAGCAGCTGGCAAGCCTGTTAATTCCGATGTGCCACCGTGGAGTCACTCAAAAAGTTTGACAAATTGTTCGGATCATTTCAAGACTGGTAAGTAAAAGATTTATTATTATTCTACTTTTTACATCGTGTTGTTCTTTATGTATTGATGCCAAATAAAACTAGTGGAAAAATGTAAATGCTAGTTAAGGAGAATGCTGTATTACAATGTTTAGTCTAAGATCTGGTCTTTTGGATCCAAGAGCTCAGCTAGAATTATATTTTCTGAACATATCACAGATGTATTTTGGCCATAAACTTCAGTGTTCTTTGTCTTCCCCAGGACGACCTGGTAAAGATGAGCTTCACCCTGACTATGTGCCATCTATATTCCCTCATTGTCAACATGAATCATTTTCCATAACTGCTTTATGTATGCCGACGTTTAAGTTCTGATCATGAAAATAAACACATATTGAAGCATATTTGGGTCTTTTTTGACTGCCTGAAAGACACATTTTACTCAAGAATATGCACTAAAATAACAATGTCAGAATAAGATTTAAATTTGGAATCAGAAAGTGATGTGTCCTGTTATTTACACATCCAATGTAGTAAATTCTAGTTTTTATTTTACCAGAAATCTAGCATGCAATGATTTGAGGAGAATATATTACAACAAATCTGATGTGGTATTCTATTTTTATACTACAGCTGGTTACAGTATGTATGCCAATTTCTGTAACATCAGAGAATATTTAGCACAGTTTACCCACCCCTTCAGTATCATTGCAATATCAGAGACTTGGATAAAATCAGATAAGGGAAAAGACTTCCAAGTGGATGGATATGATTTCATCTTTATTAACAGAAAAAACAAGCAAGGAGGGGGCGTGGCCTCATATGTAGACAGGAAATATGTATATAAGCTGGTAGAAAGAATGACAATGACAATATATTGGAAGTTATAACAATAGAAATCTGTCTGGAAAATAGGAAAAACGTTATTGTGAGTTGTATATATAGAACACCAGGTTTCAGTATTGAGATTCTTAATGAATGGATGGATAAAAGGTTTAGGAATTCATGCAATAAAACTATATTAATTTGTGGTAACTTTAACATAGATTTACTAAATTCAAATAAGCATAATATGACAGAAGAGTTTATCAGTACAATGTATAGCATAGGCCTGTACCCCAAATTAACAAGACCAAGCAAAAATACACTACAAAATGCTACACTAATTGATAATATATTCACAAATGAAATGCATAACAAAACTGTGAGTGGATTACTGATCAATGATATCAG
>JBAMHW010000004.1:23830447-23845343 GCA_037177495.1 Rhadinocentrus ornatus
CTCTTGCTGTGGCTGATTCCACTGCAGAGAGCATCCGCTACGGCCTTCAGGACTTGGTCATGTCTCCAGCGGTAGCTGTAGCACCCTTATATAATAATAACTATAACTAGAAAATTTCAAGAAATTTTGATGTGTGCCAATGCATCTGTTGCACCGCCGCCCCTGGTGCGCCAGCTGCCCGGCCACAACGCTGCCACAGCCAGAGGTACCAACCGGCACGAGGGAGACGGCGCGAAATCCATACAAGCGTGACCGTGAATTCAATAACCTTAAAATCCCATGTTGCCACCAGGTGGCGCTATGCTCGTTTTTCACGTGCAAACATGCTTAGCTTGGGACTGTGATTAAAACTGCCAATCCAACTAAACTAAACTAAAATCAGCATGATTTCAAAACCCCCAAAAATCAAGGTGGCCACTAGGTGGCGCTGTAGTCATGTTTTCATGTACAAACATGTTCAAATTGGTACTCTGATTAAAAGTGGCAAATCTCATGGCGTTTGGTCAACTGAGTTTCGAGTTACACATGTTTCCTGTTTCCAAGGGGCGGGGCTATGAGGGTAACAAAATCTTGACATCTAGATGTGCTCAGATTTAAAGCTGATAAAGAAAAAAAAAATTCAAATGTCTTTAAGGCATGTAAGAAGGCTCTTGGAAACAAACGGTATATTCAAAATAAACATACAGAATACTTGAGTTGTTCAGTAATTGTTAACTTTCTTAGAAATCTTTTCAGCAAAAGTTATTTTGCAGTACACAGAAAATGGGGCTGTGATAACTGTAATATGTGTGTAATACACCTGAGTGGAGGCATGTATATGCATGTGAAATGTAAATGTGATCAAGGAGTGTGTGTGGGTTCAGTAGCTGCTTTGGTGATAACTTGTGTGTAACCTTTTGCTTTCAACAAATCATGTATGGATTTGTTACCATTTGAAAGAAGGTCCTCATTAAAGTGTCCACAAATGATCAGTGGTTTGTGGCCCATCATGCGCTGTAGTCATTGTTCATATATAAAAATGTTGAGATTGGGACTCTTTTGATAAAAGGAAACAAATAGAAAAGTTTTTAACCCTGATTTAAAACTGCTAAGAGTATCAGCAGACCTGCAGTTTTCTGGGAGTTTGTTCCACATAAGAGGAGCCTCTCCATGTTTAGTTCTGACTCTGGTAACAGAAAGTAGACTTGACCCTGATGACCTGAGGGATCTGGTTCATAACGAACCAGAAGATCCTGAATGTATTTTGATCATTAAACCATTCAGTTCTTTGTAAAATAACAGCAGGATTTTGAAGTCAATTCTTTGACAGACAGGAAGCCAGTTTAAAGATCTTAGGATTGGAGTTATATGATTCATTTTCCTGGTCTTAGTGAGGACTCGAGCAGCACTCTGGACTTACTGCATCTGTCTGATGGACTTTTTACATGGTGTTTGTTGTACAACATGGAGTTAAGAAATATGCATTTCTTAATCCTGGCAGATTTATTCTTTCTGTCTCAAATTACACCATTTGTTAGTTTTTTAAAGGTCTGGAACATTTTTTTCAAGCATTAATTCTGGATAGTTTCATTAAAAATTAATTTAACAGTACCTTGAATCTCTGAAAATCTTGTATTTGCTGACCTCTAGTGGTTTAACTCCTAATTTTACTGAAGGAATGCACAGGAAAATTCCCCAGGATCTATTGCTGTTTATTGTAATGAAGATGATTCTTTAAGGAAATTTACGCATATTCAAACGCAATATATACTGTTTATTGATCATACTTCTAGATTTAAATGATTTCTTCAAACAGCCGTATAAAAATTTAAATAAAATTCTGTGTGAGAAAAACAGACAAAAAATACAAAAAAAACAAACAAAAAAACAGATTCCCACTCACTCTTTTCACACGCTTATCATAAAGCATCTGGTCAGCACTAAAGAGTAGACAGGTGCAGTTAGGAACTAAATATGAGCTATAGGGATGAAACTTCTTTAAAACAGAGAAGATATTTTACTTGAAACATCATTTGAAAGAAATGACTTGCAGCTGCATTAAAAAAAAGAAACTGTTCTTGATATTACTATGTTGTTAGATTCTTTGAATTTGCTGCAGGTTAAAGTGAAGAAAATTGATTTACGTGGAAACTTTACATCCAGTTCCGTTTTGTGTGAGTTCTGTGATTTAATAATGGATAATTTCCGTTTTCAAGTGTATGGCATGGTTTTCTGCCTTAGTTGGCAGAGGGTTACTGAGGAGCCCACACCAAAACCAGCAAACAAAGGCTCACTGAACTGAGCTTTGAATCTATGGATGAGCTGCATAGACTCTGATACTGAATAAAAAGCCAAAGTGCTGCCTGCATAGTCTAGGTACACGCCTATTCGTGTAGCCCTGGGAGCATCAGGAAGGTCCCTGTCTGCTTTGTTGTGCCAGGCTGAGTAGCCTGAGTCAGAGCAGAGGAGACTCCAGGACTTGTCGTTGTACCCCAGCAGGCTATGTGAATTCTTGCCCTTGCGGTTGATGCTCTTGTAGGCCACCCCTACAGAGAACTCCCCACCCCACTCGGCTTCCCAGTAAAATCTGAATCCAGACAGAGGCTCCTTGCACAGCACTTGGGAAAAGCCATCAAAGCGCTCTGGATGATCAGGGTAAAACTGGATTGTCTTCTTTCGAGTGGCTCTTTGATTTCCATCTGACAGGACTAGCTCTTTGTAGACCGTATTGGGATCAAAGGACATCTTGTAGGAATCTGAGCAAAATTCCCAAAGCATATATTTTTCAGTTATTTAGGAGTAACAAATGCATCAGTATAACCTGTATATCTATGTATCAAAAAAGTAAATTTTGCTGTAAAAGAGAAAAAAATAAACAAGCTACACACACTATTTTTAAGAAAAATGAGAGGCAGTGAATGGAGTGAAACTTTAATACTTTACTTACATCTCAAGAAGTCTGCTCTGGTTTTTGGCTCCTGAAAATCTACTCTTGAAGAAACTGCTTGGATATAAAAACATTAATATTTATCTTTCGTAAATTATGTATAACTTGATGAAAAAAAAATAGAATTTAATGATTCAATTGAGAGAAACTTACCTTTGAGTCGTTTGTCTCCATTTCTTGGCAGCACCATGTAGACAGGAGTTTCACTAACTGTGAAGATTTTCAGCATTAGGGTCGCCTGGTACACTGGAAAACTTCAAGGTACTGACAGTATATACATATTATCAGCAACGTACCTGTCTTGGAGATTTTGGTCAGGTCCTTTTTACAGATGTCATCCAGATTTTCTTTTATGTCTGTGGCTGTTTTGCTTATTTCTCCAAAGGAAAACTGAGGGTTAATGAGCACTTTGGGCACCATGGCTTCAGGAGGAACACACAGGGTTGGAAAATTCTGATTTTAACAGGAAACAGAAATACCATAAGTGTTTTTCAAAGAATACATTTCACAAAGTCAATAATAAAAATAAAAAGACAGCTGAAGTCAGCACAAAGATATCAGTAGAGAACTGATAATCATCCCTTTACAAACAAACAAACAAAAAAAGCAACATATTTTACATGAAACACCATGTGGTTTTGCACAAGTAAAGCTAAAGTAAGACGTGTGTGGAACATATGTAAAACACATGTTGTACAGGGGAAATGTGGTTTTGGAACACTTTCATGGTAGCATGACAAGCCCATATAAGCAGATTCGAGAATTATGAGATTACAAATGCATGTTAAAAGCATCCACACAAACACACATTGGTTCCATATGTAATGTCAGAGGTTTCACATGTAATTATGTAGGTTCCACATGGAAATTTACCTGGGTTTCATATGTTATTACCACAAAAATATTACAACAAAATATTTCCTATGTGAAAAATATGTTTTATATGTGCTCCTAATATGTTTCATGTGTTTCACATATACAAAACAGCATGGAGTCATATGTGAAAGGTGTTTTCAATGTAAGTGCCAAGCTAAGATTAGCAAAAACTTTGTATGTTGAGCTCAGTATGACTGATGTCTTCTTAAGTAATATTCAAAAGTTATCAGTAAATGTTTGTCATCAGTGTAATATTTCATAAGAAATTAACATGAGCGCTAATTGCTGCAGATCTATTTAATTCTCCAACACCTGCAAAAAGTGGATGTTGTCCTCTGTTTCGAGGATCTGTCGCAGCTCTGCATCTCGGCGTTGTAGCTCCATTATCTCCTGCTCCAGGCGTTCCACGTAGCCCTCGGCTTGTAACATTGCTGCCTGCATATTGGCCGTTATCAACTGGCTGATTTCAGCCTTCCAACGCTCAACCGCCTGCAGCATTTCATGGAAGGTCTTTTCACTTTCTGCCTGTGCTCGCTGGGCAGCACTCTATAAAAATAATGTCAGTTTTTAGGCAACATTAGAACCAGATCATACACAATGTCCCATTTCAATTTACCACGTGGAAACACATTTTTTAAGTATGTATTCTTACTTTAAGCACATCCACATTATGCTTAAGCTCCTGCAGCTCCTTCAACCTCTCTGAAATTATGTGCTGCACTTGAGACTGTGTGACCACCAGAACTTTCTGATGGAATAAAACAAAACAAAAATATATAGACAAGGATTCAGGAGTCAGGATTTTGCACATCACTCTAGTAAAACAAGTCAGATTTTAATTTCAATATGTTTCTTGTGCAAGACCACAAAACTGATGGAAAACCTCCAAAGCTAATTTAATACTTCACTGGGAAAATTGACCTTATGTTGCCCATACAAGATACAATAATGACAAGACAGACATGCTGACCCAAAGAAGAAAGACTCACTTGTTTCTCGCTGCGCTCTTCTTCTGCTGAGGCAATGTTGTGGCTGCGGTGCTCCCTGACAGTACACAGCACACATATGCACATCTGGTCAGAACGACAGAATAGCTCCAGGCCTTTCTCATGTTGGGGGCAGATCTTCCTGTCCAGGTGACCCATCTCATCCACTAGCTTGTGTCTCTTAAAAGTAGATGACTCATAATGAGGTATGACGTGAGTTTCACAGTAGTAAGCCAGGCACATCAGACATGACTTGACAGCCTTGTTGCGATGACCGACACAGAAATCGCAGTAAGATTCTCGGTGCGTGTTGGGAAAAGGAGTGAGCTCTGAAAGCTGCTGTCGTCGCTGGTGCTGAACATCAGGCAGGTTGCGTCTGAGGACAGGCCGTGGTGTGAAGGTTGAATGGCACTGCGGGCAGCTGTACACACCTACGTGGTCAAACTGATCCCAGTAGATCTTGATACACTCAAGGCAGTAAGTGTCACCACAGGGGATGGTGACTGGGTCTCTCAGTCCATCTGCACACAGTGGACAAAAAGAATGTGGTGGTAGAGGAAATCCAGATTCAGCCATGATGTTTAGTGATGCAAATATGGGAAGCAAAAAAATAAATAAAAACTGTTATTGTAAGTTAATAAAATACTAAGTCAGAAAAAGATCCATAAAGAGTCCAACAACCTGCTCCTCTGATCCTACTCCTCCTTCTCTAAGAAGACAATACAAGTTTCTGCTGATATTTAAAGGTAAGCTTTTGTTTCTGTTGTAAACACACAAGCAATGTCTTCCCACACAACCTGTGTTCCAGTGTCTGAGTAAAGGTACTGAGGTCTGTATACAACGTGGAATCTGCTAACAAGCGGGAATACAAGTTTTACCAACAGTGAGGTCAAAGTTGTCAGCAAAATGAAAATACTGTTTACCATCCAGAAGAGAAAGTGCCTTGTAAAAGTACGTGTTCAGCATTAATATAGCAGCCAACTATGGCATTGTTTATTCAGATATGAAATGTCATGAACAGATAGATTTTAAGACAACAATCTGTGTAAGCGTGTTGTTTGAAGGACAGGCAGGTGTCAATTTCAGTTCCAAGATATTTAAAACCTGTAACCTGCTTCACCTGTTAAAGAGTGGATACAGATAGATTTCACATCTTTTTAATGTTTAAGAACATCATCTAATTAAAAATGGGTGGTATCCTGTCTTGACTTTGTTGCCTGTATTCTTTAAATTACAAACTAGGTTTCATCATGTATGACATCACCACAAGCTGCTTGGCAATTTGTCACAAATAAATATGTTAGTCTCTGAGTCAATGGCCTCAGTTTTTGTTCCCATGAAAGGGGTGCTATCATGGGAGAGGACTGCAGTAGTTTGTATTTCATATGCTGAAGAAAGACTTCTTTATGCCCTTCAGCTTTTCATGTGACTAAGCAATGAGTTTCATGATGGTACCTGATGTCAAAACAACCTTTTTTGTTTGTCATGTTAACAAAATACATATGGGTTCCCACAGGAGCACATTTGAAACCTTAAAATTAATGGCAGCTATTAAATATATTACAGTACAAATATGTGGAGACAGTAATCCAAAGGCACTAAATTGCACACAGAATAACACATTACCATTTAACCTCAGATGTTACTATTCTGAAGCCTTTAATATTCTAAAACTATAACAACCATGCTAAAACCCAAGATTAAAATACCCAAAATCAATCTTATTCAAATTTATTACATCATATACAAACATCTGTGCTGTCTGGATCAATATTTATTTAATATTGTAACTTGTTTATTTATTTTATTTTTTTTAAATGAGGAAAAGTCAACCTTTTCTTTCACATTTTTGATAACATTTAACCCTCACATACAGTGAAAGTCATAAGAAACATTCAACTTGTTCCTATAAAAGGAGTCTCTGGTAGACTGTGAGCATGCTTGGGATTGTTGTAGAAGCAATCCTCTTCATTTCCAGCCTTTTTCTACATGTCTGGGTTTTTTTCCTAGTAGAATTTTAAAGTATTTAACTGGATCCCTTTGTTTCCTACCAGTGAAATGTTCACCATGGCACTGGTTGCCACACAAACTGAAAGCATGTGTGAGCCATGTGTGAGTGAGAGAGAGAGAGAGAGAGAGAGAGAGAGAGAGAGAGAGAGAGAGAGAGAGAGAGAGAGAGAGAGAGAGAGAGAGAGCGACAGAGAAAGGGAGACAGAGCTGATTTACTTTTTTTTTGTACCATAAATTTGCTCACTGCTGTTAAATTTCTTCTTTTAAACTAAATGAACAAACAGATTGAACAGATCTTTGCAAAATACATCAGACTTGATGATGCACTTTAGGGTGAAAGCACAAAAAAGAAATAATTTTAATATCTTTTCCATATTAATAATTTCTGTGCAGGTTTCAGTTTTCTTCATCTGTAAATGAGTTGAATTAAATTTTAGCTTTATTTGTTCGGTTTTGTTGGCTCTAGTCCTCCTTTAATCTTGACTGTGACAGCACTGTACACTAAATAGTCACTAAAAGGAAAATAAAGATGCAGCAGAGGATGCCTTGCCACTATCATCTGGCTGGTTAGCTTAATTGGTAGAGCATCAGTCTCCCATGTGGGAGACCAGGGTCCGGATTCCCCCGGGGACAAATATTAACACCTTCTAGTTGGGTCTATAGGCAAGAACCATAATGCTACTGCATAACCATTGTAAGTCACTTTGAATAAAATATTGAGCTAAATAACTGTAATGTAATCTGTGGTTTCATGCTGTTTGACCCTAATTGCCCCCATCACACTGTCATTCTATGATGTTAAGATCAAAGTACTGTGGAGTTTATAATGTATGTTATGTACTATCCTTGTTCAGATCTTCATGGCTGGAGCAAAATTATTTTTTCCAGAATCTTTGTGTGCCACAGATTGATCTTGGGACAGATATGTAGTTTGAATTATATGAAGCTGGAAGGCATTTATAATTCCTTAATGTGTCAGCTTTATATAGTCAATGCTCTTTGTTCTATGAAGCACCACTCTCGTCTTTGCCCAAACAACAGGGCTTTTGTGAAAATGACAGTTGGGGGGAGAAAGAGAGAAACTCGGAGGGTGTTCAAGGGATGGGTTTTGGGCATTGCAGACAGCTGTGACTTGAATTTAGTCTTTCAGATATGACAAAAATAATGAGAAGAACTGATTCTGTAGTTAATGGAGTGCATGCATGTTTCCCCAAAACAGAAATAATAACAAAGATTGTTATTATACTGGGGTTAAAAACAATATGAAACATGACATATCCCTCAACAGAAGCAAGTCTGACAAGACAGAGAGAATGAGAGTGAACAGAGGGACTGAGTACCCATGATGTCATTGTGCTGGTCGGTACTTTCTCCCTCCTCCCACCCTATAATGTCCCACCCGCCCTTTCTGCGCTTGCCTCTCTGCATCCCTCCATCTTTGCTATCACTATTAAACCACTCGCTTGCCTCTCTGCATCCCTCCATCTTTGCTATCACTGTTAAACCACGGGAGTGGCAGGAAGGAGGAAAGCCAGAGTACAAAGACAAAGACAGAAGAAGGGGAGGTTTCCTAAATATTTAAGCAGCATCCCTCTATTTACAACAGCAGGTACGTCTCATGTTCCTGTAATTTAGGTCTTACTGAGGCATACACTACAAGGGCAGTAGATATTGTCTTAACAGCACAAAACAAGGCTTAAGACTGTTGTTATGCTGTGTGTATTCGCTTTTATGCCTTAGATGTTTATTTAAAGACACAAATGTGCTATTTTCTTAGAAACTTAATGATTCCCAGAATTCCATGTTTATTATGAAATGCTATTTAACTTAATGACTGCCACCATTACTTTTGCCACTACCAAACCACTATCTCATAGACAAAAAAATTCAATCAAACTGTATTAATTCAATACAGAGTCAACAGTTATTAAAACTGCCTGGCTGGTGAGCTATTTTGGAAGAAAGGTTCAACTTAAAATCCATCCACAGGGGATGTTTTTATCACTGTTTAATACCCAGTCCTATTATATGACGTTCAGACATCAGGGTAACAGGTCTAATGTGATGAGTAAATTTGTGCCAGTTTGAACGTGTGTGTTTCATTTAAAGAGGAGGATTGAACAGGAAAGAAAAACAAGAGAAAGAATGTGTTCCTTCCATTGCTGGAGACTGAAAAGCATAGGAGCCATTTAGAAAAGGAGTTGATTGAATTAAATTGGCTTGAGAGCAGCTTCAGTAACACTAAAGCTATGATGGACGTAAAAGTGTGTATCTGCACATGTCTGTGTGTGTGAAAAGGGCGGGAGAAAATTAGGCTGACCATTATGGCAGCTATTTCTTGGCAGGAAAGCAGCCAATTGCCTAATGGGAGGCCATTAAAACAAATCTAAGTAAATTCTGTGCTCACAAGGATAGAAAGTAAATGAATATTGGCTGCTTCGACAGTTGGTTCAGGCAATGTAACCATACACAGCTATCACTTTAAAATAAGTAGCTACTACATATGGCTCATACTGTTGCTTTACTAACATTACATTTTTAACTTTATTTTTAACAAAAACTTTATGTATATGTGTTAGCATGGCCGAGGGTTCAGTGTCTATCGCTCAGGTGGAGAGCTCCTTCCAGAAGTTTGCGGTCCATGGAGACACAAAGGCCACAGGGAAGGAGATTAATGGCAAGAACTTTGTTAAGCTCTGCAAAGACTGCCAAATCATTGATGGGAAGAATGTCACCACCACAGATGTTGACATAGTTTTCAGCAAAGTCAAGTAAGATTCAAGCCTTCACAGCCAGAATACAATTAACACAGAAATGTTGCACAGCTGACATCTGATTTAGTCTCATCCAACGATTAGTTTAGACAGAACAGAATTTATACAGTTTATTTCTGAGCAATACTTGCTTGTTTGATCTACGACTATCTCTTTCTTAGACTGTATCATGTACTCATATAAGTAGGAACATGACTTTATCCGTCTAATTTTGTTACTTTCCTCAGATGGCAACACTGTGTGTTTCCTCAGGGCAAAGTCAGCTCGTGTGATTACGTTTGAGCAGTTTAACCAGGCTCTGACTGAGCTGGCTCCCAAGCGTTTCAAAGGCAAGAGCAAAGAAGAGGCACTTCAGCAACTCTATGGACTGTTGGTTGGGAAGGAACCCAACAATGCTGGAGTTACTGTAAGTTTTACCTAATTATCATAATAATCACAGCATCCTCTCCCTCAATGGCTTCGTGCCTGCAGCATCCAGGGACTCTGCTTATGTTTGTCCACTGTGAATAAAAGACTTCTGATTTACTAACGTTCATACAGTAATGTTTATGCTTTCAAATGTATTCTTTATATTAGTGAAATAGGTTTCTTTCTCTTCTTAGGCCTTAAGGTAGTACAGTTTTATTAAAACCAGTGGTATTTCAGTCTTTTGGAGGATGTGCTTTAAGGAACTATTATCAGCCATATAAAAGTGAGAGCAAACACTCGAGTGTCATTCATGGTTCAGGGATTTAAATTACAAGATTTTGAATCTTGAAACCCAAATTTAACACTAGTTTATCATAACTATTTTGTAACTTAATTCCATAAAATTTCATGTTATTGTTCACTAGCTGTTCCCTTTTCCTTCACCTGTTGTGTGGTTAGCTTTAGGCACCTTGTTCTCTTGGTATAAACAGACAAAACACTTCACACTGCATATAACCCAAATAAGCTCTGCTGCAAAATAATCACTGCAGAAATAAGTTATTTTCTAAAACACCTTTCAAAACATCCAAAGCCATGCATGTTAGGTTAATTGGTGATTCTAAAATTCTCCCTAGGAATGAGTGTGTGAATGAATGGTTGTGAATGGTTGTATGTCTCTATCTATGTTGGCCCTGCGATGGACTGGTGACCTGTCCAGGGTGTACCCTGCCTCTCACCTGAAACAATGCTGGGATTGGCTCCAGCTTACTCCGCAACCCGTAATAGTATAAGCAGTACAGATAATGATTGACATGACCTTTCAAAACAATCGCAAGAATTTGTACATGCTGCTAGACAAACTTGCAAGACAGAGGAAGGTTTTTTTGTGACATGAATATTAGAAAAAACAATGTGATAATTTAGTATTTCATCTGTGATCAGTTATGTTTCCCAATGGGTTGCCCTTGGATTACTTTAGCTACTGCAATATTCCCTCTTGGATGAACATTTAGGTCACCTCTGTCATACACTAACAATGCAAGATATTACAGTTTGTGTGTTTTCTCACTAGTATTTGCACTAAATGAAATGTAAAGTAAGTGTCTTCAAATTTTACTTTCCATTGTTTTTAGAAAGTGACAAAGGTAGCAGCAGTTGACAGACTGACTGATACCACCAAGTACACCGGTTCACACAAGGAGCGATTTGACGAGTCAGGAAAAGGAAAAGGAAAGATGGGGCGCGAGGACATCCCAGACGCCAGCGGTTATGTGGCAGCATACAAGGGCAGTGGAAGTTATGATGACAAAGTTAAAAATGCTTAATCATCCCGAAGAATTTTTCTTGACTAACAATATAAGCAGCTCTATTTTCGAGATAAACAGATTAGAGGTAAATGGTACATGGCACGTACAACTAATACTGCTCCTTACATTTTCTGTTTTTAGGGACCAAAGATGAAACACTTGTTTTGTAGCATAACCCTGCTTTGCACTATGTATGAACAACTATGTATGTGCCTTACTGCGCACATAGCCACCTCTGTATATGCTCTGAAAAACCACGCTGATATGCTAAAATATCTTGTACAATGGATGATACTCCACTCCTTCACCTGCTAAGCTAAGCTTTTGCTTCATGACCGTTTAGTGGTCATCATTACGCTTGTCATGGAATTAAATCATAATAAAGACTTATTTAAATCTGTAAAATAAACAATAAGCCATGAAGAACATCAATTAAGCTTTACTAATGAAGCTGCAGTGTAGTGTGTCATATGATGCATTCTTTTTATTTTTTATCATGTTGTGATTTTTAAATGGTCATGTTATGTATCATTTTATGCTGATTTATTTTCTTTCCAAGCTGAATAAACAGATTATATTAAAAATTCTAGTGAAAGAAATTATTATAATATTATTTATTAAAGATTGATTTAATTAATGTGTACAAATTGAATATTTTTACATTGATCAAATTCTCATGATTTAAACTTTAGTTAAGGCATTTGAAGGAAGAAAATATTAAGGATTTCTTATTTCATAAAATAAAATACACTTAAGTGTCTTTTATGTGTGTTTATGTTATATTAAAGCAGCATTTGGACCACAACAGTGGTTTTCAAAGCTGCAATGGCATATGCTTATCTTTCCTATTATATAATTTATTTTACTACAAAATAGAACAAACATAATTTCTGAAAATCATAATTTAATGATCCTCTGAGATGAAAAGTTGATTAGCAGAAATAGAGTACAGTTTTACAACATACAGTCTTTGTTACAAGCATTTAATACCTACTCTATCAGTCTTGGACACTCATTGTAATGTAATAATCATGATATTTACACAGAATCCATAGAAGCCATTTAAGAAGGTTTTTGTGCTGGGAGCATGTTTAATAGCAGTCCTCCTTTGTGTATATGGTACAAACTGATAAGCATCAGTTCAGTATACTGGTTACTGCTATTGGATTGCTTTTTTGAGGTCCCATTCCTAGACCTTTTTTATTTTTCTGTTTGTTTTAATTAAACAATTATAGTCCAGCTGAACAATTGTAGTTGGGATTTTTTTTAGTAATTTCAATGGTTCCAATGATTGGGGATTTTCTGAGTACTTTTGGAAATTTGCTCCTAAGAATCAAATTATATTATCAATTGAAATATCTAATTTTCTTGTTGCTTACTCATCTACTTGTTTTAAAGTAATCTCCCACTTAGAGATGTGTTTCAATCAACCAGAGAAATTCAAAGAGGAATGCACATTATTAAAGCTAGGTAATGACTTCTTCATTAGGAGCATCTCTTTTGTTTTCTCCATTTACTTCAGCTTTCAGTTGCTGGCTGTGTCAGTTTGTAGGCACCTAAACCACATGGTTGGATTTAGGCACATAAAAAAGCTTTTTGGGGATTTGGAATACATTAGGACTTATTTGTGGGATATCAAGATTGCCATTGAATTGCTGTTGGAAGCACCAGCATGAACTAAACCAGGACATTCTTTGATGTGATGTTATCAGTTTCCAACATAAGGACAGCAGCAGAGGGATAGCAGTGAGGGTTTATCATAAACAACAAACTGGATGATCCTTTTTGCAAACATGATACCACCGACCTAAAATTTCCCACAGGCTTTATCTATAAGATAATATCTTTTGGTGATTTTGATATACACTAGGGAAATCATCACGCTAGCCCCAGCTATCCTAGAGCTCAGAGCTGGAAGTGGGTTTGGAGGTGAGTGAAGTTAAGGAAACTGTTGTTTCAAACACTGCTGCCATGGACACAAAAGCTCTCCACCCATTGAAGAAAATTAGAAAAGGCATGAAAAGGAATATCTCTTACACACTCCTATCATTTGCATTGTCATGGAGCCTCGCTGCTTTTAAAGCATGTTGTGCTTTTGAATAATTAGGACAACTTAGTTTAAACGTGCTGTGTGGATTATAAGGGTTTATGTGGATACAGATACAGAAGAGAGAGACTACACTATTTTTTGTTTTATAATTTAAAATAGTGCCAATACAAGTCATTTTTCCGTATTGCTGTCATTTAAACGAATTAGCGAGCCCTCCTTTTAAGATCACTATTAAAACCTGCACTTCAATAGTTCAATAGTATTTTTTATCACTGGTTTTAATCTGAAGCTAAATTTGTGTTGCAGTTTTTTTGTTCTTTTTTACGTCAGATCCCGTATTTTTTCAGATGAGAGCTATTTTATTTGTTTTGGGCCTGCTGTGGGACAACTTGAGGGCCATACACACCATCAGCAGCCTACATGCAGCAGCAGGTAAACTCTTTTGTAAATTGATAGAAAACAATTGGGGATTCAAACATGACATATAGATGACAAAAATTCATAAGTAACCAAAGATAAAAAAAAAAGAAATTTTTGGTCTAAATCCCAACCAACTCAAAAGTGTTTGACTTTCATATGCGTTACAAACCTTTATAACAAATTTATAACAAATTCATTTTCAAACATCTGTTTAAGTTTCATTGTGCAAAATGTTTTGTATGTGTTAAAAAAGCAATTTATACAATCAGAAAAATATCAAACATGAGCTAATCTTATGATTGATCAGTGTGTCATTTTAATTTATCAAGCAAACAAAACAGCTTTTTGCCTTAGCTAAACAAATATTTTTCATTAATTATCTTATATGAACAGTTATAAATTGGAATAATGTGGATCACATAATGGATTTCTTTTGACTTAATTATAATGGGACTATAATGATTTGGATTGAATTGGATTGTGTCTGTGAAAGTGCCTTGAAATAATTTTCTTGTTAATTGGCACTGCACAAATAAAGGTGAATTGTACTGAACTACATTCTTTCTGCATTTACAGTGGCACGGGAGGGGGAGCTGACTGCGAATGTGCATTCACGCACCAACAGGGTTGCTGTGCAGCTTCTGAGCTCCAAGAAGAGGAGGATCAAATCTTTGTGAGAATGATGAGGAGGATCTGTGGAAGAGCATTTCTCAAATGGGTGACAGTATCTTTGAAGTCATGGGTACTCTGAGCAGTGGTTGAAAGCAACAGAAAAAATATTTTTTTTTAACCTATACTGATGAAGTAACTGTACCATTTCTAGTCTGAACTATTAGATTATGTAACTGTCCTTATTGAAGTGACAATGAAAGCTGAGAAAACAGAATTTTATATTGCTATGAGTTCATCCTTTTGAAGAACTTTTTTCCCCTTCTTGCCATTATATTTATATAAGACACAATGGGAGGGGGGGTGGTTATGATGATCCAGGTAGGATGGATGTGTCAACAATAAAAAGAACTATATAATTCAGTTCCAATTAAATAAAGAGTAAAAGATTGAAACTGCTGCGATGGACTGGTGACCTGTCCAGGGTGTACCCTGCCTTCACCTGAAACACTGCTGGGATAGGCTCCAGC
>JBAMHW010000004.1:23845443-23858187 GCA_037177495.1 Rhadinocentrus ornatus
CACTGCTGGGATAGGCTCCAGCTCACCCCGCGACCCCTACTGGGAACAAGCGGTACAGAAAATGGATGGATGGAGATTGAAACTGAGAGAATAGAAAGTTAAAAGCAAGCAAAAAGTGAAAAAAGCTGACCCAAACTTGTTTGTATATCCACTCTCATGACTTTAACTCCCATTCTCTGTTCCAGATTTATAATAAAAATATTTTTATTAGTTCGTTACTCATAAATTTATTTTTTGCATTTGCTGCCAGGATGTAATACTGAATGGGTCAATTTTTTCTTTTGTAATTTATTTTTTGTTCTTATTACTGTTTTCATATCTGGCTTTTGTTTCTGTTTTTTTTTTTTTGTCACTTAGAATTTAATAATACATTAAAAGAAATAGCAATAAGGGTTAACTTGGGATTTTTTTTTTTTTCTTTTTTTTTTTTTGGTGGTGGGGGGGGGTAACTCAGGAGAGACAAGGATTGCATTCACAGCTTCCATTTCATTGCAAATAACGCAACATTATTTTTCCACAATATGAATTCTAATAAGAAAAAAGTGAACGCAAAATACCCCCCCCCCAAAAAAGTGTTACTGATGACTTTACAGAAATTATGTGGCTGTTAATTTGTTTATTAACCTGTCTCCTTGCCCAGGTGCTAGTTGCTTCAGTGTAAATGCTAAATGTATTATTTGACACAAGTCAACACGTCGAACACCAACCAGAATTGATTGCAGTCAAATTATGCAGCAAAAACTCATTCTGTATCTCAGGGGTTTATACCTGAGGAAAAGCAAAGGTCACTGCATTGCAAGATAGTGTTCGATGCTCACAGTGCTCTGGAACGTCACTCTGGCCTTAAATATGATGCTGATGAGTTTCACCACAATCTTTGCCACTTCAGTATTCAAATAAAAGCTTTTGAATATTAGAGGTATCCCCACAAATCCAAAAAGTAGCTCAGTGAGAACCACATGGACCTTAGAAACTTCCATTCTGTCCGTCCAAAAGACAGGAGATGATATCATCAGTGGAAGCACCCAGCTGTTGGCAGGTAGAGAGATGAAGACATAAGGGAGAACTGCATGAGGAAAGCGGCCGACAGCCACCACACCCATATATGACTGTCCTGTTTGTTCCGCCTTCTCTTAGGTTATGCATGGTTTCTGGAAAGTAAAATAAAAGGAAAAAAAAACTTTTCAGAGCAGTGCATTGTGAACATTCTGATTCAGTTTAACTCATTCAACTCTACACTCCAAAATCTTTTTTACTTTGAAAAACAGCCTCCTATAAACTGGGATATATGACAAATCTAATCATTATGTGTATACTCTTACTATAAAATTAAAATGGATTTGGATGAAAAGTCTTCTACTTTTATGGTGGTTTTTTTTTTGTGTTTTGTTGTATTTTAAGTTTGTTATGCAACATAAAATGTTCAAGTGTCTTTCTCTGTAAAACCACGATTCATGACTTTTGCATTGCACCCAAACCTCATTATCATGCTCTTTGACTACATCAAAGGTCAATTAGGTACAGCTTGGACCTTTTTTAAAAGTAGAAAGAATTCTGAACATTGAGCAATAAAATATATTCAATGTACACAAAAAAAGTTCTTAACAAGTTAAATTTAATTTCAATATCATCATTAAAATTTCCTTGCATTATCAAAAGTAAAATGACTTATTATACAAAATATACCCTAAAAATGTCACATTACATGCCTGTTGACAGTATATGAATATATTATAAACTGTCATCAATTCTTAAAAATTGTGGCAGGCCAGAAATTTTTAATCTTAATCAAAAATTTGCCAAATAACAAGCTCTAAATTATTTACAACACTAAGTACTTTAATCCAGGTGTTGCTAATACTGCTCATTTTGACACAATTACTTTTGCATCCTCACATCCCACATAGTTATTACATGATACTGCCACTCATACACATTAAAGCCCCTTTATGCTCCCTTTGAACATTATCGATACAAACGTGTCAAGTGTTGTCATACGTCAATGCCATTCATATTTCCATGCATTCATAGTTTTTAGTCAGCATGGTTATGAAGTCAATTTATCCACTAATTGGCAGTTCTGAATTCCAAATTTACTCCCATGTTCTGACGTCAGTTTCAGACACCAGTTGGCGGCAGTAATGTGCCTCTATAAAGTTGTTTGCAACACACCCTAAACACTCACACAGCCTTTCTTGAACAGCTCACGCCATCGCTAAAGTTGTCGTCTTTTTCCTACTATTTTTATTCTTTTTCTCTGTTTTGTTCCTTTTGCAGGTCGCATGTCAGCCATGCTGCTCAACACTGATCCAGTGGTTTCCGTTGGTATTAGGCCATTTGCAGTGTCTAGCAACGGATCCGCAAGGCCCCTGAAAACACATTATTTATGAGCGTCAACAACTCAGAAGACAGATGAAAGTGTCTGTCTGTCTGCGTATTTGTCTTCTGCGTCGTGCCCATATATGGGCCTTGAGAACTATACACTGTTTTGAAGCCTTTCCTTGCTAGTGTCCCTGATACTGCAAGTCACTGTACTTGTAATTAGGGTCAGATTAAAAGTGCAGGGGCCTCTGGGCACAGAGTGTCCAAGGGGCCTACCCACGGCAATATTGTGCAAATTGTCCATGACACAATGTAAAACTACATTTCTCACATTTCTCAGTCAGTGGTGCCAATAGCAAAACACTACACATTGTGGTGTAACTCACTTACATTTAGTTTCTTGTCCATCATGTCATGCTTCATGGTTTTAGTTCTTGTGTTTGGTTTTTGTCATGTTTAGTTTCTGTTTAGATCATGGTTTGGGTTTTTGGTTTTGTTATATTTAGTTCAGTTATCCTATTTGTAGCTTACCCTCATGTGTCCTATTTTCTGTCCCTGGCTCGTTAGTTCACCTGGTTTGATTTCTCATTCACTTCACCTGCTCCTAATTACTCCCTCTGTGTATTTATACCCCTTGGTTTTCAGTTGTCTTTGTCAGAGCCTTTTGGTTCATCCCTGTCATGTGTGGCAAACTCCCTGTGGTGTTTGGTTCAGCCCTGTCTTGTGTGGTTAATTCCCTGTCGGGTAAGATTCATCCCAGTCATGTGTGGTTCCCTGTCCTGAGTTTTTGGGAAAAAAGCCTTGTCACGAGCACCATTTTTCCTCCTGCCTGATTCTGCCTGCATTTGGGTCTTCACCACTTCCGCCATTCATGACACATCAAGGCGGTCTACATTTTAGATTTTTCCATTACTCAATCACAACCACACAGTCACACCTACGAATGTTTCATTCCAGTGTCTGTCCTCCTCACCTGAATGTCTCCCAGTGCATTTCACTTGGAGTTTTTTTCTAACTTATCTAAAATGCTGCTGCTTAAGTTTTAACCAGGACTAAGAGATCTGAACACATCACATCAGTTTTTAAATCTTTACACTGGCTTCCAGTTAGTCACAGAATAGATTTTAAAACCCTTCTGATTGTTTACAAATCCCAAAATGGTTTAGGCCCAGAATACATCTGTGATATGTTCAGAGAATATAAACCTAGCAGAGCTCTTGGCCAACTACTCCAGACTAAACATGGAGAAGCAGCATTTAACTGTTATGCTGCAAAGAAGTGGAACAAACTACCAGTGAAGATTAAACTTTCACCAAATGTAGACACTTTTTAATCCAAGTTAAAAACATTTCTTTTCTCATGTGCCTATGAATGAACTCTGCATGGTAACTTTTTATTAGTTATCTTTTTAGTAATTTTATCGTAATTTATGATTTTATTGTGTTTACTATTTCTTAAAATCTATAATGCTTTTGTTTTATGTAAATTCTCCTGTACATGAAATGTGCTATACAAATAATCTGCCTAACTTAAATCCATATAAATTTATACATTTGATTAGATTATAAATTCTCTATTTGTATGTTTCACTTTTGTTTGAAAACTCACAAAAAAGAGGATTTTTCTTGAAGTCTACAACAACTACATTATTATTATTATTATTGTTATTATTATTATACTATTTATTGCTCCATTTACAGCGGCAGTTGTTCGGAAGCAGAAGTAACAATTGGGTTAACAAAGGAAAACAGATGGAACATAATGCTGTTAATTTATAAACATATC
Source organism: Rhadinocentrus ornatus (assembly GCA_037177495.1). NCBI lineage: Eukaryota > Metazoa > Chordata > Actinopteri > Atheriniformes > Melanotaeniidae > Rhadinocentrus > Rhadinocentrus ornatus. The sequence continues at coordinate 23,849,551 of JBAMHW010000004.1, forward strand.
AGGTCTTTATAATAAAAAAGTATAATCTAAGTAATGGGGGGCCTGGGCCCCTAAAGAGCCCTGTGTCTAGCAACACCCCTCCTCTCACAGTCTCTGTAGGCATAACTTCTTGATCACGAAAGTCTTTTTTTCAGGCTCAACAGATAGATCCCGAATAAAATCAGCGGTCAGCAATGTGGCTGATATTTATTAGTGTGCATCTGAACAAAACAAGAAGCCTTAGTTTTACGATTGCGGGGACTCCTGTTATTTAAACATCAGCACAAAAACTTAAATCTAGCAACAGGCAGACGTAAATCACTTACCCCAAAACCAGTAACGTTGCTGCACGTACAGGATCCACCACCTCTTCATTTTCTCCCTTTGATAGTGTTATGTGAACTGGAATCGTTTGGACTACAATGTCGCCAAAAGATGACATCAGGAAGACGTGCGACATATGGGGAATCATGACCCAGCATGGATATAGATGTAGCATGTGGTTGACGTTGCTGTGTTGCTGCTGTTGCTAATAAAGTGCTGTTAATACAAATAGTTCTGATTAACATGACATGGTGTCAGAAGTGGCCGACTGAACGCTTCCAGAGCATGGCTAAGTTCGGACCACCAGGGCAGTTTGACTTTTCTCAGCCAGTGAAGTGGTCGGTGTGGGGCCGCCGATTCGACCAGTTTGGAGTAGCTTTAAAGCTCGACCGGGAGCCCGGCGTGGTGCAGGTGAACTCCCTGCTATATGCGATGGGTAAAGACTCTCAGCCAATATACGAACCATTCGGATACGACGGTGAGAGTCAAAGTCTGTTTGACTATGAGACGGTCATCGCGAAGTTTGATGAAAACTTGTGATTCATGACCGTGCGTGCTTCCACAAGCAAGCCCAGCGGTCCGGGGAGACTGTCGAGGCCTTTGTGAGGAGCCTATACGAGCTGGCCCAACACTGTGAGTTTGACGTGGCTAAGGACAAACACATAAAGGACAGAATCGTCATCGGCATATTGGACAGTGACATATCTCAGAAGCTTCAACTGGAGCCTGACCTCACACTGCTTCACACTGGAGAAAGCCATTCAGATCGCAAGACAGAGCAAACAGATCAAGCAACAGAACGTCACCATGAGAGAGACACAGTCGGTGGACGCTGTGAAATGGGACATGCAGAAAAGTGCACGCCAGGAGGCGCAAGGACGTGCATTACACCAGGCCTGAAAGCAGTGAGTCATGCTCAAAGCATGTTCCAGATGTAATCGAAAGCATGCGGGGAATAATACCTGCCCGGCTTGCAATAAGAAATGTCTTAAGTGCAGCAAATTGGGACATTTTGGGGCCGTATGCACACCGAAAATGCAGAACGAGTTGGCAGCACCCAGTCCCGCCGACAGTAAGGTTTCATTCTTCCTCGGGGCCGTGTTGGACCCTGATGTTACAGAAATAGAACAGCCTGGGTCAGATGAGGAGTGGCACGTGACTTTGCCAATAAACGGCAGCATAGTTAAGTTTAAGATCAACACTGGGGCGGATATTACTGTCATGTCCCAGAGCACCTTCAACAGACTCCCACAGCAGCCCCGCCTCGTTAAGACCCAACCGACAGCGCCCAGCGCTGGCGGGGAAATGAAGTGCGTCGGAAAATTCCTGACGGTCACACACTTCAAGAGAAAGAAATACTCTTTCTGGGTGATGGTCATTCACGGACCCTTCCCTCAAAACTTACTGGGGAGGTGTGTCTCAAAGAAAATGAAACTGGTCGCGAGGATTGGTGCAATCAACACAGGGGAATTTGGTGACGTGTTTGGCGATATAGGACTAATGGACTGTGACCCCATAAAAATAGCGCTCACGGCTAATGCTGAGCCATACGTCCCCGTAACGCCACGCAGGATCCCATTTCCTCTTCTCTCTAAAGTCGAAGCAGAGCTGAAGAGGATGCTAGCCATGGACATCATTGAGGAGGTTACAGAGCCAACAGACTGGTGTGGGCCTGCTGGTGCCTGCAGCTATAAAAAAAATAAAGACCAAGTGCGAGTGTGCATGGACCTCAAGCACCTGAACAAAGCAGTCAAGCGTCAGAGATACATGATTCCAACACTGGAAGACATCACGCCCAGGATTTGCTGGAGCAAAGTTGTTCTCAACACTGGACGCATCAAGCAGTTTTTGGCAGATCCCTCTTGACCCCGGCAGCAGGAAGCTGACAACATTCATCACGCCAATGGGGCGTTTCTGCTTGCCCCGCCTGCCATTTGGTATCTCCTCAGCCCCAGAGATTTTTCAACGACTGATGATGGACCTGCTTAAGCGCCATGTCGTCGTCGTGATGGATGACATTCTGGTGTTCGGATCGAGTGTTGAGGAACACGACCAACGCTTGGCAGCCATTCTGGACACCGTCAAACAATCTGGGCTGAAGCTGAACAGAGCTAAGAGCAAGTTTCAAAGAACAGAGTTGTGCTACTTTGGCCACATTATCAATGCGGATGGGGTGAAGCCTGACATGAGCAAAGTCAGAGCCATTACGGAGATGCCCAGCCCGAATAATGTCGGAGAACTACGCCAAATCCTGGCCCTCATCAACTACATGGGGAAGTTCCTGCCAGGATTTTCAACCGTGCTACATCCAGTCATTGAACTACTCAGGTCAGACAGCGGGTGGGTGTGGGGAGAGGCGCAAGAGACAGCGCTAAAGGATGCTAAAAAAAATGCTCCTATCGACGCCCACACTCGCATTCTATGACCCCAATCGCCAGACTGTCGTCAGTGCTGATGTCAGCAGCTATGGTTTAGGAGCCGTTCTCCTCCAGCACCACGACAAAGAACTGAGACCCGTTGACTTTTGCTCACGCACGTTGACTGACACGGAAAAGCAGTACTCCCAGATTGAAAAGGAGTGTCTGGCAGCAGTTTTGGGCATGTGAGCGTTCCCACGCTACATCCAAGGTATGGGCAATTTCATCCTCCAGACAGACCACAAACTGCTAGTACCCCTGATCAACACGTACGACCTAGACAAAGCGCTGCTACAGTGCCAGAGACTGTTAATGCGGCTCACAAGGTTCAGTGTCACTGCAGAGCACATTCCGGGAAAACAGCTGATTATAGCGGACACATTATCCAGGAGCCCCTTAAAGCTTGGAATGAGCCCAGATACAGAGCAGGAGGTCAAAGTTCACATTAGAGCCGTGCTGGCAAACAAGCCCATCTCACATGACAGGCTTAGAGAAACTAGGGAATAAACACAGGGCGATCCAGATCTCCAAACAGTCGTTAAATGCATCTGGAAAGGCTGGCAATGCAGGATGGCCTTGTTCCCTTCCAACCTAGCCTTCTACAGTGCACGGCACCATCTTTCTGATACGAATGGACTACTTCTCTACGACAACCGGATTGTCGTCCCAGTACCACTTAGAACGAACATCTTAAAACGGATCCATGAAGGTCACCAAGGATTGACAAAGTGCCGCCAGAATGTCAGTGTGGTGGCCGGGAATCAGCAATGAATGGTAATGCAATGCGGTTTCTGCCAGGAGCATAGACCAACGCAAAGGCGTTTGCCCCTTATCACTACGCCGCTGCCAGAAGGACCCTGGCGGAAGGTCGCAGCAGACCTTTGTGAACTACAAGGGAAAAACTACTTGGTAGTGGTTGACTACTATTCACGCTACATTGAAATGTTGCATCTACCTTCCACTACAAGCCTGCAAGTCATCAATGGACTTAAGAGCATGTTCGCCAGGTGGGGGATACCGCTGAAGTTGGTTAACGACAATGCTATGCAGTTCGTATCTGCAGAGTTTAGAGACTTTAGCAAAGAGTACGACTTCGCGTACACAACCTCCAGTCCCCACTACCCTCAAGCGAACGGGCTGTCCAAACCGCAAAAAGAATTCTTAAACAGCCAGAGCCATCCAGAGCCCTGATGAGCTATCGTGCAACACCCATTACAGCCAACGGAACCAGCCCGACACAGCTGATGTTGGGGCGACATGTTCGCACTACAGTTCCGATGCTGGAAGGGAAGCTGTATACTGACTCTGTTTGCCGTGATCTAGTCCGGTTGAAGGACTCCAGAGCCAAACGGGCATACAGACATTTCTACAACCGCAGACATTCGACACGCCCACTACCTGCGTTGCATCCAGGACAGGCTGTGAGGGTGAAGCTGGATGTTAAAAAGGAGTGGCGTACCCTTGCTAGGGTGATCGGAAGACCTGAGGAGCCACGATCATATCTGATTCAGACTGGGGATGGGGCTGTGCTACGGCATATCAGGAGACAACTTTAAGCGATCCCAGAAAACACCGACTCCTTCCCTGAGGACCCTACAACTCTACCAGAGAGGAGCTCTACTCAGTTGGAGAGCAGCCTGTCTACACTAGTCACCACGGAGGGGGATTCATCTCCAGCCCAAATACCAACAGAGACTGGGCCCCAGACTCCTTTGCAGGATTCTCCTCCTTCACAGAGCGTGACCAGGCTAACCTCTCGAGGACGTGAGGTCAGGTTGCCTCTTAGGTATAGAGTGAGCTAGCTGAACAATGGACTGAAGTGGAGAAGCACAGTTATTAGTGTTAATGTTAGATTGTGTTAAACTTACATATTACTAACCGGTTGGAGCTAAGAGTTTACCATGCAGATGGGTGAGTAAAATTTAAGTTTGAGTTCAATTAATAAGAGCTGCTAAGCTAAGGTTTGATTATGGATGCCTCCTGATTTTGAGATGCTATATTGAGTTGATTTAACTAAGCCCCTTTGTTATTTAAGAGTGGAGATGTTATGTTGACTGGAATCGTAAGGACTACAATGTCGCTGGAAGATGAAGTCATGAAGACGTGCGGCATATGGGGAATCAGGACCCAGCATGAATATAGATGTAGCACGTGGTTGATGTTGCTGTGTTGCTGCTGCTCCTAATAAAGTGCCGTTAACACAAAGAGTTCTGATTACTGTGACTGTACCTGATATTACCTGTCTGCAGCGCCAAAGGACTCATCTGTCTCCGCCCTGTACCTGTCTTACTCCTCTCCTCTTTGTTTCACCAAATCACCTCTGCTTCTGTGTTATGGTAGATTCTCTGATGTTTAATGAAGTTTGTTGGCTTCACAAACACACACACACACACCCACACATATCATCGTTGCAGTTTGTGGAGCTGAAATTTCCCCGCTCATCAAGACGTGTCAAACTGATCACTGAGCAGTGAATAAACCGCGCTACTGTGACGCTGCGTCTTCTTACATACGCCTACAGGCAGAAGAAGTAATTCCTCCCTATCCTAAAAAGTTTTGTTGTATAAATGCTGGTATAGACCCTTTCATGGCCTACGTAATCAGTAATGTCACTGCCTAATCCGGAGGCAAAAAAAGAGGGAAGCACGTAAAAAACACTGAAGAAACAAGCTATCTCAAGTGTTACGACTTAAAAATGTCGTCTTGTTGTGTGTTTGGGTGCCAGAAAAAGAGGAAAAACATTCCTGGTAGTAAATTAAAGTTTTTTAGAACAGGACAGAGACAATAATCAACAATTCTTGTGTTTGCAGCGCACATTTTATATCAGGTAAGATAAATGTAATGTTAAGTGATTGTTATCAAGTCCAAATTAACAAAATTGTACATTATAAAGGAAAATTTGGGATATATAACGTTGCCTTTATCAGCACATTAGCAAGCGCATATATACTAAACTTTAGACCGCAGCACACGAAGATCGGGATGTAAATGGATGTATTTTGTTATTTGAACTTGGCTATTTATGACGCGGTTGTAAGCATCCAGTGATCTATATGGTTTGAGTTTCTTTTTGCTGTACACGCATGGTGTACCGATTAGGTACATGTAGATGTCTGGCCACTCCACCATCGCCAGTCCCAAAACTGGCAACGGTGAATAATGTGTATGGATCAGCCAGCCTGCTTTCATCTAATTTTCTAAAATAGCTGTCACAGTCCGCAAAGTGAGTGTCTGTACATATTCCGAGAGTTCCGAGACTGAACCACTTGCTTGAAAACCCTCCATTTACTAAAATGCCTCCGAAAATTGTTAGCTGCCACTTGATAACATAGCTTCTAGCCTCCGCTTTTGCCTCCAGGCTACGCTCCGCCCACCAAGTACATCACAATGTTTGTAAACTTTGAAACAGTCTATACGATGAATAGATATTTCACAATTGATCCGCACATCGCTAATATTTATTGTTCTCAGATACATATATCATATTGTAGGCCCGTTCCCACTTATTTATGGTTTACCCCCCACCCCCCGTCTAGTTGCTTATATCTAATCTGGCGGAAATATGCTCTAATTCAGATTTTTCATATTCTTCTCGGTTGTGACGCACTCGTGTCAGCCAAAACCCGAGACTTTAAAGGATAAAAGTAGACAGTATGGAGCTAAATGGAGCTTTTATCCCCCCTCCCATAAAATTATTTTATCTGACTTTACAGATCAGTAAAATCAGATGGCCATTTTTTTTTACTGCAGTCTATCAGCTGATTGGTGGCAGTTATGTCTTCTGGATGGCTCAGTAAGCTGAATGCAAATTGTGTAAATTCTTCATGTCATGAATTTACATAAAAACAGTCAGATGATGAGTTTGTTTTTTGTTTTTTTCTGAAAACAGCTCTTGTGGGCCCCAAGTGGGTGGGGGCCCCTGGGCCCGTGCCCATTATGCCCATTGGATAATCCAGCCTTGCTTGTAATAGTCAAAATAATTTGTTTTACCTGGAGATACATAAAACCCTGAAATAGTCCTCATACCTTATTGTTTCTTCCTGTGATGTGATGGAGTACTAATGGCTTTGATGTAATCAACAAAACTGTAAAAGTAATAAAGGACTGCACATTTCAATGGTCATCAGCGTAGGTTTACATACTTTTCTTTGAATACAAAAATGGCTTCAACAGATATTAAAATTTTTATTGCCCACCTTGTAAACAATGTCACTCTCACTTTTTTTGGTGTGTAGCAAAGCGGTAAACGCAGTAGAGTACAAATCATCATGTAGCCTTCATGGCTGCAGTTCTGCAAACAGTTTCTGGACTGAAAACACATAAAATACGTTTGACATCAGTTATATTTATACAACCTTACAGCCAAGTGTCAAGTGTATGACAGAAAATATTCTAATAACAGACACAGAAAATATGCTAGCAAGACAGCACACACATGCAAACACATGAGGTCAAATCCTACAAACACAGAAAGTAATTCCTCCTTTTATCTCTGAAAAACATGGTGTTATATCCCATCTGGGGGGCAAAGACGAAACATGAAAATGCTGTGACATGACATATTAATAATAAAATGGTTTCAAAGTCATTGAAAAAGAGTCAATAATCACATGGGTTTAAACAGATGTTTATGCAGTTGTTACAGTTGGGGCTTTCTGGGCAGGATCCCAGGTATATCAGCCAGTGCTGCATGATCTGATCTTAAGCAATAAACTGTTCTTATGATTTTCAGTTCTAAATAATTAAAACAATATTTTTTAACAATTAAGAGAAAGAAACGCCTTTGTTGTTTATTTTCCGCTGTGGAATACCAGACACCTAGAACCCGTGTCTATCAAAGTTCTAATCACAACTCTTCTGATCATATTATAGAGCAGATTTATCTCAAGCAAGTCTAATTCTTTGTCTCTTGTCAGTCAGTCAGTTACAGGGACGACAGAAATTAACAGTAGGTGTGAGACGATACTGAAAGCTGTAGCGTAAATGTGGAACTGGATCAGATCTGTAAAAAATAAATAAATAAATAAATAAATAATAATAATAAAAATAAAAAGATTAATAATAATAATAATATTATAAAAACATCTTTGCTTTATCATTTTGACATTTATCAGGCAATGCCCTGTTTTGCCTTAGTACTGTAGGAGTGACTGTGGTGTTGCACATCACATTTGGATGCTTTTAAGTTTAAAGGATTCAAAACCTCTGATGGTTTTAAATTTAGTCGAAAACAAACAAACAAACAAAAAAAAAACCACATGATAAATAGAATAAAGAGGCCAAACCTTTGACACCTAGCATAACAATGACAATTCTAGGGGAAACAAATGCATTTTCTTATCCAATCATATAATTCTAATTATATATCTGTAGTAGACCCTTTAAAAAATATATGTGCAAAATATTTCAGTTATTTGAAATATACAGGAAGTCAAGACGCTTCACACAAGTTACACAAAACCTATTCTTTTATTAAAAAGAAATGCATTAGCTAGCCAAAGCCAAAACTACATTTTTAGACCTTCCAGAAGTATAAGAAAATGACTGGCAACACGGTCATCTTAAGATATTATATGATTAGCTTCATGACTAAACAGGTCTTTTTTAGTTGTAATGGGCTAGATACCTGTTCAGGATGCACAGCACCCTTTACCTGATGGCAGATGGCATACAGACTGTGGTGGGTAACCAAGCCATCATTAATTTTACGATTCAGTGACATTTAGAACTGTACTCTTTATTTTCAAAATGCCAAATATCATGAGAGTTCAACAAAATTCCAGCAGATGGCGATATCGTTCAATGTTTTGGCCTCCAATATTTGGGGTTCCTGAGAAGCAATTGACACTTAACTGTATAAGGAGGTTTATATACACTACCAGTCAAAGGTTTGGACACACTTACCATTTGGAATATA
>JBAMHW010000004.1:23867174-23877818 GCA_037177495.1 Rhadinocentrus ornatus
ATCCAATCGTCATGAAGTTATCTGGCAGCAACATTTCCTTAATACAAGTCCACAGTCTGCAGGCCTGGGGACGTAACCCTGTTTTCTGATCATCCAGTTCAACGAGCTGACACGTTGTCCATGCAGCCACCTTTATTTCTGCACACATAAAGCTCAAACTGTTCTTTATATCCAAACAACGGTCAGACAAAACCACATCAACTGGAAACGTTTTTGCGGATCTTGTCTGGGATCCAACATATTTACTGCACCAAGACAAAAACAGAGGATGAAAAGCTGCTGGTTAATTTTTCTGTTTTTGTGCGCTGATCATGAAGCTGCTCTGGCAGCCTGTACACAACTCCAGGAAAAACTGATAAGATGAAATACTCATCAGAAATTTTGAATAAAACAGATTAAAAAGAAGAGAGCTACTGCTGAACCGATGAAAACACCCGAAATGGCAAATTACTCCCACAATTTTGTGCGTTGATGATGGTGCGCATTCTCCATTCACAGGTCACCAAATCTGCTAATCCTATTTAATCAAATCTTATTAAGTTATGAGTATTATGCACTGTGGTGGCTTTTGATAAGTATAAAATGAACCAAATAAAGAAGAAAACTAAAGTATTAAAGGCAATTAAATGCAAAACCATTCCAACCAAGTTGGAAACTGTGATATTTGTAATGTTTGTTGTGTCCCCATCTTGAAAGACTAAATATTGGGTTCGCAAGTCTTGCAGAATTTTTACATCCTGAACTGATTATTCTTTAAACGTGTCTCAATTTCTTCTTTACACATTTTTCATTGTTTTTTCTTAAGCTGCTTTCTTTTGCACACATAGTTGGGCAAATGACTCTGCTACATGAGTTACTACCATCAGCAGAGCAGGAGGATTTGAATAAAGAGGAAATTTTAATTTAAAAAAAAAATGGATTGAAAGAAATTTACTTAAGTTGAGAGCTTTAAACTCATTTTGATGGCTCTCTGACATTTATTATAAAGTACTGTACATTTTTCTGGAGCCCTCATTGCCCTGCAGGATCCTGGGGCTGAGAAACTGTACCCCACAACTTTGTGTTCCAGCCCAGAGCATCACATTAACAGTTGTGCTTTACTGGTACTGTGTCATAGTGTTAATTTTGTTAAAGGAAATGAAACAAAAATATTTTCGTCAACGCACATTATTCACCAGACGAAAACGAGATTAGACGAGACTAAAACCCCCATAAATGAACAATAACTGGAACTAAATCAGGATGCATTTTTGTAGACAGGTGCACAAACACATGGGACAGACAGGAAGTGGATTCACGGCGAAATGTTAAAGCTAAAACATTAATGACCATGGTTTACACAGGGCCCAAGAGAAAGAGAAGACGTTATATATAGACCCATTTTTGCTACATTTAGTGGAGAAAGAAAAACCTTAAGTTTGATTTTAGCCGAAGGGAAGGAATGTGGACACAAGGTAGCTGGAAAAAACACAACAAACCTGAAGAGACTTACCGCAGTTCATCACAAAGACATCGTGGTAAGTTGACAAAAAGTTTGGTGGTGGTTGTTTAGAACCTAACATTAAACCAACGGCTGTAATGTTCCAAAAATCACGTTAAACCGGCAACAAACTAATGCTGGCTGACTTACTAGCTTCGTAGCATGTAGCGACTGTAGCCACTAGTTAATAGAATTGTGTGTGAAGTTGAATTTATGCTAACTTAGATACGTTACTTTGGTCGGGCAACTATGTTTTCAGTTGGATTGCAAGTTTAAAGCAGACAGAAGTATGAGCTAATCTAGAAGCTGCAATCAAACTATTAACACAAAACAAAATGGGCAGCTACACATGGACGCAAACTAAATACTAAAAAAATTTTCTAGATAAAATAAAATAATACGCCACACTTAATTCAAAACTTTAACCTACATTTTCATACATGAAATAGCCTACGTGTGGTAGAAAAGTAAGTAAAATTGTTTGTGTTTTGAATGTTTTCCTTTTCATTCTTCTGTCTTGGATGAAGCCTTGAATTTATTGTCATTTGCCCTCTGGATGGGAAAAACTGACATGGCTCAGTTCAGCAGAGCAAAACAAATAAAAATGAAGTTTTAAACTAGGAAGGTGATAGCAGCTGTGCTCACACTATCCTGTGCGAGAAAAAAATTAACCTTTTACCAACATTTATTCCCAAACCAACAATGTGCATACATGCTTACTCACCCGAAACTTCAAGGGTCCAATAACATCTACGTTTATAATGGCCATTAGAGTCTGGAGGGCATAGTAACAGGCATCTGTTCTTTAATAACCGAAATCAGATGTAATGTGATTTAATGACAATATCCAAAGGGAATGATAATAGTCTCCTCTGTGCATGTTTGCTACTGCCTTAGAGGCTTTATAAAGTGGTATGATTGCAGGTGTAGTCAAAGTAATCATCTCTTACAGTTTTTTGTGTGTTTTACAGGAGAGAGAGACTCTCAGTGTGTTTCATCTGTCCTTAGACTATTTCACATTGCGGACTGTGAAATGGTATGTTAACAGGAGCCATTGTGGCCACCTCATCCCATAAGGAAAAGCACAAAAAATGTGTGTACACATATATAGTATGTAAAGACACACTTACTTACACATACATAATCTCTTACGCTTTGTGGAGACAGACAGGACAAATAAGGATCAAATCTGGAATTACCAGGTTGTGGATGTGTGACGTAACGCACAACAGTTTTGTTTGTATAGACTTGACCTTTGATAGTTTGTAAATGTCATCATTCCTTGCTGTCAGAAATTTTGTCCCAATTGGAATGTAAATTCTCTAATCAAAGGTACAGTTTATGATGCTGTCAGATCTTGACCTTTGACCATCAGTTTGTAATCAGCTGATCTTTCCATGTCCAAGTCAACGAGTGCGCCAGATGTTATATAGTATCCTACAGACATACAGAAAAATGAACAACCCCTTTTAAGACTCAAAGACACACTGCCTTCATATGTAATTCTCAGCATAGTCTTGGCACAATAATGAGTTTTAATGTAAGACAGCAATGAAATGTTTACTTTAACTTTTAAGAATCTTTTAGAAAGACAACATCTGTGGTCTTTCTAAACCCAGTCATCTGTTTTGTAAAGCGCAACTTGAACCAAATTGCAGTAATAGCCACTTTCACCTCTTATAGCTTATCTGATTGGACACTGAGGTGTTGTCCACCTTCTACAGCATGATTTTTAATCTAAAAGAAGCTGATATAGTCCTTTTTTTTATTTCTATTCAGTTAATTAACATGATTTTTTTTTATCATTGAATAAGACAAGGCAAGGTAAGTTTGTTTATCTAGCACATTTCTTAGATAAAAGCAAGTCAAGGTGCTTTACATATTAGAAAGACCATCTATTAATCTAACATGCATGTCTTTGGATGGTGGGACGAAGCCGGAGTACCCTGAGAGAATTGACACATACACGCAGAGAACATGCAAAATCCACACAAAAATGTCTGTCTTGAGCTCAAATCAGGAACCAGAAACCTTCTTACTGTCAGGCAGCGGTGCTAATACAAACAGTGGAACAATTATAATCAGTTTTAATCCAAGACAACAGCTCTTCTCAAACATGATCCAATGGATTGTTGAATGTTTAGTGGTTATAACAGCAACTCCAAATTTAACTAGCACAGAGAATACATTTAAATCCCAACCATGATGTTTCTTTCTTTAAAAAAAAATCTAACAAAGTGATTTTATCCACTAAATCCCTTAAAAAACTGGAGAGAACTTCCACTTATTCTTTTTTTTGACTGGATGACTTGTTATAGCACAAAAAAAACCAAAACAACAACACTCTTTCAGATCGTTAAAGTAATTTTTTTTCAAGAGAGCACCTAGCAAAAACTCCAATAACTTCAGTCTGTCTGTTTTAAATACTGGCAGAGAGAAGGAAGAACTTGTACCGTTGCAATCGCACATGAAATATTTGGGCAGCCAATTTTACCAAGTAGAACTTTACAGTAGTCTCTAAAGCGAGTTAAGCTTCCACAGTAGGACATAAATGTGGGTGAGACATTAAATACGAAGACCTTATGTTGCCTCTAATATGACCTGTAATGCAAATATAAATATAACAGTAAATACAAATAAATATACATGTGAGAAGATTCTAGTCTGAACATTTCTGCCCTTTCGCCCAGCTCCTATTAAATCATCTCCTTCATCCCACCACCAATCCTTTACCCCTTACCCTCAGTTTATGTTTGATTAGTTAGACAACAGTAATGCTGGCAGTTGGTCTGTCCTAGGATACATTTGGGTGATGTGATCAGTGCTGTCTTTCCCTGTCATGCCATTGCTGTGTGTGTGTGTGTGTGTTGTGTCCTCTATACGCATCAGTGTGTGGGCAGGCCGCAGCAGAGTGAAGTATGCTGATGGTATTGAAGGCAGAAGGATCAGGGAAGAGGTGGAGAGGAGGTCAAGTAGACCACAGCGAAACATATTCACACACACACACACACACACACACACACACACACACACACACACACACCTACAGACACACACACACAAACACACACACAATAGAAAGTGCAGAATAAATCTGCATTGAACTGCTTGTGTTAATTCAGTGTATATTTCTCATATATTCACACCCACTCGCGAGCAAGCACAGATACACACCTATACCGCACAACCTGCTGACTTAGAGGACAATGTATATTTAGTCAGGGATGAGCGATATCACTGCAGAAACATACATTTTCTTACGTGCGCATATGGGCACACACTTATCCACAATTTTCCCGCTATAATTTCTGACAAAGCCACACCAGAGAAGACCTCAGGCTCATAATAAGCCGAGGATAAAAATAGAAGCACTGTGTACGCACAAAGCCCAGATGCATAGCTTCCTGAAAATGCTAATTTTGTCATCGACCTGTGCAATAATGTATAGAGTGTAGCTTTTTTTCTTATTTGAACAGCAAAAAAGAGACATATATTAAATAAAGACACGTGTAAAATAAAGAATTCAGCATTTATTGGCTGAGATGATATAAGTGAGGGAAAGGAAAAAAAATCACTTAAATTTCTAGCGGGTAATGCAAAGGGTCTTATAGATATACTACTGTATATATCCATCACTGTAACAAGTTTCCTCTGGCTTTCAGTGAGCTAGACTTTGTAAAGCTCTCATATTTTTCTTAGTGTCAGACAATATTTGAAAGACATCTTACACTTCTGAAATGTTCATGCTCGTTTTGCTACTGTGGCTTTTTAACATGTAATTCCTTTGTCTTTTATCAGTCCTGTTAGCATTAACAGGTTTGCAAATAAAACTGTGTAAAGTTTTGTAATTACCTGTAACATTTAAATGAGTCAGAAATATGTAAAGGCTGACATATAGAGCTGAAGCAGAGAATACATGAAAAAAGAATGGATTTGTAGATGTTAAAAACAATATGCTTTGTTAAAAAGATCATTAAATAGAGTTGGGAGCTCAATTTACAACAAGTCAACCTGATAAAAAGGAAAAGGCAAAGGTTTTAAATGATAAGTAGTGGTGCACATCACATCAGAACATCACAGTGCACTTGTGATACTACAGGAAAATTATTTAAATCTCTTTAAAAAAAAAAAAAAAAAAAAGCACACACATTTTTAAGCAGGTAAACTTTTTTCCTTTTTTCTTTTTTTAAACTTTCAGCCTGAATCATCTCCTTGGGGAAACTTAGGGTGGGGTGCACTGTTGGGTACCTACCTCCAGGACCCATTTTTCACTTCATGGGACATTTACAAGTCAGTGCTCATCATTTTATAACAACGTTACAGCTGCTTTCTTTGCCCTAGATCTGCATGCGTGGGAGTAACGGGCTGGAGGGAATTGTGTCCAGGAAAGAAAAAATGCAAACTTGTAACTAAATTTCTCAAGTACAAAATGATGCACCTGCCCATTAAAACCAAATGAGAACATCAAGCCATACATAACTCCCAGACGCATTTATGAAACACACTCAAATATGCATATTTTGTTTCCCTTGTTTCTTTACCTTTGCATTAGTGCACAGCTCTTTGAGTTAATTACTTAGTGCATGTGTGATTGTTAAAGAGTTCATCATTTACTCATTTTTTTCTTTTTTTTTCTTGCAACTAAAATGTTTAATTATCTCCCCTCCCTGGGATGGATGGTATGGCAAGTAAGTAATTTTAGATCACATTTTACATTCTTTTATCTTAATTTTATTAGATGGTGATTTATAATTGTTAAGGATCTCATATAACATGGATTTAATTACTGCTTAATTAGGCAGGTACTGAAGTACTTGGGAAATTAGACTTTAATTAGGACACTAAAGTGTAATTACACAATAACAAAGATGTGTAAGCACCACAGCTTTAGGTCTGCAGGACACTGTGTATGTGCGCTCATACAGTGCCTTGTTATTAACCATGGCTGTGTATTAATAAGAATTACTTATAAGTGGATCCAAAATTGTGTCCTTTTTAATTTTGCTTTTGCTTATTTGGGAAAGCTCAGTTTTGTTAAAAGTCAAGCAATGTCAATAAATTCCAGCACTTCTCAAGCTATAATAGTTAAAAAAGAAAGATCTAAATTAAACAAATAATAAGGATAACAATTACTTGTGAATGATTGGATTGTTTTTGTGCTGCAGACTTCATCCTTCCTGGCTTCAAACTGAGTTTATAAGAGTCAGTGTTGTGAAACTTAAGCAGACCAGTTCTCACTATGTTCTACCAAAACAGTGGCGTGATCAATGGCCCACAGCCAGCAGAACAGATTGTAAAATTAACACATGGGTCTCACTCTTGACAGTGCAAGCAATCAGCAACCAGCTCAGTACAAGCTAAAGCAAGACTATCCCAGTAAATGTTTTGGTTTACTCTGAGACGTATAGATTAAGAAGACACATTACTCAAAATCAAATCCTTCAGAGGACTGGCAAAGATACAACCTGTGGTTGTTGGGAAGATTAAATCCATTTTTACCTTTTCACCTTCAGACAATGTGCTCAAAACCTTCACTTGTATGATCTCCATAAACACACAGACACAAACAAAAGAAAAGAAAAAACATACATATGCCATTTTCAGCCTAAAGACTTAAACTTTATTGTCTATTGCAGAGCACGGGAAATTCGTCTTTGACAGAACGGCTCACAGAATCAAAACATATTCTTATTTCCAACACAACAAAATGGCCATTTTGTTACTTGCCAATGTCTGAGATATTGCATGCACAAGGTCTCCTTTGGCATTAGCACAAGTGCAGCTTTTTAAATGAGAAACGAACGCTACATAGAGGGGCTCTAGACTTGGCTGTGGAAAAAAGCTGCAAGACTTTCTTCAAGACTTTGTAAGACAAACAAACTTAATTACTGGATTACTGGATAACTAATAGTGATACACAACCTCCGCTCTGAATCTTGGCATACTGTAAATGTTCCCAGACTGAATGGATTCACTTTGCATGAATATAAAAAATTGACAAATTCGAGGAAGTTCATGAACAGTTTTGGAGTGGCTTAAAGCATTGATCAAAGGTATATGTTGAGCCAAAATTTTATTCCCTGCAAGATCCAACCTTCATTTTTTCAAATCATCGATTTTCCAAAAACATTCAGATTGTCGTTGCCAAGTCAAAATCTGTTGGTTTTGTCAGCTACATTATTGATATTAAAGATTTATTCGCAAAATTTCTGCTCAGTGCAACTGGGATGTTCAGAATTATCCTATCCAATTACCCAAAAAGCAACACTGTGATGTCAACTTCATTTTATGCTTATGTGCAAGTAAGGAAGATCAAGTAACTGCAAGCTCTATTTTTGCTTTAGCTGTCTGCTCTCAGTTAATTTCATATTCCTGAGGTGGAGCCGCTGTCAGTCAAACAGTTTATGGCAACAGTTGTCACTGAGACGTATCGGTGCCAGACCACACACACACATGAACAGACACTTGATGCATGCTAGTGCACATTCACACGACTACCTGTCAAGGTCACTGGCTCAGCGGTGTTTACCATCCCACTAGCTGTCACATTACAGAGTGAATCACAAACAGGTTGTAGAGGACGACTGTTCATAACACTGAACACTCCCTGCTTGTCATCTATTTGCTCATGGTTTGGATACATAGTCCTGTTACAGCAAGCTTGCTCTCATGGAACAGTGAATGGCTCACAGCAGCTCCGAAGTACCAGGGGTAAAACATTTAAGGCTAAATAATTAGGAAAAGATAAAAAAGGATAATGAGAAGCTTTCCTAAAAACAATCTGTCCTCTGCATCAAAAATGTCTTTGTCAAGCTTTTCTCCTTTCAAAATAAGAGTTACGTGACGGAATAACTTTGCTGCACTGTCTAGCTCTTTCCTACTTCCTGGTTTCTTAACCAATCAAATGCGACTCCCCAATTTGCCAAACAACATCGCAGCGTTAGGTTTTTAATGTCAGCAAAAGAGCCTGCAGTAATGATGTTTTGGCCAAGTGAATAGTGTGTTTGTCCTTATAAACTTATGAAATTACTATGAAATTATTCATTAAGTGAGACTAAGGGAAAACAGACGCTGCGTGGCACTTGTTGGTAAATGTAGCATTTGTTTACACTCTATTTTATGCTAACATAAATTAGCGCATGAAATTAGCGCTAGCATTGCAAAGCACAGCATCTTACTGTGTGGGAATCATCTTGACTCGTGATCATGATGTTTGCTGGTGCTATGTTCTCCGTCCTTTATAGATTGTAAATAAAAGAGCCGTTCTCTCACTAACCGGCAACCTGCGCGAAACTCTCCGAGGGGGAAGGGAGGGAGGGAGGAAGAACACTCTCCAGGTTTTTCTTTTTCGACTGCGGTTCTGATTTGAAACACTAGGTGGCAATGCTACTTATTTTGCCTTTAATTCTCAGGACCTGTTACTGTTCACCAATCCTAGTTGATATCGCTGCTCAGTATCTGGTAGAACTGGTGGGTGGCTCCTGATTGGCAGAATAAGTATTATGTGTGTTGATCCACAGAGAGGAGTGGGCCAAAGCCTATTAGATGGTGTAGCCTGTGTGAAATAGCACTTAGAATTACAAAGTTCAGAAAATGGAGCTGCATTGATTTTTAAGGAAGAGTGGAAACATGTTGCTTGACTCACTTGCGAGAAAGAGCTTAGAGTATAGAATAGAGAGACCAGCTTGACGAGATAATTTTCTTCAAAGCTGAAGATAGATGATAAGAAACTACAAAGCCACTAACAATCTACTGGCTTATGTAGCTATTATGGCTGAACATCCATTCACACACACTCATTCTCATATATGGTTCACACAATGAATGCACAGACTGGAGTGCAGGCTCACTTTCTTTCTAATTGTCTTTGAGATGACTCTGTCAGGCTGTGCTCAAATTTCAGGGTGGATGAATGATGATTATGGACCTGCAGATCATCATTTTTGAAAAGGGACGCTCCCACTTGAGTGCATTCATTCAGGCATGCTCTCCAAAGATGTCCTTGTGCACCCACATCAACACACACACACACACACACACACACGCACGCACGCACGCACGCACGCACACGCACACACACACACACACACACACACACACACACAACTATTCTAAAACATCTTGCAAACCTGCTTCCACAAACACCAGACACAATATGAATTTATGCTAGCCATATGCAAGGGAATCCCGATTAATATTTGTGATGCAATACTACAAAATTTTAAATTGTTTTGTTTTTTTCTGGCTGGAAAGTGGGGGCTTGAATAAAAAAAACAAGGAGGCAATTTCAATAAATCTATGAAGATTATTTTAAGGGGTGTTACTGTTTTACCATTTCTTTTGTTTCCAAGGTCAGTGTGTGAAACTTTAGAGGGGGATTTTTATGTTGTCACTTGCATTTATAAATTCTGTGCAGAAATTACCAACATAAAATGTTTGAAAAAAAAAGAAAAAACAAACACACGAACAAAAAATACAAACAAAACCAAATGGGTCATCAATAAACTAAGCAATTTCGGAGAAAGTAATGACTGGTTAATCTCTGTTAGTAATGATAATTAATTTTTGATATCTGTAATTGGATTGCTTCAGCTCCTTACAAAACACTCTATGGACGCTTCAGAAATGATGCGTGGCCTGGTGGGAACACTCTCATTGATTAGAGATGCTGCAATCAGCTGCGAAGCCACAGAACAGCCGCTTTTGTAGCACTTCCGCTTTCAGTGGAACCCATGGGTTCGCTGCTATCACTTATAACCCTCATTGATGACTACTTTGAACATTTATAAATGTTCAAATATACATATATATATTTTTTTTATTTATATATATATATGAATATATATATACATAAAAAGAAGACACACATGGACCATCTAAAATAGACCTAATGTAATACAAAAACAAAAAACTGTGTCCTGTCCTTGTCATCATGACACAGTGAAACTGACTTAAGCCGCGTTTTGGTGCCAGCATGTCGCATGGTCTTTGATTAATCTCCTGCCTGAGGTCAATACTTGCTCTTCAATGCAGTCTCTTTTCTCCCACTCTTTCACTCTTTATGATGTATAGATCATTTACCATATATATATATATATATAGTCATTATCTGTACCGCTTGTTCCTATTAGGGGTCGCGGGGTGAGCTGGAGCCTATCCCAGCA
>JBAMHW010000004.1:23878007-23892873 GCA_037177495.1 Rhadinocentrus ornatus
TACTATATTTACTATTTACTATATATATATTTATATATAATTTGGAAAATGCACAAACTCTTGCGTTCATGTTTCCTGTTGCACAAACAACAGTTATTGCTTTAATTTGGAGAGAATCAGGATAGCTTTATAAAGGGAGCAGGAAGAGCCCAAATAGTAACTATGCTAAAAAATAACAAAAAAACAAAACAAAACAAAAAGAAAACAACCTAAAAAAAAACTGCAACTGATACAAACTGACATGGCTGCGTTTAAAGTGTCTACATGTGATTTTCTTCATAGTTTAGCTTCTCTCACTCACAGCAGACTGACGTAGCGACGTAGCTTCTTCTCTCTTATTCCCTATGGAATTGTGCGATGAGTCGAAAATCGCTGCCCCCCTTTAGCCAAGCGACTGCCGACATTTGTGCATGTGAACACGGGAGCTTCAGACGGGACACAAGAAAATAGAAAAATATTCAATTTTTGTTACTGTCACATGGCACTACAACCAATCAGTAGGGGGCTTTAGCTGTGTCTGACTTTCCCATACTTTACAACACTTCACACAAAGATTATAGAGTTGTAAACAAAAGGCAGCCGCCTGGTGTCAGGGTGAAAAGGTGAATGTAGCCTTGAGGTCCGCCATGAAATGATGATATTTACGATGCTGTTTCCTATTTTGTAAACTCGGATGAACCCAAAGCCTTTTACCTTAAAATGAATTATTATTATAAAAAGACATGGTTGTAGTAAATTTAATTATTAAAGACCACATATAGTAGGTGAATCTGAAAGTCACAGGTGACTTGGATATTTATGGAAAGATATTTTTGTGGTTGAAGAAATGGATCTGGCATGTGTGCAGTCTTTGGCACCGATGCACTTAGGAAGACCAGCAATAGAATTAGATATGTCTTCACTGCTACTTGTTTTTAAATGAATGATTTTCATAAAAAATTGTACCAGGGAAATTGTACTATTTGGATCTGTAATATACAATAACAGTTATTTTATTATTTTGTTACATTGTTGATGTTATTTTATATTACAAATTTTACAAATAAAAAAAAAAGCTTCAATTTAAAATGTTCAGTTCCTCCATTCAGTTTGGTATTAAAAAATGTTTTATTTGACAATAACCGTTATACTGTGTTTGATTATAATAATTATATTGATCAATAATTAAAAGGCCCAATCTTTTTTTTAAGCTGTCAAAATCATTAAATGATTGTGAAATGTCAAGCAAAAAGTTCTTGTATGGTATCACCGATACTTGTCCTGGATTTACTTGGTATCGGATCTATACTAAAATTTGCAGTATTGCAGTGTTTTTAGGATTTGTTCTTAGCTGATAACAATTTCAAGATATGTAGAAAGTCACAATCTTTGCAAAATGTTCGTAAGTCAGATTTAACAACAAATTAGTTTGTAAGAACGGTTGTTGAACCATATGGTGATGAGGAGAGAAGAGAGAGAGCATGATATAATGTTTAAGAGTGACTAACTGAAAGAAGCGGGGGAGGGGACCAATGGTGAAAATCTAATATAGGAAAGAATATGGAGTGGGGGTGGGGTAATAAACAGCAGGGGATGAAGTAGCTGTTCATGGGATAAAGTGTAATGGAGACAGCACTGGAGTGATGACCAACATCAACTACAAGTCTTGTTAATAGTCATGCTGTGTGTGTGTGTTTGTGTGTGTGTATTGCCATTTAAGTTTGCAGGGCCTGGAGTGCAATGTTACAGTATTTATCCATATGACATTCATATATATATATGAATCAGTGTGTTTTTGTGTAAGTGCCTCAGTGTGTGTGCCTCTCATGAAATGTAGATACACAGACACACACAAACATGGAGTTTAGCTTATCTGCCCTGATCAGTCTGATAAATGTTATTACCTGCTGCATTTGTTTCCTCTCATCATTTCCTCTTCCTCCTGCTACTCCCCTTTGTTTCATGATGAGATTGGGGATTTACATGCACCTTTGTACATTTTTCTGCTGTTTTGTGAGAGTACTTGTTTCCATAATTCCCTTGTCTCTAAATCTAACTACCACAATTAAATAGCTAATTTTGCTTTTGTCCTGATACTAAAAGAAACCTGATTGTAACAGAAATACAAATTTCCATTCCATAGTGAGAACTGATCAAATACATGCACATATACTGTGAATATGATCTATTACAATCCAACTTCATCCAGCAACACTGTGTTATTAGGTTCCCTTTTTTTCTTGACTTTGTAAGTCTTTTTCTTGATTTGTCTTACTCTGTTTCAACTAAGTTGAATGCATTTTCACAGACTGCAAGGTTCAAAAGTGCAGGCAATTCATAAAACAATTTTTAACACCTTGCTTTTAAGAATTGCATTAATTTACCGCTTCAAGAGCTACAAGAAAAGAGAAGAAACTTGTGTATGGATAAAAAATGGAGGACTCAGAAGACCCTGACACAGAAGAAAACACACCCTTGTTTCCCACTAATGTAAGAAATCATTCTTACATTGCTAAACTTACGTCACCAGGTCCATAGCAATTATGTGTAATGCTATTTTAATTATTCCTTGGAATTTTCATATAATCTACAAGCCATCTGCATAAAATACAATTTGAATAAATTCTCTTTTCTGTCAAGGATAAAGTCAGTGCTATCGCTTTGAAGGTTTTTTGGTCCTTGGTCAATTAATTTAATATGCATTGCATTTTCACTGACAAGTATTCATCAAATTGATAACAAATTTGAAGATCTCTCAAGCAGTTAAGTCTCTGAATTGATGTGGCCTTTTGTTTCATTTTTGTTTCATTTGAGAAAGTTTTAAATCTGCTCTGTAATAATGATTGACAGGTTTCCTTGACATTTGATTTGGTCTGGACCAAATTAACGAGAAAAAAATTAAAGACATAGAGGCTTTAAAGTAAATTGCCACCAATAGCTTTTATCCCCGTAACAGTTGGTCATGTCAGCTATAAAATAGACCAAAGTCCCACAATAAACTCCTTTTAATATTCTCTGAATTCTCGGAGCACTTGTAGAGACAACAAAGTGA
The DNA here is from genome assembly GCA_037177495.1 of Rhadinocentrus ornatus. Classification (NCBI taxonomy): domain Eukaryota; kingdom Metazoa; phylum Chordata; class Actinopteri; order Atheriniformes; family Melanotaeniidae; genus Rhadinocentrus; species Rhadinocentrus ornatus. Next base: position 23,881,039 of record JBAMHW010000004.1, read on the forward strand.
GAGCCAGAGCTTGGATAGATTACTTTATCAAATTACGGCATGCACTTAAATGTGAGGGACATAATAGCAGAAAAGGTGGTTATATTAAATTGGGGGGAAAAAACATTTTGGAGAAGGCTACTTCGAAGAAAAAAAGCTGAAGGAGATCCGAGCAAGAGCTCTGTTGCTTGATATGTAAGATAACATTATGTCTTTTTGACTTTTGGTGAATATTCATTAGTTTGTGGCATTATGTTGTTATTTTAACAAGTGTCCAGCCAGTTAGAGGATAAAACAAATTGGATCTGCAATCTTAGTAGGGGAGAGTGGGGTAATTTGTGCCAAGGGGCAAATAGTGCCACCCCTGTTATCTAGAAAACCACAGAAGAAATTGGTCATGTGACCACATATTTTTTAAGAAACATCCATTTCACTCATCCTCCATAGAAGGGAGACACATGGGGTTGACAGATAAGCACATTTAAGTTCAAAAAACAATTTTTTGCCCTCTAGAGTAGAATTTTTACAAATCTTGTTTGATTGCTGTGTTTGAAAAATTATAGACAACAACTTGAAAATAGTTTACACCTGCTTTAGTACTTTATTAAGCTACACCATGAGTCTATACAGTTAGCATGATGCTAGCTCAAAACATCTGGAGGATGCATTTCTCTTTTAAATTGTGGGCTTGGGGTGATTTGTGCCAAAGGGCCTTGGATAAGTTGTGTTAAGTTGCCAAGCAAGTCTTCAATGAGAACATGGAGAAAGAGCCAGTTGACCATATGAAGACACTATCAGCAATATTTCATGGTATAGGTGCCATGAAATACCATGAACTGGCTTTTGAGTTCGCACAAAGAAATAACATTGACATGCCTGCCTGCTGGACCAGAGACAAACAAGCAGGCTAGATCAAGTATAGGCTATTGGGTTTTGGAGTGGATAGCTTCAACTTAGCCAAAGCTGAATGTAAATTACAACGTACTGATAAACCTTTAACCTTTTCTAGGACTTGATTGGTTCAATGCCTATAAATTATGCTACCATTTGGCATGTCGCGTTCCTGAAGCAGCCTATCTGTCTGCTGATGACTATCATTGTGAAGTTTGCAGGTCAAAAAATCCAAATCCTTAAACTATATTGGATTGGTGGAGAATGTTGAAGGTGACGAGATCAGTGCAAAGTTTCTGAAGCAAAGTTGTAGGAGGTCTGTTGATGGAAAGCCCATCTTCACAATTTGAGAGAATGATGGAGGAATTCCCAGAGGTTATGTTCTCAAGAAACTACCTACACCAAAAAAACTTACTGGTACAGCCAGAAGGTAGCATAAGTTCACCTTCAGCAGAAGGCCAAATCTGTGAGGAGATTCTGTGAGGAGATTCAAATGCAACAACATCCTAAACTATATGTACATATTTTAGTTGGTTTAAAGACAATTTAAGTAAAAAAATTGGCACTACTTACCCCACTCTGGTTTGTTTTTACCAGGTTAAGTTTGCTAAGTAAAAAAAGCTGGGACACACCATGCAACTTTATCCAGATTTTTCCTTCGACGTTAAATGGTCCGTATTTATATAGCACTTTTATCCAAAGCGCTTTACAGAATACATCACATTCACCCATTCACACACACTGATGGCAGTAGCTGCCATGCAAGGCATTCACTACTACCCATCAGGAGCAATTAGGGGTTCGGTGTCTTGCCCAAGGACACCTCGACATGAACTTGACTTGGCCAAGGATCGAACCGGCAACCCTCGGGTTACAAGACGACTGCTAGGCAAGGTCAATCTAGTACTGTGTGTGGTTCATGGACTTAACTAAAATACACACATCACCATGAGGTAAATTTTGGTGAAGGTTAGCGAATCAATGCTGCCCAGAGCTTGTGAACCCTCAGGAACAAGCATTGCGTATTTCTGTGCTTTGAAGGCGAGGCTTAAAAATCCTGCCATTCACATTGAGCCTTTCCCCTTTCACCCGGGCTTCTGGTCCTCTGGAATTTTTAACTAACTGCTCTTGTATAGTTGTAAAACCTTGTGTTAAGATTCTCCCATTATTAAATAAATAAATAAAAAAAAAGCTCATCGACTTCTAATTTGAAGAGATGTGGAGTTAAAGCATCCATTCAGTTTGAGGGGATATATCTGTAAGTCCTCGCCATGACTTGCCTTAAAAAGCCATTAGGAAAAGGCAAGACTCCCAACTACTACTACCAACAGCCCCAAACAACCCAGATCGCACTGCCTGCAGTCTTCAGGTGCATGACTTCCCAGCAACAGGTTAATTGGTTAGTTACAAGTTTCTCAAGTTCAGTCTTTTATTTCTCACTTTTAACTAAACACTTTAGCCAACAGAGTTTTCAAAGTTGTTAAGGCATACTGAATATATTTATATATATATATCGCATCTCCAGGATAAATATTGGCTTATAAGTTATTGAGTGATTGGTTCAAATTCCTTAATCCACTCATAGCTGATTATAATTTTACACTGATTTACAGATTAACATTGTTAGAATACAGAAGAATTTTATGCACAGTGAAAGACTATAGTTATTCAGTGGGGGACAATTACAATCAGAGATAATGGAATGGAATCAATAAAAATGAATAATTGTTTTACTGTTTTTTTGTGATAATAATCAGACCATAAATATTCACCACAGGACACGCTCTTTTAATAGAGTAACTGTCTCTTCCTTTTTTATTTTTGTTAAATTACATTAGCATTTGACTATGTAATGAAGTACTAATCTGTATTGTGAGGTGGACAGTTGCCATGACCACAGAAAATCACCATTCAGTTTGGAAAATGAACAAACCAGAAATAATCTAAGCTAACCTAATTTATTCTACTGGTACAGCATGACAAAATCAAGAGCTGCCATAAGAGTGGGCTATAACGTTAACCGCCAATAAACACGGCAGTTTTAATACTTATTGTCTGCTCTGAGTTGGCGTGCTATAAGTGTAGCAACACAGCAGTGTGCTCAGAATAAAACATTCTTGAAAGGACATCCTCTCCGGTGCTTTGCCTGTATATATTATTTTTCAGATCTCCTCATAAGGTTTCATTATGTCTGATCTCTTATCAGACTGTTCTCATTAGATGCAAGCACTGTGCTTGAGTATAAAGCATATTTGTCACCGTGTAAAGACATGTTTAGACGATTATATTCCAAACAGTTAATTCATCACTTAGGACCATTTTCATGCTCACAACTCATATTACCCAGGATCAAGTTGGGAGATTGGAATAAGATCCCAAATCTAGGGCAAAATCAGTTGATGGTATCATTATTTGTTGTTTAAGGGACTGAGGATCTTATTTGCAATAAATACTTTCATTTACTTGTTTAAGCATTTTTTTGTCCTCCCAAAAGCACTTCAATAACACTAACTTTTTGACAAAATTTTTTCTTATTTTCATCCAGTTGCTATGTTTTCCCTGTCTGAATTTCCACATTTTGCCATGACATTAGCCCCATTACCAAAGGATCCAGCATTCATCCACCACTCTTGTCTTCAGGTAGTGGCCAGTCTATTTTGCAATATACAGCTGAGTGTGTTCTCCTTTGTCTCAGAAAGTACCAAACTATTGATTTGGCCTTTCCTCATGTTCTTTTCTAACTCTTGGAAATTTGTGTTTTGGTTTTGCAGCCTAAGGATGTCCTGGTGTTACACTACAATGAGAACTCCTTGGGCCACATGCTGTGTTCTGAGACATCCAGCCATGTGAAGAAATCTCTTGAGGAGACATGCTGTTGTGTTATGTACAGAATCTGGGTTGGCTGGTGTTGTTAGCTAAAATAAGCTAAATAATTCCTGGAAGCACATGTTATTTCAAAACAGGTATATATCATTAAGCCATGATACCTTCATTGATGTGCAAGTTAACCATACCACTTGCATTATTGCTCTTTCATTACATATTCTGACTTTTAAACTGTGCAGTGATTAAAAGGCTAGATGATCCCTCTCCATATTTAGCCCGGAGGGATCAACATCTATGATTTCCCCCCAAAATTTCAAGGTTTAACTTTAAAGATCACAGAATAGTTTCCCCTTCCCTTCAGTCCCCTCTTAAATAATTTGCATTTGTGGATGCTGCCACAACCGGCATTCACTGACTCTGGTGTTCACAAGTGTTTCTGAGTCCAAGAAGTGAATTCCACTACAGAATGACGTCTCTTATCAATGCAGTGTGACACAAGAGACAGGTGTTATAAATTAACACATGGACAAGCTGCCAATTCATGTGGAGGTTTTGCTTCTTGTGTCTCATTTTACAATATCCGGTCTTGCTCCTCTCTCAATATATTATGTGTATCTTCCCTCAAATAAAAAATAAACATGTCAAAAATGTTATCATCCTGTTTTTAGTTGAATACAGTTTGTAGGCTTTAACAATGAGAGAGTTCATTCAAGTTTTCTATTAATGTAAGTTTTATACAAAAAAACAAACAAACATAAAACCTCCACAAAAATCCACAAAATTCCAACAGTCATTAGCTGTTTCTGAGCAATCAAAGAGAACACAGTTGGAACAGACTGTTACCCAAAGGATGCTGAGAACAACAGTGAAACACAGCGAACACTGAGGGGTAAATCCCACAGAGCAAGAACAGAAAACAGGAAGCAATTAATGAAATGTGAAAAATACATGATTGAAATGGCACAAGATGCCATCAGGTATGATTAAAAAAATAAACAAAGGAAGCTGTGATTGTGCAAAGGTGACAGAATAATCAGTAACACCAGCATGAGGCTTCAAACACTGCCAGTATCATACAGCAACAGCCAGCGTCAAGCAGGATCAGACAGGTGAAAGACAGCGCACATTGAAAGATAACACACGTTGGGCTTTTGTAGTTTTATTAGTTCTGCTAATAATCATTAGCAGAACTAATTAAACTGATTAAGTGCAACCCCTTTGTCCCCTACATTGGTGGTATTCATGTTTAAGGAGTGGTAATTCTTACAAATCAGTGTATTTATTCAGTGAATATTAATTTAAAAAATTGTAACATGGTTGAGTGTGTATTCATGTAAATCTGTTCATTGGGAGTTTAAATGAAGAGAACGAGGGTATTTCCTCTTTCTGATACTCCTTCAAAGAGAAGTTGAAAAGAAACAGTTTAGGTTTAGAGCTTAACTTGCATTAAAAAACAAGGTTAAGGACTAAGATTTTAATCATTACTTAGGGAATTAATTACACCTATCAACATCTTCACAAACATATGTTTACAAGTATGATGAGTGTTAGTGTCTACTATTAATTATAGTTTATTTTCCTTTAAGCATTGTATCCATCAATCAAGGAGATACCCCTACACACACACACACACCCATCAGGGCTTTGCTACACGCATGAATCAGAGAAAGCATTTCCACCCTAAAGACTAATGAATCAACGTAAGAAATTATGTTTCTGTGTTGTATTGTTTTCAAGCGAGTGGGCCTATAAGCCCATTTTTAGGCTCTCTTCAAATTCTGAGCAGGGAAACTTTTCTTAGCAACAGTTACTATGCCTACAAGGCTGCCAAAGAGTCATCAAAGTCCTGTAGACTCACTGGTTATGCAGAACGTGAAGACGAGGCAGTTCAGAGATCAAATTGGTAAGAGAAATCCAAAGTCTGACAGATCAACCTGAATCTGTGAGAGAGATGAAATAAATAATTTCATCTCTGTTGAAAGAAGAAAAAGATAGTGGGTGTAATGTTTCTTCTCTAAGTCCAGATACTTCAGGCCAGGATTCAGGGCAGAATAGGGCGTTCTGTCTACCTGTTTGCATCATGCTATAATGTCATTTGTGGATACATTACAACTGTGTGATTTAGCTTGCTTGGGTGCCTTTGTGAATGTGTGTTGCAAGCTAGTGTGGTGGGGAGGAGGGAAAGCCATATGCTAGGCCATATGGGTCTGCAGGGGTTCTGCTCTGTCTGCCTGGGGGAAAGTAAACATGTCTGAAACGCACACAAACACACAAGTTTACAACGAGCCAAGATGTTTCTGTTGATGACACCATTTGATAAATCCCTGCTACCCCCACAGAGGTCGGGAGGGGAGAGATGGCCAGAGGCTAACAATGAACTGGCTAGCAATTACAAGTATGCCTTGCAACACTATGTAGCACATAAAAGCAAATAATCATCACACTAGACACAGTTGTGCACAACAGCAATAAATTAAATCATGAGATAATGGAACAGTATTAAGTCTGAAGAATCACAGAATTACATAAGGATAGCATTAATAGCTTTCTGGATAGCATTAAAGGTAAAAATAATTTAAAATGTTCTCATTTGTTGCAAGGGATAAAAAGAAGCTTCCCTAAAAACAATCTGACCTCTACATCAACAATGTCTTTGTCAACCTTTCCCCCTTTAAAATAAGAGTTACGTGACAGAATACCTTCAGCGAACTATGTAGCTCTTTCCTACTTCCTGGTTCCTTAACCAATCATATGCGACTCCCCAAGTTGCCAAACAGCGCAGCATTTGATATTTTATGTCGGCAAAAGAACCTGCAGTAATGATGTTTTGGCCAAGTGAATAGTGTGTTTGTCCTTATAAACTTTTGAAATTGCTATGAAATTAATTTATTAAGTGAGACTATGGGAAAACATTTGCTTTCCCTTTTTAACCACTCTCAGCTTTAGAGTTTTTTTTTTGTTTTTTTTTCGTGGATGTGAAAAATATCAATCAATGTAGCTTTGATGTTGTAGTATAACTTAACAAATATTTCCATCAAACAGCTTGCCACACCTCAGATGATTCTTTGCACTCCACTCAAACCACAAGGCACCAAAATCATTTGTTTAGCACATAGCACACTTCTTCATTTCCTAATGTTTTACTTGTTTTTGTAGTCCCTGAGTTTCTGTGTAAAGTAAAATTTCAGCAAGAATCCAGGCTTCTCTTACACTCAGTCAGCACACGGCAAGCTGAAAATTCCTTTGTGGCTGTTTTATAACCATTTGTGTAGTGGTCTGCCAGGTAACATCTGCTTGGCAGAGTTGGTGCTAATCACTTTACTCCTTTCATCAGTGGGATGTTTTTAATCTTTGGCTTGTTATTTTCCTTTGGGGGTTGAAGGATTCTTGGAAGAAATACACAGCCTTAATAGTTAATGCAAATTTTGCAAAAATTAAATTAAGCAATTTTTTTTTTTTTTTTACAATTTTGTGTTTTCATGGACATTTCATTTCTTTTATTCAAACAGCTCGACCCCTCAAACCCCTAATTTTCTGTTACCCAGACTCATGTGGCAAAGAAAAAATTAATTACATTTTGATAATTGTATTTATATGACCATGGTCATACAACATTAAATCAATGTAAAGCCAAAGAAATAATCCGTCTTCCTTTCTAGCCCGTTTGACCATGTATTCTTGTCCTGGGCGGCATGTCTGGAATTTTTATTGAATGATCACAATGGGTTTGCATGGGCTTATATTTACATTCACATGATTTCACAAACAAAATAATCTTTATTTGATGTATGACTTTAAACACAGGCTCTTTTTTTTTCTTTTAGCATTGAGACTTCTGTTGTTGTTTTCAAAGCATATGTGTGGGGGTATGCACTCCCACATGCTCATATATTTGCCTTCACATTTAGTTGTGTGGTGGTGTATTTGATGCAGATGCTGATATTGATCTAGTGTGTGAGCCATTTGTAAATGCTTCAGTTTCCCACAGATTTGACATATTAGATTGTAACTTTGGAGGAAATGTTATGTATGTGTGAGTCATAATGTAAATGTGTGGTTTTCTTTTAGCATTAAAAGAATGTGGCCAGCCTAAGTTAGAGGTGTTGATGAAAGTGACCTCAGAAAAATGTATGAAATGTAGAATTTTGATATTTCACTTGCCACATAGCCTACAGTGATGTGCACCTCAACAGTCTGTTCTCCAACTCCAGAACACAATGCATCCAGTCACATCATTTCTCTTCACTATTACTAACCACACCACTTTCCACCTTGGTTTGCATGCATGCAGCATCCCACCACTTGCCCACTCTCCCCATTTTTCCTCTCTGATGATGAGCAATACTTTCTTCTCGTTGTATTTCAGAGCAACCTCGATTTGACTGACTCTAGTCTGCCATTTCTGTGTACTTTGTTTTGCTACACTAAAACCTTCATATTATATTATTATTTTTAAGGCAAAGCTGCTGTGCAGCCATAATTACACTGTAGTCATTGAGTCCGTTTACATAAATATAAAAATCAGATATTTTGGAGTTATCACATTATTGCAATAATCCGACATGCACTTCTAAATTATAGTATTCTAAAAATCTGTGTCTATATTAACACAGAACATTATCTGATTTGCTTCTGCATGCATGATGACGTTACTTTCTGCTATTTTCAAATCATTCTGTCTGTGTTGAAAATGGTGGTGCCTGCTTTCTCATCGTTAGCTGCTAATGTGAGAGGTAACACGTTGCTAAATAGTTTTTAGGTGAATGCTTTTCCATCAGTGGAGATCGAGGGCCGCACACTTTCCAGTACCCATGCCAGAGACTCAGAGAAGGCTGAGTACTTTTGAGAAGCACTGCCCCCCTTTCAGGGTGATTCCAAAAGTCCAACCCTACTCCGGGAGATTGGTTCCAAACCTCTTCTGTGCATTGAGGCGAGTCTTACTTTATGTAGTTGGTGTCTCTGAACTTCTTTCTTCAGCCTCCTTTCCCAACACTGAAGTGTTGTTCTGTGTCCCTACAGCTAGTTAAATCAGACAAGAACTAGATCCCTAAGGCCTCCTCCTTTGACTGCCAACCAAACCACTCTACAGTATCTTGGACCCTTAGAGTGCCTCCTCCAGGTGATGGGTCTACAGAGAGGGGTCTACTGTAGATTGTTCAAATAAAGCCTCGGTGGACCCCATGACTAATAGCCAAACTGCACTTTGTTTGACCCCTCATTATGGACCACCAAAGTGTGGACTGTGATTTATAAAACCTTCTGAGCTACTTCAATGCTGATTTTTTATTCTAAAAGTTCTTATAGCATGTTGGGTGCTAATGTTTGCGCCCAGTGTTACTAAGTCATTAATTGAAGATTGGCTGGAAGTGTATACATGTCTAGAAGTAGGAGTTCTTTCTGCTCTGAGTACCTATAGCCACTCAACACATGAAGATGAGGAGAGTTGAATTTTTCAGCCCAAATGCAACTCTGTGCTATTTAGTTATGTTTTGAGAGATTAGCAGTTCAAAATGCAAAACATATAAAATATAAAATGCCATACTCTGTAAATATATATTTATTAAAAAATGCATAAAAAATTACACATACAGTATATTACCTCGTAGTTAGCCCTTTATATATATAAATGGTGCAGGTCTTCTTCCTCTAGAGTGGTTCTTAAGCTGACTTTTCCTCATCATTATTATTATAATTATTATAATTACCATAATTATTATAATAAATATTATTTTATTTATTAATTTATAAAAGAAATTTGTAGTAGTAGTAGTAGAAGTAGTAATAGAAAACATTCTTAATCATTTTGTTTAACAAGCCAAAAATTCCTCATATAGAAGAAAGTGATGGTGCAGTTACGTGATTTATTTTATTTGGTCATTTGAACATGTATAGATGTTTGTTTTTTAAAATTGCAATGTATTTATCATCTGTGCACAGTTTGCCATACCAGCACATGCACACTTAACTACTGCAGATGGTTAAATAGATGTATGATGATAAATTCCTTTGGAAGAATGCCAATCCCTTTGTTTTACTTAAATAAAATGCTGTACATGTAGCTGGGCAGCTGATCCATACAAGACACAGATGTTATGGGATACATGTAGTATAATACGTACTGGGATATTTTTCTTTTCCTTTTCATTTCTTTAAAGCTTTGAAAGACTAGCCTCAATGAGTGCCAGAAACAAAGGGCATACAACATAACAAAATAATAATGCAATTATTATGCATATATTCACCTGACTTGGCCTTTCTTTTTTTCCCCAGCCAGCCCACTTTAACTCTCAGTGTCACTCTGTGGATAAGGCATGTCCTTCATCAGGGTGACAGTGTCCCCTTCTTGGCTATGTTTCCTGCAGTAATTTTTACTTATTAAATTAACAACCGTGTTATTCAAAAACCCCACAGCCAGGCACACAGGACAGTCAGGGCATCTTTTATGCATTAATTACATAGATTTTTTATTACATAAAAGAGAAGAAAAGGCAAGAGGAAATTAGTTATGTTTATATATATATATATATTACGTTAATAGAAAATATCCTCATTTTGTAAAGTTTGGAGCTTGTAGAGTGAATAAAATTCTTTGTTCCAGAGAAAAAACATAAATGTTATTAAGTCTACCTAATGTGCTGTAATCATGCCTTAATTTACCAGATATTTGTCTTGACTTTATTAATGACCTGTGAAGACTCTTCTAATAACATGATTCAAGATGCTGTCTACATTTCTGTGTAATTATATTGGAGGTAATTATTATTGTAAAATGTATAAACAAAACAAATCAAAAAGTAAGTAGTGGAGTTTGCTTTGATGATGGATAATAAGAAAGTTTTTAAAGTTTGATGTACCTAAATTACTCTGAGCACAGGACTGAATGACTGTAAGGTGAGATTGATTACAGGAGGGCACCATGACATCTGTATTGGAATTTGTAAAAACACTGAGTAGCAGTGAACCAAGTAAAAGGGTTAACTGCAGAATTGCATTTCCTTTGCAAATGCCACCACTGTCACTCAGGTATGGGATAAATAATGTATGATGCAACTGCTAATGCCAACAATATTTAAAAAACAAACTGCTTGAAGGAAGAATCTGTATTGTAGCACCTTATAAATGCCAAAGTGCCCTGGGTAATTTATATTTCAAAAGTTTGAATTTACAATATGTGGTTTTTGCAGCTTAATCAACCCTACATGTTAAAAGTTATTTACAATAAGAGACATTATTGGAAATAAAACAACAATAACAATAATACTTATTTACTGAAATATATATTTTATCTGCTAAAGCCTCTGAAAATCTTCAGGACAAGAGAATTGCTTTAAAGATTTGATGTCAAATTGCTGCTTTATTAGGATTTCCTTATATTTGCTTTCTGATATTCATGTTAGATTTACCACCACTAAAATGTAATGTTGCTGTTCAGTTAATCTTCTAATCAATTGTTTACCTTTATTTTCAGTGAACCTGTTAGAACATAGCTGAATTCCCTTATCCATGTTATTTCCTCTTTGCTTTCTCCTTGTTTGTGTGCTTCATGCTTGGTGTGGCGGCTTGTGATTGCTGATTCTGTGCACCTGAACCTCATCATCATCTCAGCACTATATTTATTTGTAAAATCCATCAGCTCCGACAGGAGCTGAAGAGTTTGAGGCAGCAGTACAAGGTAGGGAGTGAAGAGGAGAGGGGACCTCTGGCAGAACTATGCACTAAATTCGCAAGAGGCTGATGATCCTGAGGAGGACTGAGTGGCACAGGAGGGAGGAAGGAGAGATCCAGGAAGCGGGCTGCTTTCCTAGCAAACCCATTTCAGTTCACAAAACAGCTGCTAGGGCAGAAGCGCAGTGGTCAACTTGCCTGCTCCAAAGCTGAGAGAGACCTACAGCAATGATTGTAGAGAGCAAGAACTGGGCCCTTGCAGGTCCCTGATTGATCCACCTGCACCAACGTGGGATTTTCATGTGAAGGAGCCCGGTTGAAGAAAGATCCGGGAGCTAGTCAAAAGGGCAAGAGCAAGCTCTGCTCCTGGGCCTAGTGGAGTACCTTACAAGGTATTTAAGAATTGCCCCAGGCTACTCCACAGGCTCTGGAAGATCCTGAAGGTGATCTGGAGGAGGGGCAAGGTAGCAGACC
>JBAMHW010000004.1:23902246-23922354 GCA_037177495.1 Rhadinocentrus ornatus
TGGAAAAACTAGTCCATGCTTTCATCTTTAGTCGGCTTGATTATTGTAACAGTGTTTTTACAGGTCTACCTAAAAAAATCAGTTAGACACCTGCAGCTGACTCAGATCTCAGCTGCTCAAATCCTCACTAAAACCAAGAAAGTGGATCACATCAGTCCAGCTCTAAGGTCATTACACTAGTTGCCTGTTCGCCAGAGAATAGACTTTAAAGTTCTGCTGCTGGTTTATAAAGCTCTAAATAGTTTAGGACCAAAATACATCAGTGACCTCTTGACCCAGTATGATCCTACCAGAATCCTCAGGCCATCTGGATCATGTTTCCTATCAGTTCCCAGAGTCAGAATCAGACATGGAGAAGCTGCATTTAGCTTCTATGCTCCACATGTCTGGAACAAACTGCCAGAAAGCCTCAGATCAGCTGAAACACTCAGTTTATTTAAATCAAAGTTGAAGACCCACCTGTTTTCAGCTGCATTTTAATAGTTCTTACTAGGAGTCCAGATCTGCAGCTGGTTCTCTTACGCTGGAATCTTAACTTATTTCTTTATCTTAATTTTTCATGTAATCAATTTTATCTTTTTAACATTTTTTTTCCTGCACCTTGCTGTAATGTTTTTATGTTTTGTGTAAAGCACTTTGAATTGTCTTTTACACGAAATATGCTATACAAATAAATTTGCTTTGCCTTGCCTTAAAATCAAGCCTTTGGAGCACCACCCTTTACATTTATTACACGATAAAAAAGGAAATACCATTAATTAATATCTATAAAGGCAGATAGATATTTAATCAATCAGTCTCTAAAACCTACATTTAGTGAGTTCTTGTTGGAAAGAACATTTCTTTTCCATAAGTAGCCATGCAAACAATAATCAGTTAAGTGTCTCCTCAAGGTTTGTTTGAAGCTGATGGTATCAGGCAGGAGAAAAACTCTAGCATTTCACCATCTGTTGGGGGAAATGAGTTTCCTTGTTAGGTCGTAAATCCTAAGATCTTCTGGTCTGACTTGGGAGTTTCCACTACATAGCCCATGTCTAGGATTCGTCTGTGCATTGTCTTGATGTGCTGACTCCAGCCTCATACCACTCCTCGTGAAGTTCCCCCCAAACTCTTGAATGCATTTTGTCCGACAATCCTGTCAAGGCAGCTGTCATCCTTTTTTTGCTGGTGTGCCTTTTCTCACCACACATTTTCCTTCCACTTAACTTTCTATGAATGTGCTGGGATACAGTACTCTGTGAACCACCAGCTTCTTTAGCAATGAACTTTTGTGGCTTCAACTCCTTGTGGAGTGTCGATGATGTCTTCTGAACATCTGTGAACTCAGGAGTCTTTCTCATGATTGTGTAACCCACTGACCCAGACTGAGAGACCATTTAAAGGCTCAGGAAGCCTCTGCAGGTGTTTTGAGGTAAGGGTGTGACACCATAACTTTACAGTATTGTACTTTTCAACAATATTCTACTTTTCTGAGACACTGAGTTTTCATTAACTGTAAGTCATATTCATCACATTATCAATAAATAAATGCTTGAAATAGTTCAGTCTGTGTGTCATGAATATGTTTATTTCTGAAATGAGTGACAAAATATATTGACCTCTATCTTGATATAAATTTTTTTTTCATCACTGACTGAATTGAGTTGAACAAATAATGAACTACACTGCACACAACTGAACTTGAATTTAACATTTTTCTGCAAAGTTTTTGTCATCATAAAAAGCTGAATTGAATTTAATTAAAAGAGAATTAATCATGTCCTGCTGAACCCAATTAACCAGTAATCATCTGGAAGGGAAGCTGTCAAATAAAATAAGTATGCAGCTAAGACTCTAAGAACAAAAACAGAATTTTCATGTAAAGTGGATCATTTTTGCCTTGAAGCAGGGAAGTGTAAGAGTTTTGAGTTTTGGGTGTAAGGGAAGAGTTTTGAAAGACAGGGGAAAAATATTTGAACCTGGCAACACGGAAGTACGCTCTCAAATCAAAAGTGTGCTCTTGATAAGAGCAAATGATATATACCCTCCTAAAAGTGTGTTGAAATCAAAGCAACCCTGAAAGTTTTGTAGGTAAAATGCTGTTCTTCTTTGTGGGCTTCTAATATCTTTTATGAACATTTTTTGTTATCATCCCCTTTTCCTGCAAATGTACATTTTTCCATTAGGAATTAAATGGTTATATAATCCTCCAGGAGACATGTGGTACTGGAAATTTCTGTTGCTGAATCTATAATGACATTAAGTTTGCTTGTAGCCTTAGCTCACACTCTAATTTTCTTTGTCAACTCACAGTAGTATGACATAATCCCCTTTCCCTTTGATCCAATTTGCTCCATTTTCACCTGCAACTACAACATAATTCAGGCTGCTCTCACAAATGGTTTGGATAATTTCTTAAGAAAAAAAATGCTGGATATTCAGTCATATCCTATGAAATCCTGAGCCCATCCGGGCAATGATAAATTAATAGTGGCGCTCTAATGTGTTGTCTTCTGGACTATTTAAGTTCTGAAAAAAAATCCCAAAAGGCCGGAAATGCAGAAACAAATGTTTTGAATAGATTTTAAGATTTAATATTATCAGAATATCACTGATTTAGATATGGTACATAATTAAAGTTTTGCTCTTTAAGAGTGTTATTTTGTATGTGTGTTTATTTTTTACATAATTTTGAATGAAACCTGACTACTGACTCCTGGACTGTTTAATTTATGTTATTGAAAAGATTATTGAATAGAAAAGTTTTTATTTGCAATGATTCTCTCAGGTCTCACGAGATTGTTGCTAGCGTGGTTGCTATTGACGCTGCACAGCTATTTCTATAAAAACATGACCAATATGGGGTTGCGCAACTCTTTATAGACTGCATTCCTCATTAAACCCTACTTTACGTTAATGAAACTGGACTTTGTGCATTCAATTAAAACCCCAGCGGCGCATTATTTAATTATTAATGCACAAGCAAGGCTCTGTTTTAGCTGCTGCCCCTGTGACTCAACCCCGGATAAGCAGAAGAAACTAGATGGGTGGATGGATATTAACGCTGAATTGACACAACGCACAAAATGACTTTATTTGGGGGGGGAAACCTTGTTTACCAAGAAAATGTAACTTTATTTCTCATAACCTTTGTCTAGTGAATGCATACTATCCATTGTTTGCTGTTGCTGTCAAAGTTGACTACAGTCATAGATAGACGAAATGGTGCAGGCTGCGTGGGCGTGTTGCTAGAAATGCGTAGCAAATTTAACAAAATACTGTGCATAACTTTTAGTAGGATTTTCTACAAACAGGTAATGAGAATATATTGTGTAATTTCTCAGAGAAACCTCTTGCCGATAAATAAAGGGAATGAAAAGCAAACAGGGGAAATGAATAAAACACATTCTCCATTAAATTGAATTTAACCAAGGACGTGACTGCAATTTAACCAGCAGATTTAAAGAACAACCACCTCATTTAGCATGGCATTAGAAGACGGCCATTAGGACTGGCTGAATAAACTCTGGTGATGAATGAGAAGTTTATAAACATTCTGCCATGCTTGGCTAAGGTCATTATGCTTAAAAGGCCATTAGCTGAGCACCCCTGAGTGAATTGGCCAGGCTTCAATGTGACACACATAAGTTAGAATTAAGTTTAGGTTTAGAGGCTGTGTTAAAATGCATAGAGATATTGAATTTTAGGGTCACGATAATACTGCAATAACAAAATAGAATTCTTATTATTGAAGTGTTTCATGAAACCCATTAACATGACTGGCAAGTAAATAGAACAGGGGTGCCCAAACTTTTTTCCTCCGAGGGCCAAAGTGAAAATATACTAGTGAGCCGCACAGCGCCAAACACTAAAGGATGAAACACAAATAAATGTAAATCATAGTTCTTTTAGTTATTGTTCATGCATGCAAATCTTTTCCAGCAGTGCTGATCTTTGGACAACACTGACAGAAGGGGGGGATCTTTCAAGTGTGACATACTCAAAAGAGTTTTGAAATCTAATTGGTGGATTGGCCAGATGTAACGGGTTGGAGGGCAAGATTTGGCCCTCGGGCCCTACTTTGGGCACCACTAAAATATTCATAAAAGTATTCATGAGGATGACCTGAAAAGCATTATTTTAGTGAAAAAAAAAGAGAAATGCAGGATGATGTACAAAAAAATCTATAATTTTGCAATGGGAGATATGGTTTATTGTTATAAAGAAAATTAAAAATGAACTCTCCAAATAATCTTGCATCTCAAAGACATTTTCAACTTTCATTTGTCTTTCTCAAATTCTCCCTATGCCCTTGGCCAAAGTACAATTCAATTATGTTATCTTTGGAAAATCTAAGTTAACTTTCTGATAGTAGTTTTCTTAAATTTTTTTTCAATTATACACACACATACACACACACATATATGCTGGGAATGAATATGCAGCTGTATTTAGCGTAATGATTTCATTGGCTGTCTTCTGCAACACTCCTTTAGGAATCAATTTGCTGTTATGCGTCAAAGCAATCACTGCCTCGGGGAATTGACAAATCAGTTTTATCTAGAGTTTGTGCACTGGCGTGCTGTTAATTTGTCTTAATCACAAGCAATAGTGTAAGATGAGACCACAAGGTAAATGCTGCTATGGGGGCTGAAGAAGGTTTGTAAAGGGTTGGAAAGAAAACAATTGCTTCTATCTGCTTTCATTTTGTCTGAAGTTAGATTTTACAGAACCACTACTTTGCATATTTCCTCAAGACTTTTTTTTTTCTTAATCATGAGGTCACAAATAAGGTTTCCCTCAGATGGCTCTTCTATTTAGATCTTGTTAGTGCATCCATGGGTAGTAAAAGAAAATAGCACACCTGTGCAAGCTAAATTGTCCTGCAGCTTCATTTGCAGTCATGCAGTGGGTTGCCTTTGTCTGTCTGCTGGGCAGATAGACGATTCTGCATGAAAAGAAAAACATTCATTTTCTTCCATATTTTCACTTAAATGTCATTGGAAATTAATAACTAGTATGTTGACTGGGCCGTTTTGTATAATGTATTTTTAATATATTTGAAATCACATTTCATAGTAATGTTTGTGTTAATTTGTGTCTGTTAAGTAATCAAAAATATGCTCCAAATATATGGAAAGTAAAGCTCATACAGCACTTTTGTAAGCTGAATCAATGAGGGTAATTTCAGACAAAAAGGATAATAATTTGTGTTAAATCAAATCAGCTGGTTGGAGTCAATTAGACCTCAGTATAGATTGGTTCATATGTGTGTGATTAACTTCATGATATCATACATGATTATGGTAATTAACAAATCACAAAATAAGATCAAGCTGGTCATTCCGTGCAGAGCTGTCAAGGAAAAAGTAACAAACACATATGCACACACTTCTACTGAAGAGGACAGTGAATGCAACAGTATGTTAATGCAAATGCCAATGTCCATCTATGAATGTCACCATGAATATGAGGAAGTGGGTTGGAACCAGAGGTACACCGTGTACAAATCAGTGCTTAACAAGCCGTAACGAGCTTTAACAATCCTTAACGATTAAATAAACCTTTGATAAGAGGTTGATTATCAAGTTGGTGGGTTCATACAAATGGCAGTTTACTTTAAGCTTTAGGTGTTTATGTGAAACAAGTAGATGAAGGTGTGTGTGGAAGACTGAATTTTTGTGTGTCTGTATGTGTGTGCATGAGTATAAGTGAACGTGTGTGTCTGAGTCTTCAGGGATGAAGTGCAGACTTTGGATCAAAATGCATTTCCAATCCACTAGGCTTAGAGCAGGAAACGAAAGGGGAATTGCAGTCACCCATGAAGCAAAACAGATTCTTTCCTGCTCTGTCTGTTTCTCCACCTAACTGGTATTTATTAAAGACAGTGATCAATTGCCAGGTCTGGAATTTGTGTCCTCAGCTCCACTGCTAAATGTTAATGCTGACCAAAATATTTTTATAATTATTACACAGCAGACATTTCAGAAGGCCATAGTATCTATATCATACATTTAGAATGACATTCTCAGTAATTTACACAAGTTTGTTGCTTTAGTCTGAACAAAAAGGCTAATGGAAACGACTGTTGAAACAACTTTATTATCTCTAATTTAAGTTAATCTGTCTGAGAGGTTGAACTTTAATCACAGCACAGCACAGACAGTATGAAAGCTGGCCAATCAAAGTGAGAATGTTTGTAGTCTGGTAGTAGCAAAATGGTGAAATTTGCCATGGTAACCTTATCAATATCAATTATCAATGTTTATAAGCCCCAAAATTTGAGTAAGCAAGAGGGAATCAGTGATATTATAGCAATTCAGTCTGAAGAGGAAATGGATGTGTGTCTAAAATTTTGTGCTAATATATCCACTGGTTACAAAACTGTTTCCAGAAAAAAGTAATTGTCATGGTTGCTCTGAATAAAAAAAAAAAAAAAAAAAAAAAAAAATCAAGCAAGCTTTTCTTTTTTCTTCTTCTAACTTGTCCTTCCCAGCATCGTAGAAAGCAGACTGATGGTCAGGCTGCTTTATTGTGCCAAATTTTTCTTTGCCAAGAGGAGCTTTGTGAGTATAAGGCTCCTCTTAAAAGTAAGATATTTTATAATTTCTTTTAATTCTTATTTTATTTCTTTGTTTATTTTTAGTCATTATTTATTAGTGAATTTACATAATATTGCTCCTACACCTGTACAGAAAAACAACAGAGAAAACTATACAGCTATTTACAGGAAAACAAAGGTGACAATCATCAGGTAGATAAAGAAGTATATTGCAAAAGTGTAATGGAAACACTTTTTTTGTATTTACACTTCCCTGGACGTGACATAGGAGGTCACGTGACCAGTTCATTTTGAAAAAAGATGGTGCGGTATGAGTAGATGCAGGAGGAGACGGAAATCATTTTACAGAAAATTAAAGAAAATATATATCTGCCTTCCTTCATAGCAAACAACAGTGAAATGCGGAGTTTTACAAAGAATTAGAAATCTCCTTCCTCCTCAAAGTGGAGTCTTGCGAGATGAGATTTGTCTGTTTCCTATCATTTATTTGTTGAAATATCCAAGGATGCCTGTGGGCCAGTTTCTTGCAAACAAATTATTTTAGTTTGGTTTTCCTAGTTGTAAAACTGCGTTTGGGTCCTCACTTCTGCCATTCATGACACAGCAGACCTGAAAACTAAAAGCACTGTTTGTACCTTTTGTTCTTATCCAGTGGAGCTTTAACAGAGTCTAGCTGCACTTTTGTGCCTGCTGCGGTATACAGTGTCTGCAGGAGTGTCCAAGATGTTTGTAGCAGTATAGCCCAATTTCAGATCAACATTTTTTCCCTCAGGAAAAGAATATTGATCATGTAAAAAATTCTGAGTTATGAAATATGTAAACCTCAAAAATCTATATTTAATTTTAACATCAAGTGCTTTTTTTCTTCTTCTTCTTCTTCTTCTTGGCTTTCATGGTTTCAAAATGTGCTGGAAACCTATATCAAAAGTTCTGACCATCAGTTCATTTCTCACTCATTTTTGGGTTATGTCACAGCCGTAATGGGAAATTAATGTTTTGATAGGCTGTGCTCTGTATCATCAGTCACTCTCAGTTTTACTAGCTGGACAAAGTGAAAGATGTGATATGACTACAAAACTTAGGAGCTGTCAGAGGGACGTATGTTATAACATAGTTTAGTCTAGTTTATTCTAGTGTGCATAGTGTGATTTTCCCCTCCTAACCTGGTACAAACCCGTTCTGGAGCAACATCTGCCCTGGAGCACCCCTCCCAGTGCAGCAGCTGGTCCAAAACGGCCCCATACAAGAATTACAATTCTCATTCATGCACAAAGTATGCATCCACACAACTGAGATCATGAAAGATGGTAATATATTATCTAAATGTTAATATATTGTAAGCCACGCAAGATGTATAACAGTCATTAACAGCTGGACTTTAATGAACCATTGAACTTCCAGTGAAAAGAAAAGAGTTTGAAAAATAAAGTACAATAAATGAATATACTTATTTAAATAACAATTCAGCAATCAAGTACAAAAAATGGTGCAAACCACACAAATAAACTTCTCTGAAGCTTAAAAAAGGCACTAAAGTAACTGCTGATTTTTAACAAGCTTCGTATCATTACAGCATCAGTAGTATCAGAAGAATGTCGATTAACAGTCATCCACAAATTACATCACTGGTCGACACATCAACTCAACTTTCAGGACCAAATTAATCCCAAACTAATAATTTCCAAACTGTTTGCATTTCTTTCATATCATGATCTTATGACTTCTGGGATTACTGTGTATTCTTGGTCCAAACGCCCTGGAAAAAGGCTAGAAGTCTTAAAGGTCTACTGGGGCAAGAGTCTTCTTATAGTGTTCATAAGGTATGGTATTCTTGCACTGTGTGCCAGAATGGCATCTCAACCAAGTTGTGACATACCGCCTTGGCTCAAAAAGACTTAAAGGGGGCCCATTGATGCTGATCATTGTTAAACTACATACATTGGAGAACAAATGTTTTCCAAAATTTTTCGGTCAATAAACCTACACTGTAACCAAGTAAAAAAAAGAACTACACTACCCCGAAGCCAACACTTCTTTCCGGCTGCTGCTTCCCCACCAGAATTGAAATAAGAAAAGGAATGGAGTTAGACAACACCCACAGAGAAACCGATATGGCACAAACTGATTTACAACGTAAAGTTAGAAGTAATGGCGTGTCTATTAGGGCGGCAGAACTGGTAGGAAAAGTGGACATATTAATGAACTTCACGAAAGTCGAGTGCGACGATGTCAACACAATGTATGCCGCTTGTAAAACATGTTTAGTTAAGGACATTTAGAAATGAGTGAAATACAACGTTATATGTTATAGGAAGGTTTTATTCAACTTTGGCAGACATGGTGTGAACCATGTACTGTTATATTGTTGTTCCTTTTTTTTGTTTATTGTTACTGACCTCCAAAATAAGCTAGAAACACTTAGCATCCGGTCTAAAAAAGAAAAGTTTTGTTTCTATTGTTTAAGGCAGTTGGCAAAAGTCAAATCTTTTCTTTTCAAGCAGCACTTTGAAACTGTTATAAATTATTTTATTTCACCCTTTTAGACCCCTGACCTGGCTTCACTCCATTGGCAGCCTGTGCATTTTAGGGTTCATTTTAAACTTCTCATGTTTGTCTTTAAATGTCTAAATGGTCTCGCCCTGACTTACCTCTCTGAGCCTCTTCACCCCTACTTGCCTTCTCAGTCCCCCAGGAAGAAACTCAGAGGGGACAGGGCCTTCTCCATTGTTGATCCACAAGTGTGGAATAATCTACCTTTGCACATTAGAGAGGACCCGTTACTGTCAACTTTTAAAACTCAGCATAAAACCCATTTTTATTCTTTGGCCTTGAACCTCGGTGAGATCTCAGTTTGTTTATTTATTTATTTTTATCTTATTTGTTTTAATTGGATTTAATTTGGTTTTTGGGGGGGGGGTTTTTCAGTTGTTTTTTTTAGCTGTTTTTATGTCTGATGTTTTCAGTTTTTATTTTTTATATATCCATAAATTTTAATACCATGATGTTTATTTGGTTATCTTATGTTGTTCATTGCTTTTACCTGCTCAACTTCAATGACTTTCTTCCTAACTTTGGGCCCCCCACATGTCACCCTTCGCTGTCCTCCACAGTTACATTTGTCTTGTATATAGTCTCCACATTAATCATACCTATGGTCACCATTACACCTATGACACGTTTGCTGAGCTCTACATACTGCTGCTATGTGCCCATCTTTATCATTTGTAACGTCAAAGAGGGGGAGGGAAAACTCATCACTGTAAAACTCATGCATCCTATTCTTACTTTATCTGGAAGGATAGGTTCTTGGAACTCTACCAGCACTGAGAAGCTGTCGACTCTCTCCCCATTCATTGTTTGTAATAGTCTTTTGACTCAACTCATCTCTGCGCCTTGATTACATTGTTTAAGCCTGTCAAGGTCTCCTCGACCGGAATCCCTGTTATCACTCCACATGTCACTTTATACTCTCATATTATCCTCTTTTCCTTCACAGTCTTTTTACAAATGCTCTCAATATGCACTATTTTGTTTTTTGCTCCTCTGTCTTGCCCACTATTTACAGATTCCCATCTCTGAGTGTTTTTGTCAGGTTGACATCTCCTATCTTCTTTCTTTGCTCCCTAGATAAAGCTAATGCACTCAACTGTATGTTCATATCGTCCTTTTTAAAGTTAAGTATTATTTTAAACGCCTCTCTTACCGCCCTTTTTCATATAGCAGCACTGCCCTCATCTAAACTGATTTCTTCCAGTGCCCGTTTACTAGTCTACATCCTCTCCCCAATTTCTACCTTATCCTCATCCTTTCCCATCTGTGTCCAATCCTCCATACCCATCTCTTCATTATACTCTACCTGTGTTGACATTCCAGTCCAGTCACAAACCTGCCTATGCAAACTAGAGGCTGACATTTTTTCAGGAATCCCATGGGTCATGTAAGATTAAGGCCCCCAAGACTCCAGTTAAAATCTTTATTTACCTTACCCCCTGTGTTTTAAAAGTGTTACATTTCAGAGAAAAAACACTCCCTTCTAACCAGATAGTAAAATATTAATCTAAGCCGGTTTTTCTCCCTTTACCTCACTCTGTGTGTGAAGGAGGAACCGTTGATTTGTGGGTAATGTTGTGGACAAAGGCCCTCTTCAAAAATTTGGGCTTCTTATCTTCAGAAACCTTGAGAAGCTATTTCAAGTTGATTAGGTCCAGAGCTAAGTGTTTGCTTATACTGTTGGATATCTAAAACAATCCTGTTGATTAATCACACACATGTATATCAGAGGAGGAGAAAACCCAAATTCAACAGCAAAAGATAATATCCTGATAACATCTGGACTTTGTTAAGTTGTCAAACAATCAGTTTCTTTTGCAGGATTCTATGAATAGAACACTTAAACTGTATTAAAAATGTTTGATTTTTGTTGTGATAATTGGTTTAAAATAATTCCATATGTTTATTGGGAATAATTAATCAAGAAAATACTAAGCTGGGCTACTTAGTTTCATTTATATTTTCACTCTAATATTCATATTAAATATTTCTTATGTATAAGCTTATATACTTATCAATAGTGTGCTATTGTGTTTAAACAACAATAAGATTCTATAAGTGATAAAGGAACAAGTGGGGAGGTTGATTAAATGCGCCTGCCAGTAAACAATATGTAAGATGTTACACTGAAGAAAAGTCCCAGAGTCCAGGGGAAATCCCTTGTCTGTTTGTGTATGGTCTTTTCTTCTTTTAGGACACAAGCGGATGGTGGTCGCAGGACCTGTGACTGCAGCTGGCACGACTCCTACAACTTCAGCATTAGTTAGACACAATTTATGTATAGATACGGGAGGAGCTATAATATTTAAGGGTCGAAGGGAGAGTTAGAAGAGTGTTCTCTGTTGTTGTAGGCAACAGGACTCGTCAGATTTTTGTGCTAGTGAAGGGATAGAAAAATCCTACCCAGAGCTCTGTACGCACATTTTTAATACTATGTAATTCAATAAATAATTGAACAGAGAGAAGAAGCAATTTGTTTTTATCGGTTCGTTGTCCACTCTGAAGGAGAAGAGAAAAACCCACGGAGTCAGAGGTAATTATTAGTACTCTAAGTTTGTAGGAAAGGAGTACCCGCTTAATTTGGGTGTGTGGGAAATTAGTACCCACTCGTTTAGGGTGTGTGGGAAATTAGTATGCATTTTTAATGTTGGAAAGTAATACTTTTTAGGAGTTTTTCATTCTTCAGTCACAGGATTCCCACGGGATGGGAATGAATATTACTATTTATTACGTGATTGGGAAGGTGCAGGATAAAAAGTTAACGCAAGCAGACGGGAGTGGAAACCAAACGAAAACATACAAACAAACAAACAAAAAAAAAAAGACAGGCCCTGTAAATCTACACTGTAACCAAGTAAAAAAGGAACTACACGACCCAGATGCCAACACTGCCTTCCGGCTGCTGCTTCCTCACCAGAATTGAAATAAGAAAAGAAATGGAGTTAGCAAACATCTGCGGAAAAAACACAAAAAAATGGTTTACAATGCAAAGTTAGAAGTAATGACGTGTCTATTAGGTTGGCAAAACTGGTAGGAAAGGCAGACATAATAATGAACTTCACCAGAGTCCAGTGTGAACACAATGTATGCCACTTGAAAAACAAGTTTAGTTAAAGACATTTAGAAATGAGTGTAATACAACTTTGCATGTTTTGTTTGGGTTTATTCAACTTTAGTAGACATGGTGTGAACCAGGTACTGCTTTATTTTTCCCTTTTTTTAATTGTAACCGACCTCCAAAAAAAGCTAGAAACAGATAGCAGCTGGTCTAAAAAAAGAATAGTGAGAACATTTAATCAAATTCAATGTATTGCCTCAAGACTAAATAAATTTTAAAAACAAAATGGGAGTGGGAGTCATTCTAAATGGGACCGGATGGGATCGGGAGTAATTTTATCACCCTCTAATGCAAACCACCAAATTAAAAAAAGTTTGTCTCTTCTAGTGATGTTTACATCCACCATGCAACTTTACTGCTTCCTTAGTAGTTAACATCGGGTCCACGTGGCCCCCATGGTCAAAAAGTCCCCATATCATAAAATACAGAAGGCAAATTTATCAACGGGAAAATTAAATATGTCACAAAACCATGCTGATATGCATATCACTGCGAAACCATACATATCTTTGTGCATTTTTCAATGGTTATACAGAAATTCATGGGTTTTTCTAGTAGGTATACGATATACAGTACCAGTCGAAAGTTTGGACATACAGTACGTTACCATTTAATCTAATGGGAAAGTGTGTCCAAACTTTTCACTAGTGCTGCATACCTGTGTATCACATAGACTACACCACTAATTATAGCTTACCACAAATCTATAGATTAATTACAAATAATTTGATTAATCTTGGCTGAGGTCTACTTAATTTTTAACCTCTTTTGATGAATAAAGAGGGGTATAACTCTGGTGTCTCTTTCCTTGAAGTCTCACTTTTCTGTTTGCATTGCACATCCTCCCTTATCATCTGTGTCAGCCACTGATCTCCAACAATTTGTTGCTACATGCTTCTTACGGCCTTTCTAAGACATCAAGCTTAATTGATGAAGTGGGTGGTGAAGGTGCCGCTTTTCATTTTCTATATAATGAGGAAGTTCAATGAAATAATTTAAAGAGGCGGCAAAATACAATATACTGTTTTTCATGAAACATGCTTATTTAAACTTTTTTTTTTCCATACATGATACTTGAGGAGAAAAAAATTGTAGTCAAGCAGTAATGCACTGGAAACTGACTAAATGCCCCCAAAAATTACCATTAGAATTAACACTGAAGGATGGACGGACTGACAATGTTTCCTCTTTTTGGTCTTCCAGTTAATATTCTGTTTACTGAATATTAGCTGAAATGCACAACACATACAAGTGCTTACTGTTTTTGTATTCTAGGGGTCAACTGGATGCACAGTTTGAGATGAATTTCAGAGCTGCTACTCTGTAAAGCTTTTGCTTGCCAACTATTCTCTGTCACATAACTTGATTTACTTTTTTTACTTTTGCTGTCATTGCATTTAGTCCTCAGTATTGCAGACAAGTTATAGGTTTGTCATTAAACTTAAGACTCTGGTCCAAAATTTAGCATTCATCAAATATTTAATAAATCCTGATGAGTGTTTTGGAATAAAACACATTTTTGCAGGTGGAAAAGAAGTGACAGGTAAAAAGGAGCTCCAAACCAGCATAATGTCAATATGAAAAGCTCAAACCCATCAAGGGAAATCATGACAGTCACATCACAAATGACGGCAATTCTATGGAGATGGACGACCAGTTCGTGCTGACAAACACAAAGCAAGAACTAACCTGGCGGTGTAATAATCTGTAATGATGCTTTAGTAATGTGACTGTAATAACATTAATGCTGCCTCGCCTCTTATAAAAGCGCACACACAATGGAGAGGCCATTAAAAAGACATGACACTTTCACTAAGAGAACCGGCAGCAGTGGCTGAGTAGTTAAGTTGGCAAAGCAGTTATTGGAAGATCCATGCCATGTATCTGTGAACATGACTGGCTGCATGTCTGTCTGATGCTAGCCTTACATCAGAAGACTCAAAAGATTTGGAAAAGACTCAAATCTAAAGTGTTTAGAGTTTTTAGTCATAGCCTAGTCTCAGACTGAGATTTTACAAAGACTGTGAATCTCGCAGGGTCACTATTTACAAGACTAAAACTAGATTTTTGTGATATGTTGGACAGTTGATTTTGAACAGGCAGGGCTGATCTGCCACAAGCTCCACCATCCGCTCCTCTTTCTGGATGGTCAACCTACAATGTTTCGTCACTGCTTTTTGTTCGTCTGGTTTTTTTTCTGGATTTTTTTCTCGTCAGTTTTTGTGTTTGTTGTGACTGTCAAGATTCCTGTTTCTGCTTTTGTCATCTATTGGTTGTTGATTGTGTTACGTCACAGCTAATTGCTAACGATTGTGTTAGCCCAAGACTAAGAAAAGACTGATACGGAACAGTGCAGAATACCACCTTTAACTTAACGATTGAGATGACGGGAGTGTGCTGTGACTCCAGTACAACTCCCAAGATTCACTAAAGACTTTCAGTTTTTAGTCTAGGACTATGAAAATTGTTTGGCTTAGCATAAGCGAGTGCGAGGCTGTCCATGGCTATTTCTGAAGTAGTATCAGAAGCCATTAGCAGAAAAGTTGCAGACAGAAAGTAAAACAAGGTGTATAAAAGTTATAAGGCTTTACTCGGCCATTCCTCCACTCCTCCCTTATTTTATCTTTTGTGTTTAGCTGTTAGATTGCTTTCTCCATCTCCTCCTCCTCCATCCTCCCACTTCAAAAAATAAATGAGAGAAAACAAGCATGTTTAGTGGTTATTGTCTCTCTCACTCCCCAGGTCTAGCAATTCAAAGGTCTAGTGGCAAACATACACATACAGGCGGGATACTCTGTCACACTTCAGCACATACATTTCCACTTGTATGCATCCCTTCATACACATACACAGGCTCACACACAGTCTGCAACTTGGATGGTGCAATAAACACATTGATAAAACCATTTCTGTAATAAGCTGTGTTTGTCAAAATGTCATCCCACAGCCCCACAGCCATTATCACAGCTTCAACATTTATAGTGGCTCTTTAAATAAACGGCCCAGGCCTTCGTGGCCTAAAGTGATACCCATCTCAACGCCCACGCACTCACAGAGGTGCAGACACACATATTGTCTCTTCCCACTGAATGTCCAACCATTACACTCCAGCCTTAATGGGAATATCCAGTTCCCTGTAACTGAAGGATTTCTTTCTTTTTTTTTTTTTTTGATCAGTGTCTCTTCTCAAACAAGAACCTACATAGTTTGGAAAATATGCACTAAAAACCTCTTTCAAAAAATGCATATACAGACATCATAATTAACTGTAAATGCTTATAATAATTGGAATATTTAGTTTTGCATTTTCAAATGTCAATAATCTAAACAAATTATTCAGTGACAATTTGCACAAATAGATTTTCTTTAAAGGTAAATACTGCATGTTTAAACAATATGTTCAGGGAGGAAAACAAATTGCCCCCAGTCAGTATTTGTATACAGGATTGGAGGTCTTTTAGGAGAGCAATAATAAACGAAACCAAGAGGGACACATTCATCTTGTTTGAAGTCATTGTTCTTCATTCCTCATGCAGGCCAAAGCTGAACAGCAGGGAACAGTCATGGATAATGCTCAAGCTTTCATCAGAATTATTTGCTGCTATATTATTTGCTTTATTGTGTAATAAATTCCGTTTAGTGCCAGCAACCACACATTGTGTTTACTATAAAGAGCTAACTTTATTGCTTTTGATGTTACAGAGCCATATTCTTTCACCTCTCCCTGGCTGAAGTGGTTAAAGATTCAAGATTCAACATCTTTATTGTCATTATGCAAGCATAACAACATTTTGAGGAGTCTCTCGGCTTCGCACACATATATAAGAAAATAGAAATATAGGACTCATAAATAAGTAATAAATGAAAATATAAAATCTATCAGAGCACCTCTATATTTACATAAAATAAGTGTTGAACTACAATGCAATGGGGCTATTGCTTTCACAGCTCAGTGTCTTTTGTCCTGTGCTGTGCAGCTGTCATGTCACACTGTCACACTGAGGTACAGGGTGCTCTCAATGGTGGCTCTGTAAAAGTTCATGAGCAGCTGAGAAGAGAGTCCCATCCGCTTCATCTTCCTGAGAAAGAAAAGACGTTGTTGGGCCTTTTTCACCAGGTGTGAAGTGTTCACAGTCCAAGAGACGTCAGATGAAATGTGGATGTCCAGGAACTTAATGCCATCCACACGTTCCACTGCCTCTCTTTGTATGCAGAGAGGAGCGTGCCCAGTCTTCCTGAACCTCCAGTAATCTGCTATGACCTCCCTTGTCTTGTTGGTGTTAAGAACCAGATTGTTCTTGGAACATCATTTTGTGAGACTTTGGACCTCTTTGCTGTAGCGGGTCTCATCATTGTTTAATATGAGACCCACCACAGTGGTATGGTCCACAAACTTTACAACCATGTTGGTGGGGTGGATGGCAGAGCAGTCAGCACATCCGGGAGAACGGTGTTAAAGGCTGAGCTGAAGTCCACAAACAGCATCCTAACATAGATGTTGGGATGCTGCAGGTGAGTGAGGGCTGTGTGAAGTGCTATCAAGACAGTATCCTCCATAGAACGGTTCTCCCTGTAGGTGAAGTGCAGGCTGTCCAGACCGACAGGGATGGCGTCCTTGATTTTCTTTAGGAAGATCCGCTAAAAACACTTCACGATGACTGTGGTGAGAGACAGGGCGGTAATCATTGAGGCAGGTAATGGTTGTTTTTTTTTAAAAAAAAGCAGAATGATGGAGGACTTCGGGCAGACAGGAACCGTGGAAAGCTGCAGGGACAGGTTGAAGATGACCAGCAAAAACTTCTGCCAACTGGTCTGCACATGACACCTTATCTGAATTGTTGACCTGAAACCTTATCTGAATTGTTGATGTTGATCCTCCTCAGGGTGGAGGTCACTTGGTGCCACTGCAGGGTAAGAAGCTGATGCTGCGCCTCTGGCTGTGGAGGGTGAACAGTACTTCTGCTGCTTGTTGTTGTAATTGAAGTCAATGCACTGCTTGTGCCCGAGTTTTGCCAGCTGGCTGTCCTTTTTCAGTTCTTTGCAGTCCCTGCTTTAAGCCAGTTTGTCTGTGTAGGCTGCATCCCGGGCTTTTAGAAGGGACCGAACTGTGCTGTCCACTGATGGCTTCTGATTGGGGAAAATCGCAATAGTTTTTGTGGGTAGGACAGCATCAGTGCAAAATTGAATAAATGATAGCACAGACAATGTGCATTCCTCCAGATCAGCGTCCTCTTTCAACACTCCCCAGTCTATGTACTCAAAGCAGTCCTGTAAGGCTGAGGAGGCCTCCTCAGTCCAAACCTGAATGGTTCTGGTGGTGGGTTTGGTCCTGCAGATCGGAGGTCTGTAGGCAGGGATCAGCACCACAGAAATATGATCTGACATCCTGAGGTGAGGAGCTACTGCAGCCTTGTATGCTCCGGGAATGTTATAGTACACCTGGCTCAATATATTTAAGTCTCTTGTCGGAAAGTTTATGAATTTGTGGAATCTGGGTAAGACAGATTTTAATTCTGCGTGGTTAAAGTCCCCAGCCACAATCACAGCTGCTCATCTGCCCAGTGATCAGGCAGTACAGCTCTTCCAATGTTAACTTAGCATTAGCTTGAGGTGGTATGAAATCTGCTATGATCACGACCAAGCTGAGTTCTCTAAGCAGTTTAAACAGGCTGTCACTCACTGCCAGATATTCCAGGCCGGGGGAGCATAAGGTTCCAATAATGTTCGTGGCTGTATGCTGTGAACGTACAGCACCAAAACTTTGCCTTTGGTCTAGGGATGGGTCGATACCGATACCAGCATCGGAAATACTTGCCGATCCTACCAAAAGTAAAGGGATCGGCATCAGCAAGTACTTCTGTCTTAACACCATCCGATACCATGGAAACAGAATCAGAATTCTTAGTTTTCTGTCTAGCATGACCACACACAGACACAGGAAGTTACACAGTCCTGCATGGCCGTTGTTTTGAGTTGGTAGGCAGAGAAGCAGTTGCACTGTTGTGCTAACATTTAGCATTAATGGTATTTTAGTGATCTTACAGTGATGTTCCTGCTAATTTTACATGTTAAAATGTTCCACGGATTTGGAAGGCTGTAATATGGAGTGTGTGTGGGCTTAAAACAGATATGTGGCTGGATCAGAAAGTAACGGGGCAGGGTAGCGAGAGTCAGTCAGGAAAGGAGCCCGCTAGAGAGGGTTGTCGCCTGCTTGTTTTCCCTGATGCTGGTTGTTCCGCATGGTTATGGCCAACAGTAAACATTATTTGTGCAATAAAGCAGCTGTTCTCAGAATAACTCTGCATCCGTTCATCAAAATGTCTTGTCGGACGCTACAGTACGTTAGTAATTTGCCGTCATTACTCAGCAAAACAGCGACATTCCTCATATGCAGGGCTGAAGTTTCCAGAGGCGATATGAATGCTGCCAGATTTACCACCAGCAACTTTATAAAGCTTCTTGGTTGAAATCACGTGAAAGAGCACGAGTTTGTTGCCTTAAAGGAAACACGCATCGAACCACAATAATAACAAATGTTGGCAAATGCTTTTAGAAACACAAGGAATTAGCAGCAGAAAGCACCGCAATAACAGACAGCGTCTTAGAATTTATTGTCGTGGATTAACAGCCCATGTTCTTTGTGGAAAACTGTATGTCCACTTTCAAGATAGTTTTAAATTGAAATTCTTTGATCCGAGTTTATTTACTTAATAATTAGAACATTTCTGTGGCCATCATGGATTTCACCTGTTAACAAAACACTAATTATAAATATTAAGGCTGTCAAAAATAACCCCTTAACAGCAGGAACTAATTTGTCATTTTTTTGCGATAATTTTAACTGGTATTAACCAGTCAATCACCCCACACTTTTCCTGCACTCTTTCATTTAAAGAAAAAAAAAAGGAAGATAAACCCTTTCCTGCTGGTCTTTACAAATAGGCCTTCTTCTCCTCCGCTTCTACTCCTCCTCTCTCTCCTGTTGTTCCATGACTGGCTGTTGGTGATCAGCTGATCGTCTTCTCTGGTGCTAGCGCAGTATTTCTTGCTTATTATTCATCTGAGATTATTTTATCTTTAACCCAAAGTATCGTTAATGGGCGCACTAGCAATAGCAAATATTTATCAGTCTCATGTCAATCAGATCCATGTCGCTGTCACGTGAAGCTGAAGAATGAAATAGAATTTGTAGACCTCTTAATAAAATAACATAGGTGTCGGATCTGTACTCAGTATCGGCAGATACCTAAACCAGGAATATCCCTACTTTGGTCTTACCCAAAGCTGCAGTCTAGTCGGCCTGGAACAGAGAGTGCCACGCTAGCTACACTGCTGTCAGAGACATTGTTGTCCAGCCAGGACTGTGAAAATTGCCACACAGCTGTCAGTCTAAAGTGAACGAATCCTCAAATGAATTTCATTCATTTTGTCGGTGAGAGACCTGGCATTGGCGGAAAGGAGACTGGGCAGAGTCAGTCTGTTTGGGTTAACTTGTAGCCTAACACGCAGCCCGCTCCACTTTTGTTTACGTTGTCTCCTAGGCCACAGATGGAGGCCTCTGTGATCTGCTGCAGTTTGGAATAAAATCTGGCGATGCAGAAACACCATAGTTGTTCCTAAATTCCAGCAGGTTAGCCTTTCCATACTGGATTAAGGTTTCCAATCTTAAAAATGCGGGTGAAAGCACACACACAAACATAAAAAACAACAACGTAAATAGCCAAGAGCCAGGAGCTGCTGCATGTGCCCGCGTTGCCACCTTGGAAGCAGGAAGGTGTGACATAGAGAATGAATGTATCTGCATGTTATGTGTAATTTGTTGTTTCTTTCTTTCTTTCCTTCTTTCTTTCTTTCTTTCTTTCTTTCTTTCTTTCTTTCTTTCTTTCTTTCTTTCTTTCT
>JBAMHW010000004.1:23932498-23958430 GCA_037177495.1 Rhadinocentrus ornatus
CATGTTTTTTAATTGCATTACAGGAAATAAAGAACTTTATCACAATATTCTAATTTTCTGAGACAGTCCTGTATATTGATATATATATATACACCCAGCGGTGTAGGAGGAAGGCCACCAAAATCATTAAGGACCCCGGCCACCACAGTCACAAACTGTTTTGTCTGCTACCGTCTGGTCGACGGTTTCGCAGCATTCAAGTCCGTACCACCAGGCTCAGGGACAGCTTCATACCGCAGGCCACAAGACTTCTAAATACTGTCAGCAGCAAAGCTTATTACTTATTATATATTTTACTGTGTAACTTATTTGTAGTATTCTTGCTTTTTGTGTTCGATTATTTCTATTTTTATTGTGGCTTATATTCTTTTTATCATTGTTAGGTGAGCCTGGGATTCAAGAATTTCACTGCCAATAATTGTTGATATAATTGTTGTGCAATGACAATTCATTCATTTATTCAAAGTAGTTACTGCCATTAACACAGTGAATTTAGGAAGGTGTGGGATACAGAAGGGTCAAAAGAGATTTAAAACTAATTTTGAGGATAACTTATTTTTCACCTGATTTCATCCAAATCTGGCAGGTTGTTTCTGAGGGAGACACTGAAAAATATTGAGAGTTACAATGAGAGGAAGAGAGGCAGGTAGATGACAACAGAGACTGAGAGTTTCCATGTAATAATTAAAACTCCCTTTGAAGGTTATCCTTTGAAGGGTTCTTTTTCCTCAATTTCAAGTCACTGCATGGTAAAAAAAAAAAAAAAAAAAAAAAAAGGAGCACTTCCCTTTAAAGTCACAATGTTGGCAATGATCTTAGACCCCTCTGGTCGTTGTATGAAATGTGTGTTTTGACAGTTTGTTTGTGAAAGAAAATTAGCTTGCTGCTCCCTCGCAGGACAGTCGCTGAATTATCTAATTCCTGCCTTTGAAGTTGTGAAGGGAGGCGTTTGTTTGTGTTGGGGTTGATGAGAGTTACAGCTGCTTTCAGCCCTCTAGGAGATGAGGGTTCTGTTTGGTTCCTGCTTTGGCACGTTAGTCAATTTATTAATTATCTACAATCATGCTGTTAATTGGAAGCTGATGGTAATTTGATGGGTTGTGATTGTTATTTTATCCTTAGAGGGACAGACAGTAGGAAATACTGAAGGAAAGTCAGAACGTTTACATGCACAAGTAAAGCGAACTACAGTCATAAAATGATTAGACACCTATAATTAGTCATGAGTGGAGAATTGATTTATTCACATATCTTTTCCTGACTAATATGATAGATTGCAATGTTCCCTTCAGCTTGTTAGCATCGTGGTTTTAGCGTACTACATCACAGACACATAGAACTGGCAAACAGTGGAGGCCAATTGTTGCCATGTGGAGCAGTGAGTTGGATAGTTTTACAGCTCTGAGCTGTAGCACCCTTTCCCTTGTGGTTATTTTCTGTTGTTACCAGCTGTTGTTTCTTTCTTGCAACGTCTTCCTTGGTTGCTTCACTGCGTTTGCATTTTAGTGAGTCAGAGTCCAACTGAACACATAGTGCATGCATCTTGACTCCAAACTGCAATATTGTGGTGTATAAGGTGATCTTATGATACCGAGGGGCTGGGATATGCTTGCTGTTAGTGACACATTGCGAATGTATCATGGCTGCCACACGTTCCTAGCGTTCGTTTGGCATGTAGGCTGCTCTCGTTGATGTGAGGTAACGTGTCACATGCACGAGTTGCAATATTGACTCGACATGTTTGAGGTAACACAGTGGTAAATAGTTTTGAAGACCGCCTCTCGAACCTTGTCGGTAACTACCTGCATCTGTATAATTTTTCTTACCCCTTAAACAGTGAAAAACACTTCTGCCTTAACAGTTGACAACAAATTGGAAGCTTTTGGGGGGTTGATGCCATGGAAATACAATGTGATCAGTAGATTGACCTTCTCACAATTTCAGAGTCAAAGTGCTGTGTACTGCCTCTAGTACCTCCAGTACTGAGCATCTTTGCCGCACTGTGTTTCCGTCATTTTCTGCAAGTATATACACAAACATAGCGGAAGGTTGACTGGTGCATTTGTGTTCACAGCAAGTATATCTTAGCCTTAACACACCACAAAATAGTTTGAGGGACTTGGTTTGATTGGGTGGGGAACACCAAAAAATTTCACACGGTCCTTTGATTTGGTTTGCCTCCTGGACAAGTCACAAAGTTAAAACAACTACTTGCTGGGACAATATTTTGCAAAACAACCTCTGACTAAAGAGGAAAAAGGCATGACAAAGAATTGATTATCGATTGGCCAGGACTGAAAATGGCTCATAAAGTGCAAATAAACAATAGAGGAACAATAAACTTATGCAGTCTTGGGGTTTCTGGTCTTGGAGAGCTAGCCAACATGCTGTCCATCCCCTCCACTCTTTGGTTCACTGGATGGTTTCATACTGCAAGCAAACCGTACCTGGGTTCACCCAGAAGTGAACAGAGATCCCTGGTTTTCAAGCGGACCAGAGTTTGCTTCTTTGGTGTACGCCAGAATGTGAATGAGCCTTCATACTACTCCAAACATTTAGTTTTACTGTCACCAGGGCAAGTTAAAAGCCAATCAAACAGTGTCAACGATGCTCGAGTCTCTGTGATTACAGTCAGACTAAAGTATTTACATGGATTTTAAATATCAGGTTTTAATCTAACTGACTTCATAATTTGATTTTATTTCTAATGTCCTGTAAACATACTAAGTCACAATAGTTATGGTTCCTGTGTTTTGGTCTGCCTGGTTTGTGCTAGATTTTTATCTCGGTTTATGGTTTGTGGTTTTCAGGTTTTATTTCTGTTCATGGTTTAGGGTTTTTGTTCATGTTTAGTTCTGTTTTGATCTTGGTTTCTGGCTCTAGTTTCTGTGGTGTTTTATATTCTAGATCATTGTTTGTGTCATATTTTGGTTATGTCTTGATTTTTGGTTAATTCTTGGTTTTGTCATGTTTAGTTCAGTTTTTCTCCTTGTGCTCCTGTGGTTTCTGTTCCTGGCTCGTTACTTCACCTGGTCTTATTACTCATCCACTTCACCTGTTCCTAATTACTCCCTCTGTGTAAATATGTCCCATGGTTTTCAGGTGTCTTTGTCAGATCCTTATGTGGTTCCCTGTCCTGTGTTTATGGCAATAAACCTTGTCACTCCTGCCTTGACTGCCTGCATTTGGGTCTTCATCATCTCCACTATTCTTGACAACAGTGATATAAAAACAAGAAAGTAACATACACTTTACACAAAATTAACTTAACCTGTGAGTTGATCTATATGTGACATTGGCCCAATCCTAATTCCTCCACTTTTGCATAAGTAAGTAGCTCTTTTTCTATTGGGGATAAATAAGCAGTGGCTATCAAGCCATTCACATTTATGGTTCCAAAAAACTTCGTCAGTTCTAATAAACAGTTGGGGAGTTTCAGACTGTAAGCTGTTGAAATTCACACTTTGAGTGTCACTGAGGCATCACTGACTCTGATGTGATTTAGGTCACTGGTCAGCACTTTCAGTGCAGTTTTGACCCTCCTGCCCAGTAGTTTCACAACATTTCACAGCTTGATTCTTGTGGCCAAAAACACGTTTATCACAAGATCCAAGGTGTGAGTAAACTAGGAGTCACAAATACTTCCTTACACATTTTCCAAGTGATCAGATCTCAGTTACCAGATTTGTATATAAATGTGTGTTTAGCAAAACCATAAGTACATTCAACAACTGAACTTAATCATTGCTGAAACATTATCATGTTAACGTGTCTCAGATTCCGTTGAGTCACATTTGTTATGGAAATATTTACAAGAATTTCAATAAGCTCTGTTCTGCGACAGGCATGATAGGTGAGGTGCATAAAATAAATCACACTGTGATGCTGCAGAGCTTTTCAGCACACTGCATAACGAAAAGGCTTTTATCCCTGGAAATTCTGATGGTTCATCAGTTGTCACCAGCCATTTTCTAACTACTCAGCTGTGCACACAAATGTGATATATAAATGGTTGCACACACGATATACCGTTCATCAATAATCAATATGTTCCCACAGATTGTTGTTGCGTTATCTCCAATGAGCCAGCAGCTGTGAGTAATATTTAATGTGTTCTCTCATACAAATCGGGTTTGGATGTAAATATTTTTGAAATGGTGATTTTAAAATACAACCAGTCTTCTTAGCTTTTGACTGACACATTACTTGAGACTATATGAGCTTCCATGTCTTTTCCACAGGCTGTTATAACCAATTGCACAGCAAGGAAATGCATGGCCTTCTTCTACCATGTGAAGCTGAAAAAGAGCTAGTTGGAGAGCCGATCATCTAGGATGTTAGTAATAAATGTAAGCAGCCTCCAATAGCTTGAAAGGACCAGCATTAATTTTGCTTGATCAGTTATTGGTTCTGTAGTAGTTCTGACTAGTTCTGTTGTATTATCAGATTTTGATTTTTTTTTTTTTTTATGAAAAGCACCCCCCCCCCCAAAAAAAAACCCCTTTCATTTATTGAAATAAAAATAGAAAAATGAACACAGAAAATGTAACCTGTAACCAAAGAGATTTCTCAGTAGCTGTGTACTCCTTGACCTTACCTTGGTTTACGCTGCAGCGTATGCTACAGGCTTATCTTTACTCTATTAAAATCTCTTTGAATCCAACCAAAATAAGCTGCATTGAGACATGAGAAGAAAATGCTAATGTTATTTTTTTTATCATGATGCCAGAACAACAACCTTGTTTTTTCTCCGTCTTTCTTGCCTTTCACACATGCATCTATTAAAAATGTACTGTCACACTTAAACTCATACTTACTAATGAAGTGCTTTTCATTGCTAGATAGACTGGTTTCCATGGCGATGTGCCGTAGTCTTGTAGGATGGGGGCAGCTCTTGAGATCTCTGCATGAGGAAACTTTTAGACTTGAGGAAATGTACTGGTGTCTCTTGATGGTGTCTTAGGATGTTGTTTGGTGAGTATGTGAAGAGTAAGCTGGTTTAAAAAAAGAGACAATGGAGTCCTCATATATATTCTGCAAATTGTGTACGCTCCTCAAGCCATGCAAGTCAAGGATAAAAGAACTGGGAATGTAGAAATATATTTTTATCATTATTAAAAAATGTCCCAAATATTATAAAATAATTTAAAACTCTCTAAAACAACCAGAAAAGCAGATATTATCTTAAGTTGAGTTGGTGAGAACTTTCTCATTTTAAAACTACAGTCAGATAATTTAATAATCAAACTTTCTTCATTGATCCGCTGATAAGCTGATATTTATCTATAGGTTATTAGTCAAACAATTATTAAACTGGTAGCTGAAGTTCAGCTTAAATTCAATTAATTAGTATTGCCCTTTTTGATTTCTAAAGAAAATTTCTTATTTATGTCTTAACTTGTGTTTTTGGTAGCTGTCTCCAAATAAATCAAAAGTTAAAGGTAAAGTCAGTTGTCTTGAACATTTTTAGGAACTATTTTTAAATTTTGTATGTCAGAAGAGAGAAAATGCTATCACATGACACCTTTTCATGGCAGGTGAAAGCCGTACTGAGTGGCAACAGCTGCTGGGATTACCTCCTGTGGGATAATTTGCTGTTTTCCAGCTCGTTGTGAAGAGGCTGTAAGATTCTTCTCTGCTTTCCAATCAGTTTGTCACTGGCTCCGATGCTGCAGAGATTGTGGCAACGACTGACAGATTTCTGCGGTCTTACCCACATCAAAGGGTAGGTGGTCAAAGAGTCATCTAAAAACTCTTACAGGTGACCAACCCAAGTGAGGTCTAACAGGGAGAAGATTAAAGTTTGGAGGATGGTTCCCTGTGGTGCACCTGCACTGCTAACCTCCAGCTTAGATTAAAATCTCCCTGAAGTCATAAAAAACTGTGATGCTTCCTGTCAGGCTGTCACTGGTTAGGGAGGTTTCAGAAGTGACTTCAAAGCTTTGTAAATGAGCTAAATACTGATGTCAGTAGGAAAACATGCTCAGTAGAACTTTTTAACGAAATAGATTACATAAAATCCTTTCTCCTTTGTTTTCGCATATGAATACTTGAAGCTTAAATTGAGTTTCTCTATAAACTAGTGTGGTAACAAGAAATGTGCCTGATGGCTCTTCTGAATTCAGTTATCACAAGATGTCATGTCATAGCCTCATCCAGTAGTATCTGTAAACTTCTAAATTTATAGATGTTTTTTTTTTCTTTTCATTTCCATAACAAACTCTTTGACACTCTGTCCCTGTACCTTTCCCTCTTTCAGGTAATGCTGCTGTGATTGCCATAAATCTTTTTGATTATGTTTCAGGGCAAATCCAGGCTTATCTTTGAGCAGGGCTTTGGGTCACTGATGGAAATCAAGGCAATATTTTGCAGAATGACTATTACAGCAATAAGTATCCTTAAGTGTCTTTTCTCATCAGTAGTATGATTAATGTGGGAAGTTGTAGAGGTTGTTCTCAGGCTCTCAAAGATGTTGCAGTGAAATGAGAATTCATGCATATCGAGGACTGATGTGTTATATTCTGAGATGATGTACATGAAAAAATGAAACAAATACATTTAGTTCATTTTGCTTGGGAAGACATCTATCAATATTCATATATATTCTATTACCTACAATATGGAAAACAAATTGCTCTTTCTTAACTGGACATTTGGATTTTTAAACTAATAAATTTGGTTTTGTTGTTTGTTTTTTGAAAACTAAGAAAATAACAGCTAGACAGAGGAAACCACATATCATCATATACTGACACAATATTATTTATTTGGATTATTTATAAAAATATTCTGAAGAAGCTGCCTGCTTTGTCAGAAATATGTCAACTGACCATTAAGTCACGGCATGACACCATAAAGGCATGATATCATATGTTTGTTCCTGCTCATGTGCATGAGAGGATGGTTGTTCACTAGGTGTCCTGTGGCTCGCCGGAGCTGTACCTGCTTCTCTGTCACCTGGTTTCATCGACCACCAAGGTCCTTCCCTCACTGGCCCCGATCAACCCAGTCCCTTATGCATCAACAACAAATATTTCAACTACAAAAAAAAAAAGGAATATCTTGCCCTAGGCTTGACCGGGTAATGGTCAAGTAATGCTTGACATTTGGGAGGCTTGACATTATTGTGAAATGGAAGCCCTGCAGGAACATAACACATATCATGGTTTATAGTTCTGGCAAAAATGTGGTTATACTTTGTATTAAAGCATATACGCATATAAACAGTATTATTTTCTACACAGTTTGATTTCAGTCTATTCCAAACCATAGACACAGTCACCAAAATCATAGGTGCCTTACCTTATCACTTCATTAAAACAGGGACAAACACAAATACACATTGTGATGCATATACATAAACATAGAGATACAGACTCAGACACTGATGCAACACAACAGCAACAGCTGAAATGCCGCTCTGATGATAATTGCTGTAGCTGTGGTCTGGCCGCCTGCAGAAACTGTTTGTGGATTATTAGAGAAGAGGTCGGTCCACAGTGAGGTGGCAGAGAGTTGCGGCAGAGGGGTTTCTTCAAAGTTAGTTGTGGCACAGCAGTATGCCAACACCAAGGTAAGATGAGAGAACAGAATCAGACAAAAAAGTCCGTTCAGACCTGACGGCCTGCAGCTCCGCCACTGAAAAACAATACACTGCAAAATGTTTAAATGATATGAAACACCCAAATTAGAGACACTGGATGAAAAAAGTTGAATAAAGCTGACAGTTTCTAAGTTTCACCGAGTAGAAAATGTGGGGCTTGCTACTCGACGAGGTAGAAAACTGGCTATTTAAAATACCAATGCTTCCGGCACACAACACAATGACAAGGTAATGAAAAGCTGCTGTCCTGAAAAGAACTATGATCTCCTGGTAAAAGTTAAAAAAAAATTGAATACAAACAAGTATTGAACAGAAAAGAAAAATTCTAATAAATAGTAACAGATAAAAAATAAGATGGAAAACCTGTAGCCACCTCTTAATCTTTTTCAGTGAAGACGTGGAGTTTGTTGAATTAAAATACCTCCAAAAGAAAAAAAACAAACCAAAAAAGAAATCCTGTATGTGCCTGTTTTGATGAAAGACTTAGAAAACATTTTTAATTTTTGGTTATGTAGTGTCATTTTGTATTTTGCTCTACTGTCCTCTGTCAAATATCTACATTGATTCTCTCCTTTTGCAAACAATTCCCCCCATGAAAGTGACATTTGTTCTGCTGTCCTTCACATGAAAAGGCCAACGGCTGGAGAAAAACAGATGGGAAATTGTGCTCTCAGTGCTGATGATCAGCATTGTCCTGCTGTTTTATTCAAGTATACTGCAGCGCAGGATGTTTTTGCTTGAGACAGCCCCTCCACATGCTTAGACAAAATGTTGCAATTAATTAGCTGAATGTGACATGTCTGAAACTGGATGATACAGTGATTCTTCTACTCTAAATAAGGAACTTATTTTTCTACATGCATAAAAAAGGCAGGTGCTGCTGGAGTTTTGCCATCATTACCAAGGTGGCTCTGCATATTTGTAAATCCAGCTATTGTGAAAATGTTTTCCTTTTTCACCCTTTCTTTTCCTCAGAAAGATAACCCTGTACCAGCACCTGGAAACAATTATACACTCCCCCAATGGCTTACAATAAAAATAGACAAGATTGGAAATATTTTCAATACAGTTGCCCAAACTTATTTATATAGTTTTTATCTGTAGTACCATTCCTCTTTCTGCCCACACAGAAAGTTATATAAATGGCCCACTGAGTTTTAGTGGGAAGTCTACAGGTGAAAGAATTAGAAATACATCTATTCTTTAAACAACCTTTGCCTTGCACTCTCTTTAACCCACTTGCAGAGGTCTTCTTATTTGAACTCAACTGACGTGTTTTTGCATCAGTGATTTGAATTCAGTATTCATGCAAGAAGAAGTGTTTGCCTATTTAATGCAGCGCTAAGGAACGAAGGAAGACATCTATATAAATTTTCTTAAACCCTAATGGCTGAAGTCAGCTTCTCCTTCAGATGACTGAAATTGTTATTATATATAATTTAAAAAACATTTTACAAATTTATACATTATACAATTCATGATTTATGTTGGAGTAAAACAGGATAAAGAGTGTATTTTGTCATAGTTTAAGAAAATGAATTGCCTAAATTTCACATACAAAACTAAATCTGTACAGTAATAAATCACCAGATTTATGCACTTTTGTCAGTGCTCGGTTGACTGAATGATAAATATTTTAACAAATTGTTTTAAAAAAACGGTTGCCCTTTAAAGCTGGACTGGATTGAAACAAAGCAAAAATAATGTGGAACTACCAAGTCTTTATTAAAATCTTTATGTTAATAAGCATTAACAATCTGTTTTATCAAAATATTTTTCGTGCGAATTTGCTTCTAGTTAAATTTTCTATTAAATCTTTAGTTCAAAGCTTCAGTGGTGGCACTTTTCTTATTTTTATAAATAAGCTACTGTGCCTTGATTAAAATGTAAAAGCTGCATGTGTGTCAACCCACAAAGAATATTCGTCCATTGGCAAGATTAATAAAGAAACCACAGTACAGAGACATGCCATACACCTTTATTTTTCCAGTGTTCAAAGAAAACGCTGTTCTTTTTATTTAACTTGAAGATTTTTTTAAAAGATGTTGATACAAAGCAACAGACACACACAAACAAAAAGAAAGCCCACCATGTAAACTCTTCAGAGAAACGACTGCTTTTCAAGTATATTCTTGACTCCTCTTCTTCTCACCTATACCGCCTCTTCGCAATCCTCTGACCTCCTCCTCTGTCTTTTCTTTTTTACTTAATAAGGAAGCTGTGAGAAAGAGGTGGATAAGAGGTAGAGGAGAGAAGAGGTACAGAGAACAGAGAAAGAAGGGAAAGAAGAGTGCAAAGATGAATAAAGTGGTATTTTTTGTTATTGTGGTTATGGCTTGTGTTGCATAACTTAAGCTTTGTTTTTTTTTAATGGAGGCAAAATATATTCATACAGAAAAGAAAACTTTTGTAGATTTTGTGGGAAAAAACACTTTTAAAAATACTTCAAAGAATTAATCAGTTTGTAGAAACATGTAATCAGGCAAAGTATCTCATGCTTGCTGAGGTTGCATTTGTGTTTTTAAAGGAAACTGAGGAAAAGCAAACTTGCCTTTGAATGCTTGTAGGCTACAACACCATTCAAATTCAATACATGCACCTTAATCATACACAGGAAGTCATAATCAAACATAAATAACAGCAATTTAAAATGGCACAACTTAGAACTCAATCTAAGCAGCAGTGAAGTGCATTAATAAGGCACCCTGCAGACGTACTCAACCTGCCTGTTAGATTCTTTCTCTGCATTTTAACCTGCAATTCATGTTTCATACACAAATAAAATATTCCAATTTGGTGACACAAAATAGGAATATTCTTAAAGCACAAGGACAAAATCACCCTTTAATTAGATTATTACTTTCAAAAGTCACAGAAGCAGTAAATTAAGTTAAACTGTCTGCAATCTTAAGCCACGTCCACAGAAGTAATATTTGAAAAAAAAAAACAGTTTCCCTTCGTCTTCAGGAACCATCTTCATGCTCTGTTTTTAATTTAAAAAAAAAAAAAAAAAAAAAGCTGTTCACAAAGAAATGAAAAACGCAACCAGAACGGCTCCAAGACCCATTGTGCCAACCATAGGTTTTCCAAAATTCATTTCCAATGCACCTGCAAGGACAATCCGCAGGTGTTGGATGTCAGAAGGAAGAATACAGCTAATACTGATCCGAAAAACGTCTTGCTTTGTCAATGCATTAAAGGCCCCCCTGACAACAACTATTGGCTTTAAACACTTTAACATACTGAGATGCTATCATTTGAATCCACTTCAAATAACAGTTCAGAACAGGGTTCAGGCCCTGTGACAATAAATGATCAGTCCTGTTGAAGAGCCCTCGATATGCTGGTTTAAGCATCTGGGAGTTTTGGTTGTTGTGCAGTAATTTTCTTCAGTTGCTTAAGTGGCAATGAATTGGACCCAGA
This sequence comes from Rhadinocentrus ornatus, assembly GCA_037177495.1. Lineage (NCBI taxonomy): Eukaryota > Metazoa > Chordata > Actinopteri > Atheriniformes > Melanotaeniidae > Rhadinocentrus > Rhadinocentrus ornatus. The sequence continues at coordinate 23,943,525 of JBAMHW010000004.1, forward strand.
CTGTGCAGAGTTGTATTTTCTGTCAAACATTAAATCTTTATGTAGTTGTGACCTTTAGTTGAAAGTGGGACCAAATTGCTGCAGTTCTGGCTTACTGAGCCAGAGGGAATTAGTGTCGACATCTCAAACAAACTTTGTAAAATACCTGTGACTACTAATAGTCTGGGTAAATGAGGACAGACTGATAGGTGCCTGTAAAGCTTTAATACTGGTCTCTGAATAAAAAAGTACTTTTCTGCATCTTGACCATTTTTAACCGGTGTTTTAAATTGGTAGACTACGAGGAACTATTCGATCCTGTTTAATTATGTGCTTCATGTTTCTTTTAATTCAACCTCAGTAAATTTAAGATCTAATCTGCTCTTGTGTATTTTCAATTCTATTTGAGAAGGTGTTCAAGCGTCAAAGAAAAATGTTGTTCCTACAGTTACCTGTAGGGGTATCCGTGGTACTTGGATCTGAAGATGGAGAGCAGGAAGCTAAAGAAGAAGACAACCAGCCCAAGGCCAACCAGGCAAATGACTGGAAGAAGACACACATGCAAAGAGCTGTGTAAAATTGCTGGTTATGAAGACAATGCAAGTCACTTAAAAAAAACAAACAAACAAAAAACAAAACAAAACACAAGCTCTAAAGATAAAGTTACTCCAAATTACATGTATTGTTGTGTTGCGTACAATACGACAATACATGCGATCATTCTTTGCAGTTTGGAATCAAGGTTTAGTTAAACATGAAATTCCCTTTGTAATCTAAACAATACTGGTAAGGCTAGCCAGGTTTGCTCACTCATGTGGAGAAGCAATTCCCACTTTCAAAATAACGTTTCATTGAAAGAGCTGATGAAACTATAAACATATATTTATATATTAAAAAAAGAAAACTACAAATCAACAATGTTTTACTGAAGTTGGATTTGGTTACAGAAACATTTCCAACACTATGTGTCACTAAACCCATCACTTATGAGAATCAGAGTGAGTAAAAGCTGCAAATTTGAAAAACGACATGTCTAAGCATACATTTTAAGTGCTAGGTCTCTGCCGCTGTACAATGTGACAACTTCTGTGTAATATAGGCTGTTGTGCCTGCCCTGGACGGATGAGAACAAGCAGCTTCTGCGTGGGAACTATAAACAGCACTGCCAGTGTGCTTGTGGATGGACTGAAGTTGCAGCTCAACAGAGAGCTATTTAACAATGACTGCCTATTGCATGCAGGTCAGAGCATCTAACACTGGTGCTTTGCTATTAACTGTATATTTATTTCAAATAGTTTTTTTTTATTATTATTAATAATCTGTAAACATTTCAGTGCCAAAACAATGACATGAGCTATAATGGCCAATGACAAATGTGCCAAACTGTGAGCACAACTATGTTACAATACAACCTTGATTTTTTTTTCTTTCTTAATTGCTATATCTGATGCGTTTGAATTTACCTTTTTTTCTAACCTTTGGAGCTGCCAAAATTCGGATTCCTGGTTAATAATTATAAGACAATGGCCTGTGAGAAATTAGATTTTTGGCTAAAGGCATCCATTTCAATCATGCACATTACAAGCACTGATGCAACTCTCTTTGATCTCTGATTAAACTGAATGTGCTTGCAGGGTTTAGACATGCCACAAACTCAAGGCTTCTTCTTCTCTTTATGTTAGTAGCTGACACAACCTACCACACACACTTAAATGCTAACATACATTGCCATGTGAGGTGTGTAACAGCACAGTGAAATGTTCTGCTAGAAAACTGGCTTCCACATGGATGTTACCAAGACATTCATCTGAAGACTGCTGTAAAACAAAACTATTCTGAAGTCCAAGGCAGTAATGCTCCAGCCCTGATGTGGGACAATGCAAATCAGTGGACCCCTTCCTGCAGTGCAAGCATCAAACAAAAAGTATTATTTATCACATCCATTGTGGCTGCCAACAAATATGAAAAACATTTAAATAAATCCGAGCTTAAAACAGCACCTGCATAGTTCATAGCAACGGACATAATGCTCCTTAGGGTTTTTATTAGTACAATCTTCTCATAATTCACAGCATTAACTAACTACGTTTGATCAAGATTATATATATATATATGTATTTTTATAAAAAGAAGAAGATGGTGCTTTTTATCATGAAGGAAAAAAAAACAAAATAAATAATTTTCACCTTTTCTTAGACAATCACTCAAAACACTGACACTTTCTTATCAACCTGCTGTGATGCTGAAAATTATGTTTGAAGCTATTATCTTATTTCCTTAGTGGCAATTCTAAACTAAAATATACATAAACATGATCTTTAATCTGCAGGGGTAATAATGTGCACCTGTATAAGTGGGTGTATGAGTGTATGCACACACCCTCATGCAGCATCTAATCCTTAAGAGGTACTGCGTTAAATTAAACTGTCACCACCAACTGATATTGTTAATCAGGGATTATGATGAGTACCTCTCCTGGAGACTGAATAGCCAGATATCCCTCTAACTTTGCTTGTGTGTAAGAGAGATAGAGAGAGAGAGTGAGAGGGAGAGAGAGACTGTATGCGTGCTCTATGTTTGTGTGTGTGGTCTGTAATGCATGTATGTATAAGTCTACATTCGCTGCCATCGCTGTGTCAGCTGCTCTATAACTGCTTCGCTTTCGTTCTTTCACTGTCCAAGCAAAAAAGAAACATTTACAAATCCTCATAAGACTCTTAAACTTTGTGTTGTGGCAGAGCTGTGTGTGTATGTGTGTAAGGGAGCAGGTGAGATGACGGCCTAATGCTAATCCATGGAGTAGACACTTATGTATCCAAACATACACAGCACACGTGTCTGTTCTTAACTATGATGTTAAAGCATCACAGGTAAATGAGTAATTGATTTAAAATGCACCACTTTGAAGGCTAAATAATAATAAAAAACTAAATGAAGGTTAATTTACATATGATTTAAGAGAATGTCCTGACAAGTATTGTCACAGAAACTTGGTAACACTGATTGACTAAACGCATATTCGAGTGTGTCTCCATGGAGCCCTTTGGCCCCCGTGTTTCATGGGTTACTGTATCTACTTATGCGCCTCTGCATGTGGGAGCGCCGGAGTGTCTGTGTATCTTCATTGAGTATATAGGGGCGTATTTCCCCTTCCTCATGAATTATGACAAAGATCTCAGTACGTATCCGAGGATAATGACACTCCAAACACACACACCCTAAGCAGACCAATATGTTAAATGATTTATGACCTTGGCAAAATGACAAGTTGTTTAAGCTGAATAATTTCCCTCACTGACAAAGGTGGTAATCCCTCTTTTGACTGTTTTACTTGACTCTATTTAAGTCATGATGTTTTGGCCTGTTAAAAACAGGAGGAGAAAGCCGATAGATGCAATGTTAAGCCTGTGTCATCAGGAGCATAAATATGAATATAAGTGGCATTAAATGGTTTATTGTAGTTTATTCTTTGATTGGCAGTACAAAAAAAATATTAGACCAGTCTTTGGATACAACTGCTAATAATCCAGACTATTAAAAAAAAGAAAGAAATAAAATTCTATAATATAAATGCAGTTTATATTGTTTCTTTTACATGGGAAATTTTATTTTATCTATTTTAATGTTTAATGAAGGACATAATCATGTATAATATATGTATACAAGTTTGTTGCCAGTCCAAAGAGTCATATTTTAAGGTTTTCTAAAATGATGATGCATGATAAATCAGACGTGTTGGGAGTGTATATTAAAATAGTATAAAAATTAAATTCAGCTATTAAACCTTCTTTTTTATTAAACTACATTTTAGTGAAATTAGGATAAATTTGAAAATGTATTATACAGACTTAAATGAAATCACATTCTTTACTAAAATGGAAATTTTATGTATTTTAAGTTAAAGATTTTTCATGTTAGATATAAATTTGTAATCTGTTTCTATAATCTTATTGGAATTTGCTCTTAAAAAAATACAGGAAAAACTGTAATTGTTTTACAGTGCACTGCTGTAGGCCTGTAGCACTTTTTCTCTTTTATTTCAGATTTATAATGTTCTCCCTATTACACACATCTAAGAAATGTTTAATTATTCAAGTTCAACATATTAAATTGAAAAGAAAGAAGAATCAGCAAGCAAATTAGTTGAACTGACCATGTTCACGCAGAGCACGAAGAAACAACACTCCCATGCTTAAAATTCATGATCAAATAGTAGACACGCCCATCTGTATTGCTACTCTGGAGTCAGACATATTCAGTAAATTAGCTGCACCCAGATCCAAGAGAGATGTAATTCCTTTATTCAGAGACTTTCTCCTGTGTCCTTTCCTCTAGTGGCCCACGTATTTATGGAGATGACTTTATACTGTAGCGAGATAATTAGTCAAAATGCAGCTCAAACCTGCTCAAGAACAACTTGAAGAGCAAAGAGGACCAAGGAGATACTTAAGGATTTTGCACTAACTCATGGATGCAATGCAGCTTGAGTGCTGCCATCATTAAAAGCACCAAGTGGGATACTAAGTAGATAAGAAACAAACCTGTATTCCTAAACTTTTTAACTTGTCAAACTGTTACGTTGATATAATTTGTGATTAAAGATGCATTGCATTTGAAACAGCTGCAAAACTAAAATAGTATCTGCTCTAATGATAGAAGAAGTTCAGGCTCCTGTACTGACATTTTTACTTAAAAAGGTATATATGCAGCGTGTGAAAATTAACCAACCAATTAATCAACTTTAACAACAAGACTCTTGTAACTACAGAAATTCAGCAACAGAAATTCAAAATTTGCTCCCTGTGCTACATCTTCTTTCACAGTGTTACTTTTTTACTAACTCAATCTCTTTCCCAGTAATTCCTTAATTACCTTTCACAGATCCCATTCAACGATTTCCTAAGTATAGCATATTTAGGAAGTCAATTTTTGCATGCTATTAATGCCTTTGCTGACTAACAACCCTGGCTTTAATCCAGTTGCCTACTGAAACAGGAGTTTATACAGGATTAAGTGAAGTGGAAGCTACTGTATATTTAGGTTTTAACACCTACATCTATTAATTAGACCAACTTTCAAGCCCGATCCTCAATTTGTTACTGATATTCGCTGTGTCCCTTCAACATGTCAGAATGTGTGTCTATCCTGACATGTCGTGTAGCATGGACATTTCTGTGCTGCAGCATAACACCACCATGACATGTTTTCTTCAACTTATTAAAATTAGCTGTTACTATCTGTAAAAACTGGAGGAGGAACTGATCTAGTTGATAATTTGAACGTTTAAATATACTGTGAATTTTTTGTTTTTTAAAGCTACAAGAAGCAAAGAACACAAGTGCTGAATGTTCGCCATTGTCGTTGCCATTTCAGGCTATGATGATACGCTATGCAGTAGCTGACGCATCTTTTGCTTTCGGACATATACACCGTCCACCAGGTAAGGGCACGGTTGGGTGTGGAAATGCAACAGAGATCAGGGTTTACCAAACCAGACCACACCACATTGTCCCATCATCTGGTGGAAACAGGGCTAAAGAGTCCTTTACATCCTCTAAGCAGGACAATGGCATGTGCAATTTTACTCATGAAGGTTTGGTCCAACTTCCGAACTGTAAAGAACAGCCTAAATATTGTGTCTTGTAATAACTTTATTGTTTTCGACATAAATGAATGTTTTATTTTGTGACACTGCTTCAAGCACTTTAACAATTCCATTAACAGTTTCCTTTTGAGGCGGATTTTTATGTGTACACACTGAAAATTGCGAAATAATAAATAAATAAATTTATTTGCTTGTTACATATCCAGCTATCAGACATGCAAACCTTAAACTCTCAACAACTGCTTCAAACAGAATTTACTTACTTCTTCGTTTGCCAACATCCCCTTTGGAGGTAGCAGCTTCGTTGAGCAGAACCATCCCCATGGTAATTGCAGCATCTGGGACAAGGTTGTCAAGGAAATGAGACACATACAAGGACGACAAAGCTGACCTAGAAGGGATTGCAGGAGATACATATACACTTACAGTTAGGCACATACACATCGCTGTGCAGAGCAACACATTTTACAAAAGAACATACTATAAGTGTACCTGCTTTGGAAACACTTCAGATTATGAAGTAATCTCAGGCAGCATAACAACAGTGGATTTGATTTCAGTGCATAACCTTCATCTTTGCCAGATTTAAGCTCACCAACTTGTATACGGTTAATCATGCATTTCCTTTATCATGCAACTTCCTATAACAGAAAACTAAAACAGGAAATTACATTTTGCCTCAATACTGAAAAAAAAGAAGAAACTGAATGTTGAAATTAAATCTCAGGCACTGGTTGGTGTTCCTTTTCTTTATTTATTAGTTCAAAAAAGGTCAGGAGATCAAAAGATTCTTCACAGTATCACAGATTTAGCTTAAAAGCATTTATTCAAACTACGGAACTAAATCTGCAGAGCAATACTGCAGCGGTGCCTTACCCTTGGAAGAGAAACATCATAATGGCTTTCCAATTCAATAATTTTTCCAGAAGCTCACACAGTAAAGTAATGTCAACTCTTTAGAGATAAACGAGCAAAAGCACAGGACACACATCAACACAAATACACTCACAAACCGAAGATGCCACATTCTTGCTATTTAGTACAAAAAATAAACACTTATTTATTCTCAGAGGTTTATAAGAAAAGTTTAAAGAGACATTTGCTCTGGTGTAGACAGCACTGCTTATATTTAAGAGGGTACAGAGAGAATAATTCGGTATTCCATAATGCAGAAAACAACTCAGATTTCTTTAGATTCTTTTAGTTTTATACTGGATACATGTACAGGGTACACGGATGCTGCAGCTGTTCTCACAACAAATGTCTGTCACAGATGATTGATGTTATGTTAGGGTCAGAATTAATGATGCTGTCAACACTAATGTCGCATTTTCACAATGAGAAAAGACTGAGCTGTTCCATCTGTTGTGTAAAATAGTTAAACAGAAAAGGAAGTGTATTAATAAAACTTTATTTTTTAAAATTTGCACATAACACTGCTTTTCTGTCTTTTTGCCATTTTCTGCCTATATATATAAAGCCGACTTAGAAAAAAATTAAGCTGAAATACAAACACCACAGTGCACTAAGAGAAGTGGAAGATTTTTGTCATCCAGGAGCATGTGACGAAACAGACGGTCCATGTTTAATGCAACTGATACAGTTGATTCGATTGCATGCACAGTTGAGTCGAGATACAACTAGAATTCCACCTGGCCTTTTAATTGAGCCACTGTCTTTGGGCCTGTATTCATGAACAGGAACTAGGATGGTTCTAAATGTTTCTGTCAACTTGGTGGTGGGTGGGTGCTGGTGGGTTTCCTCACATGAATTGCCGACTGAAGCTCTGATTGGATAAGGATGAAAGATTTTTACCATTCCAACATTTCCAAAACATTTACATTCGCCAACTTGTAATTACTAAGTACTTCTCCAGTTGCAAGTTTTCTTTCTTTCTTTATTTTTACTTTAGTTCACTGAGAGACCCTTTATAATTTAGTTGTTGAATGATGGTTCAGGTGCATTTAAACAACTTTCACCACCACGTTTTAAAGATGGGATGAGGTTTGGGCGCTATTAGAGTTTGTTTTTTTTTCCCCAAAATTACTTATGTAGGTTGGTGATTTTTGTTGTTGACGGCTCTTGGAAAGGGTTAACAATAACCTTTTCATTTCCGACATTTGTACACAGCTTCTGACTGGATTAGTGGTGACTAATATCTTTAGAGAAGGTTTTGTAACTTTTTTCAACTTGACATGTATAAACGACTCTTCTTCTAAAGTCCCGAACGTCATGCATGATAAAATTTACACACATGTTGTGAAAAACAGACTGACAGAACCCCGTTCTTTAAATAAAACAAAGAATTTCATTTATACTTTCGTGGTGTCCCATTGACTTAAAACATGATCCAATTTTACCCTGAAATTATTTGCTAATCCTGCAGGTTTGCTTATTTCTTGGCCACCCAAGATTAGATCTTTTTTCTATGTATATAAATAAAAAAGCAAGTTCATACACATTGATGATTATGAGAGAATTAAAAAGGATTACATTGATCCATGCAGAAACTGCCTGCTCTTAAGAATTTACACCACCTGCACAGCCAACAAGGGGAGGTGTGTTAACGTTTCAGTAGTTATGTTTGTTTCATCTAGATATAATCAGATGGCCAGAAAATAAAAAAAAGTCAACGATGTAAGCATGAAAAAACATTTTTTTTCTCTGCAGCAGGTGTGATCTTGTACCCGTTATTTCCAAAGGGGACAAGCACAACAGCTAGGAATGAACAGTATAATTACCCACAGACATACACAAGCTGCAGTGCAAGTACACATGGGTATACAAGCAAGCGGAGAAGCAGACAAATACACAAAGAGAAATCTATCTGTCCAAACAAGTCAAGAAGCAGACAGACAGACAAACAGAGAGAGACAGAGAGACAGAGAGAGAGAGAGAGAGAGAGAGAGAGAGAGAGAGAGAGAGAGAGAGAGAATATCATGAGAAGTTGACTTTGGTATAACTCGGCAGGGAGGAGTTAAAGAGGAACAATCTCTTGTCTTTGTATTGGTTATTGTTTCAGTCAAGCAGGCAGCATCCAAATAAATCTGTTTGTGTTAGTAACAAATGTGACATAAAAGTAGGGTTAAATGCTGTTTCTGACCTATTAAAAAGGTGCTGCCTGTCAATTAAAGAAATGTGTTGTCAAGATGAACATGAACATTTCAGAGACTCATATTGCTCTGGATGAAAAGCATTTTGTAGAAACTAAATAAAATAAACAAGCTAACTAAGAAAGGAGAAAAAAAGAAAAGCTGATGAAAGGATACTCAGAAGGAGGATGATGTGAGATTCAGCCACGAACTGAGCCTGGCTGCTACCGTGAATATAACTCTGTTGAAAACAAAAGACAGGGAGAAAGACAGTCACATTAGTTTGGCATTATTTTTTTCAACTGGTCAATCATGCAATTGCAACTATATTGTTAAAACCTCTTAAAAGACATGAAGGGAATCAAGTTTGGGGTTAGAATTAATTTTCCACTGCAAATTTTTCCAATACTTTTCACTTGGGTATCTTGCAATTACCTCTGACCAACAAAAGATTTGCAGCATTAAGATGTAAGTGTGCATGATGTAGTAAACTGCTGTAATGACACTTAGACTAAGAACACCCCCATTGTGTGCCTTATTGTAAACATTTTCTATATCACATCTAGACAGAAAGTTAAGGGAACCCATTCACCATCTTTAATAACTGGTGTTAAGAAAAGATGGTACTTCTAACAATGACAACAGCCTCAGTATGACATGAATGCAATTTTAATCATTACAAACGGAGAACTAAAATGCATTTTATTATCGGTGCGATTTCAACTAAATTTCCTATAATCCCTGTATTTAACTATAACCTACAGATGTTACAAAAAGCTAAGCTGGCTCTCAGTGACTAATCAGCAGAGGTGTCTAAATAAACCAAACAAACCAATAAATAACAAAAATAAAACAAAACTTGTCACAAAATCAGTGCAGAGATTTTACTAAGTGGCTCACAAGCAACAGGAGCAACGTAGCAATCTCAAATCTGCAAAAGGAAACAAAGGAGCGGCCAGTTTATTCTGCCACCAATATTCACAAAACTGCATAGAAAAGACCACTTTCAGGAAGTATTTGGGACTACAACTCTTTCCTGCCTGACTCATGACATCCATCTGATGAAAAAAACAAAGAACTTTTTTCCTGTCATGACAGTAGTTGCTCAAATATGACAGCATGGACTGTTACCCTTTAATTTATATCTACAGACATGAAAAAAGGGGGGTTAATGATTTATAACTGCAGATGACAGCAACCAAAAAAAGGTTCAGAAGAAATGTAAAATTAAGGACATTCAACAAAAAAAACAAAAAAAAAGAAATTAAAGGACTTTTTAAAAATCATCTGAAAAGGACACGTAAACATCATGAAATACAAGAAAAGATTAGATGGAAAATTACGAAAAGAAAATTATCGTATGTATAGTAGGTACCATTCTAGCAGAAACGGAAAAGGTTTGTAAGCATAATTAGAGTATATGCCTCTAGCCTTTAAAATAAAAGGATATATCTGTCCTTGACATAATATAGCAGAGACTTTGTTGAAGCCAAATACTGCAAGCACCTTAATTTTCTGGCTTATTCTCATCTTTAGATTTATCATAATAAATACAGGAGAACAAGGACATCATGTCTACTAAATGTGTATTTATAGTTGAATATGAGAGCTTTAAGATGCTTTCATCTGTATGTTTAACATAATCACCAACATTTGATTTAAAAAATGTCATTTCATTCAGATGGAAGGCCTGGCAGACTGAACCTACATAACAATTCTCAAAGACAAATCTGATTGAAAAGATTTGTATTCACCAGTCAACCTCTGCTATCTCTGTGAGACAAGAGAGACATAAAACTTTTTAGTTTTTATTTCATTTTTGCATTTTATTATTCAGATGCCCCAATAGTTGGTCAAAGAAAATGTATTTAGAGATTTGCATCCCGAGACATTTACAACCTGCAAAACCCCCCAAAACAGCCAATAATAAAGACACTGATAAGACCTGCTCTTTAAAATAATTTTCTGTGATGGCCCCATTACAGGATTATTTTATAAGAAAAACATTTTATTTTACATTTTTGTGCTAGTGAAATTCAAGAGCAGTCCAGACTTATAAGTCATGTCAAGATAATCTGCCTCCATCTGCAGCACAAGGACAGATAAATAACCCTGTGTGGAGTTTAATGCTTATATACGTTTTGCTTACCAACCAAAGCCATGCAGTACATGTTTGACTTTAGGCGACTTCAAGGAAAAAGTATGACATTATCCATCAATACATCACCAATTAAGGCCACATTTTTTATTTATTTTTCATTAAGAATGGTTTCACAAAGTGCAATGCTTATCATTAAAACTGCACAAGTGAACCTTTCCAATAAGATCTTAGAGTCCTAATTCGATTGACATCTGTCAGTAAGTAATGGGCAAAAGCAGAGAGATAGACAAAGAAAAACAGAGTAGTACTCTTATGGAAAAGGAGCAAACTTGGAATAAGAAAGGAAGTCTTTCTGCAGATTATTAGCATCTTAGTTTGTAGCACACAGGTCTGGTTTTCTACTTGACTGGCACGCCGTAAAAGGATGAAGAGATAAAAAGATAACGACAAAGGAAGTGGGATAAAGAGTGGACAGACTGTTTTGCTTCAGTGGAGAGAAATGAAGAACTTTTGCACTTGAAAGCAGACACAAAGACTTAAACGGAATGTATTCTGCGTTAGCTAGTGTTGTTACAAGAGGTGGTTTGAATTGACTGACAAGCCAAGGCTATTTTATTAGCACAATGTTTGTTTGTTTAAGCATTATTTAGAAACAGGTTAAAGATTATTCCTTGGATTCCTAACCACAATATGAAAATAGCAGCTCCGCTTGACTTACTGATCTTTTTAAAAGCTTGAATATGTTAGGGTATGTTGGTGCAAAACTGACAAATGTATGTGAAAAAAGAAAAAAGAAGAAAAAACTGCATGTCAGATAATTCCTTAGTGGAGAATGCTTATTGAGAATTGCTGTAAAACATTACGATGAGAAAGTGGCAATTAAGTTTTCTCATAACTAAACTTTGTCAGATGTTTTGTCAGAAGCATCCCAGAAGCGCCGTGTCGCGGCTGTCTGCTAAACAAGTCTATTTTTGATGGAGCATGCGTCCAGAACGGGTCAAACTCAGTAGTTCAGATGGGGCCAGACAGGAAATGAAACACGAGAGCAGTATAAAAGCTTCCGATAATTTTCAAAATAAAAGCCCCCGTGCAGATTTGCACTAGCTGTACATTACATCAATAATCTGTCAGGGTGTGTCAGTGTTTTTTTCCATCATGGATGATGAGACATTAATCCTGGAAGTGGAGAATCAATAAATTTTCCAATTATCCTGTGATTTCGTGATCTCACGGATCCAGCTAGGCGGACTGCACTTGCCAGCTCTCCGCATCTGACATGCTCCCGGTAGGAATTAGTCCGCTGTTTAGGTTTAAAGGAACGCTCGGCACAGCCGCAAAGCGACACGCGCACAACTCGTAGAAATCGGGGGTAAGAGTCAAATGAGAAGCAGAATTGGATGTAGAGCTATCAGGTCCTTTTCTTGTAGAACCAGCTCCCACTGAGTTTGAGAAGCAGATGCTATTTCTACATCCATGATTAAGCTTAAAATTTTACAGTAAATTCCAGATTTTTTTTTTTTTTTTTAACCTACATAACCCTGCCTGATGTATTTTGGATCTGTGTTTGTTTTTAATGTGATCCCCTTTGCTTCCACACAGTATGTCATGTATAGGAGTATGAAGGAACAACACAAGGTGAAGTTTGAATGAATCTGATCTGGACTGAATAGGACTGAATTAGAGTGACCTGGAGTAATGTTGACTGTTCGGAATTGGAAATGGATTAAACCTGTTTATTTTCTTTCTGCAGTGACCTGAGATGAACTGGCTCTGTAAAAATAATTTAAACTGGATGAAATACAATCTTAGAAATACTCCTATAAAAACACACATTTAGCAATAGCAATAAAAAAATGGGTGCAACCATAACGTGTGAAACAACTCTTTCAAAGTGGAATAAACTGTCCTAAGAAAAAATGTAGAAAGGTATGAGAACCCATTATTTGTCAACACTGACCATTTCCTGAGTTTGATTGGTGTCAATTTTCTGAAACAACAGAATAAATACTGGGCCCATAACAGTTTTTTTTTTTTTCTTTTTTTTTTGATTTTCAAGAGCTAACATCCTTGCGTGATCTAAAAATGTTATGGGGTCAAATTGTTTATGCAGAAAAGTGAAAAGATTGTCCTTGTGTAAATGTGCCATGTTCCATGAAGCTAAATTACAGAATAAATTACAAACAAAATCACAAAAAAATAAACTTCTGAGGAACTTGAAGGGACTAAATATTAATGACTGACAAATGTATCCGTGAACAATGATTTTTTTTTCATCACTTTGTGTGTGTGTTTTGTTACAAGAAATAAAGACAAATAAAAATAAAATAAAGAAATAAATTACAGTGTTCTTCAAGACAGCTCTCTGTGTGTTACCCACCCCTCAGCATAAAAATAAATTGCTAAGACGCTGAAAGCAAGAGCAACGCTTAGGGGAAGGAACATTCCTCAATCCATGGCTGGGCACTTCCAATTAATCTGATGGATTAGAATGCAGGAGTTTCATTCATTAGTGTGCAAAGCTGAGAGTGTGCATGTCCGAGTTTATCTACGTAAGCATGTGTATACTGAAAACCAGCAGGTAAATGTTGCTGTTTAGAAAGAATATGTCCATGCAAGGAAAGTGTGATTGTGTGTGTTTATGAGGAAGTTGTGCTGACCTAACACTGAGATAAATTCAAGAGCTAATCCAGCAGAAACATTGTCCAACTTGCTTTGTCTACATCCCAAACTCAGGTTACCAATCAAAATCAAGTCACATGCTGACTCAAAAGAGCCTTAATAAAAATAAATACGTAAACATGAAAATTACACAATACTTTGAGAAAAATAGTAACCTGCAATATCTATGACATATAAATAATGACAACATTCAGTGCCTCTGCTATTATATTATTTCTGCTTAATGTTTAAAACACAAGGTTAGATAACATTACCTCAGGCCACGGTATGGGTGATGCTCCTGTACAGCATACGGGTTTAAATTAAAGTATACAGGGTCAAACACACATCTACTCCATATCTTTAAGTGCTTCAATCAATAGAAAAAATTCTCCTCTTAAACCAGCTTTCATTATTACGTGTCTTGCATCAAACCTGCACCACAATCTTTACCTAAGTGGCAAGGGCAAAAGCAAGGGCAGACACCAGATTATATCCATCTCAATCTTGCTGCCATACAATAAAATTAGTGTAATGTAGTAGAAGACCACATTACACACCTTAAAGCAATACCCAATAAGTGTCCAACCTTAAAACTCTGTGCTTCTGACCTGTCTTGATGGCACACTGATATTCATCATGCACATTCCTGGAGCCATCATCAGCTGTGTTTCCATTACAGTTTTTCGAGGAATAAAAGTGATATTTCTCAAATTTTGACATTGTCCACTTGCGATTTGCAGCTGTTTCCATTGAATTATTCTCGTAAAATCTCGTCCCGTGAGACTCCACTTTGAGAAGATAGGAGATTTCTAATTCTTTGTAAAACTCTGGATTTGCTATCAAGGATGGCAGTTATATATTTTTCATTAATTATTTGCTAAGAGTGATATAGACATTGACTCACTGATCCACAGCACCAGGATCTACAATGGGGACATCTGAATGTCATTCAGACTGGGGAAATGGTAATAAAATGAGGGAATGTAGTCCATACAGTGAGCACTGCACTCTCGGAGGGCAGAATAGCAGATGTTGAAGAGAACTACAAGTACCTTGATGGAACCTGGAGGAGAATGAAACGAAGGAACCATCATGAGACGACAAGCCCCTGCATGGGATGTACCACCGACAGATAGCTGAAGTGGCAGATATGAACAAGTCCTACCAATGGCTAGAAAGGGCTGGACTGAAGGATATAGGCATAGTGTAGAGAAACATCTTTGCAGAAAATGGACTGGAGACCCCTATGTCACAATAGGCAACAGATACCTGGAGAAATCATACATCTCCATTCAGAAAAGTGTAGTCCTAGGAACAGCTAAGAAACTGCGTGTGTGTATATATCCATCCATCCACCCATCCATTATCTGCCGCTTATCTGGAGTCGGGTGGCAGGGGCAGCTGCCTAAGCAGGGAAACCCAGACTTCCCTCTCCCCGGCCACATTCACCAGCTCATCCGGAGGGATC
>JBAMHW010000004.1:23980353-23990425 GCA_037177495.1 Rhadinocentrus ornatus
TTGTGTTTTGTGTTTTGTTTTTTTTTGTTTTTTTTTTTTTTTTTTTTTTTTTTTTGTTTTTTTTTTTTTTTTTCTTTTCCTTTTCTTTTCTTCTTTCCCTTTTAGCATTTTATTTAAAAAAATGCTTGACAGGTAATGGGGCAGAGAGAAAGGAATAGTAGAAAGCCACAAGACAGGACTCAAACCCCGGCTAGTTGCATTAACGATTTGCAGCCTCTGTGCACGGGGCAACACTCCATCACTTAAGCTACTCACTGCCCCAGGATACACTTTAATACTGCACCCAATCCATACATGGTGTTTATCAATAACTGGGACAGTGGGTCAAGCATGTGTCATGCTGATGACTTTTGACCTCACATTTAGATTTTAAGCTGTTTTTTGGGCATCAACAACAATGTGACTCATTAGCAGCTTTCCTGTCTAACAAAACTTCCAGCACTGACATTTATTCGGAGAATTACATGAGAATAAAAGGTGTGAAGTTAAATAATGCTGACTTTTTATTGGTCAAGACAAGACTACAACAGAAGAGAAACATTAACATATCACACCGTTCTGTAGACTTTAGAGCCATTTTTTAAAAAACTGTTGCAATGCAACTGTAATCTAATTTCATCCTGTTAAATTCTACTTATAATAACTGCATTGTAGCTGTGAATGACCAGTGAGTGATTGAGCTCTTGTAGAGGAACTAAAGGGCTGAAAACCAGGGGAAAAAAAGAAAAGTGGCAATTTCATTGCTTCTATGACAGGAATCATCCATGAGGAAATGTTTTCAAAATCTTGCTTTAGAATCGTCTGAATTGCACAGTACGGTTTTATGGCATGTTTATCAACTAGACATTTTGTGTTTTGAGTGTAGAAAGACAAGTTTGGCCCAAAGTAAAAGGTGCCTTTTCCTGTCAGTTCCCACCCAATAGCCTGGATTAGGTTAAACTCTGTTAGTTCACCTTCTTGGCTTTGCTGGAGTAAAGCAGCTTCATCTGTTCCTTTATCCTTTTCGTTTTATCCACAGCTCACACGTTTTTTTTTTGTTTTTTTTTAGCAATATTATAGTTAATAAGTCTCTTAAGTAAATATGTAAATCTTTAAGACATCGATAGAAAAATGAAGAGTGCAGAAAATAAGTTAACAATAAGTGGATTTTTTTTCCTATTCATATTTTTATTGATTAAACTAACACATGTATGAATATATTAACATTAACACATGCCCGAACTGAAATGGCCATGGGCGCACTCATACATGATTATATGCTTAAAAAAAGAAAAAGAAAATCCTCTTTAATGAGCACATCTATTCTGTGAGTGTTAAGAACAAAAGAACAAATATCAGGAATAATTTCCTGATACTTTTTTTTTTTAAATGCCCATGTAATTATTAAAATGTACTGATTAATCCATAATTTTACATAATTTCATCATCTAACAGTCCAGTGTAATTATTTTTGTTATAATCTAAAAGATATATTGCTATGCAAAATGCTAATTTATTTAAAAAAAGCACAATTACATTAATATAACTCAGCAAAAGCTCTTCGAACTTAAATGTTACTCTTATCTTTTACATCGTATCTAATAGAGAACCTTATATATGTAAACCTACCAACTTCCCTCATTTTGTAAATGAAGTCAGAGACAGATATCAACTAAAAGGATGTGAAACACAGGAACTGCTTACCTGTTGGAAGACATCAGCTCCCTCATCATAGTCCACAACTGTGAAAAAGAGCTTGTTGGAAAATGCAGATGAGTAACGCCAGGAGTTTGCCAGGACCTGATACTCCTCATTTGCCTGTCTATAAAACATCAATGGGAAGGGAGCAGAATGAATAATAAATAAAAACTGCAATATTCAACTTTAGTTTGCAAAAAGTGACACAATCACTTCGTGTCACACAGGACTGCATTTAAGAGTGAAATGTTTTTGATGTGACGATGACAAAAAGACAGGTAGACACAAGGCCTTACATGCAATCTGTTTGAAGGCAGGACTGGTGCACCTTTGTTGCTCATTGTTTCCTGTGTTACAATGTAAAAGTGGAATAGGGGCAGAAGTAGATCCACCACTGATCCACTTCTGAGCTGGCAATAGAGGCAAAACAGACCTAAAGTTGGAATTATACTCGTGCCGTGTCTGTGCAAAGTCGTTTATGGTGTCACCGCCGTATGCTCTGTGTAAGTCTGCTGAGGCTTAACGTGCACCTCTTTCCGACCCGGCGTGCACCCCTGCTTGTAGCGCAGTTATGCAGAAGTACTCCCTTACTTATTGGTCGGTTTGTGATTACGTGTTTCTGGATATCTGTAGCTTTTTGCTGTGTGCGGTATATCCAGCTTAAGAGAGAGACGATCCCACCAATGCTGTGAAAAGTGCTGAAGACTTTCTGTATCTAAGCACACAATGATGCGTTGTAGAGTTTTCTCTATTTAGCAACACAGCTTTTTAAAATAAAATTATCATGTGCAGACTATAGAAAGTAAATTATTAGTGACCCTGATACAACCCGGCTTGTTTACTACCTTTTTAAGGCAAACTTTTAGGTCACCATCAAACATCCATTTCATATGCTTCCTCTTGCTTTGTCTTTCTAATGAGGTTAACAACAGAATGTTTGAGACAACAATGGACAGATTGGTGTGGAAATAAAACTAATTGCCTTGTACAAGCTGCTTTGTCAGTGCTGTACTGTATTATGCTTACAGTAATAAAGGAAATATTCATTTATATCATTAAAAAGAACAAAAAAACAAACGATGAGAAAAGAGATTATGTCACCACCCTGTACAAAAACCATGTCATCAGTTCTGCCTGTCTGGATACTTTGTCGTGCTGACATGGGTGATGAATAACTTATATAATCAAGAAGCTGATGAAGCAGAAGAGTGGCTGATTAGAGAAAAAAGTCAGGGTGGACAAGGTCAGCGTTGATTTTCTTTAACTAGTTTAATGTCCCTCTGGACTGCCTAACTTGGTCAAATATGAAATTTGTACAACACAGAGCAAAAGTGCTTCTCAGGTTTGGTCTAAAACAGGAGGTCAGCTGGATAGCTCATTTGGCAGGGCATCTCTCCCAATTTCTAATCCCACAGACTAACACCTTCCCGTTGGGTCTTTAGGCAAGGCTCTTAACGCTACTGCCTAACCACCTTCACATGTAAGTCGCTTTGGAGAAAAGCATCTGCTAAATGACTGTAGAATATGTTATGGACCAGAATCCTATAGAAGAAGATAAACATTAGGCCAACAGATAATAAGGTTTTTCTACAACTCAGCAACAAATCAGAGGCTTGAATAACTTCTGTATACATGTCTTAACAAAACACTCTGGCTGTCCCAAAAATTTGGGCTTTTTAAATTAAGCCAGTCATTCTTAGAAATTAGAACACTACTTTTAGTTCTTATTGAATCCACAAATACAAGGTATTTGAGAAGGTATTAAATGAAAACACATAAAAAAGTGAAAATAATTACAAGAAAAATCAACAAAGTAGCAGGGTAGTATCTAATGTGCATGTAACATGATTGGAGATGATACAGAATGAAAATAATAAGTTGTAAATCAATTACTACCATCCTCTATGTTCAGTCTTCCTTCCTTACAGTAAGTTTTAAAAAATGACTGAATTTAAATCACAGAAAAAAAAAAAAAAAAAAAAATGGTTCAGTAGTTGCATCAATCTGGCTTTTGAAATAATGATCTCACACAAGATGGATAACATAAAAAAGACAAGAACAACACAACTAAAAATGTGAGATTAAGCAGAAATCCAATTAACAATCCAATCCAGAGATTCAATTCTGAAATATAAAAATAAACTCTTCAGTTACAGAGAAGTAAACAGAAACAGAAGACTGTTAAACCTACACTGCTTTCAGAACCATGGACAGTTCTCCCTGCAGAGTTCTGTTCAGAGTTCTCGTTGCTGAAATACAACTTCCAGTCCAGGGTCGCTCTGTTTGGTCCTACGAGGGCCGTGTTCCAATACACCTGACTCGAATTAAATGAATCCAACAGCCTAGAAAGTTATGCACAATGACTACTAATTTGAGTCAGGTGTGTTGGAGTGGGGGTAAACTGAAAAGGACTGCAGCCCTCCTGGGGCCAAATTGACTAGCCCTGTTCTCATCCTTTCCAGGAAATTTGAGTTTAATCCAGTAAATGGTAGCATAGTTTTTGGCTGAACCTGGGACATTTCTGTGTGTGGCTTGTATTTTTACTCCCCTTGCATGCATAGGGTTTTCTTTCTTTTCCTCAAACAACCAAAAGGCATGCATGCTGGTAAGATGGCGATTCTTAGTTGGCCACAGGTATGAATGAGAATGCATTGTTGTCTGTCTCTTTGTGATCTGTCCAGGGTGCACAGGATAAAACTGGTATATCAAACAGATGAATGGATGGAGAATTCAGATGGTAAATAATTAATCACATACTGCTCAGTGTTGCATTCTACTTGGGTCAGATGTAAAAACCAAGCCTGAATCAAAGCATAATTTACAGCTTAAAAATTGTATTTCAGAAAAATCTTCAAATGATTTTAATTCATGTGTCTTGTTGGCCGTGCGCTGTGGAAGTCATTCCTTCCCCTTTGGCAGTGTGACGTGGTTGTAGTCCCTATGATCAAAATGTCAATGACTCACATGTTCTTTTAGCATGAGGCTATTTTCTTTGGTATCCATGGTGTGCAAGTTTATATGTGTACTGTACGTGGAAGAAGGCTATAACTTCTAGAACATTTGCATTTTTTTGTGAGTGTGTGAGATTTTCAGTCTTCCAGACTTTTGGACTGCAAGTGAAATTCAGTTCACAGAGTAAGCTTGCAAGTGGACATAAAATCTCAGAGGACAGAACAATAAGAAAACGTAATAGCTGTTACAGTAGGGGCTGTGGCAGATCGTGGCAGCTACAGTGGCTTTTAGTCTGCCTGTGAGCACACATACCTGCAGACAGAACACTGCCGCTGAGGCTGCAGAGCAGTGAACATGACGATGACAGAGTAGTTCCTGGGAGGGGCCTTGACAAAACGACGGAACTTGTCCCCATTCATCCGGATGACTGAACGCCGAGAGGACCACTCCATCATCTGGTCAACCTTCTCTGACAGCATGTTCTAAACACCAAGAAAGGATTAGATAAGAAGGTGCCATTAACATTTAGAAGTATTAATTGTGTGATAACACCTATAACTCTATGGTTTCCAAGTACTAATATCATGTGTACTTGTACTTATGAGTGGTGGTTTCACTGTCCTTGTCTCACACATAAATCTGTAAATCTACGGTATGACTGTGCCAGTGTTAGTTCTAAAAAGGACTTTTCTCTTGTCCTGCCAGCGTCATCTTCCCCAGAATTCAGCTCTGGGCTGATGAGTGATGAAATAGTCATCCTGCTGATGAAACACTGGCTTTTTTTTTATTCATCCTCTGCTGATCAAACTCTACATGAAAAATGTTTCTGAGAGAGAAATATGTTTTAGTTTAGACCACATATTAGACAGCTTCTTTTTGTTGTTGTTGTTTTTACACTCCATGGTGCTACATGTGAGCCGTTTGTCACACATTTTTAATTAAAGACTTCTGTCTACCATGCAATTTATCATAGAGATGTTTTGCCAACTGAGAAACCCAAATGTGCAAACTTACACAACGTTTTTCAAAATTCCTTCTCCCAGTTGCTTCAAGTTAATATATGCATGAAAATCCTTTCTACCTTGATGATGGGATAATTTCTAGCACCTTTTCTGTACTTGTGTTCAGTCAAATCTGCTTAAAAACACCAATGTTAAAGTGAGTTTTCAACTATACACACCAACTTTCAATCTATCTCTGTCCATCCCTGTTTCTGCACAAAAGTTTGCAAGTATTGGATCAAGCAGACAGTAGTTAAATAATTTAGTACTTGCACCGAACTCCAACTGCTAATCGAGCAGTCTCACTCTCTCTCCCAGGCACATCAACAGCAGACATCAAGTCTTAGAGTTGGCTGCAGAACTGCACACTAAATTTCTCAACTAAACTGCCGGGGGACAAGATCAACAGAGACAAACAAAAACTAAAAGGTGGAGGAGGATAAGGAAGAAAGTAAAGACAGGCAATGGTCCACATGTATTTCTGCTATGTTGCTTGGGCATTTTAGACAACACACACTTCTAATGAGCCGTGTATAATGAGGGAGGAGATTCACTGAGAGACACAGCACAAAGGGGTACAAAACAACAACACAACATACACATCAGTGTGCATGTCCAGAGGAGGTACAAAGTGCTCTCTGTACATCTTTGCTTTTTTGACTTGAAATCGTCTGACTACTCTTTGCCTGCATGCCTGCAGCCCCTAAGGGAGAGCTGCCAGTCCAGGATGCCAATCATTTGTGCGGTAATGATGCACTCTGACTTATGTTTGTTTGTGCGTGAAACTCAAGCACTGTAAACTTACAGAAGAACTAAAAGAATAAAAAAGAAAAAGAAAGAAATAAAGTAATAAAGTAAATAAAAAGTATACTAAAACTCTATAAAGACAGTCAGAACACCAGCAAAAACGGACAAAAAAAACCCAACAAGAACCCGTGATGAAACGTTGTAGGTGGACTGTCCAGTAAGAGGAGCGGATGGTTATTAAGAAGTTTTTTCTGTCTGTTTTTGCTGGTGTTCTTACAGTCATGATTCCTGTTTCTGCTTTTGTCAGAGCTCATCTATTGGTTGTTTTGATTGTGTTACGTCACTGCAACTTGCGATAATATCAAACATGTTTGATATTGTCACAGACCCAAGACTAGGGAAAGATTGACATGAAACAGCGCAGATTACCACCTTAAACCTACCGATAGAGATGATGGGAGTGCACTGTGACTCCAGTAAGACTCCTAAGATTTTCTAAAGACTTCTGTTTTTAGTCTGTGACTGTAAACATCGTTTGGTGTAAACCCAGCATAAGACTTAAAACTCTAAACATTTGTCTTTAGATGTGAGCAGGTGTGAGCTGGTAGTTTTCGAGAGTCTTTTGCAAATCTTTTCAAAGTCTTCTGATGTAAACCCAGCATAACTTGCAAAACTATCCTTAATCAATCGCACTTACAAATCCCAATCTGCAACACCTTAATCAGAACTTAGTAAAATGTCTAATTTCACATTTCCTACATATCCAGTTGTTTTCCTTCTCTCCTTACAAAAGGTTGGCTTTTCATATGTGATCAATTATTTTACATTGCAGTCTAGTAATGCGGACAGCAGCAGGACAAAGACCTGTAGCCTCCCTGGTGCATGAACTGACTTTAAGACTGAGTGAAAGAGAAGGAAGGTAAAGGTGGTTGATAGTCTGCTGAACACAGGTCTTTAACGTTATGAATCATTTAGTTGGCAAACTACTTTTAATTCTTTTCTACTTACATTCCCAAAAGATTTGTGCATCATTAATTGTGTCATTGTTATGTTTATGATGAAACTTTAAAGGAGACATTGTTAAATTGAGTTATCACCATGAAGGTGTTGCTGCTTGTGTTGCTCCTAGGTAGGTGTTGTTCCTACTTCACCACCATCTGTCTAAACCTACAGTTGATGTTATCTAAGCAAATAAAAATCTAAACTATGGGATATTACAACAAATAATTGAGCTGGATATGATCAGCTACAGATTCAGTCATCTTGAACATTCCTTGTAATTGTGAATCTTTTTGACATTTGTATGGTTTGACATCATTAGGTGAGTTAAATAACATTCTTTATTTTAATCACCCTGAATGTTTAGTTGTTTTGTTTTCTTTTTTTTAGATCGTCAAGCAGGATGTCTAAATGCCATTAAATGCCTAAATCTACCTGATTTTAGTCACTAGATATGTTTTACCAACAGCCGCCTATACACTGCAAACCTGGATTATCCCTTAAATATCTCATACTGTTCCACTTTAAGACTGCACTGCATAATAGTATGCATATATTACCCTACTTTGTATGAGGGGCAATATACGTTCAGAGTATTTGTTCTTACACCATCAATAACAGTAACAACTGTTTTCCTAACTAAACATTTTAATGGACATCTAGATCAAAAATCTTTTCAAAATCCACAAAGTGCTCATTTTAACAAAAAAATCCAACTATGCAGTAGAGAGTTGAGGAGTTGTTCATAGTTAAATGATAATAAATTATCTGTATTATCTGTTTTCTATTTTTTATTTGTATATTATTTGTCCTATTTCTTATCAAAAGCTTCTCTTGACCAGTTAGCGAGTCTTAACATTGTACATGTTCAGGAAACGTTGAGTTAAATCAAGAGCATCACATATTTTCAGTTTGACTGTATTGCTGAATATAATTACAACACATTAATTACAAGAGACTCAACAAGAACTGAGCACAGCAAAGAAAGATTAAAATGTAAATGAGGAGAGCTTCTTACTATCTCTGACCTTGTGAAATTCAGGTAACTTTAAAAAAAAATAAAAATAAAATACATCCAGCTATTATTTATAGACTGGAGTAATTATTTGGGTGTTCATGGAAAAATAAGTAACATACCTAAAGACATGCCTGAGCAGGAATTCCTGGACAGAGCCATGTAAGTACCTTATGATGAACCATCAAGTGACTAGCTCACATCAAAATAATGACAGGCTTTACCTAACTCGCACACGCACATGCAGACACACACACACACAAATATAAAAATGCTTGAGCACTAAACAGCCTAGAACAACAACTTTGTTTTCACATCTATAAGCAGAGTGGGCATGAAAATGAATCACATCTGCTGTTGTTTTGTGTGCTTTTATGTGTGTGTGATAAGACTGAGTGAGAGAATGGTGCAAATGATCTGCAAATATCCTATATTATCTGATTTTCTGTTACTCACTCTATGAATGTCATTACCCCCTGCAGCACACACATACACACACACACACACTATAGTTCAAAGGCTATGCAGCAACCTCCATCAAGAGTGCTAAAACATGGTCTAAATGTCTACATTTCCTTGTTTTCTTGTATTTCTTATTTATTCATTTTTGTATTTATGTGAACATTATCAAAACTTGATATCATGATCACATAGAAAATAATAATCTTAAAGAAGTATAATTAAAATTATTTTAAAGAAAGTCAGGAGAGAACAAACAGCCTTGCTAACAGAGTAATCTAACACCATTACCAAAGGAAGAAGATGCACATTCTCCTGTAGAAAGACAGAAGGACATTCAAATGAAAAGAAAAATAATATATAGTGAAAAGAATAAAAAATACAGGCAGACTGAGGAGTGTAAATCAGGAATAAACAATCACAGAGAGCAAGAGTATGACACGTATAAGTGCAAGGGAACCGCTTCATGCGTTGACGACACACTGAAAGGTTATGTAGGGCCCGATAGAGGACAGTCAGTTAATCAGCCATCTTGTTACACAATCACACCTTCACTGATAGACAAAAATTGAAAAAAATAATAATGAAGAATTCCGTGAAACTGGGCTGTAGCAGCTTTTTATTGTACAGTAGGTAGATAAAACTGTGGATCAAGGAGAGAGGCTGGAAATAGAAATTGGGCTGGCTACATCAACAGACTACAGGCTCTGTCTATCAGGCGGCTGCCTGTCAGGAGAACTACACAGAGCAACCACAGGACCGTTCAGCTAGAAGAAAACTACTTATTTCTGTCTAGTGTTTTGCTGCTGAAGTGCAACATTTGGGTGATGATTAAGGAGCCATGCTGCTCTAGTCTGCTACCTCCACTAACAGTAAATACAAGCAGCATTTCCTGCTTCTTTTTTTTTTATTATTTATTTAATTAACCTTCAATCAACCAGGAAAACTTGCTCTGCTACCAGACTAGGAATAAAATACAGAAACCATCTACAAGAAGAGATAGAGCAGACACCACCTCTTAAGGAAGCTGAGATCATTCAATGTCTGCACCAAAATGTTGTATATCTTCTATAAGTCTGTTGTTGAAAGTGCAATCTGCTTTGCAACATCTGTTGGGGCAGCAGCTACAGCAACCATCACACTAAGGAAAATTATTAAAATAAAAAAATAAATAAATACATAAAAAAGCCTACTACACTGCAATGTCCTTCTGTGATATATA
>JBAMHW010000004.1:24010762-24027690 GCA_037177495.1 Rhadinocentrus ornatus
CAAGATAACAGTGAAGGGTGGAAAACTAGAGGACAAGACACATTTCAACAAAAGGTATCTTGACAAAGGCAAAAAACAACAAATAATGTAATGTAGAAAATAAATAAGAGCTAATGAAGCAGTAAAAGAAAAATGTTTTATTTTTGCGAGATGTTGACGGTGGAAACAGTTGGAGCAGAGCACACAAAGCAAGATTGCAGACAGCGATTGTATTATGCTAAAATCAAACTCAATATGGTGCCTAGAATTAGACAGATGATTCTGACACACTTTTACAAATATGCATGCCACACAATTAACTTTGTTCATCATAACTTCATACACTGACACTGGCATGTTTACAGGAAATTAAAGCATGGCTTTTCTGAAATGCTATATCACACACTTTACCAATTGATTTTCTACAATCTTTTCAAATTCTGTGTGCAGATGTTTGACAAATATTTGCCATGCTGTGAAAATCTAAATATAAGAAGATGTAATGATCTGCCAAACATTGAAAACAAATACTTAACTGGGAATAATACAAAGACCACATAGCAGATTTCAAAACAGAGATTCTTTCCTTTTGATTATGTTTTCTCTTTTACAGTTTACTATGTCGTTATATTTCCCCTTTCATTGAGCTCCACATACTTTGAAAATCACATTGTTATGCATTTAAATGTCAAAACTAAATGTGCATTCATGCAGAGAATTATTTGGGAAAAGCTGCTTTTTTTTCTATATGCCTGTGGGTACTGTGAAAAACGTGGGCAGAAAGACTCGTTGTAGAACACAAAATCACTGGGCTATGGTTTATGCTCCAAAGAACTGGTCAGTCAGAAACTCAAAAGTCAAAACTGCTTACAGTGTTAAGCTTCATAGACTCCAGTCTGCAAGTGGCTTTGGCTATGCCCCGAAGGGTCTGCTACATTATTTTATTGGGCCTCTGTGGGCATTTTTATTTTATTATTCGGATCCACTTATTAGACTGGTCCCTTGGTGGTACCAAGCACACTACTTTGCAATCTCCATCTCTCTCTAGATATATAACTCTCTGGATATTACTCTTTATGCTTCAGACAGTCTAAGACTTTTTTCCTATTCTTACCTCCCCAGACTCCACATGCCTAGGTAGAGGAAGTGCTTACGCAGGCTTTTCTTTGTGCTGTGGTCAGCCTTAAGACAGAAACACAACACCACCTATAATATCCAGAAGAGTTGAAGTGATGAACGAGGGTGTATTGAAGGGATATAAATATTTTTTTCTCTATATGTGATATTTTTTTCCCCTCTGCCTGAGGGGCATATAGCAGCATTTTAAAAACTAAGATTCCAGTGCAGCCCCACAAATTTATTTAGTTTTTTTTTAATTATTATTCCTTCTTTATGAATGTCAAACTTTCTAATGAATTTCTCCATTTCCCCCTTCTGATGTACGCTTATTTTCTCTCATTTACTACTTCCTTGTTTTAAATAAAGAAATAAAAATTTAACATTTATAGCATGAGGGTTGCAAATCCCAGTGTGCAGTCTAGCTGTCATTTTAAATAAAAAATTATCAACAGAGACATGTGCAAAGATATTTAATAGCAAACCATGGAATGCTGATCTAACACACATTTGAATCTTTCAATTTTAATTAATATCCTGATAGAAAGACATTCAGTATGTTACTCATCCCTACAGTTAAAGTCTAAGCGTCCACTGACCAGCACCAGACAAAAGGGCAGTGAGGGAGAGAAGAAACTGGTGAAATGAATACAAAGTGCTGCATCACCATTTTGTCCATTTCCAGCTAAATAAGATCTTCCTCTGTCTCCTTCACCTCCTCTGTCACGGCCCCCAGGCGGGCAACCACAAGAGCACATTTTTCACATTATAACTCTTCAATATCTCTACTGTGGCTCACTATAAGTATGTCTGTCTGTGTGTGTCTGTGTGTGTGTGTTTGTGGTCCTTTATTTCATACATAGTCCCACTCAGTTCTTTCAGACAGCACAAACTAAATTTGAATGCCTAAAGGGAAAAAGAAATCAAGCCGAATGTTTAACACGTTGGTGCTCAAATTTCAGAGAAACAGGTAAATAATAACTGGATGAACTTCAGCTCAATGTGAAATGATCCTCTGTTAACCATTAAGTAATGAAGAACTATCCCTGATCTGGTGCGTTTTAAAGAAAATGGCTGTTTAAGAGTAAGGTCAAGCAGTAGGATTATTAACTACATTGAGCTATTAAGATTTTATCAAGATCAGAAAACAACCACAAACGGAAAGCTTGTGCTCACCCTGTCACTGCATGGGGAAAATAACATCACTGGATTTGACAAAAAGTTCTTGTGTTACCATAAGTTTAATAAATTTCTCCAACTTTGTATTAGTTCATCTAAAACAAGTGATCAACAGATGTGGATCCTCTGTCCAAACACATTCAACATAAAGTAATATAGACATACATAGACAGCACAACCAAAGTGCTGTAGCTAAATACATGAACAGGTACTGTCATTATAAGTTACTGTCACACAGCATTCTTTGCATCGAACTCAAAACTCACAGAGATCATGCAAGTCAGAGGCTGTCTGCTAACCTGCCTCCCACCTTTATCTGTCTTTGTCTCTGTCTCTTTGTAATTGTATCTTATAATTTCAGTCACAGTTTTTTCTAAGTTTTGTCTTGGATCAATACAATTTTCTAAACTTTAAATATGAAATTCTATACTATATTGTTCACTAGATATGCTACAGAATAGAGTTCCACACATAATCTAAATGCCAACTTGATAATTCTGCAGCTCAAAATACATCCAAGCTGAATAGTATTTTAGGTAGGAATGATGACTGAGGCAGGAACCTCTATATCTGGCGTAACCTGGGAGCAGAGAAGGTCATGTGATTTGCAAAATTAAATTGAAAATTACACAAAGCGCTTAACCACTACTTGCAGTCCAAATAAGGTTTCTGTGGCTTGCTAATTTTTTTTTTTTTTTTTTGCTGATCAATGCAGACTGGCTCTAATAAATTTGCATATTTAAGAAACTTAATCAGGTGTTAAACCTTAACAGCAAACCTGGCAAATATGCCAACCAAAATTCTCAATTATTCATACATATGCTCAGATTCATATGCTTTTCATCAGTGGTTAATCTGTCTATTTGCTCATCATTTATTCCTCCCCTCAGTCTGCTTTTTGTTCATCCTTCTTTTGACAGGTTTAATTCTTTGCTCATTCAAATACCAAGTCAAATCAAAATTAAACTTTTATGGTAGGTATAAAATACTAAAAGTGATAAACATCTGGCTTGATGCTGCTGTGGGGAAACAATATCATGGGGATCCATTAACACCAGGACGAGTCCTCCCATGTCCTACAGCGGCCGCCGCCACGGCAACCACTCCAGTTAGGGCAGACCAGGGACCACACCACAGCCATAAGGCTGCAATGCAGGGCCCCAGCTACCCAGACAAGGCCGATCACGACGGCAACAACTCCCAGACCGAGCAGGAAAACCTCCGGCGTGTAGGATACCGATAAGGAAAGCACTGGAGATAAAACGAAGATTAAATAACCTTAAGAAACAACAAGAACAGCTAAGAATGAATGAATGAATGAATGAATGAATGAATGAATGAATGAATGAATGAATGAATGAATGAATGAATGAATGAATGAAAAGTAATACAATTGAGTAAAATGAAAATAATGTGAAATAAAATGATGCAAAATAAATTAAGATCAAATAAAATTTACTTAAAGGCTAAGCTAAAAAAGGTAGGTCTTAAGACTTTTTTTCAAAAACATCTGCAGCCCTCAGGTTCTCTGGCAGGCTTTACACAGACGAAGGCCATAACAATGGAAAGAGGCCCTGCGTATGTTTTGGTCCTCACCCTTGGAATAACTAAAAGGCTGGTACCAGAGGACCTCAGGGTCCGCGAGGTTTCATAATTTAAAAGAAGGTCCGATAAATAAGAAGGCCCAAGACCATTGAGACATTTTTAATCTACTAAAAGAACCTTAAAAGAGCCAATGCAGCGATTTTAAAATTCATCTATCACCTATTTTTCCATTTATCCATTCTTTTACTCGCTCAACAATTAATCTCTTTTTATGAATTTTTAATTCATTTGAAAATTCAGCCCAAAAAAAAGGTGCTGATGAGCAAGTTATTAAGTCTGTATTACATTTACTGGCCATTATTACATTATTGGTTACTACAACAGCTTATCACCGCCTACCACCAGAATTACAGATACTTGGTAAATAAATTAATTCCCCTCCCATGCCAAAAAACTGGGACAAAGACTCCCATCTTATTAAATGGTCTAGTCAAGGAGGAGTTGTAGATCTAAATAACTGTACAAATATGCTCAGTGTTCTGTGTTTAAAGTTTGCTGTCAGACAAATAAGCAATTTTTTGCCAAATGTCGGGCCACAGAGCAAAGGATACAGAATGCAGGCGGCTTCCTTTTCTCTCTCTTTTTTTTTTTTTTTTTTTTACCCTGTCCTGTCCAGCGTCCTAACATATAGAACGGCGGTCTGTGTGCCATATTTTGCCAAACAGATTTGCTCTATCGAGGGAGACATGTTATTTAAATGGCTGCCCTTGTTGTTTGGAATACTTTTATTATTTTTATTATTATCTTATTTTCTTTTAGTCTTGATATGTCAGTGCCAAAACTGAGAGGGAGATAGAAGAAGAGAGAAAAAGAGAAAAGGACAGAATTGAAATGTGGAAATAAAAGTTGTCTAGGCTGCCTAAATCACATGGGTATTCACAAAAACAATATAAACTACCACAGTACTACATGATAAATAAAGAAAATGGGATAATGATGATATGGATAAGTACAATATTCATTAAATGTACCTGTAGAGTGACGTACCAACACAAAAACATCAGCAACATCTTATTAAAAGCGGATGGAGAGACAAGCACGTTTGTGAGCATGCATGTGTGCACGTGAATGTGTGACCATGCAACAAGGATGAAATGTGTGCTTGCAAGGGGGCCATGACCACGCCGCACCCCGAAGCATCAGGGGGAAACAGGGGGGAGCCCGAGGCCCCAAAGGTCCGACAGGTCCACAGAGCAGAGCCCAGGACAGCCAAAGCAGAGAGAGCAGCGGCCCGACTTAGCCCAGAGCACAGGGGCCCCCAGACCGGAGCCCCCCGGCGTGACAAGGCAGGGGCACCGAGCAGCCCAGGGCGACGGTGAGCAGGCCCAGCGAGCACCAGGCGCTGCGGCGCAGGCTGCACAGAGAGCGAGCACCCCACAGATCCAAGGCCCACTCATCCCCCCTGGGCAGAGCCCCGCCTAGGAGCCCGATGGAACCTTGTTTCCTTTTCTCTAATATCTCAGCCACATAAACTGAGTGTGTCATTTTCATTAGAACAGGGTTCTCCAATTCAGTCCTACTAGGGCCGCAATCCAGCAGGTTTTCCATGTATCCCTGCCTCAACACACCTGCATCAAATTAAATGGATCTAACAGTCAATCAAGTTCTGCACAATGACTAATTAATTTGAATCAGGTGTGTTGAAGCAGGGATGCATGAAAAACCTGCTGGATTGCGGCCCTCGTAGGACCGAATTGGAGAAACCTGCATTAGAATAAGCAGCCTTTACCTCTTCTTGTGCTCATTTTAAAATCGGTATACTGCTACAGGAGGTTGTGAGAGCACATTTCTTTTGACAAAAGAACCAATAATTGAAGCAGCAATGTGAACATGGAAGAGCTTACTAACTAGTTGTCAAGTAGATGACAGCTTTCTGAAAATAATTTCTTTTTGCTCTCATTCACACATACTTACACACACTAACACTCCCTCCCCATGTTGCATAAAATGTATGATGCCTATTTAAAAAAAAATAGCAGGAAGAATATTTCAAAGCTGCTGGGGTCTCCAAAGAGATTTGTTCCAAAAACTGATTAAAAAGCAGGGGTGTTATTTGCAGGCCGTGTGTCGATTCCCACCCTCCCTCTTATTCAGTCTCGTCTATACTTATCCGATTATCTCAGTGCCGGTATAGTTGACTGATCAAATCACTCAAGAATGATCCCAGATGCTGACAACTCTACTTGCCCTGCCATCAAATATTATCACAATTTTCAGCCGACACTGCTGGCAGTGACCATGGGCAAGAGGTGTTCAGCTTCCAGAGACAGTGTCATCAAACCTTTGAAGGATCTAAATGTATGGTTTTTCAAAAGACTGCAGCTTGAAGAAATAAATGAGGTCAGTAATAATCACAATTACCAAAATTAAACATTACAAGTTGCAAACTGCACTTTTTACTCCAGAGCCCTGTATATCTTAGACGTGTTCCTACTACAATAGGCCCGATTCAGATTAATGAACTTCCTCCTCAAGTTCTTTGCTCCGGAGGCTGAGAGCAAGAAAACGCTGTTTGTTTTCTTGGGAAAACAAAATGATTAAGATGGGCTCAAAAGTAAGTGTGTTACAACTGATTTCATAGATCAAAATATACTCCACGACAGCTGGGGATGGCTAAAGTCGTGGTCTGTATGTGTAATTCTGTGAATGAGTGATTGGTAAAACTTAATTGTCAGACATGTTGTAATTTCAGCTTAGAAGTAAAATCGGATCCATTGATCAGTGATAAATGTTTCTCGATCTGATGTCAGCTTGCAACCATTGCTGGCTTGACCGTACTGAGGCATTCAGGTATGTTAAAGTAGGATTACCTCTAAAACATGCAGGGAAGTGGTTCCTGAGGACCAGAAATGAGAAACACCGCTGTAAGGGTTCTGAATTTTCTTCAAGTAAAAGCTCATTGCACTCATATTAATGATAGATAGCAAACAATCCTAATAAGAAATAACAAACGTGTCACTTCAGCTGATATAATACAAAGCCGACTAACAGACCAATTAGCAAAACATTCAACTCATATCAGTGCAGTGGCAAACCAGAGACAAAGTAAAAAACTCGTAGTTTCCTCCTCACTTCCATTTTCCAAAGAAACCCATCTCCATCAAAATAACTACATGATATTCTCCGACTTCACAACAAAAGCATTAGAAGGCTGTTCCGGTACACAACCGTGCCTAAATTCGAGATGCATTTAGCTTTCATTTATGGTTAATGAGAGAGTCTGTCTCAAACAGACCGTACTAAAGTTCGTTAAGCTACGGACAAGTAGAGATTAGCACATGCCAAATTTTTTCCAAATAAAAATCTTATTTTGCCAAAGTGGAGCTATATATATATATGAAGCAAAGCAAACATTGAGTACAATACGTGCCTGTGTAACAATAGAACCAAGTTTAAAATAAAGTTCAGGCCAAATTGGCTTTTTATAAAACACTGTACAATACTGTTTAACACTACCTGTGTTAGCTTGCCACGTCTGTACATAATGGTTTTGCTTTTGGTGGAAAGCTGACTGAGCTTAACAAGGCTACATGCTCTACAAAACGTATAACAAAGTTGTGTTTCGTGTATTATGGCTATAATTTTCAAAATACAAGGGACATGGTTTGTAAATAAGTAATTAACGAGATCTTCTCTTTGGCATAGTAACAGTCGCTAGCTTAATACACACCGGAAGATTCAATCAGCAGACCGCTTTCACAAATGTATAACATTATTGGCTGAAAAACACACTTTAACCATTGAAACGTTACCTCTTTTTTCTTTTGTCCTCCTCCGGTTGGCAGACATAGCACCAAAAAGACGAAAACAGATATAACTCGCAGGTCACCAACACATTTAGCTGAAACAGACGCCATGATGGAAGGATGCTCTGGTTACGAGACACGTCTCTGCCAACAGATTGGATACCAAGTCCACCAATAAGCTTTTAGAGGTTAGACTACGGAAATGTCTGGGATATGTAGTTTTTTTTGTTGTTTTTTTTTGTTTTTGTTTTTTTTTTAAATCTTTGTTATTAGTTAAGTAAAGCACATACAGTTAAGATTTTGAAAGGAACGTAAAAAAATAAATTAAGATTTTTATGAAGAAAATTAACCATTATGCTTTTATTTGATTTGCTCGTGCGGAGCACGTTTCTAAGACTGAACAACAACGACGAAGGGGTAACACAGAGAAATACCAAAAATGGTTACAATAAATTTGGAATCCTCTTTTAAATGTACTTGCAAGTGTTTGGTTTACTGAAGGAAACTGGCACACCTTAAACACTGGCAGTGTTTAATTCTGGGAAAATTTTAAAATAGTCAAATGGATGAAGCGCTGATTAAAAAAAATCCTTGATTAAGTTATCTCACTGAGGCTGAGTCATTTGTCAAATGTGAAAGAAAATCATGTCAGTATCTGGGTTTCCAGTGTTAGTTTCACTGCTGTCTCTCTCCTTTGTTAAGATTTTTATAAACACTCTATTGAGTTAATTGATGTGAAATCTAAGGGGGGAAAATGTCTCCAGGCATTTTGTGATTGATGTAATGAAGTGCATTAGCCTTGCAATAAATATATTCTATGTGAAATTATAAAACGTCATAGAGCGGTGATTAATGTGTGACCTTTTTTGGATACTGCAGTTGAGATATTGTATCTAGGTAGATATTATTCACAACTGAGTTGTCAAACACCCAACTCAACACTGCAAGTAAGTTAAAATTCATTAATTTACATAATAGCTTTCAGCATAATATATATATATATATAATTTCATATATTTTACTGAAGTGGATAACCTAGATAAATTGCATTAACTTTATTGTGGAAAAAAATAGCTTGTGCGCTTTTCTCTGCATATATGGGTGCTCTATTGACACCAGAGGTTAGCTGGCATTTTTTAGGTAGTAAATAGTTTTGAAAGTACCTTAATTTACTTATATGTCTCTAATTAAATGTGGCATTGTCTCAGATTCTTGTTTAATCATAGCAGCATGTATGAAAAACATTTTAGTTTACAGTCTTTGAGATAAGGATCTTGTTTTCTATTCTGAGTCTATTTTTAATCTTTGTCTATTTGTTTTCCATTTTTGCACACAGCCATACACACACATACTTTACTGGTTAAATTAAACCCATGCTAGATTATTAAAGGCAATGCACCATGAAACCATCAGTATGTGTTGCAGTACTGTTGACTACAGCTCATTCACTCTATATCAGCCCAATCATGGAAACATTCCCAGACTTTGTGGGCTTTGTTGTAAAATGATTCCCATGGACTTACAATGCTATTATAATGGTTATTGTGTAGCTCTGAAGTTTCTCTAGTTTTTAATTATTATATAAGCTGTACTGCAGAATGCATCTAGTAAGGCAAGGCAAGGCAAATATATTTGTATAGCACATTTCCTGTACAAGACAATTCAAAGTGCTTTACATAAAACATTAAAAGCATTACAGCGGAGTGCAAGAAGCAATAACAGGTGCATTAAAAACAGACTTTAAAAGAAATAAAAGAAAATTAAATAAAACCAGAAAGGAAAGACCTAAATAAATTAGAAAAAAAGTCCTGCTGAGTCATTAGTCTTTTAATCCTTGATATGTTCTTAAAGTGATAATATGATGACTTTACAGTTGACTTAATATAACTGCTAAAATTCAGATCTGAGTCCAGGACTACTCCCAGATTTCTGGCTTGGTTGTTAGTTTTAAACATTGCTGTTTGAAGCTGAGTACTGACTTTTAATCTTTCTTCCTTGGCTCCAAAAACTATTACTTTAGTTTTGTCTTCATTTAATTGAAGGAAGTTCTGGCACGTCCAGTCTTTATTTGATTGATGCAGTTCATCAGAGTTTGTATCGGACTGTAGTCTCCTGGTGAGATGGTTATATAGATTTGTGTGTCATCAGCATAACTGTGGTAACACATTTAGTTGTTTTTCATAATTTGAGCGAGTGGCAGCATGTAGATGTTGAACAGCAGTGGCCCCAGGATGGAGCCTTGGGGAACCCCTTAGGCTATTTTGGTTTGCTCAGATTTATAGTTACCTATGGGCACAAAGTAGTCCCTGTCTTCTAAATAGGACTCAAACCTGTTAATGGCAGTGCTAGAAAGTCCAACCCAGTATTTTAGTCGGTATAGTAAGATGTTATGGTCGACCGTGTCAAATGCAGCACTGAGATCTAGCGGTACCAGGACTGAAATGTTTCTTGATGCTCAGGCAGATGTCATTAGATGTCATTAAGGACTTGACTAGAGCAGTCTCAGTGCTGTGGTGTGGTTGAAAACCTGACTGGTAGACACCAAAACAATTATTTAGTGTCAGAAAGTTGTGTAGCTGTTGAAAGACAGCTTTTCACACAAACATGATGTGTGTGTGTTGGTAAATCTCTCTACAGGTACTGTACTGTTGTACTTTTTCATATTACCATTATCCTATTTTCCTTATTTATGATGTAGTACTGTGGTAGTTTATTTTGTTTTTGTGAATACTGATGTGATTTAGGTAGCCTAAACAACTTTTATTTTCACATTTCGATTCTGTCCTTTTATTTTTCCTTTTCTCTCCTCCTCTATCTCCCTGTCAGTTTCGGCACTGACATATCAAGACTGAAGAAAATAATATTATAATAAAAATATTTTAAATATAAAGGGCAGCCATTAATATATCATGTCTCCCTTGGAAGAGCAAATCTGTCCAGCAAAATAAGGCACACAGATCACTGTTCTGTATGATAGGATGCTGGACAGGACAGGGTTTTAAAAAAAAAAAAAAAAAGCAGAGAGGTGTTTACAATCTGTAAGATGTCTAAGGCCATGCATCCTGAAACATTCTTACATTCGCTGGAAGCTTTGGGGGTTTCTTCAGGAGGGGGCCATGGTGATGTTTTCTCAAGGTTTCCTTTAGGTTCTGTCTTATGTTGTTTTGGTCTCTATTGTCTGTTGTCCTTGTCGAAGGGAACAGAGTGTCTGTTCAGAAAATAAAATAAGTTGGAGGTGACCTATTCAGGCAGAATCCATCTGTCTTAAAAAAAATGCCTGCGGTCCCAGAAGAAGTTGAAATTGTCTATCAAATGAACTGGATGTGTGGTACATGCAGTCGACAGCCATGTATTCAGACTAAACAGCCTGCCTTATCTCTCCGCTCCTCCTCTGATGGGTGGGAGAGGGCGATTGATGAATATCTGGGCATCCAGACAGCTGATCATATCCAGCAGTCCAGTAAAGTCCCATTTCAGCATCTCAGATTGTTACTTCACAACATCATTAGACCCCACATGCAGTATGAGGTTTTCCACAGTTCGGTGTGCAGCCAATTTGTGTAATTTTGTCTCTCACATCTGATACGATATCCTTGAGGAAGCACAGTACTTTTGTACGTTTTCCACTTGCATTTCTCACATCTTTCACACCAAAGTGACCTGTTCTGTAGTTGCATGTCTGCTTGTTGAGGAGTAGATTTGTTAGTTCTCCTTTTGTTGTTTGTTTTTTATTAAAGGCAAGGTTCACCTCGAGCCGTTGAATCTTTGTTTCCAGCATGTTGATCTTCTTTAGTAGTTTGTAATAATCATCTGTAGAGAAGGGAGGCATTTTGCGGCTAGTTAGCTTTAGCTCCTGAGTGACTGTAGATAAGGCTTCTGCTTTTTGTAGTGCACGCTGACGTGACACTGACAAGATTGTAAGAGTCTTAAAAATTATTAGTAGCCTACTAAATCTACCACAAAATACAGTCCCAGTGATTAATAAGTATCCAGGAGCCGTTGCTCATAAATTTCTTGAGTAGAAAAATAAGAATACTGGCAGAAAAAATGCAAGCAGAGGGCAGAGCGAAGCAGCAAAGCGTCAGCAGGGGACAGAAGCAGGAAATCAAGTTTTGTGACTTGTGGCATTTTTATGTAAATATTGAAGACTTAGCACGAGACTAGTCCATTCAAAGTTGTTATTCTGGATTGTTTGTATTCTGAATGAAGATATGTGCAAACTTCAAGGTATCACTGATTCAACAATGTTAGAGAATTGGTACCACGAATTGGTAAAAAAAATAAATTAATAAAATGGCATAACACAGTTTACATAAAGATGCAAACAGTAAATTGTGAACCATAAAATAGCTCAGGAGAAATCACAAAAGAAGACTAGCATTTATGTCATAAAAGCAAAACAACACATTCTACACTGTCAACGTGGAGTGCAAAGTAATCAATAAAATGACAACATGTTTTCTTCAGGGCAATTTGTAAAAGACCTATAAAGAAAATCAAAGATGAGGGTGTTGCAAGGCAAATGGCGTTTTGCAACTCATCTGGTGCTTTGCGTGCAGAAAACAGTAAACTGCTGTCAAACTTTGTGTAACATGGCACAAGAAATAATGTAACCCTCCCCTGAGCTTTGACTTTCTATTCAGCAAGTGAAGCAAACAGCTGTGCCTTGCATTTGAGAGGAAGAATGAAGCTATTATCTGACTGAAACCCAGAGGAGAGTTTTAAGAAAGAACAAGCTCAAGGGCAAGAAAGATGGAGAAGCATGTTAAATTCCCACATTGATGTTGTCAATGCACAGAGGCATCATGGGTCTTTATAGTGGGGCAGGTAAACATTTACTGTACATACTAGGATGAGACTCTGGTATACAGTAGTTGCTATTGAGAACTAAGAGGAGATTAACAGAGCATTGTGTGTGTGAACAATGTACTTATATAGGAGGTTTTACATGTGGTAATTAATAGTCTTGTGCTTAACTCCATCACCAGTAAAGGCTTGAAAAAAACCTTCTGGTGAGTGTAGGCATTGAGGAAAAGGAAAGTGGATGATGTCATTTCCAGCAAGCTCGCTACCCCGATGCCCATATCTGAGGTCAGACACTCCCTTATTAAAAATAACAAGCTATAAGAAAAATGATTAATTGCCTGACAGTGTAAAGTTTATAGAAAAGAAAGAGTGGAAGTAGTGAGGAGGTGGTGGTGCCTGAGTGACAGAGGAGCTGGAAACAGGAAAAGAGTGCAGTAGCAGAGTACTGATGGAGTGCAACGCAAACAGAATTGGTGGTAGTGGGGACGAGTGGAGGCAGAATGTCTTGAAATACAGTGGGATTAGAGACACGTCGACTGGAGAAGGATGTACGGAAGTGAGAAAGCAGCATGCATCAAGAGAGCAAAGAAAGAAAAGACTCAGACAAACGGAGAAGGAGGAGCAGAGAAGGAGAGGCATTCATTAAAAGGATGTTCGTTATCTGTGACTGACTCCCTCAACAAATGCTCCTGTGTTTAGTGTGGCATTCAATAGGCCTATGGCTTTAAGTGTGTGTGTGTACAGTGTGTATCTGTCTCTGACTGAAAGAGATGGAGAGAAAATGATAGTTTGTATGCGCTTGCTTGTGTGCATGCTCATCAAATATCCAAGCTGTGTGGATGCACAGGGACCACTTTCAGAGGCAAAACCATTAAACTGAACACAAGTGTGCTGCACTTCAGACCTTTTGAACATTATATTGATGTAAATTCCAAGGGCTTGAAAAGGTCTCTAATATACTGAAGATGTTTCAAAGCACAGATCAACATAGCCTAACTGTTCAGACAAAGTTGGGATAGACATAAATTAGCAGAATGCAAATATTCTGATGATGTAGGTCTCTTGCAGTATGATGTTTTATCCACCAAAGTTAATGCAATTTTTTTTTTCCTTTTCACTATATAATGTACAACCTCATTTTAGAACCGTTAGTAATCTTTGCAGAATATAAATAAAACCAGTTTTAATTTCCAAATATTTAGTTGAGTAGTACAAGGACAAGATATCAAATGTTGATTTCTTTTCTTTGCTTTGAAATAATCTGCTTATATCAGTAAAATCCAAACCAGTCCCCAAATCACTCACTATGCAGGCTTTTGAACAACACAAACCAATTTTCATAATCATTCAGTATTTTATATACTGTAAATTCTGTACTGTAAATTGCAATTCATTGTGGGAAAATATCTGCTCGCTACTAGAATCAAATGACTCAATTTAAAATGTGAAAAACTTGCCAAAAAGAGACTTTTTCAACTAGAGGCATTAAACAACCACAAGAAAACTGCTGTAACTTAAAGAAACACCATAATAGGTTAATACATCTTTTCTGTGCCCAATACATGTGAAAGCTGAATATTAATAATTTTTTTTAAAGTCACCTTGCTTATATTCTAAACTGCAGTTTTATGCCATTTTTAGTTAAAAAAAGTAACAGTTAAAAGTAAGTTGCTTATTTAGTCAAAGATGTAATGATTGTTTCATGTTTTGCGTGTTAACCAACCAAAAAAGAATGATTATTTTAACAGCAGCTGGTAGTTTATATTGGAGTTCTTAAAACAGCTTTTAACTCTCTCAGTTTTATAAAGGCTTTTTCTATTTTTGTGCTCTGAGTCACTGATTAACCACAAAGAATTTAAATGCTGTTTTCTTTCTCAAATTGGACTTTTTTTTTTTTTTTTTTAATGTGTTTATTTAATATCTTGTGTTTTATAGTTGTGCCGAGGATCATGCTTTCTTTAGTGTTGGAGGTTTGCTTTTCATTGAACTTCTTTCGTTGGGTGCCGTCTAATAAGTGATGACCAGCCATTGAGTGGACCAGTGACCAGTGTGCTTAATGTTATGCACCTCAGTATGCAACAGTAAGCAAATATTTGTCTCTAATCCCTTAATGTCCATTAGTTTTTGCCTGAAATACATTTTTATGGATAAAAGACTTGTTGTGGACCAACTATTTTACTGGGCTACCTTAATTGGACCCTTGCTGATGTAACAGGACTGTTATTGTTGCAGTATGTTCTGCTACTAGAGTACAGTACATGGCTATAAATATAAATTGCACTGGTGACTGGTCAGAAATAAGTTTTTTACTGAATCTACAGTTAAGATTGTAGCCTGGAAGAATATAAACCAGTCAAATCTCCAGATTTGGTAATTGGAAGGAAAACTAAGTTAAAAACATATTTATTTGTCATGTTCCGCCCATGTGACATCAGATACCAACGGGTTAAATGTTTTTTTTTTTCTATGAGACAGGTTTACTTTGGAGTTTAACATTATAAAGATAATACTGAAGCTCTGATGAGGCGTGGAGGAAATTGCTGAGGTTTCCTGCTTGATATCCAGACAGCCAGACATTTCCCGAGTCAGGTATGAGGAATCCAGAATCATGTTAATGTGCCAAAACATGTGATGCGATTTGATGTGAAAAGCCTGTAGAATACAATGTGAGAACTTGCACAACAACAATTTAAACTTGCATGTAAAAATTTTATGGTGTAAAGAAAACTCACACAGACAAACACACGCACACACACACACACACACACCCAAACACACACATGAACTGAATTTGAACTTACAGAAAAGATAGACCATGTAAGACCGTGTGGATAGAATTTGTGCTTCTAAGTCCAATTTTTACCTGTAGAGCATTTTCACACAAATCTGCTTTGAAAGTGAATGCATAGAAAAGTACATATTGACCTTTAAAGTGTGAGTTGAGCATGGAGGATCCAAAATCACAATAAGCCAAAGAGGTTGGTGATTCATGCATACTGTATGTGTTCAACCCCAAAGTCGGTAATTTGTAAAGCCACATGCACTTTTAGGATATGTCTCATAAAAACAGGAATTTGTGCCTATTCTTCAAAGGAAAAATGCTCCAGCTCCCTAAAGCTGGGTGGGTTCTGCTGGTGTACAGCAACCTTTAAGCCACACCACTACCACCATTTAAACCTTTCCCTTAAAGAGTGTTGCTTTAGCTATACATTCAGTCATCGTCCTTGTTGAGAGTGAACCTTTGTCTTTTTGGGGTGATGAGATGTTAGGTTTGCATCAGACACTGTGTTTTTCTTGATGTTGTTAAAGCCCCAGGCCTGTCAACCTGCACCAGGATATGTAAACGTTGCTGTGCCGGTGCTTCAAGAGGATTGGTTGTGGACGAGTTCTAATTTGCTGCCAGTTTTGTGCTGTTCCTTTACAGGACACCTTTAGTTTGTTTATATTGAATACCTTTATAGGGCACTTTTTATTGTTTTGTATACCTTTTTATAGGACACCTTTTGTTGGTTTTGTAATTGTATTATAGTTTGGTGAATACATTATTGTTTACACTGGTTCTTTTGTTTCTGGCTTGTGTTACCGACCCTTTTCTCCCTTGGACAAAAATAGGTTCATAACAGATGGCCAAAACACAACATTTAAGTGAAACTACCTTTTCCCCAATCTTTTGGGTGTCTCCCACATTTCCTTTTGGTTACTTTTTCTTTAAACTCTTTTTTTCTGGCTACCCTTCCATAAAAAAATATGTGTTTGCTCATTGTCCTATGAACTGATAGACCAGTCTCTACATATGCATGCAGCATTTTCTCTTATTATTATTTGTTAGAAAAATTTAAAATACTTTTGTTTTTTTCTTTATTAATCACAAGCTGGGAAATTCTTCTCTGCATTTTAACCCATCCTAGTTGCTAGAAGCAGTGGACTGCCAGATTCCAGTGCCCGAGGAGCAGATGGGGGGGTTAAGGGCTTTTACCCTAGTTGCCAGCACCGGGACTTGAAGCCAGGATCTCCAGACCCAAGACCCCTTCTTTAACCACTATAGGCTACCACTCCCTTTATTCTTTTTTCTTTTAACCTTGGATACATATATATAATTTTTTCCCACTTGTTAATGATCTCCTTTTTATTCATGTGTTCCAAAATGTTTGGGAATTGCCTTATAACTCCTCCCAAATTCACAGGGACCTACAACTGCTTTTTTTAGATCATTGCTGATGTTTTTCCTCATTGGTTTCATTTTAAAACACCTCTGAATGCTTTATATCACCAAACTATCAAACTTCTACTTTTATAGAGGTGATCAAACCTGCTGATAATTCATTAATCAAGTGCATTTGTAGCTGCACCTGGCCGCTACTT
This sequence comes from Rhadinocentrus ornatus, assembly GCA_037177495.1. Classification (NCBI taxonomy): domain Eukaryota; kingdom Metazoa; phylum Chordata; class Actinopteri; order Atheriniformes; family Melanotaeniidae; genus Rhadinocentrus; species Rhadinocentrus ornatus. The sequence goes on from JBAMHW010000004.1 coordinate 24,027,556, forward strand.
TCCTATTAGTACGTTTTTCACATGTGAATTCTGCAGCAGGTGTCTGTGGCTGTGGCTCAGGAGGAAGAGCAGTTGTCTTTCAACCGGAAGGTTGAAGGATCGATTACAGGCTTTCCCTGACTACATGTCAAAGTG
>JBAMHW010000004.1:24067044-24091541 GCA_037177495.1 Rhadinocentrus ornatus
AGTGGGGGGAGCTAAGTTTTCTCTCTGGGGGTTCAACAGCCCCCCCCCCCCCCCCCCCCCCAAAAAAAAAAAAAATAAAAAAATAAAAAAAATAAAAAAATAAATAAATAAAATAAAATAAAATAAAAATAAAAAAAATATCATAAGTACCGTAATCGGTACTCGGTTATCTCATTTTTCTCAAATACATATAATACTCTACTATAAATGCTGTTTCTTGGGTTATTTTTTTTTTTTTGTGACTGATTATGCAAATCATCACCAAGAGAGAAGAACAAATGTGATTAATCAATAAATCATTAAACGTTGCCTTGTTAGTGAGTTTAAACAAAGAGCAGATGCTACTCTGTAACATCATAGCAGCTAATTTGAGAGCTGATAACTTTTTAATAAGAAATGTTCATTTGTTGATTTTAATCTCCAAGTTCAGCTACATATTTTGTATTTGCCTGCTAAGTTATGAAAAGCATCAGCTTAAACATGTTGCAAATTTTGATGTATCTTTTTTTGGAAGCAACATTATGCTAATACTTATCTTAACAAGGACGCTTGACAAGTGTGACGCTTTATGAGGCTGTGGTTATTAAACATGTTTGTTAGAGAGTACATGGCAGGCATATGGAGTTATAGCAGAATAACTAAGACTATTAAATAATCCAAGGAACATCTGATAACTAGTAGTTACATTCCTGTTCAACCATGGCCAGTATATCTTGTTTTTATTGATGAATTAATTTAGTTCCTTTGCTTTAAATATTGATCAAGTTATCAACTGAAAAAATGGTCTCTTTAAAGTGCATTCAGCTTGTCTTGGCAGTAAAAAGGCTAAAGTAGGAACAATTGAATTATAAATGTGCTTAATTAGGATTCTTGCATTTCCTTTTCTTTAGTGTGTATCAGTGGTTACATGTTGTTGGGCTTATTTTCAGTTGATTCCCATGAGAACACAGTTTCCTCTTCTGACTTTTTATATTTCCCATAGCCAATTACAAATTTTTACAGGGGTCTGGAAGGGAATGATTTGTCAAACACTCAAGCCTTGATTTTAGAGTAATCAAGTCAAATCAGGAAACCACAGCTGCATTTTTTCAAAGTACAAGGAAAAAAAAGGGTACATCTTAAAGAGTGTTTTTTTTTCTCACTCCATCTCTCTCTCCCTCAGAGATCATTGGTTCTATTGATGAGCAGAGTGAGTCTCAGTGCATCAATAAGATCTCCAGTAAGAACTTTTATCGATTATACGGCCTGGATGAGAGGACTGCTGAATAAGTACGAGACAGGAGGGAAGTGGGAAGTAGAGAAATAGAGTCAGGAAGACAATGTTAGGCTGACAAAGCTTATAGCTTGACTTTCCTTGAGAGTGTGGCGATTTTTCCATCCCTGACCTTGGCCCCCCAACTCCTTCTCCTTTGTCCACCCTCTCTTCACTTCACTTTTGACTTTGTGAGCAGGAAACTAGAACTGGCCAAGTACATCAAAGGCCAGCCAGGATTTTGCCCTTTTTGTTGAGTGGAAAACAAATGATGAAGGGACAATGACAAGAGACAGGCTGAGGCGAGGAAACTGGGGGCCAGAGTAAAGGTAAAGACTAGAGGAACTATAAATCTTTTAAATCTGTAACAGAGCAGCTTTTGTTACCTTGCTTGTATATATCGCTGAATTTATTTCTAAGTTGCATGCTGGTAAAAAGCTGTCATGAAGGGGGATTTAGCAATCATTGCCCCCTTCCCTGCATTATGTAAAACTGTCATAAAGTTTATGTTGCTGAACTATTACATTTTGAAAAACACTACTAAAGAGTGAATCTGTCATTGCACTATGTGGCTAAGATAACCATGTTTAAGTACCATCAGACCTAACATTGTCATAGAGCATTTCACTTTTTGACTTTACTGTCAGGCATGGTGGGTTAATGTTAACCTCTTCATCGGAGGGCCTTTGATTTCTGCATCCTGTCCAAAATGATATAGTCTAAATAATTGGAGCATATCACAACAAGGATTGTATGTATAAGAAAGCTGAGGCATGACAATGAAAACCAGCTTTGAATCATAGGATAGTAGCTCAGTTCATTTAGGAATTATGAAAGTTATATCTGATGAGTAACTGTGCAGAAGTAGTTTTACAGATGTTCCAACTCAGGTTATTCCAGGCAAAACAATGCAATGAAAGTGATGTTTCACTCCAACCGAAACAGACATATTACAAATGAAAATGAATGAAGTAAATTGTGTGGTTATTAACCTTGTTTTCAACTCACAGTTTGGGTTGTAATGCTTGGCAGAGACTTTTTAGCTGCTCCTGATCTTTGTGATACGGTACATGTTGGTATTAGTGTTTTTGTGTAGACATTCTGTACTGCATGCATTTGATGCTGCCACCTTTACAGTGGGCCCTGGGAGAATTGTTGCATGGTTAGCAGAGATGGGTAGTAAAGCATTACATTTACTCTGTAACATTCACTTAAGTAAATTCTTACATAAATTGCACTTTTAAGAGTATATTTAATATAACATTTACGAAGAAGAAAAGCTACTTCTACTCTGTTACAATGATATACATTCTGCATGTTACTTTGGTCATGTGTTAATACACAGTCAATTTATTATTGCATGACTCAAACGAAGCAACTTCAAAGTAGCCACTAACTCTGTTCCACCAATCAGATGTAGCCAGGCAGTCACATGGCCACACAGCAGAAGAGTGAGCCAGAGTCCTTCACGGTCCAGTTTTACCAACCCACACCCGCCCCAACGCGTTAGGATGATTACCAAACCTGACTCATCTCCCAGTGACATCTGGAACCGACCCATTGATGTACCCGCAACCTGCATTTTAACACATTCATTGCATTACTTTTCCTTTGTCTATTCGTTTTAATATTTAATGTGATAGTGTTGTTTGGTCATTATTTTAATTTACAATTAAAAAAAAAGGAAACAACAACACAGAAAATAACATTTACTCTTAGCATTTTGTTTAACTTGCCTAATACTGAACCACTAGACTATCTCCCACTAATCTGTTATTTTGCCACTTGGGGGCTTTATTTATTTGATTGGAAGATTGCTGCATTAATCGTTGAATTATCATTAAAAATCCCTGGCCACACATTGAAACTATGTTTGCCTTACAGACTACAAAAAAGAAAAAGTTGACATTTCAACCTACAAAAACTCAACTTCTAATTTGATACAACAGGTTGTGATAAGTTGTAATAAGTTTAGTTTTTGCTGTTGATGACCTAGTGCTGTTTCAAATACAGTTTATTTGATTAGTGTAAAGATTTTCGACAGCATGGGAAGATGCACCCAATACTGGGCTTATATGTCCATTACTAGGCTCTGTTTTCAAATATTTTGTTATGAAAGACTATGACAGCCAGACTGAAGACGTTTTTGAAAAGTTTTGAAAAAAAAAGTATCTCATTTAATGTGATGGATGCCTTCATTTGTTTTCATGTATGTATAATTTTGGCTTCTCTACCTACCGCTGATGGTTAGGGTTACATAATGCTAAAAGCATGGTTACAGGCCATATACTTTCTTACATAATGTTAAAATGTGGCCACCTAACAATCTCTCTTCCTTTATGCATCTACAATCCTTTGGACATGTGGACTGGCATACTACATAAGTTTTCTTGTGAGATAAGCTGCCTCTCGACATAGTACATTAAACTGGTTCTAATCAGTTTATGATAAAGTACCATAGTTTAATGTTTGAAAGTGGATAGAATCCAGCCAGATAGAGAGCATGACCATTATCAGACACCAACAATGAGCCCTACTGGACCATAGAGTATAAATAAAAAATATGTTTAGACCAAATTACATTTTCACTACAAAAATACTTTGAATGAAAGTGAAATATTTGTTTACCAGCCTTTAATGTCATTTGTGCTAAGAATTGTTTATGGGAACCTGTTAATACTGTGTATGTCTCCTTCCAGCACTCACAAATTGGGGCCTGTTATGTCTTCCATCAGGACACTGGCAGCACATTCCTTGAGTCTTGTGGGTTTAAGGTTGGTTCTGTGCTGGTCGGGTTTGTTTTGGTTTAGATTGTGATGTAAGGAGTTTGAAGGTCAAGGCCTCAGGCACTTTGTTGTCCTCCTTGAGAAGTGTTCCTGAGGAGGTTTGCTGTCAGCTATGGTTGGTCTAAAATGGTGTCAGAGAAAATGTGTTAAGCAACATCCATATATGTAATTTTTTACTGTATTGTAACAACAGAAAGAGCCAATGCTACAATATTTTGCTGTTAACGGACCTTCTCTTGGGTAAACATCAGATGTCCAAGGGTCAGTAAATGCAGCATGTAATGTACTTCTATATGTTTTTCTAAATCATCTCTAGCTTGTTTTAGATCATAATGTAGAACTCATATATCATCATCTCACCAACCATTTCCATGGTGATAAAATCTGTCATAAAATCAGCAGATGTAACGACTGAAGTTAAACAGCAAACATTGATTAAGAAGCTCTGATAAAACTGATGATTTAGCTAAAAACACATTTTTCCTTTTATCATTGAAGCATGTTTGTGCAGCAGTGATAAAAGTCCTACAGCAGTAGGAAAGTACACACCTATTGGTAAAAAAGATTACTGGCTGTTTTACAAGTTTTTGACTTTGTTTTTATACTTTTTTCCTGGTCAGTGATTCTGTCTGGCACCCATCAGAACCCCTGCATAGCTAAAATATAAACCCTTACAGCAGCTACATCCTTTTGTAAGCCACTGTGTTAAAAAAAGGTCCTGCCAAAAACAACACTTTGGGGTAAATATATGACGGTATGAAACATGAACCTCTAGTTTCCTCCTTCTCAGCTGAACGATAAACAAACGCAGAAGAGAAAAGACGATGAGCTAATCACCGACAGCCGTTGCTGCTCAAACAGAGACGACCAGAGATCCACTAGAGCAGACAAGTTGGTGCAAAACACAGCTGGACTGTTGCAAGTTAATAAGACAATGTGGGAAAAGTGCGGGTGTGGAACCCTCTCACCGGAAAAGAGTGTGTGTTAAAACACCCCTATTCTTCACAGAGGGGACGTCCATGAGTTACTCCATTAACGCTGTGTTTATTCTCAAGTTCATCCATAAAACCATCCAGCGGATCTTTTCCATCGTTCTTTTTCATGTCCCGGAGTCGTAACGGAGAAATGACGAGTGAATGGGGCTTGTCATGCCACGCATGTGTTAATTGCGTTAAAAATTGTAACGCAATTAATTACAAAAATAATTAACATGTTAACACTTTATTTTGACAGCCCTAATATATATATATATATATATATATATTACTAATTATGATAATTGTTTTTTTACCAAGTTGTTCTTGAACAGCACATGCTTTGGATCACTAAACTGAGTTGCAGTATACCAGTTTAAATGTATGTGTGTCTTCTTTATTTTTTTATTTATTATGTTTAGGCATTGACACACAGTGTGGTAAATTTATTAGGATGAGCAAAGTAATCTGCCATTACAGAAAGTTAATTTCACTAAAAATATCCTGAAGTCAGGCATGAACCTCCCTGCCAAGCTTGTCATTAATTGCAGTGAGAGGTGAGGGGAGAAGGACAGGAGAAATGAAAGGAGATTAGATGAGACAGAGAGAAGAGGCAATGAGGAAGGGAGAGTCGTACAGAGGTGAACAGCAAGGAGAGGAGGCTAAGGACATGAAGAGAATAGAAGAGAGGATATAGAGGAAGGTGGAGGGAGTGTAACCTGAGATAGAGCAACTGCAGCAGGAGTGTTAATTGAGAGGTAGACAAGACATAGGCAAGAGGAGGGAGGATAGCACAGGGAATCATATGAAATACTACAAGTAAAGGAGCAAGACCATTTTTTGCCGCCATATCTGACCTTCATCGTTCTTTTTACACCTTCACCTGTTTATTTCAATCCCATCGCTCATCCTCTGTCAACTTTATCCTTTCCTGACATAATTTTCCAGCATTATTTATAATGGATACAAGCAATAATGAATCACTGTATGTGGCCTATCGATGCTGATGATAGTGATGGTTTATAAGGAGGAACGAGTCACTGCTACTCTGACACAGTCTCCATAAATAGTCTGTTGCTCAGGTCTGTGTGTTTACGTGTGCGGGCATTAATCTGTTTACATGCTTACACTGTGATCTGCCAGTCATGTAAATCATTTTCAGGGTGAAGATTTGGCTTAAAATTCAGAAAAGTCTTGGGTAACGGTTTGAAGATTGGGCTAGGCAAGTAACACTTATGTTAAATCTCCAGAAAATAAATGCAAGCCAAGCTAATGTCCTCTGAAGTGATGGAAATAATACTGTGTGTTTGCAGTCTATGGCTTTGTAGCAACAGTTATCTCTGCCAAAGCATCCCCCCACCCCCCACACTTCCACATTTGCTTGATATTGATTGCCATCATTTTGGCATACACAGCACTCCAACAGATAATTAGTATACTTCACTAAGCTAACATCCTCCTACCAAAGGTTTTTCTTGTTAATGGCTCAATGGAGAGAAAATCTTAGCTTATGTTCTTATGTTCAGGCTTTAAAAAGATTTAAAGACTTAGCAGTACTTTCAGTTATAGACAGTCATTTATGAAAATACTTGAACATGTAGAATATTTTTTGTTTATGCAAGTTAAAAATGTGTTGCAAACAACAATGAGAGGGGCTAACCACAAATTTCAAACAGTAAAAATGTTGTTAACGGAGACATTTACATGAAAAGTGGATGTAAAAAACAGTAGAATTATTGTAAGTTAACATATATCTCTAAGTCTGTAGGGTCTGGATAACCTAGAAATCTCATAAAATAATGCTTTAAAAGGGGTATAAAGTCAGACCATTAGTAAACACTCATTTCACTTTCACTGACATGACAATGAACAGTGACAAAGTCCAATAATGTTCCATCTTTTTACAGACTTTGTGTCTGTATTTTTCTGAGATCTTCATATTGAAGACTACTATACATACATACACACGCACGCACACACACACACACACACACACACACACACACACACACACGCATACATATATATATATATATATATATATATATATATATATATATAATTTTATCCACTTAACACGCACAGAAGCATAGGTGATACAGTAGATTTTGACTATCCCTTACTCCTACTTACTAGCCCTAAGTATTCAATTAGAAAATGGGTTGCACAGAGTTTATAAAGTATGCTGCTGCTGAAGATATCTTCAACTCCCTTTTTTACCAACTTTCCATCACTTTATTTTGTGAATTTCAAATGCATTGCATAGAAAGCACAATCCATGTCACTACATCCCTATATCATATCTGTGGGAAACTAATCCAAATCACAAGTATCAAGATTTCTGGAGAGGATGCATCACAGAGAAAGTTAATCAAATGTTTAATTAATTTCAAAGCATCATGCTACTCACTGGCCTGAAGAAAGCCTCAAAAGCGTTATCATTATGAAAGCTGGGTAACCTCTTATAATTTTAAAACTTTTATTTCTTGAACTCTGGCTCATTTGTAAAATTTTAAGAGCTTAAAGCAACACTACATAACTTTCCAATCTAACTTTGTGTTTCTGACCCATTTTGATGGCACGCTGACATTCATTATGGATATTCTTAGAGTGGTTTTTGCCCTGCAGCGTCCCAATGCTGAGAAACTTCACTTCACAACTTTTTTTCCCATCACAGGACATCACATTACAGCTGCATTTTGCTTTGTGGCACCACATCATATGCTAGCAACTGGATATCAACAAATTGGCGATTTTGGGTGCACACAATAGTCAATTCAGCAAACAGATGCAAAAGGATATAATTGGGGAAATTAGGGGGATTAAAAAAGATGGAAAGTGACAGATCAACACATAAGACAGGAGTTAACATTTGATTGACTTTTACTGACAGGAAAGTGTTCAGAGAAGAGACAGGATGCAAAGCAGATGCTTAATTAGCCATAGTTAGGGGGCACCAAAGAATGAAAATCAACCAAAGTTCACATTTGGGACTTGGGAAATTGGAAGGATAGAATTTTCAAGTTCCTTATGAAGCTCTAAATTCAGTGTCATTATATATTCTTGGTCTTAACGTTCTGAAATGATACACAGATGCTTTGAACGAAAGAAACGGAAGCCTAGTTGGCAGGGTGGTTCAATCATGACGAACGTCTGGTGAAAAATAAACCAGTTTTATGGTGTGATTTCTGAAAACCAGAGCAAATTATATCAAGCATTGTTTCTCCAGCAAATTCTATGCTGGATCTAATTCCATGTGTCTTTTTTTTTTTTTAGATCTTTTTAGTTCACCCCCTACCTACCCATCCGTCTTACTACTTTTCTACTTTTGTAAGAGCATTTTTGTTACACAGTATGATAACAAAGGTAATCAGCATGCAAGACAGCACAGTTAAAAAACTGACCCTTTGCTCTGTTTCTGCTTAGTTTTACTTTGTTGTTCAGTGAGCATGATAACAATTTTCCTTTCAGTGACTAAACTTGAAACACCAGTTAATACACAAGCTCAGTAAATGATGATGTAAAAGAAAGAAAGCTGACTGTTTCTCATTTGCGCTTAATTGTACAGAGCAGCTACAGTAGCTCTTTTGTCATTGAATGCCTGATTGAATGAATATATTCAGCAAAGTTAGCATTTTAGCTGTGGTTTGTAAAATGTAAATGTCTAGATAAATTATATGTGATTGTTCACAAATCATGACAGCACATTGACTTAAGGGCATACAGACAAACACAAGCCTTTCTAGCTGCTGAAAGGTAATAAATATTCTGACGTGATGTCAAAAAGTGCTTTTTACACTGTTAAATATTTATTTCTCATGATACCTGATGTTTCCCTCAAAGATAGGGTAAACCACTCCAATCCTTTATAAAGATGCCTCAAAATGTCATGGTACATAAAACGTGCGCCACACATGCACAGTAATGGTGGTTTTTGTTCACTTCTGTTTCATATGTTCTCCTTGGATGAGATCTAACGTTGCTGCAGAAAAAAATATAAATTTATTAACAGAAATAAATAGAAATACAAACAACCTTTTATTCTTTTCAGTGTCCCCACTGATCACTTAATCACTCTCTGCGTGGTATAACCCTGTGCAGGATTGTTTTCTTGAACATATTCCCTCTGGATTTCTGGCCATTATTGTCTGCTCCTGCGACATGAGTCCCTTGTCAGGTCCCATGGGTCCCCATTCTAATCCCAAATGCAACTCTCTGGCATGAAACACACAACAAAAGTGCTGCTATTTACAGATATACAAACCAGCCATGATCAAGAAACATAGCCATCTGCTTTTACATAATTAAGCATGGCAAAACACTAGCATGAAACCATAGTTAATAAGCCATAGACGGTTTGTTAGCTCACTTAAGCACTAAATGGTATCATAAATAAAGGTTTAAAAAGAAGTATAAATTGAAATATCTGGGCTAGATTTGCATTCGGGTCTCAAGGACCTGCAGGATCTCACTTTCAAAGTAGCCCCCCAGTGAAAAGCTCTCAATGTTATTGTCTGCAACAGAAAAGCCAGTAACATGTGCCAACGATTAATTTATGTTACTGATTAATGCTAATTGGTGTGCTGCAAAGAAAGGTCATAAGAGCAAAACCAAATGTTTTCAGGACTTTTGGTGACCTCTGGAATCATCTAAAATCTATAGTCTAGAATAGTAGTTAGTTTCAACAAAGCAGAGTGAGATTTAATGTGATTTTTACTTCCAATGCCTGTGTTTTTGTTTAATTTAGCATTCACTGGGTGTCCACTTCAGACAGGAAGAAAATGCAGAGGGAAACAGATATTTGAAAAAAATGTCATGTTTCTTCAGAGCTGTCCTCTGCAGATGTACAGATGCATTTGTAAATTAAGATTAAAAAAAAGAAATTCCTTGGCCGAAGAGAACCTTACTAGTAGAACCATATAACTAACACTGATTACCAATGGCTGTGACTCTGTGTCCCTTTGACCTGATTGTATTTGTAATGATTGCTTTTAGGAAACGAGTTAAAGTAATGGAAGCTTTTGGAAGTTGATGCACTGCTTAAAAATACAAATAAGGTAGTATTTGTTCTGGCAGCCCCCCTTTTTTTTTCATTTGTCTAAAATGTATGGCGCTTTGGGTTACATCCAGTTTCATCCACTTAGGTTTTACAATTTATGGGGAATGGTTTTAGCCAGAAGACCTAAAACAAAATCCAGATAAACATGACTGAATCCAAGGACAAAGTTTAACTTAAGTGGACATAAGTTGATTGGAACTTCATGGACTTGGATGTCCGGTAAGCATAAATTTGTTTTTAGGTCCATAAAAATTTCAAATACAAGATTACTTACTATGATTTTACTAATTTCACATACTTAATAGGCTAATAGCATTTATAAGCAAGATGATTAATACATTTTCTAAAAGAATTTAAATATTTTACTGTTCAGTCTAATTTAAGTTCCCAGACTTTGTCCAATTTAAGTTATAATGCAAGTTCAAGTACAGTAGATGCTTTTTACCCCAGCATGACTGAGGCCTGCAGCTTTGAGGCAATGATTGACTCCATCCATAATGTTTTTTTTTCTCTTCTTCTCCCTCACTGGAATTGTAGAGTAAATGCTTGTATCTCTCTTACACTAACAAACAGACACTCATGTGGATTCATACACATGCACACACTCTAACTCTCAGAATAGCAACTAGAGGGTGTGGAGTGATGACAGACAGAGGATGAATGACCCTGTAGAGTATCACTGAGCTGACAGTCTGATAATTACATGCCAATCTCACACTTTCATTTCCTCCATCAACATGCACAAACACACACAAACACCCCACTGTACTGTACGTATGCTGGGCTCATAGAAGAAAGCCCCCCGATTGCAGAAAAGCATTATTGCTCATGCTTAGATGCACATGAGCTTGCCACATGTGCACTTATTCCACACTAATAAGCAAACTGTTTTCAGGGTGTTTTTAAGTTGAAGGAAAACTTGCCATCATGTTGGACTCAACACACACACACACACACACACACACTTACATACAGACTTGATGTATTTTCCGCAATGCGTCTCTCTCTGAATTCCTTGTGTTCATTTAGAAGTCTCATCAAACTTTAACCAGGCAGCATAGACAGCTTCAAATGGAATCATACACAACAGCTGGTTAAACTGAGACCACTGGCCGACATGTACAAACCAAAACATTACACCAACAGACACATGTTACATGTGCAGTTAATACATTAAATCTCCACATACAGATTTCATGCAAAGAGGCAGATATTGCACATCCAGAATGTATGAACTCCCGGCTTCTCTTTCATAAGAAATTAGGAAAGTGTGGACATATAGTAAGGCCACACACACACTTCATAAGACTTTTGAAGCTGTGAGAGAAATGTAAGCAGGGGAATGCAGATTATGGAAGCAGTTTCACAGTAGCTTGTCTGTGTGTTACAGAGAAGCACAATTCAGATTTAAAACATCAGTCGTTTTCCACATTATGGCATTTGGAATTTTACTTCCTGTGTTTTTTTTTTTAATTGTAATTTGTACCAACTCTCAAAGCTCAAACTCCAAGCTTGCTGATTGAGTATTTTCAAAACAGTTTTTAATTGCTGGCTCTATTGCTTTGACCCCTGTCTTAAAAGGGGGCAAAGATGAGACTAACTACCCTAAAACCTTGCACATTGGTCCTTGGTTTGGTCCTTGTTGTTGGTGATTTCCTGACGCTCAGCCAATAGTCTGTCAGTAACACATTAAAGGAAAATCATTCCCCCTGAGGCCGCCTTACGACTTTATTGATACCTGGCTCTTTAGAGACCCATTGCCCCCTTTGAGACCCAGAGTGTGATTGGTCACACTCTGGGTCTCTCTGATCAATGTCATGTGTCTCAGGAAATGAATGACATTGCTCTGTTGTCAGTTTACACTTGCTTGCTTGTTTACAGGTGTTGAGTTGAAACGTGACACATCAACTGGGTGAAATGGTGGGATTTGAGATATTTTTTAATGATGACAGAAGGACTCCATCAGAAATTCATCCAACTTGAACTGACTTGTGTTATTCTCTTGCTTTAGCAGATTTTCTCCATTTGTGTGCAAGATTAGTTTTTGATTGCTCCTGTTTACAAAAAAAGTGAACACTGATTCGATACAATATTTATCTTTTTATCCCTTTCTGATCTTTATCTCTATGTCGAAGTCACATCAAATCTTATGTTGTTTTGTGTCACACTTATTGTTTCTAAACGTAAATCTAAAAAATTGAAGGGCACTAACACCACACCTTCATTAGTTAATTTCCTCCTTTGAAATTAATAATGTTTTACTAACATTGTGCAAGAGCTGTCTGTTTATCTCTGCTTAAGTTATCCTTATAAATGTCTTTGGCACATTCTTAGAGTATGAAGTCAGGGTTTGTTTTCAGGCCAGCTGGCTTAATGGCTTGGCTACTTCTCTGATCAAACTCATTGCAACACCTGATTCCACAGTGCCACCATATGGCACTCGTGTGGGTGTGAATGATGTAATAAAAATATACTTTTGCCAAAATTTGATATAAAAGTGCTTATCATAATCAGGTCAGTAAGCATCTTACTCAGCTCTTCCCCTGAAAGAAAGAAAACTGCAGTTGTTTGATCAAGCATCAAATAGTTGGATTTCTTTGGATGAGTGCAGTGTGACTCAGCTGAGCTTTGAGGAGTTATGTACAAGGGCCAGTGCACTGGTGCAGATTTTATAATCAGTTTCAGGCATCTTGAAAAATAAAACTACTCTTCCACAAAGTATATTATATTCTTTCATCATTTTCACTTGAATTCAAGTTAGGTTGATAGAGTTTCATGTAAGTTTAGGTCATCACAGATAGTTGGATTTAAGTCCCTTCTTGTCCAAATCGTCTGTTTCTTCTACATGTCTGTCCCTTTCAATTAGCATGCTTTGAAACTGGGAAAGCATTTCTTTATTCTGTGTCCACTGAGCTCACCACACTGCTGTTTCAGCCTCCTCATGCATTAGTCAGTTTTTCAAAGTGTAAGGTTAATAAGAGAAATGAGAACAATAAAGTCTCAATCTCTCATGGGTTGTGATGGTATATATGGTCTCGTTTACCAAACTATTCACCACATCACACATATTCAGAGGATTTTAGGTTTTTCCTAACAGTACTGAAGCTATGCCTTTCCTCCCAACATCTTTTAAACTTTCTCCTTCAGCCTTTACTATTTTCCCAGCTTTTTGTTGTTCTTCTTCTTGATATTGCTGTTGTTTGGGATCACTATACCAATCTCCACTTTCCTCTTGTAGTTTATTAGTCACCACAGTGTTCAGTTGTTTAGCTGTTACCAGTTTATTGGTTTTGGTCAGGAAATCCCAAAGGATCTAACTCTGTCATTCATCCTCTTTGGTAATATTTCCCATCTTAACGCAACCTAAACTCGGCACAAATGTTCTTGTATACTATTCTAGCTACCTGGTTATAGCAGTGAGTGAATGCTGTACTTGCCCGTATCTTACACCCTGCTACAATATCCTGTACTGTCTTAGAGGCCATTTTGCTCTGCCTAGGGTCCTGTCTGATGTGATAGACCCTGGCCTTTGATCAGTGCCTCTGTTCTGTCTCTCAGACCAGCTTTCTGATAGGACTATAGCCACTCATAGCCACTGAAGGACTTCTCAATGTCTGCCACTTTTTTTATTTGTCAGAGTACTCACCAGGTAGGGGCTGATCCTCCATGAGGGTTTAGCCCCCTCTTCCTCACCCATACTGGGTTTCAACTGTTTGATGTATTCATTAGCAGTTCATCACTGTGGGCTATGTTATGGATGTATCCCTGAATTTTTGATGTTTCATTCTGAATATTTTTTTTTTTATGCTTACTAGTGCCCAGCCTCACTCCTTTGGCAGCAAAACCACCTCTTGCTCCATAATATCTGCTCATATCAGACGTGAATAGTTAAGCCCGAAGTTATTTGGGCATGTGTAGCCATAGTAAAAAAAAGAAAAAACGCAAATAAGATATGTAGACATCATGCACATCCTGGCTCCCAACCGTGTTACGGAAACATCTGACTCACAGTTACTTGCTTGGCTCGTTTTAGCTGGTAGCAGAGAACAGCTGTTCGTCAACCAAATCAGGACTCTCAGTCATCTGTTCACAAAACCGTGGGGAAAAAACTGCAGTATTATGAAGCTACAGCTAGTCAGGCAGCTTACATTTTTACTATGCTTCTACTTACACATACAGCAACAACATCCTATTCACTTTCTGTGTCACAGGATCGATGTCACATACGTTGGGTTATGCTGGCTCCCTTCACTGTGATGAAGGGGAAAAGGCCAGGCCTGCAACAAAAATTTATAATCACAACATCTTTTCCTAGCAACTGCATTGCTATGTGAACTGCATAAATAATGTGTGACCCAAAGTTGAGAGTTTTTTTTAAAAAAAAGCCTTTTTACTTTTTTGCCTGAAGTGCCTTTGGTTGATCCTTTTAAGAATTATATTATTTTAAATTGCATTATATCAAGCCAACTGTATATCAATGTCTCCTTCCTGGAAACACTTAATTTTACATATGAAAGTGTTGGACTCCAGCTTGCAAATCAGGTGTACATCGTGGAAGCCAATGAACATATTCTGCATTTGTATAATTTACCAGCTCATTAGACACTTCACATGTCTGGGTGCATCATAGCTGTAGAAAGTGATGGATGACTTTGCTTCCATCTTTGCCTGTCCATGGCAGTGTGTCTATGTGTCTTTCAAAGAACATACTGCAATCCATTTGTTATTTAAACTTTGTGAGACAATTATTTTTACTTTTCCTTTGCTGAGGAGTATTTCCCTTGTAGTATATAACCGATTCCATTCATCCTCATCTAAAATGTCACATTTGTAAAAGTGCAAATACTCCTGTCTGCAGACTGTGTTGAGGGAAGCTTACAAGCATCCGTCTGTTTGCCTACTTGTGCCCCCTCCACCCTGTATCAAATGTCACATCTGCTTGTTTAAATGGCACTGACTTCACTTAACACAAAGACACTGTTGGGTTCCTTCTCTACTTAAATACAATTGTCGCTGCGTGTCAGGACAGAAATTACACACCAGTGTGCTCACACAAACATGCAGACATGCACGCACTGAACAGAAGCCATTTATTTCTTCTTATTATTTCTACTTTCGCCTCACACATAGAAACCAAGCAAGCTCTGCGTGTCTACCTGTGTTACAGCTTAGATACACTTGGTCTAAAGTGGGCCTTTCTTAGCCTTAACCAATGTTTTTTTCAAAATCGATACATATAATTGGTCTACTGAATCCTGAGGGAAAGGTACCATATGGGATATGTCTATAGGTATGTCTATACTATGTCCCCTGACACACATACAGAGTCCAAGAGGCAGGGGTAAAGAGAGAAAGCTTACTGAGTGCCATAATGGATTCCTGTTCGAACTCTCGCTCTCCTTCCTCTCTCATGCTTTGCAACTCTTTGAGATGACTTCCTCTCCACAGACACCTGTTTCAAGACCCATAAGCTGACTAATCTCCTCTCCTCACTATCACCTTCCTCTTCTTTCCCATCCTGGCTCTCCCCTCTGGTCCTAGTCTTTGTTTGACCTGCACATGTCTAATGAACAACACCAGAAATGGCTTTATCCTGAGCTGAGAGAGGTGTGTCATCCTCAGAGGCACCTTTTGTGTGGTAAAAGTGGTCCATGTATCAGCGCCAACAGTAGATTTTCTGTGGACAAAGGGGCAAAGAATTTCATTATGGGCCACTTTTAAGAAAATAACAGACCTCTAATGCATCATTCCACAAGGGCCTTTTTAGATTTTCTGCACACTGAGAGTCCCTAATAAGTTTTGCACTAATCAGATGGTACCTGAATGAGTCTAGTGGGATAAATGTTTTATTTTAGAAACAGCAAGAATATGAGAAAAGAATGTAGATCTGAAAATGTATTTAAGTCTGGATGATGCTGTCACTGATCTAAAATGATGTGGTGAAAATATCTTTGTTAGGATATTTATTGTTTTGAAGACAGTTTTCTATTTTTCTGTTTTCTAAAAAAAAAATTCCTTCTGCATTCCTATCATTGGTTTGACAAGCAGGGCTAATTTAGAAATAAATAATGTCTCATAATTCTCAGCACAAGTCATGGTTTAATATAACTTGAGTGAAAGCCTGATTTTTTGTAGCATTTGCAGGGTTTTAACTGTACCTGAGCTTTTTCAGTAGCAAAATGAAACTGTTGTAGGGAATACTATGAAGGTTAATATAAAGAGATAAGAAACAAAAAACAAAACTATAAAGTTAAAGAACATATTAAAATCTCATGTCACCATTTTAGAAGAAGCCCATTAGTTATCCATTACAGTATATGTGCATTTCTATTGAACATGCCTACAGTTTTCCCTTTCAAAACTATGCAGTTTTACTAAGGTTTGTGTTTCCCATTTTCATACTAATTAAGGAAACTAAATGAGGATGAGCATCAGCCAGCCATCAGGAATTTAAGCCCAGCATCACTTGAGTTTGAAGGCTTCCTCTTGACACGGTGGAATGGGCAGAGCGACAGCCTTTAAGGATTTCACAGTGAGCATTTGCTTGCTGGCAGTGGTTGAACTTGATGGTAAAGCTCTAAATGTCCTCCAGGTTTGCCTTTCAGTAAATGTAGATATTGGTTTCTTAAGCGGAAAATGAAAATCAATGTGTCAAGTTTTACTGGAAGGGGGCTTGGGATACAGCTTCCCAGAACGAAATTCAGATGTCTTAATGTGGCGCCTGAAGTCAGTGTGGTTGTAAATGGCAGATCAGCTATTTGTGGCCAATAAATTTTGAGTTTTACTCTGCGGTGGGAGTTTTCCATCACTGCTGTTCCTGTCTTTCTTTCCGTTTCCACCTCAAACACACCTCAGGGACATTGTCCACCCTTGTCACTGTCTGACAACCAATTTGCTTCCTACAGCGATGTTTTAATGACAGTACTTCTACATGCAGCCTTCAGGCACTCACCTTATGTCCTGGTACCTGGTATCAGTGGCTGGACAGCTGTGGTGAAAGGAGAGGAAGGGATCATTCCTTACAGCATTATAACAGTGTGCTGATTACCTCAAAATATCCTTGTACTAGCCAATCATACACCTCCTTTGACGTTCTGTGAATAATAGCACTTTTTACATCCGTGCTAACCTGAAATCCATGTCACCTTGGTGACCCAGCTCCAGATGTTCCTCTCTGCTGGACGTCTTAGTAACCAGCCGCCACTGCTGGCAACAAACATGGGAGAAAACTAATCATTGACAACATGGAAGCTGTGTGGTAGATGGACTGTCAGCAGGATGGACTGAAAGGATGCATGACATTAAAACATCTACAATTTCCACATTACTATTTTTCTGCAGACATTACTGGTTCATTTAGTCATAGTGAAGATGTTAATAACATGCTGTAGCCAGTCAACATTATATTTAAATGTAATAAAGCATTTTAACAGAAACATCCTATATCTTTAACAAAATGACATTTTACGTGATTTCAGAATCATCATATTTTATCCTCAGAAACCAAGTCAGAGGTTAGCTGAGATTTGTGGCTTTTATCTAAACTTTTGTCTCAATCACAGTGCTTGTATGGCCAATTTCAGGTGTTTCGATAGTTCAGGTCCAAACAGATGTTTGGGACTCCGTATTAGGCCTCAAGTGTGCTATTGGTATCATCAGGTATCATTTAATATTTTTTTTCTTTTTGTCTTGAGACACGGTCATAGAGTTTGCACTTGCACCGCTGGATCATAACAGTTTTTTTTTATGGCTAATGGCTAACAGATACACTGAAAGGGTACATAAAACATTTAAAAGAAAAAGAAAAACTCTGTTATTTCTGTATGGTATAAAAAAAATAGTAAAAATAAATAAAGGAATATGAAAAAATTAAAAACAAAGACCCTGGATTCATCAGCTGACATACAGCTCAGCTCAAACTCTGGAATAATGAATTTTTCATAACAAATTGATGTAAGACTGAATGTATTTTGGCTGTTAAATAACCTTGAACAATCTGTAAGCTTTCACTTTATGGGCAACAGACTCAGGGATTTCTATTTAAAATGTTTCAGCTCTCTGAGCTGTGCACACATACCCTTGAAAACTTTAGAGACCATAAAAATGTAAATAAATCTCTCAGATACATCCCAGATTAACAGCTGTGTGTTCTCCCTGCAGTAAAAAGTTGCACCTGTAAAACTGTAACATCTGTGTACCACAGGGATAATGTACACCTTTTCTGTTTGTTTTTCTTTATTTTTTTAACAGATTTGCTACTCGGATTTGTACGATTCCACATTTTGTTCTGTTTAACTCTACACATACACCAATCAACTGATACATGTGCTTCCTTACAAAGCCTTACAGGAAAAAGAATAAACAAATTATGTTTTTATTTGCGCACCTCCGCAAGAAGGTCAAAAGTCAAGATAAGCTGCAGGGCAACACCCAGCAGTGTAACTGCCTTAGTATTTTGCCCAAGGACAGAATGGATGCCTGCCAAAGCATATGGTTGATTTTGGATACGCACTCACACACGTACACAACTTGTTCAATGGTCACACAAACAAACCAGCCTGTTTTCAATTTTTTAGCTGACATTACATTGGATAAAAACCATAACCATATTTTCCTAAACTTTCGCTTACCCTTAACCCCTGCTTAATGTTTTGATTATCTTTAACCCAAACCTCACCCTAAGTCCATCCACACATCAACCCTTTTTTTCCCCCTATACCCAATTTATCCTGTTCAAAGCCACAGGGAACTGAATAACATGTTGACAGACCATTACAGAGCTAACACAGAGACAATCAACCATGTTCACCCACATTCAGCTGCCAGCTTAGAATCACAGATTCCACCTAGTATGCTTGTCTTCAGACTGCAAGATGAAACTTAATTATTGCAAACATGTAAGCTTTGTCATTTTTATAGGGACTTGCATTTTTTTCCTTAAGAGGTGGACTTGTTCCTTTTGGTTGAAGGTAGATATATGTATACTGATTGGAAATCATGGAATATACAAAGAAAGAGCTCATTTTCACTTCAGGATTTTTATTGTAAAATTATTGATTAACATCCTCTGCCACATCCTGCTGAAAGATAAATAATTGAATCTAAAAGTAGAACAGATTAACATGACTGATGTTTGAAGGCAGGATTCTACAGACAGGAGGCTTCTTAAGTCAGCATTCAGTTAAACGCTGTTAACGTCTTCACACTTTCAGCACAGCTGCACACTGCGATGAGCACTGATTGCTGTTTGCACAAGCAGTGACACGGTTAAAGTATTAGCAAGCAGAAAATGCACACATTCACACACACACAAGGATTCTCGTGCTATAAGGCAGCTCGAGGCCGTTGTGTGGTTTTGACATGGGCTGTTGTGATGTGCAACAGTATGCCAGCTAGATGGGTGGGAGGATAGAGATGTGTTCTTATACGCCTCAGTAAGACTGTAATCTATGACTCACACTGCATGTTTGTGTGTGTGTCATGAGATAAACTAATGACAGCTTGTTTTCAGGTGAACTTATCTCAAACTAGGGTTTTGTGTACGTGTGCTTAAATGCTCACTTAAAGGTTAACAATGGATGCAGCAGGAGGGTTGTTTTTCTGGAACGTGTGATCTTACTATCAGCAATTTTTTATTTGCTGGACATCCGTTTTTTGTTTTTTTTTATACACAGTAAGATAGAAAGATTTATTTTTTATTTTATTTTATTTATTAATTTTTTTTTTTTGCCAGACAAAGTTTTTTTAAATTATTTAAAATTATTATAGGAATATACTGTGTTAAAACATAGACTAATTATATAAAGGTTTTGGAACATAACCCACTGGTTTTTAAATATTTTTCAAGCTTTCAGATTATTATTTAGCTGCTGACATAACAACTTAAACAAAGTGCAGTTGTAAAGACTTATCTTTAGTAAGTTATTTAATAATTAAAAACAAAACAAAACACCAGGACAATAATAAGAGGGAGTAAATCTGACTTAGGGCTGTGATATAACTGCTGTAAACGCAAGCGTACACGTCAGTGTTCTGCTTCATTTGTGTATATTCTTGCTGCAAACGACAGAAGCATGGCGTGGCAGAAGCACTCAATACTGGAGGTCACCATAAGGGGGAGTACACAGCGCTTGGAAGAGTGAAAAGGTCAATCTATTTCTGGGTCATCAACCCCCAAAACGCTTCTAGTTTGTTGTCAGCTGTTAAGGCATGAGTGTTTCTCACTGTGCAACGTGTAGGGAAAATCATACAGATAGTGGCAGTTGGTCCGACAGTTTTCAAAACTATCCACCATTGTTTTTACATCAGACCTGCCATGTTCATGCTCTTGTTCACATGAGTGCCTCTAACGTTCAAGCCAATATTGCAACTCGCACACTAGACACATTACCTCGCATCAACACGAGCGGCCTTCATGCCAAACAAAGCTGTTGAAGGTATTGTACTTCAAGCACTTAATGCTTATGTTTTTTCATTTTATTAGGGAAATCTAACTAATCCTGGACTTTTAAGCAATGCAATTGCAAATTCATGTATTTAAAGACTCACTCGCCTTGAGGAAGCTCAGCACAAAAACAATGTTCTTGGCAAATGAACAGCTGAGGAGTTAAGTGAATTCTGAAATGAACAAACACATCTTTGCTTTCTTTTTAATGGAGAGGTTTAAGTTCTGCTAATAGTATTAACCTTCCAACTGAGCAAGATATATCTCTTTTTCTTTTTCTTTGTTTTTGCTTTTCTTTTCTACATAATACAGTATATCATACTGTAAAGATTATTAAAGCATCACAATTAACCTAAATATTAAAAGAAAGCAACAATAAAGATTTCAGACCAAATGCTGTAAGAGCCTTTGTGAAATGAAAATTAACTGTTTTAAAATTATTTTTAATTCTTATGTAAATTATTTTTTTTTTTTTGCTGTAAGGTGACCTTGGGTGTGGAAAGGCGCCAAGAAATAAAATGTATTATTATTATGGAAAAATGTGTTGGAGGTAAATCACAAGAAATTAAGGCTAGGTTTGATTGTAAATCCGTTCTTTGGGGCAGACTGTGTAATCTGATATTGTTGAGCTGTCTGCATGGGTTGTTTTGGTAATATGTAGATGTGAGTAACTTTAGCTTTCCTGGTGACATTATTCACTAGTGGGTTTCTTTCAACTTTGCTTTTACATAAATCTCCCAACAAAGATCTGTTTTAAGACAGGACATGTTTTTTTTCACATACTTTTTCAATAAAACATATAAAATGTCTTTATAACAATGTTTATATAACTCAAGTCTCAAACCTCCATGATACTACAGCATGTTGACTTTTCCAGCTTCCGGATTTTCTAAAATTAGTCCAGGTACATTCTCTCAATGCCTCCCCCTTATGACTGTCCATACCTGCCCTACACTCTCTTGATGTGCCTTGTGCTTACTTCCAGTTCTTCTCTCCCTTCTTTAAAGCTGAAGCTTGTACACGGTACTTGCTGTTTATTTTGTTTGCTGAACAGCGTTGTTTTAATAAAAAAGCTAAAAAAAACAAACAGCATTTTTACAAAAGAATATCGTCAGAAATAGCAAGCTAGAAAGGTCATATACTGTTGAAGGTTGAGTGGCATTGCTGAAACTGGGTCCTGAAGGAACAGGAGGAAAAGACAGTGATACATGTCCATTTTTTTAAAAAATAAGTAAGAACAAAAGGTTTCTTTCAAAAACATCAGAGGCATACAGAATTAAAAAACAGAGTAAAGGTCAATAGAGAGGAGGGAGAGTTTGAATCTATTCCTTAGCACCAACAGTCAGTGGCAAAGATGGAGAAAGGAAAGCAGAGAATATCCCTTAATAAAAATGTTATGTAATGACTGAAGTCTCTGTATCTGCATGTTATGGGCTGCATCATGATGAGGCATTAGATGTAGTGTAGTGAAAATTATCTGACTCACTGCATTTCCTTTAGCTGTTGGAAATTTTACAGTATCACTTCAGTTGCTTAACAACACACAATAAAAACATTTCAAGATTTTTTTAATTGCTTTTTGCTATTGACGTAAATGTTAAATCAGCCTGGCAGAGCTGAGATTATGCATGCTCTCAGAATGGATGAAACCCATCTAATGTAGCACAATGTAATGCAACAAGGGCAGTGAAGCAACTGCCATTACTTTAAAGTAAAACATTCCCTATGGGGAATGAGGAAAGTTAATCTGTAACCTTTCAGCCAATACTTCTTTTTTTATTTATTGTCAATAATTGTATTTAAATATAGCTCTCTGTGTCTGCTCATTCTCCTTTTATAGATGCTCTTCCTATTTTCAAAAGCTAAAGTCACTGAATAGCCATTGGTGGGATTGGTGGCTACTTCAAAGGAAAAGAAAATCTAAGGCAACCCTAACATGTAGCATATAAGAACTAGTAAAATAGTTTTGTTTGCATTCTTTTCCCATTCCAATTTCAAAAAGATTTGTCCATTATTAGGTGTTTTTTTTAATCTGGGAGACAATAATCACTAAAAATATTTCCGTCTGGGTCATAATACAAATGAATTACATGTATGGTGAAAGTCAGGAGGCAGAGCTATAGAAATAACATGGGTAACAAAAAAAGGTCCTGAGATTCTGTACCAAAAACAGTAATCCTTTAATATACTTTATTTATTTATCATATTTTATTTTATTATTTGCTTATGAGGACTTAATTGTCTTTTTTCATTTTAGTTTTTACCATTCATCTTCATTAAAAAAACAATTAATGACAAAAATGCAGTTTTACTATTTCTTCTGTTTTACTCAAACACACTCAAAGTTTTCCATCCTCCTCAAAGTTATTTAATCTTAAATGTTCATTGAATGTCGATGAGCCTCTCCCTGGTCTGCCAAAGTCATTTCAGAGGTCCATCATCGCAGCCTCCTCTTTCTTTTTCATGGCCGTGCCTTTCTAGCCTACTTTAATGCTTTCTTGAAATCATCCAAACATGAAGTAGACAAAAGTCATCTTTCAACATTCTTTTCAGTTGGCTTGTGGAAAAAAAAAAGAAGCTGATTTCCATACTCTCTTTACAGCTCAGTGGACAACAGGAAAGGCGTTTTTATTGGAGGTATTTTCCCATTTTCTCATGCAAATGAGGAATTTGACACACCTGAAGATTTCTGCCTAGTGTGTGTCTGTGAGTGCTTGTGTGTTTTTTGTTTGTGTCTCTGTTAGCGAGCTCCATCTGTGTGTGGACACACATCGTTCAGCATGCCGACAAGTGAAGCAGAACATGGAGGAAATTTTAATCAAGGCTTTCAGTGAGCCTGGTGGGTTTGTAGATGTGTGTGAGTGTGTGTGTTTGTTTGTGCAAGTGTGCATGTGGGTACAGGTTATTGGAAATAGTATCTGGGGTATTGTGATGAAACATTAAGACTTCTCCCACCAGTGATAAAGAAGCAAATAGTCCTGTGTGACCCCCGATTGGCTTCCTGGGAGAGAAAAGATTACTGTCAGTGTTTGGTTCAATACTAATAGTAACAAGGTATATGCATGTTTGGGGTCTCCTGTGCCAACCACAGTAGACAACATACCAATTTTTATCTCAAAAGTTCTTTCTGACCTTTCTTTTTTCATTTCAAAATGGTTAGTAAAAAAATAAAATAAAATAGAAAATCTATTTTTTGAGCTTTACAACTCACCTTTGCTTCTTAAAATGATGTCATTTTAACATGTATTTCGTGACATTAGAACAGTGATAAATCTCACACTGTTATTCTGCAGTGCAGTGGTACCCAGATTTTTAAAGCCATGACCCCCAAGATAACATGTGTTGCTTTTCTGAGGGGTCATCAAAATCACAATTTTAATTAATTGAATTCATTTTAATTTAACAGATTAATCTCTTTGCTTTCATGTGTTAATTTTAACAGCCCTAATAAAAATCCCAAATTTATCTGATGAATGAAATTATTTTGGGACCCCTGTGGGGGTCAGTACCCCTGTTTAGGAATGGCTGCTGTAGTAGACTGCTTGTTATTTTTAATATTTAACATATTACTGTTATTGATATTGTATTCTTGTGCAATTTGGCTTTAGCAAACACAAAGAGACTCAAGTAAATATTCAAGGATATCAAGTAAAGAGTATCCAGACACGTTTCAATATATTTATTGTTAGATGCTGACAGCGGTACCACTTAAATGCATTGCTTGCCACCGTGAGAGCAGTGCCCTTCTAGCACCATTGTAGTGTATTGGTGCCAAAGCCAGTACATCACAATTTAACTGTGTAGGTGGCATTCAGCTTACAGGTTCCTTTGGAGAGGTAAAAATACAAGGTGTTGGAATCACCCTGATTCATCCGAGTCCGTTGATGGACAGAAACCGCTTGAGATCAATTCCAAGTTCAACAGTATTTATTTAGAAGCAAAGAGATTACATGAGCAATTCCCTGCAAATATATTCATATAT